>JAESUZ010000312.1:0-1200000 GCA_017311185.1 Proteles cristata cristata
AAGATAAAACATGTTGCATTTGAGATTTTTACAGGGCTCCAACCTGTCAAGTCCAGACTCCTCAACACTTGCCTGAGAGCAATGAGGAGTGTCTGAATTGCCATTCTAATTTCCCCAATTTATTTATTTGTATGACAAAACAAAAGCAAACAGAAACATGCTTGCTGATGGCTACATAATGTTCCAGTCTCTGGATGTACTATAACTTCCTTGTTACTTAGCATTTAGGTTGTTCCATAAAATTATTTTGAACATCTTTATGCTTAAAGTTTGATTTACATATTCAATTATTTCTGTGGAGTAGATCCTTTAAAATTCTTATCTGTGATAAAGCTAGGGTTTATTGAGTACTTCCCATTAGTCACTATGTTAAGTAAACAGTTTGTATATATGATCTTATTTAAAACTTTCAGCAGTAATCCTGCGGACTAGGAATAGTCTTTGAGGCTTAGAGAAATTAACAATTTATCTAAGCTAATAAATGGTCAGTCAAGGTTTCAAGGTTAAGATTCACCAAGGTCTTCACTTGATGCCATAGCCAAGCAAGCCTTGCAAACCTTTTTTTCTCCACTACTGCCTGTGAGCTTTCTAGCATGGATGCTCTTTTCCTAGCATGGATGGTGCCTCTGCTTTCTAAACTCTACCTTAAAGTATAGGAGACTTTCACTAATAGAAATCATTTCTCTTTTATATTAACTCTGTATTCTTTGAAACAGTTAATGAATTTAGTTCCTCCAGGTAGCTTTTGTTAGCACTGGATCTGTACATTTACTTTGTTTCATTTGTAAATAAGTTATTTTTATTTCTCCCTTTAGAATATACATTCTTCAAGATCAAGAAGAGGGTGAAAGGTTTTTTTGTTTGTTTTGTTTTGAAGATTTTATATATATGGCTTTAAGTAAGCTCTACGCCCAATATGGGACTCAAACTCAGGACCCTGAGATCAAGAGTTGCATGTTCTACTGATGGCGCCAGCCAGGGGTCCCTAGGGTAAAAGTTTTTTATAGGTGTTCATAGTGTTTTTTTTTTTTTTTTTTTTAAGGTTTTGCTCTTAGTAGTGGCTCAAAAAATACTGCTGACTGGTTTGGCTGGCTAGCAGTACTGAAACCTGGACGCTCTATTCCTTGCAGGTGCACTGCATTAGCACAGAGTTCACTATGAGGAAGCACGGTGGAGAAAAGGGAGTGCCGTTCCGAGTACAAATTGATACCTTCAAGGAAAATGAAAACGGGGAATATACTGAGCACTTACACTCAGCCAGCTGCCAGATTAAAGTCTTCAAGGTATTCCTGGGCAACTTGCTGTCCCTGTATCCTTTGCCCCTCATCTTTCAATTTTAATAGTTACCAAGTCAGAAAGTCCACTTGTCTGTTTTTCAACAATTGTGAAAACTCAGTCTAAGCTGGAGTCCTTGAGGTACTTCCTGAGATGTCTGGTCATGGATTTATATGGGGATGGGCATGGGAGGAGGGGAACTTGGAAAGGGAGATAGAGGCAAACACATGGATTTTCACTGAAAGCTCTTAAAGTCTGTTGAGATTATAAGCTCTTATAAAAGCTCACAAAATTCTGAAAAGTTGATAGGTTTGGTTACATTGGTATTTGACTTTCTTTGGTTCTTTTGGTCTTTACTTTTATCACACGGATAAATCTGTTCTCATTGCAAAAGATTCATTAATACAGAAGTATTCAGACTGAAGTCCCTCTTTTTTAAAAGCCCCACTTTTACCTCGACTCCCCAACCTTTCTCAGAGGTCGCCACTGTCCTAATTTAGCATCATCGTTTTAGTCCCTTCTGTGCTTTTATATACACATGTACATAGGTATACGCATCTTTTCTTTGAAGCATAAATAGGATTGCACTATATGAATTGTTTTGAGGCTTGCTTTCTTCAGTTACCTCTGTGCTTTAGAGATCTTTCCATGTCCATAACTATACATCACTTACTCTTTTTTAACTGCATCAAAGTTATGTTTCCTATTTTCAGACTTAGATGCAAGGTTGCATCTTGTGTTTACGTTATTGTGCATAATCCTTGTTTCACATGTGACTATTTCAGCTTTTAGAAATAATATTATTGGCTCAAAATCCAGTCAGTGAGTCAAAACAAAACATTTCTCATTTCAGCCCAAAGGTGCAGACAGAAAGCAAAAAACAGATAGGGAGAAAATGGAGAAACGAACACCTCATGAAAAGGAAAAATACCAGCCTTCTTATGAGACAACAATACTCACGGAGGTAAAAGGATTTCTTTTGGTGACCATTTCAGTCAATACTTTTTATTCTGAAAATAAGATCCCACCATTTCTCAATATATACACGTATCAAATCGTTATGTTGTGCACCTAGAACTAATATAATACTGTTTATCAGTTGTTATATGAGTTTTTAAAAAATAAAACAACCCCCCACAATTTCTTGCCTGGTCAAGATTTAATTGTCCTGGGTATATTTTCTCTTCATTACAGTTAAGACTTTTTTAATCAAGATATGCTATTCAGGTAATAGTATTTTAGTGGGACACTAGGGTCAAATGTACTTTTTCAGTATTTCAGTTGTTTTTTGTTTTTAGTGTTCTCCATGGCCTGAGATCACATATGTCAATAATTCCCCATCACCTGGCTTCAACAGTTCCCACAGCAGTTTTTCTCTTGGGGAAGGGTAAGTCTGGGAAATGCAATTAGGTTGTGTTTGTCCTAAATATGTCTTCTTTCATTATCTTCCCCTATGCAAGCTCTTTATAAATCAGTAAGTCCTTCTATTTGGTCAGTCCCTGATGGATTCATGGATTAACTGAGGTTTGGGATTATCTTCAAAAGTGACCAAAAGTCCTTTCTCCTCCTCTTTTTTCTTTCTATTAAAAAACGGCATTTAAAAAAAGAAAACAGCATCATGGTCAGTTTTTAGTGATTCCGAGACTGATTTTCTGGGCTTTTCACTTCTGTCACTGATTATCTTGCATTTTTTTTTTTCATTTCCTGCTCATACTTTCACCAGAGTGGTCGTTAGGAATTGAAACACAGTTGTAGAAACACTGAAATCTGTTTTGTTACTAATTAAGAATGACCCTAATAGGGGCACCTGGGTGGTTCAGTCAGTTAAGTGTCTGACTTTGGCTCAGGTCATGATCTCACGGTTCGTGGGTTCGAGCCCCATGTCGCGCTCTGTGCTGACAGCTAGCTCAGAGCCTGGAGCCTGCTTCAGATTCTGTATCTCCCTCTCTCTCTGACCCTCCCCTGCTCACGCTGTCTCTCCCTCTCTCATAAATAAATAAAACATTAAAATTAAAAAAAAAAAAAAAAAAGAATGACCCTAATTCCTAATTATTATGGACCTTTGATAATTGGGGAAGAAGGTTGAAGACGAAAGCCAAAATGAAGTTTTAGAATGATCCGTGGGACGCATTTAATGTCTTTTTATTGTTTTTTATCATCAGAGATCATTGAAAGTTGCTACAGATGCCTATGGCAGTTAAAATAAGTTGTCTTATTAGGCCTGGCACTTAACACATACTCCACATAGGCCATATTGAAATTTGATATAGTTAGGCTACTAAATGTGTGATGTTTTTGGTTGTAATGTTGCTTTGTGAATTTATGTAGGCTTTATGTTCTGTCTGCATCTACAGGTAATTAAAGTAGCTTCAGTATTCAAAATATAACAATTAAGAAATAAAACTAGGTAGAAGTTGTAGAGGGAATAGATAATTAAGGCCTGGTGATAATTTAATTACTAAGTTTGAATACTGAATTTGAATTTTGTGGCTAAGGCAAAAAAAGAAGAACAAAGCCTGTTTTGAAAGACAAATCTCTTACCAGCAGTATGGATTATGCAGGCTACTTATAGGCAATTTTATTTTTTATGTTTTTTAAAGTTTATTTTTTTTTAGTAATCTCCACACCCAATGTGGGGCTGGACCTTACAACCCCGAGCCATACACTCTTCCAACTGAGCCAGCCATGCACCTGTAGGCATTTATAAATATGTAGGATTAAAGAGTTATGTTTTAAAACTTTTTCTCTTCTCTTTGTCATTACTTTATTATTAGGCTCAAATTTTTCTCTGATAAAAGAAGTATTGGGGCGCCTGGGTGGCTTAGTCGCCTTAAGCGTCCAACTTTCGCTTAGGTCATGATCTCGCGGTTCGTGGGTTCGAGCCCCGCGTCGGGCTCTGTGCTGACTGCCAGCTCAGAGCCTGGAGCCTGTTTCAGTCTGTGACTCCCTCTCTCTCTGACCCTCCCCTGCTCACTGTCTCTCTCTCTCTTTCCTAGAAATAAATAAAAACATTAAAAAAAAAAAGAAGTATTATGGAATAGGGACAGTCCTTAGAGTAACAGGAGGTATAGGGAAAGACAGAGTATGGAGATAGCCTGTGGATTGCAAATTAGGCAGCACTCATTTTTAAAAATAATTGTTTTATCTTTCATTATTATAAAAGTATATGGGGTTACCTGGGTGGCTCCGACTCTTGATTTCGGCTCAGGTCATGGTCTCACAGTTTGTGAGTTTGAGCCCCATGTCAGACTCTGCACTGACAGCACAGAGCCTGCTTGGTTATTATCTCTCCCTCTGTCTCTGCCTCTTTCTTGCTCAACCTTGCTTACACACATGCTCGTTCTCGCTCGCTTGCTCTCTCAAAAAAAAAAAAAAAAGTATGGGATCACATTGCATTGCATAAAGTTTCTTCTGGTATTTTTTTTCTAGCTATATGTTTGTGTGTATATTTATATATTTATTAAAGTAATCTATTGAATGCTATTCTGTTATTTTTAGTTTCTCTTCTTATAAATTGCTTATGTTAAATATTCTTTATGCCATAATTTATCTAATGAATCCTCATTTACTGAAATTGTGATTGTTTTTCAATTTGCCCAATAATAAAAAATGTTGCAAATGACAGTTTCTTGCCCTCTCCCTATAATCTTAATGTTACATTAACAGATAATAGAAGTATTGACTATAGACTAAAACTGCTTTATGAAAGAGCATGGAGTCCTTTAAATATCTAGCTTGCGGGATCCCTGGCTGACTCAGTCGGTGGAGCATTCAACTCTTAATCTTGGGGGTTATGGGTTCGGGTGCAGGTTGGTGTGGAGATTACTTAAAAATAAAATTTTAAAAGAAAAAATGTCTAGTTTGAGACTTACTTTGAGGGTGAGAAATGAGATGATGAACCCTAGTATGTGTCATAGACTCAGCCTTTTCATTTTACATGTTTCTTCAGAAATGGTTCACCAAACCACCAGCCAGAGCCACCCCCTCCAGTCACAGATGTAAGTCTAAAGTTAAATGTAAGTTATTTGCTATGTCTACTAATACTATGATGACTGTGCAGTTCCGTAGAAATGGCCACCTTTTGGGGCGCCTTGGTGGCTTAGTCGGTTAAGCGTCCGACTTTTGCTTAGGTCATGATCTCGCGGTTCGTGGGTTCGAGCCCCGCGTCGGGCTCTGTGCTGACTGCTGGCTCAGAGCCTGGAGCCTGTTTCAGTCTGTGACTCCCTCTCTCTCTGACCCTCCCTGCTCACGCTGTCTCTCTCTATCCTAGAAATAAAATAAAACATTAAAAAAAATATTAAAAAAAAAAAAAAGAAATGGCCACCTTTTAAGGAGTACTATTTATTCGTTCATTAAGTAGACATTCATTGAATTTTGACTATAAATTTTGGCTATGCTAGGGAACTGAGATGTGAACAAGTTAATGCAGGACCCTTGCATTTAAAGAGCTTACAGTCTAGGAGTGCCTGGGTGGCTCAGTCGGTTAAGCGTCCGACTTTGGCTCAGGTCATGATCTCACCGTTCGTGGGTTCCAGCCCTGCATCAGGCTCTGTGCTGACAGCTCAGATCCTGGATACTGCTTTGGATTCTGTGTCTCCCTCTCTGTCTGCCCCTCCCTGCTCACGTTCTGTCTTTCTCAGTCTCTCAAAAATAAATAAATGTTAAAAAAAAAATGTAAAGAGCATACAGTCTAGTAAGGAAGGTAGGCATGGAATTCCATGGGCATCTTGTGTGGTCAGAGAAAGAAGATTGATGAGGTATAAACAACTTCCAAGCAAACTTAGGCAGCCCATTTGAGTGTGGGTTACTTGGCTCTGTGTTACCTAATGATGTAAGAGATAAATCTGTATAGTTACCCACCCCCCCAAAAAAAATGCTTGCTTTGTTTTTCTTTCAGAACCTCTTGCCAACAACCACACCTCAGGAAGCTCAGCAGTGGTTGCATCGAAATCGTTTTTCTACTTTCACAAGGCTTTTTACAAACTTCTCAGGTTAAATTTATGTGTCCTTTTGTTTTCCCCAGCACAAAATATTCCTTTACATTCTAGGGCCTCCTGGCATCCACGTAAGGGTGTGTGTGTGCATGCATGTGCGTGTGTGAGAGTGAGGGGTCTTTGTGCCTTTTTCTGATGAAGTAAATTTCATAGAACCCTCAGACTTTCTCACCAGCTGCATCTGTGCTGTGAAATACTTAAAAAAGAAAGACTTCTTAGTTTAAATTCACTTCAGTTTAAAAATATTTATTCTGTACAGTGTTTTTAAAAAGGTATATTCCATACACTATTTTATCAAGAGCATTTGTAGGTAGTCTGAAATTTCCCCCTTGATATCACTATATTGTATTTCATTTGCTTATTCCACTTATTTAGCACTTTCTGTATACCAGGTATGGTAGGGATACACACATGGATAAGGCATACTTTCTGATCTGTCATCATCTAGTATCAACCCCCCCCCAAATCAAAATAAAACCCTGAAAAAAAAAATTAGTTGCGGTGCAGTGATGAGTGGTACAAAGCACGGGATGGGGGTCGTTTCTGGAGTTAGGGAACATGTGTAATGTGTGAGGTAAATCTTGGGGGATGTTGAGGACTCTGTTGGTCAGACAGTGGAAGGATATTTCAGGGAAGGGGAACAACTTGCTTGTTAGACTTCATCAGTATGATGAAAACATAGGGTTAAATGGACCAGTTCATTGGGTGACAGTGGAGGTGGGAGAGGATACAGGCCAGGTCATGGAGAGGCTTATGTACCATGCAGAAGATTGTGGAGTATAACATAATGGTGACCATTTTAATGGTCATTAACAAAGACAGTCTTTGTCTTTATCACCCATTTTCTTATATTTATTCCAGGGGCAGATTTATTGAAACTAACTAGAGATGATGTGATCCAAATCTGTGGCCCTGCAGATGGAATCAGACTTTTTAATGCATTAAAAGGCCGGTATGTAATTAGCATTAAACTATCAGTGAGATTGGATTTCAGATGGATTTGGACTCAGGGACTCTTCACAGTACTGTTTGTATGCAGTTAACTGCATCTTGTCAAAGCATTCTTTGCAAATGCCAGCTCTGTACCAGATAAACAAAGATGAAAATATCCTTTCCTACAGTTGTTTCAAAGAATTCCCCATGATATCCCATTTTTCATTTCCAGGTAGTTTTTTCATTCGATAAATATTCATTGTCCCTGTTCTGAGCCACGTACTATTGTAGGCTCCAAGGGTATGTTGGTGAGCAAAACACACAAAGGTACCCATTGTCATGAGTTTACTTTCCAATGGGGAGAGAGATAAAAATATAAACAATATTCTGGATAGTGATTAGTGCTTTAAGGGAAAATCAAACAAACAAACCAAAACAAGGTTATCACCTATAGAGTACCCAGAATCTGGTCAGGAAAGACCTCTCTGAGGTGGGGGCATTTAAACTGAATTGTGAGAAGGATAGAAGCTGCAGGGTCATATGAGGGGAGAACACTCTGGGCAGGAGGAACAATAGATGTGAAGCCTCTGAGTCTGTTTTAACTGAAGAGGTCATTCTTGGATAGGAGCTACTTAAGTGTCTACTTATAAATTGTAATACAGAGTAAATCTGTAGTCCCTATTTGGGATTTACAATTTCAAATAGGTAGTAGTATGAGTGGAAAAAACATACAGATTAATGCCACAGAATCAAATCAGTGACTACATAATGAAACAGATTGTAAGGTATTTTGTTGGGGTACATCACAGGAACTGTTGAATCAGGTGGTCTCTAATCTTGGAAAATTTTAAAGAAAGAGGAAAAATCCAGAGGTTGATAACTTGGAGAAGAAAGAATAGATCTTTTATTTTTTAACATATTATTTAAAGAGCATTTAAAAATAGGAAGGAATGAGATGATCAGATCAAGGGGTAATTGAATGCTGTTGTCTAAGAAGTAAGAACAGAAAGGAGGCTTAGGCTACTTAGGAGAAGGTAATGAGGAAAATAAGATTCTCCAGTTCATGAGCGTGGTGCCTCTAAGAAGAAGGTATATGTTGAACGGGACTCATGAAACAACAGCTCACAAAACACATTTTGAATATTTCTAAACTTCACCTCAAAGGTCATAAACTCAAATGACTACAAAGGCCAGATGTAAACAGAGTGACAGTCAGATCTGGGGTGCACCGAAGAATGCATGCCTCACGCAAGGAGAACAGCTGATTGTTTTCTTTAAAGTGTCAGGGTCTCAGATGGCTAGATCTGGTTTTTCAAGAAAAGTCAAAATGTCAGAGGTTTATATGATGCTGGAACGAATTCATTTAAAATGCACACACGTGCGCATACATGCACACAGACCGGTGGGGAGCTAATAAAACAGCAAATGAGCTCCCTTGGCCCATGGGCTGCTAGTTCTCAACCCCTCTCTGTAGTGTTAACATAGATACACAAGCTCTCCCTTACAATGTGCTTCCCATGAAAACTGTAAGACTAACAGCCTTGTTTTCCTCCTTAGGATGGTGCGCCCAAGGCTAACCATTTATGTTTGTCAGGAATCCCTGCAGTTGAGGGAGCAACAGCAGCAGCAGCAGCAGCAGCAGAAGCGTGAGGATGGAGACTCAAATGGGACTTTCTTCGGTAGGTGGTTCTGGACAGGCCGGGACACATATGAAGAAAGGGGGGAGAGATGACTTATGAGCGTGTGTGATGGGAATTCCTCAAACAGCAGAGTCAGCATTTGCTAGAAGTAATGGTACTTGCTAAACGTGTGTTGAGTTCCTAATACACACCAGGCACTTTTCTCGGCCCTTTTACATGCCTTAAATTTTACAGCTAGTATCTCCTCTTTGCAATAGATTTACTGTTACTGCTAACATTTGGATGAGGAAAATGAGGCTCAGGGACGTCAAGTAACTCGCTCCAGTCACACAGCCAGCGAGTGGCTGAGCCAAGATTTGAACTCAGGCAGTCTGACTCCGAGTCCTTCAGAAAAGTGGGCGTTCCGAGTGATCAGACTACCTTTCACAACAGAGAGACCTGTACTGACTGCCATTGCTCTCTCCCTTTTGCAGTGTACCACGCCATCTATCTCGAAGAACTGACCGCTGTTGAACTGACAGAAAAAATTGCTCAGCTTTTCAGCATCTCCCCTCGCCAGATCAGCCAGATCTACAAGCAGGGGCCAACAGGAATCCATGTGCTCATTAGTGATGAGGTGGAGTTTCAATAGAGCCGAGTCACCACATGACAGTTGTCAGGGCATGGGATAGGAGCAAGGGTAATTCTGCTAGGGCGCAGTGCTCTGTGTTCCAGACCAGGGCTTTGCAAACCCTTTTACTTGCTTACTCTCTAAAATATTTAAATACCATGTATCCCCTTGCACATTTTTAGGTTGACTTAAAACTTTTTGTTTTCAGTTTAAGTAGTTGCAGAATATGTCATTCCTGGGCATATTATATAAACTTTAAAAATGAAGTGGTTGCATCACTATTCTAACTATATTCCGTGTGACCTAAATAGAAGAGTGATTTAATACCAGCACCATTGTCTTAAAAAATACATGAATATGCTTTTCTTTAACAGAGTTTCACGTCACTTTATTTTCTTAAATTCCTGTTTCCATTCACTTCCCCCATAGTACCTTATCTTAATCATAACCCATTTTTATGCTCAAATATTTTTTACTAATTATCCTACCATATTTCTTTGAAACAAATCTGTTTCAACAAGAGAGTGTTGCAGTAAAATTTAAAAATTATTTCTTCTGAAATTATCGTGATAATTATACAATTAACATAAATGTATTATTCCTCGATAAGAAATTATTAAACACTAAGAAATATGTATTAGACAAACACTTGAAACAACAAAAAAATGTAGTAGAAGTATATCTATCAGTGAGAAATGGGATTGTCTGACTCCCACCCCCGCCCACATTAATTCGTGTACCAATGAATACTCTCTCCTGATTTCTGGAATGAAATGGAGGTCAACATCACTTCCATTCTGTTTCATTCTGTAGATATAAGTGCTGTGGAATCTGATTCACACAAAGTGTCAGACAGGAATGGATGGAGGTTTTTTTTTATAACAGCATCACTGGATTTTTTTTTATTTAACTTCTGAGTTGGGTGCCAAAAATTATATAGTGATGTTACAGAGAATTATTTTGAATCACCTATCATTTGTCAGTTTGTGATTAGGTCAGTCTTCAGTTCTGGTGAAAGGAAAGAATTAGAAACCATGTGACTCACATAGGAGTCTGTTACCCCATCATTAAAGTTCACGTTAACAGTCACACTTTGGCAACCTGGAGGCTTTTGTACCCTGGGGCAATAATGTATCTTGTGGGATTCCAGGATGTTGAAAGTTATGCCTTTATTTTCAAAAATGGGAGAAGGGAGTTTGACAAGGGGAAGTGGGGAGAGAAAGCCGAAGAGGCACTCAGGCGGTTTTGGGAAAGAGTACATATGGAAGCCGAGGCCCAGAAAGTCAGTCCCCCAAATGGGCCTGTGTTGGTGCACCCCATGGAACGTCAGGTTAACCCAGGAAAATGCATACTGTAATTTTAAGATCACTGTTTTAGACTGCTTAGCATTTAAAAATGTAAGAACCGAATGTGAGAAAGCAAAACAAAGGGTTATTTTCCCCTAAATCTAATCTCATAAAAAGCCGCCTAGTCCAAATAAATGCAGCAAACCCAAGTTTTTAAGAACTAACAAGTTTTCTTGCTTTCCTCAGATGATACAGAACTTTCAGGAAGAAGCCTGTTTTATTCTGGACACCATGAAAGGTAATAGAATAGTAAGCAGATGCCTCTCTCTAAGGCGTCTAAGATTTTTTTTCATGGTTTACTCCTCTGAGGAGAGAGGGAAAGTATCAACCACCATATCTGAGGTAGAGAAAGTGACGTCCTTAGAGATGGTTCCTTTTGTTGCATTGGCCTCTTGCCATTATGAGAGTAGACAAAATTAGCTGATGACTGTGCCGTTCTCTTCCACCTTCTGTGGCAAATGAGATTGAGGCATGCTGCTCTCATAATGCATATTTATTGTAAATATTTTGTGATAATGAGTATGCTGCCCTTGCTGGGGTTTTTTTTTCTCCTCTTCTCAAAAGAACCTTAGTATTTATTTTTTTTCTCCTACTGTGTTTTAAAGGTGACTAAAGATTATTTTCTCTCCTTGTCTCTCTCTCTCTCTCTCTCTCTCTTTTTTTTACAGCAGAAACCAATGATAGTTATCATATCATACTGAAGTAGGTGCGGGGCGTTCCATCCTCAGTGGCTGCGGCTTCCTTCACCTCTTGGAAGCTTCCCGCTTGCAGGGCGGCGCTCGCTAATGGAGATCTGGAGGCCTGCAGAAGCCTGACCCGTCTGACTGTGTGGGGGAGTCCAGGCCGTGGAGGCAGAATCCAGCCATCTGTCGGCCCAAGCTCTTGTGGCACACACAGATTCTTGCCCAACACCCACTTCTGCAGCTGTCTCTTAGTTTAAATTTATGGACCCTGTTGTTGTTGAATATCATTAGAAACCCCACACCATTTAGGGTGTCTGTAGGGCATAATGATGATGAGAATTGTGTGACGTTTAATGGAAAGATGTTAAATTTTGTGATATGGAGCCATGTAATTTTTTTCTAATATAAAAGCGAACATCTATATTCCTAAGACTAGATCCTCAGTCTCTTTGCATCATACATACTGGCTTTTGGCACAATTGGCCCCTGGAAACCTCACCAAAGAGGGGAAATACGGAGACAGAATAGAATTTTCCTTCTGGTTGCTCTATACTGCCAAGACTAATAGTAATTTTAGCTAACATTTACTGAGCATTGTGACTGGTAGTGTGATAAAAATCTTTAAGGGGATTACCTTGTTTAAATCCTCTTTAATAGTCCTACCTGAAGTAGATAATAAGGATCCCTAATTGAAGGCGAGGACCTGGACACAGGAGAGTGGTTAAAGAGCTTGCTGAGGGGCGGGCGGCTTGCAGGTAGTGTGGCTGCAATCCAAGCCCAGGCAGCCCGGCTCCTTTTAACCACCAGCCCTTCCTGCCGCCCTTGCCCCACCCTGTGTTTGCCACCGTTTCTGACTGTGGCTCTCCTGCTGGATAGGATATAACACCAACTGAGAACTGAGGAATCAGCCACTGAAGGGGACGAACCACACCTGAATAATGCTAAACAAATCAAGGCCTACAAAAAACGAGACCATAGATGCTTTTTCAGCACCATCACTTCTCAGATTCACAGACTTTGAGGTGGTGAAAAGTAGGGGTCATCTGTAACTCCCCAAATTCACTGTTCTTGAATGAGCTTCTCAAAGTATTTATTAATGAGTTTGGCTAACCCTGCTTTCTGTTTTCCCCTCTCTGCATCTTCTCTTGGTATAGGCAGTTCTTTTACTCCTGTAGTGTTCTTTTATATAAGCTTTATAAGAAATTCATTCCGATCCCATCCCATATATTTTTGTTCTTCTTAAAGTGTGTGTGTGTGTGTGTGCTGTGTGTGTATGTGCATACATGTATAAGACTGCGGGTCTTAATTTTTTCACATGTAGAGTTTTATCCCATTACACATTATGTTGAGGTGAAAAAAGATAATGTTCAAAGATTCTGTAATGGATTTGGATCTGTGCGTGTGTGTTTTTAAAGCATTTGATAAAGTTTAAATGTTTTTCTACTGAGAATTTTGTTCATTAAAATCAACCCACAATATGGTCTGATTTCTTTTGGTTTGTAACAAATTGAAAGCTTTGAAACTGGCAAATGAAGTCAAGTGACTTTTTAAAACTGGCCTGTGCAACTTGACATTGGACCAAAATAGTTTTTTAGTGGAGTTACCAGATGTCCGTGTTTCAGGGGGACATTTCTGGTTGTGTTACTTCCTGGGACTGTTCTGTTTCAGACGAATCCATACTCTCCTCAGCAGGTGCTGGTATTTTTGTTTTGTTCTGTTTTTTGGTTGTTTTTCTGTTGTTTTTGAGAGAGAGAGAGAGAGAGAGAGAGAGTGTGTGTGTGTGTGTGTGTGCGCGCGCGCACGCGCACGCATGCACACAAGTGGGGGAGGGGCAGAGAGAGAATCCCAAGCAGGAGCCACACTGTCAGCACAGAGCCCGACACGGGGCTCGAACCTGTGAACCGTGAGATCATGACCTGAGCCAAAAGAAATCAAGAGTCAGACGCTCAACTGTATGAGTCACCCAGGCGCTCCAGTGTTTTTGTTTTTGTTTTTGTTTTTTATTCTGTCTGAATATTAGGCTGGGAGAGTTGGACTAAATGACCTTTAAGGTCTCTTCTGAATCTATGAGTCTTTACTGTAAATGATAGATAGGATTCTTTTAATGTATTTGCTACAAATTATAGTTACTGATTTACTTAGGGTTAGGGTTTTTTAGAGCAGTCTTCATATTTATTATAGAAATGAATTTTTCTTTTTTAGAAATGAATTTATACAGGTTTACAATCAGAGATCCTTAAGTTAACCAGAAAATTGCTTTAGCTCCAAAAAGTATTTATAGTGATAATGCTATACAATTGGTAAGACATGGTATAGTGAGATAATGTTGTGATTATTCAACTTGCTTATAAGAATTGAGATCTGTTTACTACTGATCCTTTCAATTAAATGAAAATTTCAAACTAGCTTTTATTATGAAAATAATGCACAAAATGATAAATTCAAACAGTGAAGAAGGATATCACTTTTTCTGCTTACCTCCTAAGTCCCACTCTAAATAGAGGTAATCCTTACAAAAAGTGCCCCTCACCCCCACCCCTTACTCGCTTCCTCCCCCTCATTCTCTCTCCCCCACTCTCCACACAAATACACAGCCTCCTCGGGCTCAAGTTACACGAATGGTATGAAATTTGCTTTTTGTATTTAACATATCTTGAACATCTTTCATTAGAATGTATAATTCTACATCATTCTTTTTTAAAAATGGCCTTTCCTATGGACGTTGTTTAGGGTAAGTCCATTTGAACATGCATCTTCATAAGTTTTCTGCATGTACCTCTATGATATATTCCCAGAAGTAAAAATTACCTGATTTTATCTTTTGATCAATGGGACAGTTAATACATGAGCTGCAGTAGATGGTTTAATGTTTTTATTAAAGTGAGGGTATTTGAAGAAAACAGATTTTAGGCCCTCCCGAGAAGTGGAGTAGCATCTTATTTGATTTAGCATTGTGGGAACTGTTCCCTTGAAGCATAATAGGGTCTGTTCACAAGGAGCAGCTGTATAAAGGCTTGATAGTTAAAATGGAGTTATGGGGAAGTAAAAGGTGGGGGGAGCCATTGCCATTCTCCAAGGATTAAGTACTAGTCATTATATAAACACAGCCACTAAATAAGAGTGCCCAATATTCTGGCCTAATAAGAATGTTTATTTACATAAATTATTCAGGAAACTATCTAAATGGGGAGGGGAAATGGAGATTGGTCATAGTACCTGGAGAGAGATTACACTGCACCCAATACAAGACAACCAGAGTCTGAGAGATGTGAGACAGTGCGGTCCATACAAGGGGGCAGACATTCTGATTCCTGGACATCAGGCACAGGTAGGCCCTGGGGGTGTTGTCAAGGATAGAATGTGATCTCACCACTCGAGCATGGGGAAGCTTGGTGAGTAAAGAAGGCCTGGCAAAATAGAACTTGTCATTTCTTTTATTTTCTTGTCTTAATATACTTTTTAAATGTTTATTTTGAGAGAGTGTGTATGTGAGTGGGGAAGGGGCAGAAGGAGGAAGGGAGAATCCCAAGCAGGCTCTGTGCTGTCAGTTCAGAGCCCAATGTGGGGCTTGATCTCATGAACTGTGAGATCTTGACCTGGGTTGAAATCAAGAGTCAGACACTTAACTGTGCTGAGCTACCTGTCCTTTCGAATTTATGCCTAATGGAGGAGTGTTCTGAAAACCCTTTGTATCCCCAAGTATTTATTCTCAGCAAGTCTTTTGTGTAGGGTTGCTGAAGAGATTTGGGCTGTCTCACAAACTACTATAAAGTGAATGAAGGTTCAGCATTGAGTTTTGAAAGTAATACAAATTTGGGGTGCAAATAATTTGAACTCAAGACTGAACTTATCTCTTGTTCACTGTCGCTTTTTTCCTCTGGCCAATACCTAACAATTTCAGATAGCATGATCAGGGAGCTGAAGTTGAGAAGTTTAATCATTTAACTGAATTGTTCTTCGACTTCTTTGGTCATGGGTGGTTCCTCTATAGGAATCTGATCTGTTGTGGCCTCTACTGGTCTGTTATGAGAAGTCCAGTCTCAACAGGAATGGCACAAATGCCCCACCTAGCTGCATCATTTAGATACTAATTCACACAGTATCCTCCATCATTCTACTTCTAAAAAATGATCTCTTTTCTCAGTTGCACTTTTACTAAAGCTAGAATACTTATTTTTAGTTTGTGATTAAATCTGTTTCATTATACAAGCTTCAAGGCTTAAATGAGGAAGAATTTACTATCACTGTAAAATGGAGTGAACTGGAGAAAAGATGCCCTGTGTGTGTGACATACGAACAATGCCATCAGCATCTGTTTTTTTCTGTACCGTTAATATTTTATTTCTCCTTATTGCTTCATTTAATGAGCTTGTATTTTACTTTGACTTTAAATGTCCATCTATTTCCACTTCCTCTTTTTCTTTATCTTTCCTTTTTTACTTCTAGATCTCCTCTGTGTTGTTCCTTATGAACAGGGGTCTACTGAACAAATTGCACCTAAGTCTAGCATTTACATTCTCAAATTCAGAGGTTCTGAAGTTCTATAGAAATTACATTTTTCAGTTGGATTAATGCGATTTGGAAGGAGACTTGCTAGGGACACCTGGGTGGCTCAGTTGGTTAAGCGTCTGACTTTGGCCCAGGTCATTATCTCATGACTCATGGGTTTGAGCCCCACATCGGGCTCTGTGCTGACAGCTAGCTCAGAACCTGGGGCCTGCTTCAGATTCTGTATCTCCCTCTCTCTCTGACCCTCCCTTGCTCACGCTCTCTCTCTCTCGCTCTCGCTCTCAGAAATAAATAGAAAAAAAAACATTAAAAATTTTTTGTTATTTAAAAAATACTATTGTATTCATATAATTGCACTATTTTGTACTGTATAGGGTCATTAAGGGCATGAGTAATAACCAGTTATCTATCACGGAATCTGCATTTTTATATGTTTGCATAATATGAGGTATACATTCCTCATCTTAATCGCTAGATGCGTGTTTTCTTCGTGAATTCTAATGCCTGATTTTTCAGTTATCACTACACATCTTTATAATTTTGCTTCAGACTTTAATAATTCACTTCCTTTAGGTTTGATAAGCAGGCCCTCCCTAAACCCACTTCTGCACTCTATCCCCTAATTGTTTGCTTTTTTAAAGAGGGTGTGTGTTGTGCACACACAGAGATCGTTTTCTGTGTGTCCATTTTTAAATCTTCTGCATCATACAGCTTTTTTGTTGTTTTGTTGTTTTAAATTGCTATGGCACTTTCCCCCAGATTTGTGCATTCCGATCTCTTTTTGTTATTATGGTGATTGTTTAATATTTACTGATTTACTTATTATACTGATCTCTTTGTGCAGTGAGTCACAAAGAAGTGCCTGCCTGTTTAGATCTGGATTACAATTAAATGTAAATTAGTAAAATAATGGTAACATCAGGGCTAAATCTGCAGGTTAACTCTTTTTCTCTAAGAAGATTAGCACTTAGTATCCTCTGACCTATTAACATTCAACCCCCCTGGAGAGTGTATTGGTGGTAAAGAATAGTTGATACAATATATATACTTTGGTGATATGGACTGGTTGATACAATATATATACTTTGTTTTGGTGGTAAAGAATACTTCATACAATATATATACTTTGGTGTCAGATAAGCCTGACTTTCAAATCTCAGATCTTGCTTTTCCTGGATGTGACCTTGAACAAAATATTCTCTTAAACCTCCGCTTTCTCATCTTAAAAAGGATATAATACTTAATTCATAGGATTGTTGGGGAGATTAAAAAGGAATAATGAGTATACAACAGTTTTATTTTGTGTTTAGTACACTTATCCAATTGCTCAGTAGACTTAGGATACTACTGATTACAAGATCACCTCTACATGTAGACATAACTGCAAGACAGATATGTAAACACTGCCCAGGACATGAAATCTGACCTTTGGTTTTCATCTACAGCTGCTGCTCCTGATTGTGTGTCTTCCTGTGTTGCTTTGACATTTTTGCCCCCAAAACAAACCACCATTCCTGATTTGTGCCTTCTGAGCTGGTTCATACTATGTTTCGGTGTGGTTTCAAAGAAAGCAGTAACATTTAGAATTAGACATGGAATGCTATTAGCATTTCTTTTCACTTTTCTTGGTAGTTTCTATTCTGCATTTGAGCGTCCTGGTCTTCATTTGCCAGAATTGCAATTCTGGGTGAACTGGCACCGTTGTTACACTTTCTTTAGTGATTTTATCAAGACAATGAAATATGGTAAATAAGTGACTCTATAGAGTTGTGATATTTGTTACAGGTCCAGATGATCTTCTAACTGATATGGAGCTTATTGCCAAATCGAATTCTGCTACCTTTTCAAAGGCTCTGCTAACTTTGCTTTGGCTGTCTTCTAATTTGCTTTCATAAATCTACAAATCATGGGCATTGAGGCTGATAGGACCCTGATGAATTTCCATAACTTAAACTGTAGATGTGTAGGCATATGAGACACTTTTACAGCCTATCCAACATGGCCTTTTGGTGTTGTTTGGTAACTCTGTATTCACTAATACTACAGAGTGGTCTGGGGCTTTCTCTTTTTGCTACCTGTGTGTCCAGGAAAGATAGGATCATGAACATTTACATGTCACTGACTACATTGTAAACATTTATACTATATTAACTATTTAATCTCCATAAAATCCTATAAGATACATACTGCTCTTGCAGATAAGGAAGCGAAGGCAAGAGAAGTTACTGTACCTTGCCGAGGGTCATACCACGGAGTGGAGGAGTTGGGTTTGTACCTAGGCAGCCTGGCTCCAGAGCACATGTTAAATCATACCTAAATTTCAGCAGATACGAAGATGGTCAGTGCATGGTACACTGAGGACTGCTTTTTTGTGATCTCCCCTTCCATCTTGCTCTGTTGTTTCCTAACCTAATGGAGCCTCTGCTGTCACTAGGGTGAGAGGACTGGAATTTTTGGCCTTTTGTCCAAACCAGCCAACTTGCCAGTTCTAAAACTGAGATGGTTTGGCCACCATCTGGCTCCATAGTTCTTGGTTGCAGTGAAGGCCGCACTAGCCTATGGAACCAGTCTAACCTGAGTTTAAGTCCTGCCATCCATCCAATAAATATGCAGTAAATATCTAGTGAGTTCCTAAGTGTCAAATACCAGGCTTTGTACTCAGTGCTCACAATACAGTAAACAAAGCAAGTCCTTGCTCTCATGGAATTTAGTCAAGTGAGAGAAGACTGAAAAATATACATCAGGTGGTAAATGCTAAGAAGAAATATAAGCCAAGGGGATAGAGACTAAGCACCATTTTATTTAATGGTTAAGGAAGTCTGATATGGGGACATTTGCGCAAATATTAAGTGGAGGAATATATATGTGGCTTGCTAGGAAACGAATGTGTTTTAAGGAAAAAGCCCTGAGGTGAGAGCATGATTGTTGAAGGAACTGCAGGGAGGCCAGTGGTCCAGTGTAGTTGAAGCAGAGTACAGGAGGGGGAAAGTAGAAGGAAACAAGATGACAGGATGGTAGGGAGAGAGGATATATCAATATCTTGTACGGCCTTATAAGTCAAGGAAAGAGACATACACGTCTATTTTGAGTGAGATCAGAAACCAACGCTGGCGTGTCCTTGGCAAATGACATATATAACTTGACTTCTGGGTTTTCGTTTTCCCCAAATGAGTTGCAAAGTTGTGAAGATCAGAGATCATGTAGGAATATTTTTGACAGAAAACACATCAGCCAGTCAATACGTATTGCAGGAACTCAATACGTTGTATCTTCTTCCCTATACCTTGGGCAGGCTGCAGCATGCCATGCTGTTGAAGGCTAAGTTTCCATGAGCGAGCATCAGAGGGATTATGTTCTTTATGCATAGGAGTGTGGTCTGGCGAAAGAAGAAGGGGAGCTTTAGATGCAGATTCGTTTAGTCATTGAAGATCTGTAGCTGAGGCTCTCCCTCTTCCTCTTCAAAAGGCTGCAGCGGCGCCCAACTCGCTTTCCCAGGGTCCACTGCAGCAGAGACACTGCCTCCGAAGCCTGTTTGCCGGCGACTTTCGGCTCTGTGCCTGTCGCCGCCTTCAACTCCCGGCATGCCGCGGGCGTAGGGCCGACACGTAGACTCCATTTCCCAGCATGCTCCGGGGTTCGGTCAGGACGTGCCGGCGCCTATAAGAGCCAGAGCACTGCGGCCGGAGCCTATTGTTAGCCGGAGCCGGGGCGGTTCTGGGCGTCTGCTACCGGGGGCGCCTGAGTTTGCTGGAGCCGCCCGCCCTCCGCCGCCTGCCGGCCGACCTGCCCACCCGCCCTCCCTCCCAGCCCTGCCGCCCTGGGAACTCCCCGACCGTCGCCGCGGGCCCGGGACTCGCTCTCTCCTCTCTCCTTCCCACCCGGGCTAGGGCGGCGGCGGCGGCAGCGGGGGCGGCAGAGACCATCACGGGAGGAGGCAGCTGCGGCGGGGCCGGTAATGGGCCTGGGGGTGCGGGGCGGAGGGTGCCGCCTCGTCCTTTCTCGGGCTCGGCCCTCGGGCGGCTGTGGAGGAGTGGTCAACCCAGAGCTACGCGGATGGAGGGGTCAGAAATGAGGGAGGCTCGGACGGGAGCGGTCGGGGGGCGGGGAGCCAGGGCGCCGCTGAGAAGGGAAAGAGTCGGGAGAGGCGTGGGAGCTAGGGGCACGGAGGACGCGGGCCCAGACTGCGGGGGCAACTCAGGGAAGACCGATGGGCTGCTTGGAAGCCGGCAGGGTTGCGGATGAGGGTTGAGTCCGGAATGGAGTGGAGATGATGTAGGATGGAGGGAAGTAAAGGAAGGGGAGGGCGAATAGAGGAAAATGTGGGAGGAGTGGTTGGGAATTTGTGAGTAGCAGGCAGGAAGGGATGAGGAAGGCTGGGCAGGGGCTGCAGACGATTGGAGTAAGCGGGAAGGTTAGGAATCAGAGAAATGGGTCGGGAGCTGAAGGGTTCAGCAGGGGGTGTCCATTAAAAGGAACTGATGCCTTGACATGTCCTTCCAGCCCAGGTTCCTGATGTCTCCCATTTTTCTGGCGTTTTGGGGGAAAAACGAAAGCATCGCTTGCCCTGGTTGCTAGCTTGATCGCTTTTCACAGGCCCAAACACGCAGCTGACTGCCATCCATTCCTTTAAGTGCCATGGTCTTGATTTATTTTTTTAAAGGGGTTAGAGTGGCAGTGTGACACACAAACCGTTCTTCAATATGAAATGTTAGAAGTTATCCCCAAGAGACACAGTGTCCTCTTGTCCTACAGTTTTCAGTTTAAGGTAAATCCATAGTTGATTCACATTTTCATGTTCTTTTCTGACTTTACATCTTGCTAATTTCCAAAGCCAGGACGCCGTTGGTGTGTGCCAGAGTTATAAATGACTGGGTATCCTTGAGAGTTAATGGTTCCTGCGGCATCATGTTCCTCATCTCCCACAAAGATCTGGTGTCCTCCATAGGCTGGTAGTTTAGACATGGAAAGCCAAATTCTAAACTTGCGTCAGTGAATGGGTTAAAAAAGAAAAGGAAGAGAAGGGGAGCGCTGGGGGGGGGGGAGGGCTTCCCTAAAATACCTAGGTTAAACAGTACGTTTGCACTTAAGCACCTTATATGTTCGTCATCGTGGTAATCACAAGGACACATGGATCCAAGAAATTGATGGTATTTGAGAATCAGCTACAATATCTTGTAAAAGGAGAAACAGGGCCGGTCGTCTTATTCACGTTTATCCTAACAATTAGCAGCAGCAAGCCTTCCTTCCTCTAACCCAGCTACGGAAGATAACCCTGACAATCTTACCAGAGATTTTGGTCTCTTGACCTTTAGCAGAAGGCTGGGCTCCAGTGGAGTGGAGAAGCTTTCTCCCATGAGATACACCTTGTCTTGTCGTTTTATACTCATTTAAGAGAGAGGCCTTTGTTACCTAAACTTTGCAAATACATTGTGAACTCACAAAATTATTTCTGGGCAGTCCCTATTTTGGTAGTCTCACATAAACTGTTTTGTTATTTGGGGAGTTGTTACAGGAATCCTACAGACCTGGAAAGTCTTAGATCTAGTACTAAGATGCACACATGCTATAGATCTTTATTTGGTGCTAGCCTAATATCTTCTATATACTGTGGATATGAGTTATTCCATATACCATTGGGAAATATTCAGCTAGAAACACTTGAGAAAAGACCGTAAGGCATGTAGCCAAGAAAGTATCAACTGGCCTTTCATTTAACTGTCATTAAAAAGCTTTTATAGGGGTTTGCATTGTTTTCTCCAAAAGCATTTGTTGTTTGAATTGGTCATTTTGACAGTAAACTGTCAGTTATGACCTGCACTTCCAGTCTCACCTTCATTATTTCTGTCTGGGTTTAAGTGCTTCTAGTATAACTTACAAGTGTTTCTCTTGAACATAGGCATTGATCCTTTGCCAATGAATGGTTGAGAGAGGTGGGAATGACTGATTGCTAATTGTGGTTTGAAGAGAGGTTGATTTGATGGACTGGAAAGTGTGAAACCTATTCTAGTTGTTTCTGTTGCAAAGAAAGGTCTCTTCAGGCCACTGTGGGAAATGGATGGGAGGTTTGTTCTTGATGCCCAGTGAGTATCTTTGTCTGACAAGTCAAGTTCACACCAGAGTTGGATAAGGAAGGCTGGGTTGAAATTTAAACTTATATTGGTTGTCAGCACAGAATCGATGGATTGTGTGTGTGTGTGTGTGTGTGTGTATGTATATATATGTATATATATACATACATATATGTATAAAGTGGAGTGAAAAAGTGATGCAAACAGATCGCTGGCAGGGTTAGGAGAGCTAAACCAGTATGCGCAGTATTTACACATAGAGCCACAGGCTCAGATTATTCTCCAGCATAAGGAAAATATCTTTCTCCTAGTTTTCACATCTTTTCTTCCCCCCCACCCCCCCCTTTTCTTACCTGCCACTTATCACTGCCCAGAAGGCACTATTCCAGAAGTGGAAGTGGGGAAGACCTAGAAAAAGGGCGAAGGAGAAAGGAGCGAGCAGCCAGCAGTCCTTGCTGCACCAGAGGAAGTGATACCCCTGAGGGCAGCTGGGTTAAGACAGTGAGAATTTTAATAATAAAGATGATTTGGGACCAAACCGAACCTAATGCAGGGCATAAAGACAAGTACTCAAAGGGAGCCCGCAATACTGGAAGCAAAGGGACACTGAAGTAAAGACCAGGAGCGCAGGGTTTGCTTCCTGTGGGAGACCCGCGTGCTTCCGGTTGGAGACCCGCATGCTTCCAGCTAAGGAAAAGGCCACCTTCCCGGTAGCAACACTAAAGATCTCTGTTAAAACTGAAGCTGGACAGAGGCCCTTTCTAAGAAAGCAGATTTTCATCTTAGTCTAAGTTTTTCTGTGGTTGATAAGATTTTTAAGTGGGAAAGAAAAATTCAGTTCAGTGGTCAATATTCTCTTTTTTTAAACCTTTTTTAAAATCTTTTATTTATTTCTGAGAGAGAGGGAGACAGACAGCCAGCGTGAGCAAGGGAGGGTCAGAGAGAGAGGGAGACACAGCTGAAACAGGCTCCAGGCTCTGAGCTGGCAGTCAGCACAGAGCTCTACACGGGGCTCGAACCCACGAACTGTGAGATCATGACCTGAGCTGAAGTTGGATGCTTAACCGACTGAGCCACCAAGGCTCCCCTCTTTTTTTTTTTTTTTAAATTGCACCCACATAAGTTCTCCATTGGGAAGATTACCTCCCTCCATAATAGGATGGAAGAAATAAATTTGTTACTTAATAGGTATCTGTAAACCTAAAATCGTTCCAGTAAACCCATTAAAACGTCCTTGGCTCTCACCATTCTTAATATGTCTGAGGAACGTGACCTCTGATGATAAGACCAGTTACCCGAAAAACAGAATTGATACTTTGGGTTCCTTTTTAAATTTCATTACAATTCTCATCAAATACTTGGTTATTTTTTTCCCCCCTCCCTGGCCAACTTTATTTCAGCAATATGCTTGTCTAGACCTATGATGGCTGAGGTTTCCTAGGAACTTCTTGTGACTTGAGTGCAGAATTTTGATGAGATCTGGATAGATAGATCAGGACATCTCTTCACTGAAGTACTATTAGGTCTGGTTGACTAAGTAGAGCTGATCCAGGAGCAGGCAAATTGCTTCTGAGAGACTCAGTCCAGAAAAACAGCTCTGTAGCCAGGAGCTCTTGACACCACAGTCAGTGTATTCTGGGTAGCTGCTCTGCAGTAATGCAGCCCTGTCTTTCTGGGCAGTGTTGTTATTGCTGCTGCATAATTAGCAACTAGTGAGATCATAGTCTGGGGAGATTCTGGCATCACTGAGGCAAAGCAGAGAGGCTTCGTATCATCACATGTGGCTCCAGCTCTGACAGCGTTTCTGTTTTGAGCAGATTCATATTCTTGGGCACTTACGTCCAAAGATGGCGAAGGAGAAAGATCTGTACCTGGGAAATGGACTGTCCCTAGTGTGACGTTGAAAACACTGCCTGCCATATTGACGTAACCAGAGTCCGTTGTCTCTTCCTTTGCTGTTTGTTTCCCCCTTGCTGGTTTCTTTACAGAGGCCTAAGGTTGTAAAGCTAAGTTTTCCTCGCACAGGGGATGATGATAGACCCGCTGAGCCCTATTTTATGGAGCTGTATGAGATCAGAAAAGCTTCTGGGTTTCGAAGGCAGTGCAGATTCTAATTAATCTTCAGTCCGTTCTTTAGAACCAAATTTGATCTCTGTAGCAGCCTGGTGAGAATCTTCACCCTTGTGAAGATCTGGGTCAAGTTTTCTCTGGCCTCTGATACTCTCTGAAATTTAGGGCCTAGAGCAATGTCTCCCAGCATGCATTCCAAGGCTCATTTGCCCCCACCCCAAGATTCTTCCATAATCAGATGTGTGGAACACTGCACTTGCTGTGTGCCCTCACCCTTCACCGTGCTCGTTAGCATATTCAAGGCCTTCAAGCTCTCCTCTCATAGCACTTTCCTAAACTGTTTGGACACAGCAGCCCTATTTCCATGTGAAGCTGTTAATATCCATGGAACTAGTTTATTTAATATATACACTTTGGGAAAAGCCAGGCTAAATTTTCACCAGGAAAAATAATTGGATCTAGTCTGGGTTAGGCACAGCCGAATTCTGCCTTTGATCCCCAGCCCCTCCTCCCAGCCCCTTGGGGAGCTCTCCTGTGTGAACAAAAGGGCAGCTACCATTATCCCCAGGCTGGTGGAACCCAGAGCCCAACTGGCCTGGAACCGAAGACCTTCACTGTGCTGGCAAGGGTGCGGCTGTTAACTCCTCTCAAGATTCTAAGAGTGACTGGGACTGAAGGGGAACAGAAGTAGAATGTTGGCCAGAATAAAGAGAGAAATGACCTAGTCACGAGAGACCAGACATCAGTGTGAGCTCAGGGACTTTTCTGTCTTCACTTGGAGAGCTGTATGTATGGACTTGGGAGGGGTCTGTCTCAGGGTAGGAATGCTGATTGCTCTTTTCCCCTGGGCAGAATCCTAATGCGCCTGGCTAACTGGTGGTGAGCAGGGGCTTTGGGGCCAACGCAGTGGGCTCCCCGAGGAAACCCCTTTGAAACCAATGGATGCATTCATGGGCTCGAGTCTCAAGAGGAAGTTTGATGATGTGGATGTGGGCTCATCCGTTTCCAACTCAGATGATGAGATCTCCAGCAGTGACAGTGCTGACAGCTGTGACAGTCTCAATGCTCCTACAACCGCCAGCTTCACACGTGAGTGAGCCCCTCCACCCCCCACCTGCACCCACATGCCCCCAGCATCAGAGTCCACTGCAGTCCTTGCGACAGCTTCTTACATCCCGCGTGGGGATTTTCCTGAATCATAATCTTTCCTACTCTTGGCCCAGCCTTGCCCTTTGGAGGACTTCATTGCTCTGATATCACAGACTTAGGTCTGACTTACTCTCGCTGATTGTTCTTACGCCATGTTTTATAGGTTCCCAGAATGGGCTGAATTAAATTGAAGAAGGCCGGGATTCTACCCCTTACCCACCTGAGTCCCACATAGTTGTGGTGCTAGTAGGACATAAGTGCTTACTGCCTGCACAACTGAGGCAATGCCAGATTTCTTCATCTTTTAAAAAAAATTTTTTTTTAATGTTTGTTTATTTTTGTGAGCGAGACAGAGACAGAGAAGCAGAGTGTGAGTCGGGGAGGGGCAGAAAGAGAGGGAGACAGAATCCGAAGAAGGCTCCAGGCTCTGAGCTACAGCATAGAGCCTGATGTGGGACTTGAACCCAATGAACCGTGAGATGATCTGAGCCGAAGTCAGCTGCTTAATCAACTGAGCCACCCAGGCGTCCCCACATTTCTTAATTCTTATAGCTCAATTAATTTCCTGGAAAGAACTTCTGATTTTTTATTTTATTTTTTTTTTTAGAGATGGTGCCCAAGCACACAGAATGGGGAAGAGACAGAGGAAGAGGGAGAGAGAATCCTAAGCAGGCCCCAAGCCTAGTGCATAGCCCCACGCTGGGCTCGATCTCACAACCGTCTGGTCATGATGGGAGCAGAAATCAAGAGTCCAACACTTAACTGACTGGGCCACTCAGGTGTCCCAGAACTTCTGATTCTATAGATCAGAGGTTGCATGTGTACCAAATCTGGCCCACTGCCTGTATTTGTAAATAAAGTTTTATTGGAACACAGCCACACACATTGTGATTGATTTCATGCTACAGTAGCAGAGTTGAGTCGCTGCAACAGAGTTGCAAAGCCTAAATTATTTACTATCTGGCCCTTTAAAGAAGTATGGCATCCCCTGCTATAGATTATACACACTGTCCAATAGAATTTTCTGTCATGATGGAAATGCTTTAGGGGCTCCTAGGTGTCTCAGTCAGTTGAGTATCTGACTCTAGATTTCAGCTCAGGTCATGATCCCAGCACTGTAGGATCAAGCCCCATGTTGGGCTCCTTGTTGAACATGGAGCCTGCTTGAGATTCTCTCTCTCCCCCTCTGCCCTTCTTACCCACTTACACTCTCTCTTTCTTTAAAAAAAAAAAAAAAAGTTCTATATCCTCACTGTCCAGTATAATAGCCATTAGCCATATGTAGCTCTGAGCACTTGAAATGTGATTAGTGTAGGGGTGCCTGGGTGGCTTAGTCGGTTAAGCATCCGACTTTCGCTTAGGTCATGATCTCGTGGTTCGTGGGTTCGAGCCCCGCGTCAGGCTCTGTGCTGACTGCCAGCTCAGAGCCTGGAGCCTGTTTCAGAGTCTGTGACTCTCTCTCTCTCTGACCCTCCCCTGCTCACACTGTCTCTCTCTCTCTCCTAGAAATAAAATAAAAACATTAAAAAAAAATTTTTTTTTACATGTGATTAGTGTAACTGAAGAGGTGAATTTTGAATTTTATTCTGAGCAACTTAAATTGAAATCGCCACATGTGGTTAGTAGTTGCTGTACTGGACAGTGAAGCTCTATAGATCGTTATATCCTGAAAAGATTGTCTAGAGATCCTCTTCCCAGCTGATGTCCAAAATCAGATGTTGTGTTGCTCTGTCTGGGTGAAGTCCACCTGGAGGCAGTGGTTTGGACCAGTTGATGTTCAAGGTCCTTCCCAGCTGTGCATTTATGATGTGACAGTTTGAAGTTTCCTAAGGTACAGAGAGCACTTTGGACAACAGTTGAGCACCCAGATGAGTGAGAAAGAACGAGACCCCCAGGCAGGCCATTCCTGGTTAGTAACACTGCTTTGTGCTCCCTTCTCAGCCACGTCCATCCTCAAGCGGCAGAAGCAGCTGCGGAGGAAGAATGTGCGCTTTGACCAGGTGACCGTTTACTACTTTGCACGGCGCCAAGGTTTCACCAGTGTGCCCAGCCAGGGCGGGAGCTCTCTGGGCATGGCCCAGCGCCATAACTCCGTGCGCAGCTACACGCTTTGTGAGTTTGCCCAGGAGCAGGAGGTGAACCATCGGGAGATTCTTCGTGAACACCTAAAGGAGGAAAAGCTCCATGCCAAGAAGATGAAGGTGCCTAAGGGGTCTGGGGTCTGGTATTTAACCACGTACCAAGATAAAATGGAAAACTGTCTAGGTCTCTGGATTATTTATTTATTTATTTAGAATGTGTTGCCCTTGGCATGTAGGGATTCCAGATCTTTCTAAGGAGAAGTCTCAGATTTGGAATCAGATCTCCGTCTGAGACACCATTGTTTTTGTCTCTGGTGGGGAGTCTACATGGGACAGCAAAATGGCTTCCCTAGAATTCCCTCCCCCCAGCAGAGTTTTTAAAAAGTTTAAAATGTGAATATCTACAAACATTCAAGGCTGCCACCCTTGGAATATGAGGGCACACAGTGTTTCAATTTCTTGTCAACTGATCGTCTGTCATCCCAATGCACAGAACAGGCTTTAGATCCTTTACGTTCTCTGATAGGACCCTGCCATTTCCATAACCCCCATCACCTCTACGTGTTAGACTCTTATGTGTAACTGACAGTGTTAGCAAATTGTTATTTCACTTTGTAAGGTCCTGGGCCTGCCATCTGTTGCCCCTCTCCCACTGGATGGCTCTTCACAGCCACCCATTTGCTGTCAGCACTGCCTGGCACTCCAGAGCCACAGTTTCCATCAGGCCACAATTTCCCCCTGAGTTCCTGGTTCCACATTTGGAGAACACCACTTTGGGCCTGGCCACGTTTCTGGTGGGCCCAAAGCCTGCTGACCCATATTGAAAGAGGAGGCTGCATTATTTCCAGGGTGGTGGGTGACCCCCTGAGGAGCCACAGCCGAATGTGGTGTGGTTGGAGAAATGACATCAGAGGGTGTGGGTAACGATAGCGCATCCCTTGCTCCCTGTGAGATCTGTGCCTCCTTCCCTCAGCCTACTCCCAAAGCCTTACACCTGTTTTTCTATCTGGAATGACATGGAGGCATCCCATTCTTGAGTCTGAGGAATTCCGTCACTGACCCTATCACCTTCCTGCTGCTATAGCGACAGCTGGGGAAATAAACACTGTTCTCATCGTTTGCAGTGAGGGCTTTCTTCCCTTTCCGTAGAAGAAACCTGTCTCCTGCATCTGGTAGAGGAATAACCTGACACAGCGGGATTCCGTCCTGTTCTGTGGCCTCCCTTGTAGGAGGTCTGGGGACAAAGCTCAGCAGACTCCAGGCTGGCACGGGATTCCTGCTAAGTAGCCGACTTCAGGAACAGCGGCACTAGTGGCAGCCAATACGCCTTTCGTCGTCAAGAGAAAACCCTTCCTCTCCCTCCCCAGGTCCAGTTTACTCTCTTAGAAAGTTTTCCTGTCTTTAGCACTCTGCAGGGGAGACTGCTGACCTCAATACATCTTTTGCATGGTCCATGTGCCATCTAATATTTATTTTCCTTTTAGGCTGCCGACAAAACCAAACCAAAACCAAACCAAAAAAAACGGCTGGCATTTTATAGCCTTAATTACCTATAATTTTTCTAATACTTTCATTTAAAAACCGCTTTTTCCATTATTTGTTTTGAAAGAGAGCACATGCGTGAGCAGGGGAGGGGCGGAGTGGCCCAGGCAGGCTCCGCGCAGTCGGTGCACAGACCCTGACATGGGGCTGGAACTCACGAAACCATCAGATCATGATCTGAGCAGAAGTGGGACACTCAGCCAACTGAGCGCCCAACCACCCAGGTGCCCCAGTTATTTTTCTTTGTAATTTTGGCCTTTTATTCATATGGAATCTATATTATGGGAAGTATGAATTGGAAATCTGTTTTTTGGGTTTTTTTCCCCAAGAATATCCAGTTGTCCCAAACCATTTAATGCCAGAGGACTCTTCTCGCTGGATTTGAAATGCCACTCTATCGTGTTATATTCTTATATTTGTGTGGGTTTCCTTCTATTGCATCTCTAGCCTCTTTCCCTTGAGAGGACAGTAAGAGGGAGGGTGATTAGGGGGAAGCCATCCCCAAGGAAATAGGCAGAAGCAATCCTGAGGTCTGCAGAAAGGCCCCTCATCATTGGTCTGCCTGGTACACAAACAGCAGACCAGGAAACCCCCAGAAGCACCACTGTATCTGTCTCCTCTCCCCCACCTTCCCACAAACACACACAACAGGTGTGGAGCTTATTAGCCAGCCTGTTGCATCACGTCTCCCAGGAGTTGTTCCTTTACTAGCACCAATCTGTAGCCGTCTGATGAAATAAGCCAGCCCCTCCAGCAGCTTGGCTCTCATCCTGCTCGTAGCTTCCAGAGCTCTGGGAATTCTGAGGTCTCATTTTCTTCACTTGAATTCTCTAGGGAGTTTTCAAACCTCATTCAGCCAGATTGTCTTCAAACTGTCCTTCCACTAAGACTCCCTTTCCTGGCTCTCTATCCTCCGGAGCCTGGAGAACCCAGATTTCTGCCTGTAGATAGTACCTTAGTGCTATAGAAACCACCCTACCTCACAGACAGCTTTTCTTTGAAATCAAATAAAAAAGTATTAGGAGAAAGAATATGTTCTAGGCCGTGGGTTGGAAGTGAGAGCTTTCTTGGGTAGCCGTTAACAACTTGCTCATGTTTTCCCTCTTCCCAATGAAACGAAGCTCTTCTGTGTATGCAGACAATTGTTGACACTGTGAAGATGTAGGCTTATTGACAAAGACCTGGTGGTCTTGTACTACACTTTAGTGTACTCTGCTTCCCAGAATGTGGTTTTGGGTCCCTTGGGGGTGCAGACTGAAGGGTGTTCACAACATTATCTCTCCATCCAAGGAACATCCAGCCATTGATAAACCTTCTCCTCTCTGTGTTGGAAGGCAAGTTAGCTGAAGTAATGGGACACGCATCTGGGAATGGAGGAGGGTGTATATTATCTTGTAGGAGGGAGGATGAGACACAGGTTTTGAGAAACTTTGATCTACAAAGGTGATATCCCCTGAGTCAACAGGAAGGCGTTAGAACTACAGAGCTACGTAAGGCTTCCTGCTTTCCTGCTCTAGATGTCTTCTCTTAAGCTATCCAATATGGTAGCCACTAACCATATGTGGCTATTTTTATTTTTTAAGTTTGTTTATTTTTGAGAGAGAGATAAGGAGCACAAGTGGGGGTGGGGCAGAGACAAGGAGAGACAAAATCCCAAGCAAGTGCCCCACCACCAGTCCAGAGCCCAATGCGGGGCTTGAACTCACAAACTATGAGATCATGACCTGAGCCGAAACCAAGAGTCCGCCGCTTAATGGACTGCACCACCCATGCGCCCCGTGTGGCTATATACTTAATTACAGTTAAATAAAATGAAAACGTTCGCTTCTCATTTGCTCTAGCCACATTTCCAGTGCCCATTGGCCACCTGTGCTGCGGGCAGCAAGGATATTTCTATCATCGCACAAGGTTCAGTTGGACTCCGGTGGACTGCTCTAGACAGCCGCTGTGAGGAGGTGGCTGTGGATAATACTCGAGGCTGACCCTTCCTTCCTGTCTCCTGGCAGCTGACCAAGAATGGGACGGTGGAGTCAGTGGAGGCCGATGGCCTGACCCTGGATGACGTTTCGGATGAAGATATTGATGTGGAAAACGTGGAGGTGGATGATTACTTTTTCCTGCAGCCCCTGCCCACCAAGCGGCGCCGGGCCCTGCTGAGGGCTTCAGGGGTCCACCGCATTGATGCTGAAGAGAAGCAAGAGCTGAGAGCTATCCGCCTGTCACGGGAAGAATGTGGTTGTGACTGTCGCCTGTACTGTGACCCAGAAGCATGTGCCTGTAGTCAGGCTGGGATTAAATGCCAGGTGAGTCCAAGTTGGCCTGAGATAATGTATGTACTCCGGAGTCTGGGGGACATGATGTGGGTACCAGTGAACATGGGAGGCTGCCCGTCATCGGTGGGTGGATTCCGCATGAGTGTGAGCCCTGCATAGTTCATAGCCCTCCTCTACCAGGGAGAAAACCAGGCATGGCAGGATTCCTAGGCTGTGGCGATAGCGATGGCCTTTTCTGTTTCTCACCTCAGGGGTGATAAGGAGCAGCTGTCAGCAAATGGGGGAACAGGGGTTAGTAGGTTTAACATTAGTACCTGTTTCTTAAATATTGATTGTGTAAGATAAAAGGAAGCAGAGAGAGGAGTTAGGCCTTTGGAGTGTATCTTCAAACACTCATAGGACCTCTACTCCAATTTTGTGAAACTCGAAGTAATTCTCAGATCCTATAATTTAGGATCAAACTTGGCCCGGCAGAGCTTAAGTCAAGGATCTTAAGTTCAGGATTTTTTTTTTCTTCAGTTAAAAAATTTTTTAAAATTAATTTATTTTGAGAGAGTGTGAGAGAGAACAAGTGAGACAGGGGCAGAGAGAGAGGGGGACAGGATCCAGAGCAGGCTGTGCTGACAGCTAAGAGCCCAACATGGGGCTTGAACTCAAGAACTGTGAGATCATGAAGTCAGATGCTTAGCCACCTGAGCCACCCAGGTGCCCCTTGTCTAGGATCTTAAAAGATAGAAGACCTCATCCCCTTGCTGGCCTTCCGACAAGGGACTGTTTAGAAGGCATAACTCAACTGAAAAGAGCAATACCATCCTGAAGGATGAAATCTATCTGGAACGTGTAGGCTGTAGGTGCTGAACCCTTGTGGTTGAATGTATCCTAAACAACCTTTTCTTTCGTATTTTTAGGTAGGTAATAGCTGTAGCTGCTCTGGCCAAATACTGCTTTTCAGACTGAAGTCCCATGATATATCATTCTGTTTTAGAGTCCTGAGAATAGTCCTAAGAATTGGACTGTTCCTAAGAACTGGAATGGAGAGTTCTAGAAGTTGGTAGCTTAGGAAGACCTGGTGTATTTGTACACACACATTTGTTTATGTTTTTTATTTTATGTTTGGTGTGGGGGCTTTTTTCTTTATTGGGATCCAAAAGGGAAATAAGGAGGTAGAGTGGATCCCCTTTCCAGATATTCCTGGTCTGTAACTGTTTCAGAACTAAACTGGTCAACATCAGGGGAGAATGAAGCAGTCAGTGAAAAGCTGGCCATTACTTTGTCATTATAGCACCTTAGCAAACTGAGACACTTTCCCTAGAATGTATTGCTTTGGAGCAGCTAGACCTTCTACGAACTTTCCCAAGCCTGTAATTGCAGAAGGCACTAGGCTTGGGCCCCAGTCTTTGTTTTCTTAGTATACCAGGTAAGTTCTGGAAAAGTCTGAGGCACAAGAATTCCTTCCTTGAGGACTGTCAGCATGCAGAGAGGTCGTCTCTGGACTTTCTGACTGGAAAGGCCCTTTGACAAGATTCTTGGCCGCATTTTACTCAGAAGAGGAAACCAAGCCTTGGAGAGACCGAGGACCTTCTCGAGGTCATAACTGCTAATTCATGGCTGTGCTGGAATGAGAACGCGAGTGGTCTGATAACTACCCCCTCGTGCTCTTAGGTCACCATGTTGCACGTTACACTTTGAATTGGTTGTTCCTCTTGTAAGGAGACCTCAAATCCCAGCTGCCTGTGTTTGCCAGCTGAGGTCTCCTGTCTCCGTTATTAAATCTGTGGGTTCTCATCTTCCCTCAACCTCCTTGTCCCCTCCTCAGGTGGATCGCATGTCCTTTCCATGTGGTTGTTCCCGGGACGGCTGTGGGAACATGGCTGGGCGCATTGAATTTAATCCAATCCGGGTCCGGACTCATTACCTCCACACCATCATGAAGCTGGAGCTGGAGAGCAAGCGGCAGGTGAGCCGCCCCCCAGCCCCAGACGAGGAGCCCTCACCCACGGCCAGTTGCAGCCTGGCAGGAGCCCAGGGCTCTGAGACACAGGACTTCCAGGAGTTCATTGCTGAGAACGAGACAGCAGTAATGCACCTGCAGAGTGCGGAGGAACTGGAGCGGCTCAAGGCAGAGGAAGACTCCCGCGGGTCTAGCGCCAGCCTGGACTCCAGCATAGAGAGCCTGGGCGTGTGCATCCTGGAGGAGCCTCTGGCCGTTCCCGAAGAGCTGTGCCCGGGCCTCACTGCCCCCATTCTCATCCAGGCCCAGCTGCCCCCAGGCTCCTCAGTCCTGTGCTTCGCGGAGAACTCAGACCACCCAGCCGCGTCGGCAGTGAACAGCCCATCCTACTTGAACAGTGGGCCCCTGGTCTACTATCAGGTGGAGCAGAGGCCGGTCCTGGGGGTGAAAGGAGAGCCTAGTGCAGAAGAAGTCCCACCTTCTTTCCCCAAGGAGAAGGATCTGAACGTCTTCTCTCTCCCGGTTACCTCACTGGTGGCTTGTAGCCCCACAGACCCAGCTGCCCTGTGTAAACCAGAAGTGGGGAAAACGTCCACTCTAGAAGCGCTAGTGCCCGAAGATTGTAACCCCGACGAGCCTGAGAATGAAGACTTCCGCCCCTCTTGGTCCCCCTCGAGCCTCCCCTTCCGCACGGACAGTGAAGAGAGCTGTGCGGTGGAGAAAACCTCACAGCAGAGTGAGGACAGGCCCCCTGAAGATTCCTCGCTAGAACTCCCTCTGGCAGTGTGACTCGGGGATGGAGGTTCTGCCTCTGACCCGTTCTCTATTTATTCCCTTATTTTATCTAACACCATTTCAAAACAAAACTGTAGAAGCAGCTGCTACTCCCATGTTATTTTATTGGGGTCTTTGGGGGATGGGTGGGAAAGAATTGTTTGTACAAGTATTTTTTAAAGGGTAAACAGAACCAAGGAGACCAGTCCCGGCTAGATGTGGGGAGAGTCTTGGGGCAGAGGAGGCTGCCCAGTGCTGAATACTGAGCTTTCTGGGCCATTGGAACAAAGAACGAGGATCTCGCAGGAGCAGCTGGGTAACTCGAGCAGCTATTCTTTACGTAGGGACCAGAACACAATAGTTTGAACAGCGTGGCAAAGCCCCTCCTCCTCTCCTGAGCCCCAGGTGGGGAACACGCTCGTTTTTCTCATTGGTCACCCTACTATCCCACTTTGGTGTGTCATAACGCAGTTGGAGTGTCAGCTGGTCAAATCTAGAGGAATGGGCAGGAGGGTCTCTGCGTGTGTGTAGAAAACCTCCAGGATTTATAAAAACTTAACCTACCTTCCTTGGCCCCTTATTTGGTAAATAAGTTGATATTTGACATTTTGGTGTTCTCTGACCTGTTCCCCACACTGGGGATTCCTGGTCTGTAACTTGAATTCTTTCACATGCTGTTAGGTACTAGGGTTAAACTTGTCTATTTGTCTCCCCCACCACCACCACCACCACCACCCTCCCGCTTTCTTTTTCCCTTGAAGAAAAAGCTAGATTGGCGGGGAGTGTGGCCTGAGGAGCGCAAGGCTTGTGTCTGTAATGCCAGCACCGTCAGGCAGCTTCAGGCCGGGGCTCACATGTCCCACGGGAGGCACAGCTGGAGCATTACCTATGTCCGAAAGTAGCAGCAGGAAGAGGCTGCTGTCCACAAGGAAGAGGCCTTCATCTGTGCCATGTCTGCTTTTTCAGCCAGGTTTCCCCCCACTCTGAGAGGTTTGAGCTTTAAAGGAACGCAGGATGTGGCAATCCAAAGCCACCAACTAGTTTTTGTTCTTTTCTTTCTGTACTACCCTTGTGGTCCTTGGATATGCAGGGTTAGAGACTATCCCCCGCCCCGACAACTGCAAATGTTTATTGGGTCCCTCCATCTTGATCCATAAAAATTGGAAGCCAAACTAATTCTTAACTGCTACATACAGTTCCCAGGTTCCAAAGAGTTCAAGTTCTGACTGTAACTTTTGAGATCCACAGAATGGGACTCAAATTTGGTTCTTCCCTCCGTGGGGGGACCCGGTTCCTGTTCCTCTTATGTCCAGCTTATATTCTAGGATGTGCTCCGCTGAACACCACTGAATTCTTTTTATTAGTTCTCTTTGCCTCCATTTTAAAATGGAGTCAGTAGGGAGCAAAACACTCTCCTTTAGCAATCTTAGATCAGGCTTCACTTCTGGTATGGTTTGCTGCCCAAGAAAGAACAAGTGGAAAACTGTTTGCTTTTGGTGGGGAGAGAACTCTTCCTACTTACCTTGCTCACAGAGCCTTTTCTTGCGGGACATTAGAGCACCCTTTATGTATGTCACAGCAGCATTTCACCTAGGAAATCTCTACACTGAGCCTATGTGGCCTTGTACTTAAACAGATCTATCTTTTAACCCAGTCTGCCTCTCCAGTTGCTTCCTGGTGTTGCCTGGTTTTACATTTGGAGGGGAGTTCTTCAGTACAAGACCTTGTCTCACCCCATCCTCTGGCCTCACAAGAGTTGAGAGTCTTAAGCACCTGATATGTATACACTATCCCAAGTGAAGCCACACTCCCCCCACGATCGGTCACCCCCTTGAATGAGGCTGAAGCTTAATCGCAAATTCGACTTTCTTCCTGAAAGCTTGTACTGGAAGGGGAGGGTGGGTGCTATACATTCCCTCCTTAGGGAGGCTCCAGCCCCACCTTCAGAAGTGGATTCCACCTGCTCAGTTAGAGACACTTTAGCCTTTCAGATCAAACCACGAATTGGAATCTCACTATTAAACTCATTGCCAACCCCCAAGAGATCTGATTTTTCTGAAAACCTAGTTTCTTAATCCAAGTCTATCCCTCCAGTAACAGACACTTCTGACTCCCGGTGATCCCAAGTTTTTACATGCTGAATATTAACACTGAGCATTAATTGTCTTAAGCAAAAGGCCTTTTCTACAACCCAGTCCATCTCGTTCTGGTGCTACCTGAGCTGGACACGATCCTAGCTCATGGTTGCTAGAAAAGCTAAGCCTAGGCCTCTGATCACAGGACCAGACAGCTTTAGTCCCAACTCAGTCTAGGCCGAGATAAAAGAAGTCTCTTATTACTGCAACTCTTGTGATTTTGCAGTTTCCTTTCTCACATACTGTATACAGGTAGTATTTTCAATGTGAATCCAAAGCTTGTCTGGTTCTCTGAAAACAAAAAAAAAATTTTTTTTTTTTTTTGCCTTTTAGGTCCTTTACATTGTGATAATGCTGTATTTAAAGAGAATATTTAAATGTAATATTAAAGAAATATTCAAAAGAATGGTGTCTTATTCTTTATCTTGGCAGGCCACAATTTAGTTACCTGTTAGAGAAAGGGTGCTTCTCCAGCGCTGTGTATAAAACCAGTTAGGTCAGTTAGAGATTGATGTTAACAACAGAAATGTTTTATGATAGAAAAACAGGACATTCTCTTTGGAGCATCAAGAGCTTGACTTGCATCGTAGCCCTTACGCATCCCTTACGCTGGAGCACACTCGATCCTTCCCTGTGGAAACTTTTCCATCTGGGGTCCATACCCTGGGGGCTCATTTGCTAATCCCATTTTCCTTATAATCATATATATGTAACTTTTATTTATTATGTGTATGTAATATATAAAGTTCTCTATTCCTTGTTATCGTCTTAAAATTGAACGAAGAGGATCCATGTCAACTCCGTTCCCTCAGAACTTCCATCCCATCAAAAGTTTCTATCCCAACCGACTACCTCGCCTCTGGTTAGGTTATGTCAGTCTTGTCAAAGGAGTTGTAGCAAAATAAGAGTATGCGGAAGTCACTTCCAGCATCTGGTTTCAGGCAGTCTTTACTTGGCTTTAAAACAGCACCTCATGCATTTAACAATAAGTTACTACAGGTCAGGACTGTACATGGGCAAAAGCTAAACCCCACGTACTCTCGACGCGGGCCTGTTCCCCGAGCGGGGCGTCGTTAGTTAGTGCCTTAGAAGTTTCATCCAGGGCCCAAAGGCGGCCCCTGCTGGTTACAGCTGGCTGGACTGCCGCAACACGGCGGAGGTAGCGGACTTTAAGATCCTTAGAGGCTGCACCACAGCCCGGAAATTAAGACAAGGTGGGGTGAAGGCTATAAATGCGGAAAGGGTTAAGTACCACTTGTATTTCCTTCTATTTTTTTCCATTAGAATGTTCCCATATAGGAATAACTATTGGCTTAAAAAAAAAAAAAAAAAGCTGTTTAAAGGATTTGAAAAGCAAAGGGAGTGGTTAACCCCGTGAGGGGACCAAACATAAAAATAAAAATAAGCCTATTTTTGGTCATAAGAAGGACTGAGGGCGGCACCGCACTGCACGCACAGACGCAAATGCTGCAGTTTCATCAGTGCTGCCCCTCCCCCCGGCCGGACACTGTGAGGAGAACTCGGCTGTAAAGAATGTGGCAGCGGTTAAGCCCGGGGCTGCTAGGACTCGCCCCACCTGGGGCCAAAGCCCAATTCCTAGGATCTGAAACTTAAAACATCACAATTAAAGCCCAGTACAGAGGCTGCTGCCAGCTCTGGCTGATTGTGAGGAAGTCGGGATGACGCTTCCGGTAAGAGGGTCTGTCGCAGTTCCAGCTCCCTCCCTCACGGGTCCCTCGCTGGGAAGCCCGTGGCACCCACTCCTCTGCCTCCCACACCCCTGCCAGGGCACGCAGACGCTTTGCCGGCCAGTGCTGTTGGTACCACGCTGCCGTGTGACTGCGGGACGAGGCCATCCGCTCCACGTTCACTCAGCGCCGTGAGCCGGTGTAGTTGATGGAGAGCAGGACCACGTTGTGAAGCAAGAGGGACAGCTCCGCTTCTGAAAACAGCACCACTGTTAATGGTCTGGCCAGGGAACAGTCAGCCTTCTAACTGCCCCGGGGCGGGCAGGGCTTGATCCTGGAGTCGGGATGCCAAGAGCAGGGACGTGTGACATCAAGAGAGGCTACTGTTGTCAAAGGTCCCCCGCTTCACCCCAGTCCCTGCAGGTAAGCTTTCCTTTCCTTTCTCTGCATCCTCATTTCCTGGCCCTCATGTGGTGGTGGGAGAAAATTCAGAGGTGGTAACGGCAGTGAACACTACTGTCACTTGGGATTCTTCTGCTACAGCTGGTGCTCTGGAAATATTTTGTGGCTCCAAGGAGATTAGTAGGCCTACCCTGATATTCACAGGCTTAGAAAACATCAAAGCCCAGCCAAAGGTTCCAGCCACAAGCCTAACTCCTGCCCTCAGATACTTTTTATTTAGCCAACTGGTTTTGATTCTGTTTGTTTTTTTAAAGATTTTTTAAATTTTTAAACATTTCTTTAAATGTTTCATTTATTTTTGAGAGAGAGAGACAGAATGTGAGCAGGGGAGGAGCAGAGAGAGAGGGAGACACAGAATCCGAAGCAGGCTCCAGGCTCTGAGCTGGCTGTCAGCACAGGGCCCGACGTGGGGCTTGAACTCATGAACCGTGAGATCATGACCAGAGCCAAAGTTGGACACCTGACTGACTGAGCCACCCAGGTGCCCCAAGATTTATTTTTAAGTCCTCTCTATACCCAACATGGAGCTCGACTCACAACCCTGAGATCAAGAGCTGTTTGCTCTACTGACTAAGCCAGCCAGGCACTCTGAGTGTTTTTGTTCTGAATTTGAATGCCTTTAGACTGGAGCTTCTCACCTGGGATAATTCTATTCCCCTTTCCCCCAGTGGACATCCAGCAATGTCGGGAGACATTTTTGATAGTCAGAACTGGGGTGGAGGGTGCTACTGGCATCTAGTGTGTAGAGCAGGGTGTGAGCAGGGATACTGCTAGTTACCCTCTAATGCACAGGATAGCCCCCCATGACTCATCAATAGTGCTAAGGCCAAAAAACTGCTTCAGACCAGCATGCATGCAGTCTTGGCTCCCAGTCCCCACTGCTGCCTCTTGTCTTGCACAGTCTACTTCATTACCTGCTTAACCCCTATAGGCAAATGAGTTTATGCCCTTTCAATTACACACACACACACACACACACACACACACACACACACACACATTAGGTAAGGGTCTCATAGTACTTAATAACCAACTTCAAAATAATCTCAGAATAAAATATAAAAATTATTTGGATTTTAGTGGCATAACCACGGGGATAGATCTTACCTTCCAGGCTGCAGGAAATCTGTAGCCATTCTCCCAGCCAAGTTCGACACCTCTCTTCAGCAACATGGGTAGAATTCAGGCCACGAAGATAACAAGCCTATATCACCCAGAAGAGAAACAGTCCTCAATAATCACATAGTATGGCCATGCACTGTAAACCCACTAATAATTCAAAATCTCCTCTAAGTAAGTTACAACCTCATCCCCATAAAAAACCTTTCTCCATGACAATCTGAACTACGATAGACAAGAAGACAAGCAAAGAGGCCTATATAACCAAGAACAGTAGGTCTAAAGAACAGTGTCCCTGGATTTTTGAAGGGCCAGAAGAAAAGAAACCTAAGCCAAAACAACTCTGGGCAATTCCCTCTCAAGAGTTAAGTTCACTGAGGAAAAAAGACACAGAAATGAAGTGAAAGAATAAAGAGTTTGGGCTTTGTTCTAACAAGCAAAACCTGAAGGTCTCTGTAAGCTCCCAGTTCTGTAGCTCAAAAGCCCACCAAAGGATTCAGAGTTGATATTGCTGTCAAGTTCTTACCGATTTCACTTCCTGCGGGGTCAGGTGGCCAATCCCCAGCTTTACCAAAGCTTTATCCAGCTGGTGAATTACAGTGGTGTGAGTCTTTAATCGGTGTCTCAACAAGAAAGAAGGCAGATAAGGTGTGAGAAGCATGGCTCGACTCAAGGCTCTCTGTAACACAACGACATAGGAGGAGAAAGTCAATGTAGTATCACCACACACAAAACCTGAGGCAAGGAGAGGCTGCGGAACAGAGAAAGCCTCCAAGTGCTCACCATTTGCAAAGCATGGAGTTGGTTCATGCCCAGAGGATGGTTAGAGAAACACGCTCTCAAAGCCAGGATGTCATGTACTGCTGGGTGGGTACCATGCTGTATCTTGGGAGAGCCAAGAGATTGGTAGAGGTTAGGAAGCTCCTGACTGGCCCTCTTTCCTAGTTTTAGTGCAAACTGGATCTAACAAGAGTCCTAGTTTGCAGGAAGGGTTAGCTGGAGGAATACCTTGGTGCACAGCTCTGTCATATGCCACCGGAGTCCTGCATCAGAAACGAGAGGGATAACCCTTTCTAAATAACCAAGGATTTCTGGGTGGGACTGCTTCCGGAGAGCATGATAGATATCTAAGAAATCAATTTGTTGCTTTGGGGTCCAGAAATGTTGGATCAGTAGCTGCCTAGGAAACAGGTACCTGAAAGGAAAAGGAATCACAATGTCACTTGCTGAAACCGGCATCTTCGAAGCGATCTAAGAAAGCATTTGGCAGATACGATACTAGGAAGAAGAAATAGAGACATGACTTCCCTACCTCACTGTTCTTTTCTGTAAATGAGTCTCAGACCAAGGTTTAAAGACACACTGAAGCACAATTTCAAGCAACATTACTGAGGTTATGTGAAAAGAAGCAGGGGTGGAAAAGCCTCACATGCAGCAACTAGATAAAATGACTCCTTTTGAACTAAAGCATTCGAAGAACATATTCTGGACAGACCGGGAGATAGATGCAGAGCTGGTCACTACATGTGATGGTGACAACCTCAAACTGTAGCACAGTCCATGTGTGTATATAAAATGTGAAAGTCAAATTTGTTTTTTAATTCAGTTTTCTGCACATGTAGTCATTTTACAGCATGGCCACAAATTCTCCGCCTCCCCCCTCTTTATTGAAAAGTAAGGTCTGTGTCCCCCTTTCTTTTAAATCTGGGTGACTGATTCAACCAATAAAACAGAACAGAAGTGAGTCTTTGTGACGTCCAAGGGTAGGTTATAAAAGGCCACCCGGCTTCCTGTCTGCTGAAACACTCATCCATGGAGCCTTGCACTGCCATGTCAGAAGTCCTATTACGCTGAGGCCGCCATATTAAAGAGGCCACATATAGGCACTCTGACAGCTGCAGCCTTCCAGTCATGTCTGTTAAGGCACCAGACATACGAGTGACCTTAGACCATGTAGACTAGTCCATTCATCAGCTAAAAAATCACTGACAGACTTCTGTCAGCACCACATGGAAGAGAAAAGTCAGTCACCCACCTGAACTCTGCCCGATTTCCTGACCCACAAAATCATGAAAAGCTATTTAGCTTTGAGGTTGTTTGTTATATAGCAACAGATAACTAAAACAACACACAAGATCAAAGTTTAAAAGTGTCATCTTTGGGGGATGCCTGGGTAGCTCAGTCAGTTAAACATCCAACTCCTGACTTCGGCTCAGATAACATGGCTCATGGGTCGTGAGTTCGAGCCCTGCTCTGGACTCTGTGCTGATGGTGCAGAGCCTACTTGGAATTCTCTCTCTCCTCTCTCTCAGAATAAGCTTATACAAAGTAAAGATTTATGTTATCAGAATATGAAATGCATTTCTCTCCTAAAAACCTGTCCCAAACTGCTAAGCCTCTCAGGGAGTAGGTTGGGTTGCTGCCTCTAAGGATGATGGAAAAGGGCATAATCTTATTTCACACCACACAGGGGGAGCTAAGAGACAGGAAAAGCCTAAGCTACCCACAGCTAACCCAGTAATCCAAGTGTTACCAGGCGGCTAATTAGAAGACTAGAGCAGGAAATGTAGTAATCTCTGCCTATTTCTGAAATGGAAAGTTCTTCTTAAAATAATTTTTAACTTAAGAAATCTATATATCTTCAATATGCTGGGAAGATAGAAGTCTGTACTCACATTAGCAAGAAGACCAGGTAGTTGGCAAAGGGTGGAATGGAAATAATACCTAGGAAAAGACACTTGGTGACGTCTCGACGGAACTAAGCAGAAATAAACACAGATGCAGTTTTAACCCAAGTAAGTTCTTAATACAATGGACAATCCCTCCCCCAACGCTGTGCAATAAACGTCTATTCCAGCCCAGGGAAGGATCAAGGTTACTTCTATCTACCTCTAGTTAGGAAGTTCCTTGAGGACAGAAGCCTTGATTTGTTCATTTTGGTATCGCAAATAATGTGTAGTACAGGGCCTGACATTATACCAGATCCCTCAACAAATTCTTCCTGATATGCCAAATCGGCCCTAGGTTCTCACTCTCAGTTTCAAAGTCACCACCAAAGTGAACACCCATCAAGTCACTACCAAACTTTCCTGCTGCCTTTTGGATCCTTGCAGGTTTTTATATATATTCAGAGATGGACTGGATTTTAGTGTTTACAACTTTTATTCAGAAAGTATGCCAGAATCTCTCTGGGGCTCTGTTACAGAGGGCTACAACTCTGAATAAACCCAATTCTGACAAACAACCCGATGCTCTCACTTAGTCCGATACTTTGATCTCACAGCAGAGGGGAAGATTTATCAGTGGTGAACAAGATAGGAAAGAGAAGGGAAAAACAAAACAAAACAAAATTTGATATGTTGGTTAACTTTAATTACCTCACCATGAACTTCTGGGTATCTGCCCCTGGCCCATACCTGTCTCAAATGCTCCATCTCCCGGTATGAAAGTTGATGAAACTTTACATTGTGCTTCCACATATATGTCTTTATTCTTCTAGCCTTTTTGGCATCAGCCCAAAACATCTGCAATCCTGCCTCATTAAAGTAGAGGACAGAGTGTGATGTTACCCCAGTATGAATCTTACTGCAGGTTCCTACCCTACGTCTACCCACAATGCACATACTTGTCCCTCCCCAAAGCTACTCTATAAATCAGAGCTCTCAACAGGACACTTAAAACTCTTGTGAGGCCAACCTGTATCTCTTTTCTCATTCTTCGCCCCATCCGGCCCCCCAACACACCACCTATCTTCCAGCCAAGTTAGCCTTCTGTGATCTACTATAGAATGGTCTCCCTCTTCTGGCTCATTGCTCACTTCCTCTTTAAAATGAAAATTCAAGGAGTGCTGGGTGGCTTGGTCAATTGAGCGTTTGACTCTTGATCTTGGCTCAGGCCATGATCTCATGGCTAATGGGATCCAGCCTCGCACTGGGCTCTACACTGACAGTGTGGAGCCTGCTTGGGATTCGTGGCCCGTCACCTGCTGTGTGCGCGTGGGCCCTCTCTTAAAATAAACATTTAGAAATTTAAAAATTCAAAAGCTCCCTAACTTCAGGAAGTCTTCCTCAATGAACCTTATGTATTCCCCAACCAGAAATTAACTTATCTCTTCTCTAGAACACTTCTAGAAATACTACAATTCAACATATTTCTATGGTTAAATTCTTTTCATCACTCGATGATTATTCTTACATTTTTATCTAGGGCTTTAGTTCTTAAAAATGCTTTCATATCTATGAATGAAATGATATAATGTCTCGGTTGGCTTCAAAATTATACAGGAGAAGGCAAGTGTATAAATGAAGCAAGACTGGCAGACATGAGTTGGTAACTGTTGAAGTGAGACTGAGCATATGGAAATTCATTACATTATTCTCTCTACTTTTGTGTATATGTAAAACTTTACATAATTAAGAGTTTAAACACAAACCAATCAAAATACTTTTTCAGACCCTTTACTCATTTTTTTTTAAATTTTTTTTTAATGTTTTATTTATTTCTAGGATAGAGAGAGAGAGACAGCGTGAGCAGGAGGGTCAGAGAGAGAGGGAGTCACAGACTGAAACAGGCTCCAGGCTCTGAGCTGGCAGTCAGCACAGAGCCCGACGCGGGGCCCGAACCCACGAACCGCGAGATCATGACCTAAGCGAAAGTCGGACGCTTAACCGACTAAGCCACCCAGGCGCCCCTAGACCCTTTACTCATTTAATCCTAGTTATAAACCCAAGAGCAGACGAAGTTGCCTTTCTACTTCTACTTTAGATTTTCCATGAAGCTAGTAATAATCATAATATTCACAGCTGACAATATGGTACTTTATTGTAATACCTGTTATGATAAAAGTACAGAGTACAATAATAGAGATACATTTATTAAGCACGTACTATGATCAGGTCATGAGCACTTTACAAATATTGATGTATTTAATCTTCACAACCATGTAGTCAAGAGGTAGGTTCTATTATTTTCTGTATTCTACAGATGAAAAAACCAAGGAACGGAGAGGTTAAGTAACTAGTCCAATCACACAGCCAGCAAGCTAGGATTTGAACCCAGGCAGTCTGGCACCAGACTGGTCACGTGTCATTGTACCATCTCCCGGGAACTAGCACAGCTCTGTTTTCAATGAAACATCCAGAAAACAAGTACAGGTAGTGCTATTTCCACAATATGCTACCTAGCATAGATCTGTGCCAACCATTAGACCCCATCTACTTACGGGCCAAGTCCACTGATAAATCACAGAGCAAGTCTGTGCAGCCACTGACGTCTGGCCTTGTGCATGTCAAAGAATTTCCACAATAGTCAGCTGCGTTTGGTTAAGAAAGTGCAAAACTACCTTTATGCGCCTTCCGCGCGACCCCACCCCCACCCCACCCCCCCGCCAGATGCTGTCAGAAGTTGTTGTCATAACACTTTTCTAGAAGCATTCTCCAGAAGTGCTAACTTAAGAGAATTCATTTAATGCTCAAGTATTTATGAAACAGATACTCCCCCAGCTCACATCACACAGCAGAACACGCAAACACTATTACTCATTCTAACTCTTTGACACTGCTCACAAACTGACTCCAGGGATTTCTGTTTTGGTTTTACCTTTCATGAAGATTGTATACAGGACATAGAAGCGGGGGAAATGACGACCCAAGAAACGATGGTATTTCCCATTAATCACTTTTGTCTTGGTCACCACATAAGAAATCAAGCTCTTCACATCTGCCTTTGGAGAAAGGTGAAGCTTTGAAGACCTACAAGGAAGATCAAAGAGACGATCTGGAAATCGGTCCTGGAGCCCGTTCACGCTGATGTAAAACACCAGGTCTCAGAGAATGTATGCTGAGACCTGAAACTTCTGTAATCCAAGGAAGATCTTGGGCTCAGGGAGAGATATGCAATCAGACGGAGAAAAGAAAAACAGATCGGGCAGACGAGAGATCAGACAGGAGGAATGTCGGGTGTGGGTATGAGTCTGCAGGGAGCGCAAGGCCTGAGAGACATTTGAACAGCAAGCTAAGGCCAGAAGGATGAGATCCAGATAAGCAGCCGGAAAGCCTGAGTAGAAAAAGGGAGGCTGAAAGAGGAGTTCAGAATACGTAGGGAATTCGGACAGTATGGAGCACTGACAGTTGAAGAGGGTCAGGAAGCCATGGCTCTGATGGGGATCGGGGTGCGAATTCTGAGCAGAATGAAACCCCGGGGTTAGGGCGTGTGCCTCTGAGAACTAAAAGACGGCATGCAAACAAGGTTGAGACTGAAGGGCCTGAACATCAGAAACGCTTTCCTTTCTCCCAGGTCCCTCACCGAGGGGCCCCCCAGGCCAGACCAAAGCGAACAAGCTGCAGCTTCCGGGTGACATAAGGTCCGGGAGTGACCGCCGAACCCCACAGAGCAGCCCGAGCCCAGCACACCCTGGAGAGCGCCATCTTCACAGCGAGGGAGGGGGGAGAAGAAAGGAGGTCGCCTTTGGGTCAAAGTTCACTGTACGTCACGTTCGTCCCAGGACGCATGCGCCTTTCCTGAGAGCTGATTGGTATCTGTAGACGGCCGGTCTGGTGCTCCCCTGGCAACGGCCCGATGCTAACAAAGTGGAGAAAGAAGGAGCAGGATTGGGTGCAGCCAGTATTTCCTCGTTTCAAAGCGCCGGAAGCGGGCTGTCCCGGAGGGAATGAGGACGTACGGCAGTGGTTGGGTTTGTGATCTTGAGGACGTCCTTTCTCTGAGGACCTGCCGACACCTCGCGATTCACTAGAGCTTCCTAGCGCCGCCCTTGTCCTCTGTCTTTACCCCGGGTTTGGGGGCCCTGACGCGCGGCGGGGGCGGGGGAGTGGTGCCAGGTGTCACAGTGGCAGTGCCTGGGTCCAAGGCGCCTCCTGGGGGCTGGGGACTCAGGCGCCCTCTAGTGGTGGCAGCTAGGAACTGTCCGGTGTCAGTCGAAGCAATCAGGGAGCGGCCCCTGTGTACGCTAAGTACCTTTTTACTTTAGCCAGCTTTTTCCAAACTAGGTTTGTGGGAAATTGTGTTTCCTTAAAAGCCTCCTGAAGACCAAGGTAGAATCTGAAGTGTTACTTTTCTGAGACGCTTTCTCTGACCACTTTATCCAAAGTAATGCCAAGAAAAAAATGCCCATTTTCCTCCATCAACTTCTATGTATTTTTTCAAAATTTAAATTGTAGTTAACATACAGTGCAATATTGGTTTCAAGAGTAGAATTCACTGGGGCGCCTGGGTGGCTCAGTCAGTTAAGCATCCGACTTCGGCTCAGGTCATGATCTCATGGTTTGTGGGTTCGGGCCGCGTCGGGTTCTGTGCTGACAGCTCAGAGCCTGGACCCTGTTTCGGATTCTGTGTCTCCCTCTCTCTCTGACCCTCCCCTGCTCACACTGTCTCTCTCAAATATAAATAAAACATTTTTTAAAAAGTAGAATTCACTGATTCATCCCTTATATACAACACCTAGTGCTTCATCACAACAAGTGCCCTCTTTAGTACCCCTTACCCTTCCAACCCACCCCCCCCAACCCACATCCCATCATGACTCACCACTTACGTTGTTGATACATTTGTTTCCTTGTTTGACCAGCTCCCTGAACTAGACTGAGGACAAGCACCTTCCTGCCATGTTCACTCCTGTACCCTACCCCTAATACTAGGTGCCATGCTTGGGGTGTAGCAGGTGTTCAACAAATATTTTTGAATAAATTAATTACTGAAACTGGAAAGGATTCTTAGAAGTGGTGCTTAGCTGCCGCCAAGAGTTAGTTTACAGTCTTGAGTACATTGAATACCCTAAATGGACAGTAGTAAAAAGCATCCTGTTAAGAATCAGGATCTAAGGGCACCTGGATCGCTCAGTCGGATAAGCATCTGACTTTAGCTCAGGTCATGATCTCACAGTTCGTGGGTTCAAGCCCCACATGGGGCTCTGTGCTGACAGCTCAGAACCTGGAACCTGCTTTGGATTCTGTGTCTCCCTCTCTCTCTGCCCCTACCCTGTTTGCACCTGCTCTCTCTCTGTCTTTCAAAAATAAATAAGCATTAAAAATTAAAAAAAAAAAAGAAACAAGATCTAGGTTTAAATCTTAGCACTGCCATTTCCTTTCATGTGTGTGACCTTGGACCAGTCACGTTAGCTCTATTTCTTCTGTTAAGAGTATTCATTTTATAAGAGTTCTCTGAAGAGCCAAGAAGAAAATGGTTGTGAAAACTCCATATAATTCTTAATGGGTCAAGGAGCTTTATATGAACATAGACTGTTTATGATTGTACTGCTCATGAAGTCAGAGAGAAGTCATCTGTAAGTGATGACCTCTGCCGTCGTTGGGTAGATGAGGTGGGCAGGATACAGTGTTGACTAAAACATGATTTCAGTCTTCAGGCAGTGTCTAAGTTCTCTCAACTGTTATGTATCTCAAGAATTTTTAGCTCTACAGGTGTTGATCTCAGGGTTGTGAGTTCAGGCCCCTGTTGGGCTCCATGCTGGGTGTGGAGCCTACTTTAAAAAAAAAAAAAAAAAAAAAAGGAGAAGAAGAAGGAGGAGGAGGAGAAGGAGAAGGAGATTCTGTGTCTCCCTCTAAAATTCTGTGTCTAAGCTCTAAAATTCTAGAACACTCCTGGAAAGAAGGGGGCAAGATCAATTAGAGACACTTTTGTGGAGGAAATGGGGAGGTACTGTGCCTGGAAAGTTGGAGTAGAGGGAAGATATTTCATGCAGTAAAACAATATGGCAGGAACACAGGAATTCTTTTCTTCTTTCCTTCATTCTTCTTCCTTCTTTCCCTCCTTCGCTCCCTCCCTCCATCCCTCCCTCCCTCCTTTCTTTCCTTCCTTCTGTCCTCCCTCCCTTCCTTCCTTCCTTCCTCAAATACGTGTTTATTATTTAGCACCCTCCATACACACATAAATTTTGCTGGTTCTGCCTTCTATGTCTTCAGTCACCCAGTTTTCTCTCTTCTGTTCCACCACCTGCCTTTGATCTAGAAGACGGATCAGCTTCCTTACTGGTTTCCCCATCATCTATTTGGCCCCTTTCCAAACAGTTTTCCATTCCACAGCCAGACAAAGCTTTGAAAATTGCAAATCTAAGCTTATCACTCCCCTTTATAAAACCTTTCAAGTTTCCTCTGACTCTTAGGATAAAGTTCAGACTCCTTAACCCGGCCTACAAGGCTTTGCATTATTGCCCTCAGCCTATCTTCCCAGGCTCCTCTCATGTTGCTTGGTATCATTTCCCGCTTAGCTTTCTATGCTAAGAAGCACTGGCCTTTCAGTTCTACTTTAGGCCAAGCAGCCTTCTCCTCTAGGCTTTTGCACATGTTGCTCTTTGCTTGGAGTGTCTTCCCTTCCTCCCAGCTTGTCTTTCAGGTTTCAGCTGAAATGATAATAATAGCTGGCATTTATTCAGCAGCTACCATGTGCCATCATTGTTTTTGATGCTTTCTGTGTATTATGTCATTTAATCCTCAGTATAACTTCATGAGGTAGATACTATTGTTAGCTCCACTTTATTTACTCTGAGCTGCTGTCAGCCCAGAGCCCAACACGGGGCTCGAACCACAAATTGTGAGATCTTGACCTGAGTCGAAGTTGGACACTCAACTGACTGAGCCATCCAGGCGCCCCAGCTCCACTTTATAAATGAGGAAAGTGAGGTTAAGTAACCTGCTCAAGATTTGAGTCAGGATTTGAACTCAGACTGGGCAGGTGAGTTACTGCTGCACTATACATAAATGGCACTGTCGGAGAACACTATTTTTTAATCCGACGACTTAGGTTCCTCTGTTACTTATCGATCTTGTAGCTAGGTATACTTATCCTTAATAGTACTTAAAATGATCATAATTAATTAGCTGTGGCATCATATATTTCATGACTGTCTTCCCCGTGGAATTCAAAGGTCACTGTATTTGTAGTCCCTATCACAGTGTCTGGGACACAAGACGTGCTCATTAAATATTTGTTAAATGAATAATGAATATAAGGTAGTATTTTTTCCTCTCAAAATAATTTTTCAAAAAAGAAATTGCCTTATATTTTGTGTTCTTCCAAAGTCTCTTATTATAGCTCACAATGTCTGTTTTATTTTTTTAATGTTTTTTTTATTTTGAGAGATAAAGAGAGCACAAGTAGGGGAGGGGCAGAGAGAGGGAGACACAGAATCTGACTCAGGCTCCAGGCTCTGAGCCGTCAGCACAGAGCCCAACACAGGGCTCAAACTCACAAACTGCGAGATCATAACCTGAGCCGAAGTCGGACACTTAACCGACTGAGCCACCCAGGCGCCCCCACAATGTCTGTCTTCTATATTTCTTTTTGAATCAAAATACTGTTTGGGGAAGATGCAGCCTGAAATAAGTTCAGTTGATGCCAGTTCTCCAAGCTTACAGAGATCACTGGATGGAATTAGTTAAAAACAAAAGGGAGGTAAAAAAAAAAAAAGAAAGAAAGAAAGAAAACTTTAATGCAGATTTAAGGAATTACTCTAGGGTTAGGACATCAAAGTTTCGGGTGTTAGATCTTGTTGGAGTAAGCCTTTTAAAAAGCAGCAGAAAGAGGTTATATTGTGAATATCAGGAATACATAAGCATAGCATGAACTAGGGGTGCCTGGGCGGCTTAGTCAGTTAAGCGTCCGACTTTCGCTTAGGTCATGATCTCGCGGTTCATAGGTTCAGGCCCTGCGTGGGGCTCTGTGCTGACTGCCAGCTCAGAGCCTGGAGCCTGTTTCAGTCTGTGACTCCCTCTCTCTCTGACCCTCCCCTGCTCACGCTGTCTCTCTCTCTCTCCTAGAAAAAAAATTTTTTTGAAAAAAAAAAAAGCATAGCATGAACTAAAAAAAGCCTCCTCAAACAATTTGGATATATGTGAGGATGGTGTGATCTATAAATTGGGCCAGTTGACGATAAAAGTGGCTTGAATGATGATGAAAGCACTGATAATTTGAATGAAATTGTGTTATAAAGCTCGAGGGAAAAAGCATTATCTCTATTTCATATGTGATTTTAAATGTGTTGCTAAATAATATTAGATAGTATATTTTCACCAGATTAGTAACTACTTAAAGTAGGCATTTGACTATTTCATATATATGAGGTTGACCAAAAGCTATATTTTTTAGTTCTTCTCTTTGGGAAAATAAGGCAATGCCTTATATTTGGACACATGTATTAAAATTTGCAATACATTTTACTAAGTGGTGTTTATTAGGTATTAGCAGACACAAAGATGGGCTGATATGAACTTGGTGCATATACAGAACAAGAGGAAACGAGCATGGCTGAAAGAAATGGTTATATATTAGGATTAGTTGATTTACTTATTAGTCTCACAATTACTAAGTCTTTCCCCCAGGCCAGCCATTTTTCTTGTTGCTTGGAATAAATCAGAGGTTAGACAGGTAGTTCCAGCCCTAGGATAGTTCACATAATAAAATGATTGAGAGAAATGTTTGGAATACTAAAGTGAGCCTGGGTTCCTGGAGGCCTTATGAGTGAAGACTAGAGATTTGGATTTGATATGAAAGGATTAGAGATTCCTGCTCCATTTCCCCAAAGGAATGACAAGACAAAAAAGATGTTTTATAAAAATTAGTCTGGGGTGGCGCCCAGGATGGATCAAAGTAGAAAGAGACTGAAGATTAATGATACAAAAAAGGTTATCATAAGGATCTGGACAAGAGAGTGAGGAACAGCTAAAATGCCCCAAAATAGGAACCATCTTAAAGTGGTCCAGATTTGTGGTGCAATAAGTGGGAATCAGATTTGAGCTCCCCAAACCCACATACATTTAGTTTGTCATCAGAATTTGATGTTCATTTTATAAACATTTGAGGGCCCACTCTGTAGCCATTCTGCTAGGTTCTAGGAAAATAAAAGCAAATAAGAGGTGGGCCTTTCCCTCAAAAAGTTCAGAGGTTCAGTATTGAAGATTGACATTTAAAAGTACTGTGCTGTTGGGGTGCTTGGGTGGCTCAGTCACTTAAGTGTCTGACTTCGGCTTAGGTCATGATCTCACGGTTCGTGGCTTCCAGCCCTGCGTTGGGCTCTGTGCTGACAGCTCAGAGCCTGGAGACTGCTTTGGATTCTGTGTCTCCCCCTCTCTCTGCCCCTCCCCACCTCAAGCTCTGTCTCTCTCTGTCTCAAAAATAAATAAACATTAAAAAAAAGTTTTTTAAAAAAGTACTGTGCTATCAGGTGATAGGTGCTGTAATGGAGAAGTATGTCCATGGCACAGTGAGAGTTAAAGGAATAAGTAGCCATTGATAAAGTCTGGTGGTGGGGTGCAGAGCATCCAGATGAAGAGAAGTCACTCAGAACTAGCTCATGGAAGATAAATTGGAGATTGTCTGGCAGGCAAGCACTGGGAGGAAGGGCTTCATGAAAAGAAGGAGCAGCATGTCCAAAGATAGGAAAGATAAATCTCTTTTGCTAGTGGAAATATTCACTACAGTGATTTGCCAGTCTTAGATACTAATTCATTAAGCTTGACAGGCTGCCTTTGGCAGGTTATTCTCCCCGAGGCGCTAAAAAGAAATTCCGGAATCAAAGAGTTTTAATAACCAGTGCTTAATACAATTTTATGATGCTTTCTCAGAATCCTGAACAAGATGAAAACTTCTTAATCGCATTTTTTTTTTATGTATTAAAGATGTTGGGAAGCCTGGCTGGCTCAGTCAAAGAGCATGTGCCTGTTGATCTCTGGGTCAAGAGTTTGAGCCCCGCCTTGGGTGGGGATTACTAAAAAATAAATGTTTTTTAATGTTTTAAAAGGAAAAAAAAACAAAGAATACTATAACGTACACTTAGGTACACACTACCTAAAATGAATAAGTAGTTTCATAGTTATTTTTTCCCCAAGTCCCATTTCCCTCTCTTCCTGGGCATCCCCTTTATATCAGTCGACTTTTAATACTTTGAATATGTATAATATATTGAATATAAATTACATGAATTATATATAAACATATGTATATTCAAATATGATTGCATATGTTATATAATATATATCTTTGAATATATATGCATATGAGTATATAGTATATGAGTTTTTTAATGTTTTAAAAATTCACATACAGGGATACCTGGGTGGCTGAGTTGGTTAAGCATCTGAGTCTTTAAATGTTTATTTATTTTGAGAGACACAGAGACAGAGCACAAGCAGGGGAGGGGCAGAGAGAGAGGGAGACACAGAATCTATAGCAGGCTTCAGGCTTTGTGCTATCAGCCCGATGTAGGGCTTGAACCCATGAACCGTGAGATCATGACTTGAGCCAAAGTAGGTTGCTTAACCTACTCAGCCACCCCGGCACCCCTAAGCATCTGACTCTTGATCTCAGCTCAGGTCTTGATCTCAGGGTCATGAGTTCAAGCTCCATGTTGGCCTCCATGCTGGACATGAAGCCTACTTAATAAATGAACAAATCAATATTCATATACAGTTGACTCTTGAACAACATGGGTTTGAACAGCACAGCCACTGTTTGAACTTACCCAAAAAGTGTTAGTTAAAATGTGGATAATTGTTGATTTTATTGGAACAACATTGCGTTAAGATCAAGATCATGTCCCGAGTTGCCTTTGTACCGTGTTGTTGAGTCTTTGATAGAAGCAGTGCTGGTTTGGGGATTTAATTTTTTTAGAGAAAGGAGCATAATAAGTATGTTGTAAAAAATCTAACCTTTCCCTGTGTATTCTTTTGTGAGACTCACAGCATTACTTTAAAATTTTTATTTTGAAATATACAATATAGAATGTTATTTTCAAACAGTTTATTGAGGTATAAATAACATCACCAATGCTTTTTAAATATTATGGAGAAAAACAACCAAAGAGACTATCTATCCCCCAGACTGTGTGTACAAAATGCCATTTCTGTGGATGTTTTTCTATGTGAAAAATCATTTAGCATTTTATAAGTATTGTTTCAAACACCATTCTATATTTGTAAATTAATTTATAATGTGAACTAGGAAACTTCGTGAAGGTCCACTCCCACTTATATGCAGATTTCTTCAATAAATACAGTACAGTACTGTAAGTGTATTTTCTCTTCTTGGTGATTTTCTAAAATTTTCTTTTCTCTAGTACACTTTATTGTAAGAATATAGGATATAATATATATAACAAACAAAATATGTATTAATTGACTATGTTATTGGTAAGGCTCTGGTCAGTAGTTAAAGTCTGGGGGCAGTCAAAAGTTCTACATGGATTTTTGACTGCATGAGGGATCAAGTATTACCCCAGCCCCTGTGTTGGTCAAAGGTCAACTGTAATTGGTTTCATGTGGCATTGAGTTTTGTTTTATTCCCCTCAAATTTGTTTTCAAAATTCATCCATGTAGACCAAGTTCATCAATTTTAGCTGCTATGTGATGTTCCATCACATGAATACACTCCAATTTGTTATTTGTTACTGATAAACATTTATGTTGTTTTCAGTGTTTCATTATTACAAACACTGCCTTGTAGGCAACAGCCTTGAACAGACCTTCTTGTTCTTATGTATGAGAGTTTCTCTTAAGCAGTGTTTTCAGAGTGTTTTTGTTTTTTGTTTTTTTTATTTCTAGGAGAGAGAGAGACAGCATGAACAGGGGAGGGTCAGAGAGAGAGAGAGACACAGACTCTGAAATAGGCTCCAGGCTCCAAGCTGGCAGTCAGCACAGAGCCCGACGCGGGGCTCGAACCCACGATCCGCGAGATCATGACCTAAGCGAAAGTCAGACGCTTAACCGACTAAGCCACCCAGGAGCCCCCCCCCCCAACTTTTTTTTTTAACCATCGCTCAGTAAGAATACATTTTATGCGGCACCTGGATGGCTTAGTCGGTTAAGCATTCATCTTCGGCTCAGGTCATCATCTCCATGGCTTATGAGTTCAAGCCCACATCAGGCTCTGCACTGACAGCGTGCACGTGCTGCCTCGAAAATAAATAACAATTTTCTTTAATGCATTTTAGGGGGACCTGGATGGCTCAGCTGGTTAAGCATCCGACTTCAGCTCAGGTCATGATCTCACGGTGCATGAGTTGAAGCCCTGTGTCAGGCTCTGTACTGACAGCCCGACAGCCCAGAGCCCGGAGCCTGTTTCAGATTCTGTGTCTTCCTCTCTCTCTGCCCCCCACTGCTTGCTCTCTGTCTCTCTCTCTCAAAATAAATAAACATTAAAAATTTTTTTTTAACACATTTTATATCAAGACTCATTTTATATCTGAAATAAAAGTTTAGTGAAATAATACCGACTTAGGCTATAGGCACTTTATTTCCTGTTCTACTCCATTTTTGTAAAATGCTGGACACGACTCATTAAATTGATTTCATGACCCACTGCTGGATTGAAAAACACAGTTCCAAGGCAGTAGACTTTCTGGATGGAAGGATGTATAATTTTCAACTTGAGTAAATATTGCCCTCCAAAGTGGTTATATCAATTTTACATGACATGTAAGTCCTAGTTTCTCACCAACACTTAAAATGGTCAGACTTTTAATTATTGCTAATCCAGTAGATGTGTAATGAATCTCTTTGTCAGTTCACTTTGCATTTCCCTGGGTACTAGAGAGGTAGAATAGATTTTTATATGCATCATTGTTTGAATGTCTTCTGGTAATTATCTGTTCATACTTTATGTCCATTTTCCCATTGGGTTGTTTATTGTCTTTTTTATCATTATTGGTTGATAGGAATCCTTTACAGGTGCTAGATACCAATCTTTTTCTGATATGCATGTACATTGCAGATACCTTCTCCTTATCTCCCCATCTGTTACTTGTATTTTCACCTTGTTTAAGATACCGTTAGAGGGGCTCCCAGCTGGCTCAGTTGGTGGAGCACGTGACTCTTCATCTCAGGATCATGAGTTCAAGCCCCACATTGGGTGTGGAGCCTACTAAAAAATTTATACATATATATATTTATATATATCTTTTTTTCTTTTTTTAAATGATTAATGTTTTATTTATTTCTGAGAGAGAGAGAGAGAGAGAGAGAGACAGCGTGAGCAGCGGAGGGTCAGAGAGAGAAGGAGATACAGAGTCCGAAGCAGGCTCTAGGCTCTGAGCTGTCAGCACAGAGCCCGACGTGGGCTCGAACCCACAAACCGTGAGACCATGACCTGAGCTGAAATCGGACGCTTAACCAACTGAGCCACCCAGGTACCCTTATATACCTTTTTATATATATCTTTTGTATCTGAGTTTTTAGTATTTGTTACAGATTTGTTATAGTCAGTTTTATCAAAATTGGCTATTATAACTTCTACTTTTTCATAATTTGGTTTTTTAAATTCTATCCTTGGATCATAAAGATAGTCTATATTTTTTTTTCAGATAATTTTGGAGGTTTTGTTTTATTTTATTCTACAATTTCACGTCTTTAATTCACCTGCAGTTTATTTTTGCCTGTTCCTTTTCTGTCTTCTGAAACTTGTGGGGCTCACCATTTCACTCCAGAACATTTCTCATTCCAGTAATTGTCATTGGCGCTCTAGGCCAAAGACCCTCCTCTGAGTCTTTCTCTTAGCAAGAACAGAATGGAGATATACATGACCTCCAGACTTAGAAAAGTAGCTGTTCGAAGGCCTGTATGGAAGAAACAAGTGACAAAAATGAGGTAAAAAGAGTCATCAGAAGGGACCCCTGCAAAAGGTGATATGCAAGGATGATTCCTCCTTCAGACCAGGAACCCGAGGATCTGGGAAGAACTGTGTTTACAGAGAGATAGAAGAGCGTCTCAGAGCTCTGGCCCTGAAGGAGAGGCTTCTGACAGGCCCTGTATGTCTTACTTTTGAAGCCCTTCCACATCTACCACATCTACTGTTTAATTTCACCTCTTGTCCTTACCTGCAAGTCCTGTGAGCTTTTTCCATCTTATACTAGAAAACTGTGAGACTAAGGCACGTAAAGGTACCCAGAAGTTGCTGGTGGGTCTAAGATGAGAACGCAGGTCTCCTGGCTATCAAATGGAAAGGGTTCAGGTGGAGTCCAGTGGAAACCAGTTTGTGAGAGAAGGCTCGTAAAAGAGGAGGGTTAGCATTTCCAGAGGAGAAGCAGTCCAAAATGACAACAGGTAGCCTTTGATTTCTAGTGTAATCACTGCAGTCATAATCATCATCAAAAAGCCTTTATCAGTGCCTGCTTGTAATGGCAATTATAGTAGACACTGAACTACGTTTAGAATATATTTTTCAGGAACATGGTCTAAGAATTCATACTCTGCAAAAATGAATATAAACAGATAAGTGAAGGACATAGCCATCTGACAATTAAAAATACAAGTAGGCCAATCTAGCTACTGTGGATAGTTAAAAATTACCATCAAACATGCCAGAAGTAATGCCATTTAAGGATAAGTGCATCACTGGATGAAGAACAGTGCCAAGTAGGGATTGCTTACAGGGGTTCCAAGTTCAGGGAAACTGCCCCCAGTCAATTAGGGAGGGCAGGTCTCTTGCTTTCTGACTTCTCTCACTCCCTTCCACCCTTCACACACATATACCCCACCCCAAGCTTTTCTCTTCCAGGCGACATAACCCTTGCTAAGGATTGAGATCAGAGGAATGTTTCCTTTGTGTTCGTCCTTGGCTTTGGATAAGGGACCTTTATCCAGCCGCAGCAGGCACCACCCACAGGAGCCGCTTTGTGCCACCTGGCACGTCTACGGCAATTAGGGCAAAAGGACAGAGGTAAGGAAACCCCTGGAGGGAAATTCTCCCCACCCAGCTTGAGTAGGGTCACCCAGGGTGTCCATCCCATCAGCCTTGAGATCCGCTGTCCTACTTGGCTCATTCTCCCACCAGCACCGCTCAGTGAGCCTCCCTTGGGTCCAGTTTCTATGGGGCAAAGGAAGCCCCTGCCTCAAGTCTAGGCACATGTGCACACTCAGTGAGATTCACAAATATCCTGCCTTGAAGAATCAATAGTAGAAGGACTTTACAGATTTTGCAGTTTAATATCACTGTTCTGAAAATAGATTTAATGTAGAAAAGACGTGGTCACATGCACATGCAAACATAGGTTAATAAATGTACATGTACTGCTCCAGGGGGAACTTACTGGCTGTGTCTCAGGATCTTTGCACTTGTTGGTCCCTCAGCCTGGAAGTTCTTTCCCAGATGCTAATCCTGTGGTTTGCTTTCCCACTTTGGTGAGATTTCTGCTTCAAAGTCACCCAGTGACATCTTCCCTAACCATCCTTTGTCAAATAACCCTTATCTCCCACCTCTGGCTCTTACTGCTCCTTACCTTACCTTTCACATTTAGTTTTTAATAGAATTTATTACTTCCTCACTTATACTAACTGACTTGTTTGCTTATTATTGGTCTCTCCCACAGAATGTAAATTCTTTGGGAGCAGGAAATTTGTATATCTTGATCATTACAATATCCCAGTGCCTTGAACAGCACTTGCACACAGTAGATCCTCGGTGCTATATTTATTAAATAAATGAAATGAAATGGAACAAACGTACATGTTTGTGTGTCCTTACTCCACTGTTCTATGGTGAAGTTAAACAGAAGAAACCATGATGTCTTTCAAAACTAATCCTATTCAGCTTTACAAACTTGGTCATTCTGAATCTCTGACCCCACCCCTGGAGAAGACTCCCCACCAATCTCTTTTTCAGTCCAGATGACTCCAGTAGGGCGGACCACACCCCCTATCTCTAATGGTCAGCTTGTGTCCCACGCACCCCTGGGCACTGTTTTCAGCTTGGGACTTGGCTCACGACCCATGCTAGGTCATCAGACAGAGCCCTCCCCAACACTTTTGCTGGAACAATAGGGAAAGAGATACCCTACCTCCAAGCTGTGAGGATCATGTTGGCCTAGAGCAGATGGTGGCCATGTGGCCCCACGCAAGGAGAATTTGCTTCAGAATAAAATCATGCTAGCACTGAGACAGAGTTGAGAGAGAGAGAGCTAGAAAAAGACAGGTGGACAGTAGCCTTAGCGATATTATCTGAGTCTCCAGATCCAGCCCTGCTTCAAGCTAGATGTGCCTTTGGATTTCCCACTTATGTGAGTAATTCAGTTCCCTTCAAGCACACCAGTCTGAACGGGCTTCTATCAATGACCATCAAACAACAAAATGAAAATCATGTCTTGGGCACATTTAGCTATATAATTTATGCCACATCAATTTTCACTTTTTTACTGAATGACACCTGCAGGTTTTTACCTAAACTTTTGAACATTTAAAAAAAAAATTTTTTTTAATGCTTTATTTATTTCTAGGAGAGAGAGAGACAGCGTGAGCAGGGGAGGGTCAGAGAGAGAGGGAGTCACAGACTGAAACAGGCTCCAGGCTCTGAGCTGGCAGTCAGCACAGAGCCCGACGCGGGCCCGAACCCACGAACCGCGAGATCATGACCTAAGCAAAAGTCGGACGCTTAACCGACTAAGCCACCCAGGCGCCCCACTTTTGAACATTTTTATAGGTTACAAAATAATCTTGTGTGTGTGCATAAAACTTAATTTTAACACAATTATGTGAGATAGGGTATATCCTTTTAATTGGTTAAAACTGAAGCTCAAGAAATTAAGCAATTCATTCAGCATCACACAGCTAGCAAACAGCAGAGCGAGAACTCTAGTGTGGGTCTTCTGGTTCTAAACCCAAGGCCTGTTCTATAGGTTTCCATCTGCTTTCTGAAGTATTTATAGAATTTCTTCATGAAATTATTGATTTATTCTTTGTCTCTCTTAATAGAGGAGAAGCTCACTTAAAGATAAGACTTTGCTGTTTGCCTGTAGTCCCTCTTTTCGTTCCTAGGCAGCTCCCTGGAATGAATGAGGTTCAGAGTAGGGGCTTGGTTCTCACTGACTATAAGGTTAGAGTTGGCCAGTCTGCTTTCTGTCATCAATGAGCTTGTAATCAGCTGACTGAAATAATACAAGTGGTGCTTTTCCACCTTTTTTTGACTGTTACAGTTAAGAAGCCACACATACACATCATTAAAGTTTTACAAAGCAATAACTCCCTTAGTACTCAAGACATTTTTTGATATTTCCTATTTCATGTTTTAAAAATTCGGATTGTGACCCCACTACATTAACTTCATCATTCAGTAGGATGGAGTGAGACTCAGTTTGAAAAACACTTTTACAGGTCACATGTACATAAAGTCAAATCCAAGCTAAAGTTCAAGATCACAAATGTTTATTGAGGGCTAAAGGATGTGCTAAGTATATTACTCAGTGTAGTGAATGATATATAAATAATGTATGTACAGCTGTCTTTATGATGCTCATAATCTACTGGCAGAATTAGAGAGTAAGCTCAAATTATTAATAAAGGGGAAAATTTGAGCCAAAAAAAGCCCTCACAAAGATTCAGGAGCAGTAGAAGTCATATCCCATGAGAATCAGGAAAGGCTTTAAGGGAGCAGGTGGCATTTGAGTTAGGTCTTGAAAAATGGATACTAGAGGGGCACCTGGGTGGCTCAGTTGGTTAAGCATTTGACTCTCGATGTCATTTCAAGTCATGATCTCACGGTTTGTGGGATCAAGCCCTGCATCAGGCTCTGTATTGGTAGCTTGGAGCCTCCTTGGGATTCTCTGTCTCTGTCTCTCTCTCTCCCCCTCTGCCCCTCCCCTTCTTGTGCTCTCTCTCCCCAAATAAACAAGCTTAAAAACAGATTTTAATAAAAAATACTTTTAAAAAATGGAGACTAGAACTGTGAGTGGAGGTAACAGAAGGAGCCAAAAGCATAGGGTCAGGCAACTCCAGGGTGTGTTCAGGAAAGAAAATATGAGATTCAACTGGAAGGAAGAGTTTGCATGGTGAAGAGGTGGAAGCTGAGGTGGAAAGAGGGCTGGAACCATGGTGTGGGGAATCTTGAATGCCAGATGAAAAGTCTATTCTGTATTTAAATGTGATAATGTGTGTAAAATATCCTCCACAAGGCATGAAGTAGCACTCAGTTAATGTGATCTCCTCTTTCCATCTTTACTCTGTAGGCAATAGGAAGTTTCTAAGTGGGGAAGAGAAATAGTCAGATTGGCCGGGGGAAAATTGAGCCTGTTGAGGTCAGAGCTATGGGGGCCTAAGCAGGAAGGCAGCAGTTGAAATAGAAGGGGACGACTGACCTTGTGCAGGTAGGCTACATAATTACCATTATTTTATGTAAGGGAGGATGAGGAGTCCATGATGACCTTCAGTTTTTAAGTCCCAGGAACTGGGAATGTAAGGAAATTGTAAGAACAACCTGGTTTGAATAAAAAGGAGGAGAGTTGGGAATACAATAATGTTGACTTTCTAGCTGGACATGAAAGGAGAAAATCCAAGAGGCAGGTGTAGCTCCAGGAAAGAGGGCACAGAGAGTAATGGCCTTTGGGAATCATTGTCAAGAAGGTGAAATGGTGCCATGGCTGTGAAGGGATACTATCACAGCCTTAGACTCCTCTCCGAGGACACACCAGTGAATGTGTATTTGTCGATGAGAAATACAAACCACAAAAGCAATTCAGTGGGGGTAGTGCTATGGGAAAGGGAAGAATATAGCATAGTATGTCGTAGGACTATATAAAAAAACATGTCTCTCTCAGACAATTGGGCTCATGGAAGGCTTTTGGAGGAAGAAGCATTTTTTTTTAATGCTTTATTTACTTTTGAGAGAGAGAGAGAGAGAGAGAGAGAGAGTGTGTGTGTGTGTGTGTGTGTGTGTGTAAGCAGGGGAGGGTCAGAGAGAGAGGAAGACACAGAATCTGAAGCTCTGAGCTAGCTGTCACCACAGAGCCTCACACAGGGCTTGAACCCATGAACCGTGATGTCATGACCTGAGCTGAAGTCGGACACTTAACTGACTGAGCCACCCAGGTACCCCTGGAGGAAGAAGCATTTAAAGTGAGACCTCAGTGGTGAGTAGGAATAGGCCCAGCTGAAAGATGCATAGAGCACGGATGTTCCAGCAGGAGCACAGCAAGTGAAAAGGTAGGGAGCCGAGAGAGAACATTGGTGCATTTGGGGAACAAACAGCAGAGGGAACATCCTTCTAAGGTTAGTATCATAGCCACTTAGCATACCATATCAACACAAAGACTTAATAGAATATTCATGGCTTCCCAGCTGGCTGGACCTGAAATCCAGGTCTATTTTACTCTTAAGAGCTTGTTCTTTCTGTTACTCCAAGCTGTCCCATAGTGTCTCTAATGCTGAGTGGGTCTCGGTATTATTACACTGCAGTTGCAGGAATTGTGTAGACTTAGAGGACTAAGGGTTCAACCTAAGGAATGCCTACATTTAAGGAGTAGGAAGAAGAAAAGTAGTAATTGAGGAAAGTAGAGGAAGAGCAATCCAAAAAGGAGAACTACCCAGAGAGCACAGTATGATGGAATCCAAAGAAACAAGAGTTGGAAGAGGACATTTTGAATGTGGCAAGAGCTGAAGAGTTTGTGGGTTCTGACCGTAGACGGCCAATGATGATATTGTTTAGCTAACAAGAAAGTAATTACTGGGGTAGCTCTCAAAGGGTGCAAAAATAAAGGAGTGTTCAGGAAGTAGAGTGAGTGCTGATCACTTTTTTAGAAACCTTGATTTGGGGTTACAGGAAGAAGTAAGAAGGGAAGCCAACTCTGAGGTGGAGGCACTAGGTTTATTAGGAAGCGCTCTTGGGATCACCATGAAGGGAAGGGAAGGAAGCACATCTGCACAGAAGAAGGTGGGCTGTGATGCAGGACACAGGCTCAGCCAACCTTCAGAACGGTTCCTGCTTGGGGTGACAGGGATGAATCTTTACACTCCCACATAAATCAGCCGTTCAGTGTGGCCTGCCTAAGAAGGAGGTATGACATGATAGCTGAGGGCCATTTGCTAGCAATGTGCCCACTTCAAACAGCTGGGGTCACAAGTCCTTCATTCTCAAGGGGAGAGGGGGTCTTGCCTGTGCATTTCGGCGCTTATCACAGGACTAGCCTTACAAGGCTAGCAGATTCAAGAGAGGACTATTTTTAGGATAGTAAGACTCAACTTTGGAAATAGATACATTAATGTAAACATATCCTAATTATTATTCTGTATTGCTTTGCCAGGCAATATGTTAGCCATAGCATATTAAAAAGCGGGCTAGGTGGGACACCCGGGTGGCTTAGTCGGTTAAGCGTCCGACTTTCGCTCAGGTCATGATCTCGCGGTTCGTGGGTTCGAGCCCCGCGTCAGGCTCTGTGCTGACTGCCAGCTCAGAGCCTGGAGCCTGTTTCAGTCTGTGACTCCCTCTTTCTCTGCCCCTCCCCTGCTCACGCTCTCTCTCTCTCTCTCCTAGAAATAAATTTAAAAATTAAAAAAAAAATAAATAAAAAGCGGGCTAGGGGCGCCTGGGTGGCTTAGTTGGTTAAGCATCCGACTTTCACTTAGGTCATGATCTCGCGGTTCGTGGGTTCGAGGCCCGCGTCGGGCTCTGTGCTGACTGCCAGCTCAGAGCCTGGAGTCTATTTCAGAGTCTGTGACTCCCTCTCTCTCGGACCCTCCCCTGCTCACGCTCTCTCTCTCTCTCTCTCTCTCCTAGAAATAAATAAAACATTAATAAAAAAAATTAAAAAAAAATAAAAAGTGGGCTAATACAAGGGATATAGAAATGCTGAGGCATAGGAGCACATGTACCCCAATGTTCATAGCAGCACTCTCAACAATAGCTAAAACACGGAAAGAGCCTAAGTGTCCATCAACAGATGAATGGATCAAGAAGATGTGGTTTATCTATACCATGGAATACTACATGGCAATGAGAAACAATGAAATCTGGCCATGTGTAGCAACATGCATGGACCTTGAGGGTGTTATGCTGAGCGAAATAAGTCAGGCAGAGAAGGACAAATATCATATGTGTGCACGTATAGAGGATTAGGAGGAACTTAACAGAGGACCAAGGGGGAGAAGAAGGGCGGAAATGGTGGGGGAAAGGGAGAGAGGCAAACCATGAGAGACTCTTGAATGCTGACAAAAACTGAGGACTGATGGATGTGGGGGGGGGATGGGCATGGAGGAGGGCACTCGTGGGGATGAGCACTGGGTGTTATGTGGAAACTAATTTGACAATAAACTCTTTGTAAAAATAAAATAAAATAAATAAATAATATAAAATAAAATAAGGAAAAAAACGTGGACTAATATATTTATGAAACACCTCCCGTATAGCTGGCCTTTGTTAGCAGATGTACGAAGATAAGATAATCATCTGTATTGAGAAACTAACAATTTAGTGGGAGAAGGATGCACCAAAAAACTCTGTAAGAGGCTGTGCTTATCTTATTTGTGTTTGTATCTGTACCACCCCATCTATGCCTGGCACACAGTAGATTCTCAATAAGTATACACAGACTGAGCCAGTGCTAGAGTAGAGTGAAAAGTGCTTGGATCAAAGACAGAATATAGGGCTAATGCTGCCTGGAGGAGTCAGGGAATGCACCACAGAGGCGGATATTTTGTGGGAAGCTTAAAGTAAGGAAGTAAGGAAGGGGAGACATGGGAGGAGTGAATTCCTGGCAGCTGTTTCACCAAAAACAAAAGCATGAAAAAGAATACTTGGAGGGTGGGTGGATGGTAAAACATGGAAGGAAGTCTTCTATTACAATAAAGGGCACAGGTAATACAAATACGTATTACCATCTTAGAGAAATGAGTTGGCTAGTGTGGTAATGTGGATATTCAGGGAATTTACAAGAGATCATTTTTCGAGCTAGATTTGAATGGAAGGAAATTGTTTTAGGTGTACACAGCAGAGGCAGAATGGTATGGTAGTTGTGCTCATTCTTCAAGAACAGATTTGTGTTCAAAGCCTAGCTCTACCACTAACTAACTGTGTGTACTCAGGCCAGAAACCTCCCAAAGACTCAGGTTCCTAAATTGCAAAATATAGTTCCTGCCTCACAAATCTGTTGTGAGGATTAACTCATGTTTGTGACATGTTAAAAATGGGGTTTGTTATAGATACATTAAGAGTGCAATTAATGTTGTCAGTGAGAACTGCGGACCTGGAAGGCATGAGTGGAGTATATATACAGGGACACACTGTTGAGTAAACGAAACAGGAGCTATGGTAGAGTCTCACTGTCGAATCCATTCCTGTTTTTCGAACTCCTAAACTAATATAGGGCTTTTTCCTCCAACATTTTAGTTCATGGATGATTCCATGTGTACTTATTTTCCTGCGAAGGGGGACAGATTGGTGCCCAGCTCAATCTAAGGCAGCTTTGCCTTAGGGAACTTGTCTGAGATAGAAACAAGGACAAGGAGCAGGTCACATTGTAACGATATGACTTTTAGAGTTTGCTGAGATCCAGGGCAGGAGATTTCATAGATCTTCTGACTCTACGGCTGTTCGGAGTAGGAAGCAGAGCCACCTGCTAGGAGCCTATGAATTGATTACTCTTTCCTTTCTTTTCCATTCTAAGGCATTTCTTTCTATCGCACTTATTCTCATAGGGTTGTTTTTTTTTGTTTTTGTTTTTGTTTTTTTTTTTGTGGTATTAAGCAGATTTTCTTTAAACGTATCAGAAAACTTTCTGAACACAGCAACTTCTTCCTCTCAGGACCCCACTTCATTCTTCTCTCTTGCCCTGCCTCCCAAGTCTCCTTTCCACCTCTGCCTCCAGCTGGCCTACTAAACAATTTGCCAGAGGCATAATTTCCTCATTCTTTTATTTCCCCACCTCCCAGATTGAGAAATTCTGGGCTTGCTCTGGCTTTGTTTTTTTACAGTCTCAAGTTTTTGTTTTTTTTTTTTCTTTTTCCTTTCCATCAGGTACACCGGTCCTTCGTTTGCATGGCTTTGTTGTCAACCTGTGGATCACTGATTTACCAGGCTGAGCCAGCGGGTCCCTCAGATCCCAAGGGACAGACTGGGCGGTGCTTTTACGCACACCGTGAGACTCCTCGTAATTGCATCAGTGCTGCACGTACCTATGGAAAATTGTCAGGCTTGGGGTTAATTGGTTTCAGCTCACACCTTACGGGAGCAGTCCTGGTACACATGCTGCTGGGGTACAAGTACCCTAGCTTCGCACCAAGGGGGGTGGCATCCTTAAGGAAAGCAATTCCTTTTACTCCACCCCTTTCATCCTCTGCCACTCACAGACTGGCCTCCAGTTCCTGGCCGGTGGATCAAAGATAAAATCTTAGAATAGAAGTTTTCAAACTCAATCAATTGGCCGCTAATATCCAGGAGTGGCAGATATATGATGCTTCCCTTTTCATGGCCGGTCAAAGATGAAATGTGATTATGCTTGGAAGGGTGTGGCTTGCCTCTTGAAATTCCCGGCTGTGTCTGGTTTAGCAGTGTGGTGTTGTCCAGAGCAGCCCAAGTGCCCTTATCTAACTAAGGGAGGCGCACTTGTCTGCATATATAGAGTCAGGAGCCGACACTCGGAAGTCTAGTCCAGCCTGCACAATGAAGAAGCAACCTCAGAAGGATGAAGCTCCACACTGTGAGCTCAGTAAGTAGCCAGCAACCGTGCAGAAGCCCAAAGAGGTTGCTCAGCTGAGCAGACCTGGTAGGGTGACATGAACGGCTCCAGCCATTTTACTTTCTAGTTGCAGCAGAAGTTCCCCAAGGACAGGTTCTGGTCTGGAAGGACTCCATCAAAGCCTTTCTGAAACTACCTAGATGTGCCAAAGAGATTCTCAGAACTAATTTGTGCATTTCCTTTTTCTCTCCAGGAGAAGTTCTGTGTGGAAACCAGCCTGTACCAGATTAACTGAGGATGCTCAGTCCAGTTTTTTTGTCCCTGAATTTTTTACTTTGCCCTTGATTTGGAGTTTTCTTTTGGCGGTTCATTCACCTTCCTCCTCTCTTGGACTCCTTTTACTATCTAATAAAATTTTCTCCTAGCATTTTTTTTTTTTACGCGAAGAAGTTGGAGGGGTTTATGCTTCTTTTCCTCTCTAGCTACAGTTTGGTTAGATAAGCTTGGTTATCTTTAACGTAAGCTGTAGGGAGGTGTCTAAGAAGGTTTCTGGAAGCTCTAAAGGACATTGTAGAAAACGAGGGTGGCTCCTCACACTGTTTTTCTTCCCTCTAAAGCACCGCTAGTCTGGCCATCATCTTCAGGGAAAGACTGGCGTGTGAGGCTGGGGCTGGGGTTGCAGTGGGATCGCTTTTAGGTAGGCAGAGATACAGCTTGGGGGAAGAAGCGAGCCAGGCGAGCAGGATGGAGGAAAACAATTCATTACCGAGGCTTGGGAGTGAGGCATCTGATGCGGTGGAACTGGCTGCACTAGCTAATGTCTTGCGGTTCCTCCCGGGTGTGGGTTGCTTTCGGTGAAGCAGCAAATACTATGGTGTGGCTCTGGGGACGAGACGAAATGGTCCTGCCAGGTTGGCTAAACTTTACAGAGTGGAGCTGTACCTCGATGAGCCAAGTTTAGAAAAAAGGGGACTTGACTGCCAGTACCTAATGTGAGGCAGCGGGTAACTAAGGTAGGAAACTGATCTGTCCTGGGACTGGGCGCGCCAGCGCCAAGGCCCCCAGATGCACACTCAGTGAGCACTACCGGCGCTCGCAATGGCTCCGCGGGAAGCAGATCCCGCCCAGGCCGCCGTGGCCCCGCCTCCAGCCTGACCCTGCGGTGGGCGGACCCTCGGGACGCCCTCGGCTGGCCACGCGCGCCGGCAGCTACCGGGAATACGAGGAGTCCAGCCAATAGGAATGTGCAACCGCGGTCCTGTCGGCCAATCGCGGGGCGTGTAGGGGGTTGGCCGGCTCGGCGCTAGCTCGCGGGATATGGAGCGGCCAGCGCGAGGGCGTCCTGTCTGGTGGTTGCCGAGCCGGTAAGGCGACTGGCGGGCGAGGTCAGGGGTCACGCGGCCGCACCGCTTTCCCGAGGCCGGCCGGGAGGGCTCGAGGGTGGGCCAGGGAGCAGGCGCCGGGGCCAGTATGGGGCGTGCGGGGCGCCGTGCGGGGCGGCGAGGGGAGGTGCGGGCAGAGAGGGCCCGAGGTGCGGGGGGCCGAACGGAGCCGCCTTATTCGAAGGAAGACGGAGAGCAGGGGGCCAGGGAGCGAACGCCCGAGGTTGTGGGGGCCTCGCCCCTTCCCCGCAGCGGCCTAGGAGAAATGGCCGAACCCCCGGCTGGACCTGCCGCCGCTCCGGAACCCGTGATCCAGGGTGCGCTGACCCGCTTCACGCCGCGGAGGAGGCGACCGGCGCAGGGCAAGGTCCCGGCGGTCGCTTTCTCATCTGCGGAGCCCTGGGGCTGCGCCCGTTCCTGGGCCTCCCGCCGCCCCTCTTCAACTGTAAAGACCACTTTAGTGCCGCCGACGTCCACGGAGTGCCTTCGAGTGAAGGGCCTGGGCAGGCCGCTGAGCACTCGTGTGTAGATTGGTGGTAGGGCTGTTTGTGCCGCCTCCAGGCTCCAGGTACTTGTATAGGGGTCATTGTGGCACAAGGTATGTAAGCGGGGTGGATGCCCTCCGACCGTTCGGTTGCTTGTATCCCTGCTTTTAAAGCTGCGATCTTCCGTCCTTGGATTCCTTTCCACACGCCACACACCCCCCCTCGGCCCCCATTCCCCGACTCATGTACCAGACGATTTCAAAGAGCCTCATTAGGGAAGACGTTGAAGAACCTGGGCTTGAGTTTTCCTGTGTGTAAACTGAACATGCTTTCATACTGGCGGTTGCTTTCAGAGGAGTGCTGTGAAGTTAGAGGAACGTGGCATACCTTTCAATGGAAGGGAAAAGCAGAAATTCTGTGGAAGGAGAAGCAAGGGCAGATAGATCTCCAGACGCTTTTGCTGGCCATTATTTTAGTGAATATTGGTGAAACCCTGGGACGCTTTACCTTGACCCCTGTGAAATCCAAGGCCCACCAGTTCACACCACGTCTGGGCTGTGTAAGCACGTCTGTGCTTTGAGCAAGTTGCTTAGTCGCCTGGTTCTTTTGTTTCCTGGAACTTAAAATGGGAATTGGTAATATCAGTCTTACAGGGTTGTTGGTGTAAAATAAGTTGATACAGATAAAGTGGCTTCGTTCTTGGCGTGTAGGAATTTTTATTACTTACATGTGCCTTCTTTACCCTAAAGATTCCCGTCTAAACAAGTCTGACTTTATAACTCACCCTTTGCTCAGAGTCCTGTGAGCCTATTGTGAATGAACCCTTAGGCCCTTGTTTTCCATCCATAGTGTTAACATTGACCTGAAGGCATAGTATAATTCCAGGTGATTAGAGAGGCTTTCTATGGGTGTTTTAGTTTAATATCATTAAATAAGGTTGGACACTGTCACTATACTGGGTATGGCTGGGATAGCTGTGTTGAGTAAATGAATCCTCAGAACTTTTTGGGCTGTTTTTGTTTTTCATTGGAAAATACTTCATTGACAGCCTTGGCCTAGGCCCAGTTTATTTTGGATCCAGTAACCAAAAAGGCCATCATTGCAGTGTACTTGGCTTCTCATGTTTCCGGGATGACTGTGGGACTTGAAAGGGGAATTTCTGGGCAGCTTGGCAGCACTTCTTGTTAATGAATGGGGAAGCTTGGTATGAATCTAATCTTACTTTACTGTTAGGAAATCCGCAGTGGTTCCTTGGATTACTCTACAGAGCAGCTGTTAGGCAAGTTTACTTCAGTTTTGACTGTTGAAGTGAAGGTTAGGGATAGGGATAGAGGTTAGAGAATGGTATCCATAAAGTAGCATCTTTTGGGTGGGTGCTGTGGAGTGAAAGGCGTCTTTATTCCTTGTCTCCTCCCCGTGTACATAAATACAAGTGTCAGCAGACAGATTTATATCCTCTCCATGAGCTTAAAAGTCTCTCTTGTTTTAAAACTTCTTTTTAATGTTTATTTGTTTATTTTGAGAGGAGGGAGGGGCAGAGAGAGAGGGAGACAGAATCCTAGGCAGGCTCCACTCCAGAGCTGGGTACAGGGCTCGGACTCACGAACCGTGAGATTATAACCTGAGCCAAACAAAATCAAGAGTCAGACACTGAACCGACTGAGCCACCCAGGTGCCCCTAAAAGTCTCTCTGAAGTTCTCTTGGTGTTATCTGGAAGGTACTGTTTTGTCTTCTGATTCTCCCCTTCCATGAAAGCTGCTGTTTATACAGGTAGCAAAATCACAAAATGAGAAACTCTGAATTTATGAAAAAGAGTATGCTGGCCCGATTTGGCTGAAGTACCGATGGTATGAGTTCAGTTATTTAGCTTTGGAATGAGACAGTTTAGTGCTTCCCATACGGCTGAAAGTTGGATGTGGGTTTGGTGAGAGTAGAGGAGTGTCTTCCTCAAACCTCTGTACTTGTGCTTGAATAAGGAGGAAAGGGAGTGACATCTTCAAAGAGTTGAGTGTTTGAGGCAGAAAGGGAAGCCTTTTGCCCTAATATCGTTGTCATCCTTACCATCTGAGTCTCTGTGGTCTGAATAAAATATTTTGGAAAAGAAGGCAGGGAGCATTTGAATGTGCAGAATATAAGGATTTGGAAGACTTAGGCCCCTCTTGTCACTCTTCAGATGCCATTTATTCCTTTGATAATTTAACAAGCATATTGAACAATGAACACTTTTTGGCCCCTGGAGACACAAAGAAGAACCCTTCAGGGATCACCAGGGACATCATGGATAAGATACATTGTTTGTATTATAAACTATAATAAAATCAGAATGGAATATAAAACAGTTGGCCGGAAATGATAAAAAATATACTTACTGTCTGGTTCCTCTTCCACTTTTAATTTAAGGCTGAAGTCACAGTTTTTGTGTGTGAGGTCCAGAGTTTCAAGTCTTTACTGGAAACTTGAATTGGGAAGTTGAGGTTCTTAGGTCATCTTGTATGGGTTATTTTTGTTTTGGTCCCATTTATCACTAGGAATCAAGTGACTGTTAAAACTCTTACGTAATGACAGGAGAAGGCTGCAAGTTAATTATTAAAATTTTAAACAGGTTCCACAGAACAGAAGGAGGCAGGTGTGCAGCTGGAGAATCTTGTAGTAAGTGTCTGTACAGTTTATAATACAATAAATTATAATTAATAAATATATAAAATAAATGATTTTTCTTTGCTTTAAGAAAAGACATGTTGAGGAAAATACGTACTCAGGTTGTTAAGACCAGGCTACGTCCGAGGGGCCAGTATGTGTCACTGGAATGAATAATCATTCTTCACATTTACCAGAGAAAAACTACATGCAAGTGTGAGGGCAAAACATTTTTTCTGAGGCATGAGTGAGTATAGACTTATTTAAGAGACTTTCTTATTTCGATATAAAGGGGTCTTTGAAGTTGTTCACAGAGCTTAGAGCTGTGTTGCAGGATAGATGTGTGAGGCGGGGAGGCCAGGTTGGTTCCCCCAAAGGGAAACGCACTGCTGTATACTTCTGGTTAGGAAGAAGTCAGAGGAAGCTCTCGGTATGAGAATTGGGAGGAACAAAGACCCAGCTACAGTCTCCAGAAGTAAGACTTCAGTGACCCTGACATGTGAGCAGCCGAAGCTGGTTAAGCCTCAGCAATGAGGAGAGGAAGTGTTGTGTAGTAGGTAGCAGGCCCTTCTAATCCTGGTCTCTGGCTGGTAGGTGATATTTTGTTTTCTGAAAGATCAGGACTTCTGGGCAGCCTGGCCGCCTTTCTCCCAGCTGTTATCATCTTTGACACCCAGGCAGCCACTTTCATTATCTTTCTCCCCGTTTCTTACTTGCTGTCTCCTTGCTGCCTAACATTTTCTCTTTTTCTTCTTCTTTTTTTTCTTTTTATCATTAGACGTTCCCAGTGTCAGGTTTTTCTTAACTATAAAACAGATTCTCAGAAGTCCAGCTCAAGTGAGAAACGGCAGACTTGTTGAGATGAAATTGTGGTTCTCTGGTAGGCTGAGCAAGATAACCCCAATTTTGAGATTATTACTATGATATACAAAGTCAGTAAAAAGAAAAACAGCCCACACTGGTATCTTAATGGCCCAATGTGCCAGAGGGAGAAAGTGACACACACACGCAGAAGCCCTGATGCGTATTAAGCACATTGTACAATGGGAGTACTGTTTGTACTTTATGAACTGGGTGTGTTTCTGTGGCTTTGACTGAAGACATTCTAATATGAAGACATTCTTTACTTAGGTAGTGAGGATTAGAGTTTCGAGGCCTTTTCTTAAACTAACACCACAGGGACTTTTCATTTTGTTCCTTTGCAGAGGTAGGTGTAATCAGTCTTCAACCTGTCTTTTCTTCATTATTCATTTTATATCAAATTCATTTTCATAAGAGAAAAATAGGGTACACTTATATCTAAATTTTTAAAATTCTAAACTTTATATCCTCGAGAATAATTTAGAAATTCATGAGGTTTTTCATAAAATTAATCACTATAGAGGTGCTTGGGTGGCTCAGTTGACTGCCTGACTTCGGCTCAGGTCATGAGGTCATGGTTTGTGGCTTTGAGCCCCATGCTGGGCTCTGTGCTGGCAGCTCAGAGCCTGGAGCCTGCTTCGGATTCTGTGTCTCCCTCGCTCTCTCTGCCCCTCCCCTGCTCATGCTCTGTCTCTCTCAAGAATAAACAGTAAAAAAATTAATTATTGTAGTTGACATACAGTGTTACATTAGAGTCAGGTGTACAATATAGTGACTTGATGATTCTGTACATTATGGGGCCCTTCCGTGGTAAGTGGAGTTACAATTTGTCACCATGTAATGTTATTACAATATTATTGACTATATTTCCAATGCTCTACTTTTCATTTTCATGACTTTTTTATAATTGGAAGTTTGTACTTTTTTTGAGAGAGACAAAGAGAGAGGGTGGAAGTGAGTGAGGGTTGGTGGGGAGGGAGAGAGAGAGAGAGAAATGGGGCTCACCTGAAGTGGGGGATCATGCTCACCCAATGCAGGGCTCAAGCTCACCAATGCAGGGCTCAAGCTCACCAATGCAAGACTCGAACTCAGAAACCATGAGATCGTGACCTAAGCTGAAGTCAGATGCTTAATGGACTGAGCCACCCAGGCACCCAGAAGTTTGTGTCTCTTAATCCCCGTTCCCTATTTTGCCCCTCTTCCCTCCCACCTCCACTCAGGTAACGATCAGTTTGGTCTCTGTATTTAAGAGTTTGTTCATTTGTTTGTTTTGCTTTTTAGATTCCACATAGAAGTGAAATCATATGGTATTTGTCTTTCCCTGTCTGACTTATTTCACTTGGCATAATACCCTCTAGGTCCATACATGTTGTCACAGATGGCAAGATCTCATTCTTTTTTATGGGTAAGTAACAGCCTGTCATGTGTGTATGTGTGTGTATTTATCACTTCATTATCCATTCATCTATCTATACACACTTGGGCTGCTTCCATATCTTGGCTATTGTAAATCATTTTGTAGTAAACAGTGCACAAGAGTTCTCTTTTCTCCACATCCTCACACTTCTTGTTTTTTTGATACTCGCCATTCTGACTGGTGTGAGTTGATATCTCATTGTGGTTTTGATTTACATTTCCCTGATGATTAGTGGTGTTGAGCATCTTTTCATGTGTCTGTGGTCTCCTATATGTATTTGGGAAAATGTCTGTTCAAGCTCTTTGTCCATTTCTCATCAGAATATTTGGGTTATTTGGTTTTCAGTTGTGTAAGTCCTTTATGTATTTTGGATATTAACCCCTATCAAATATATCATTTATAAATATCTTCTCTCTTTCTGTTTTGTTGATGATCTCATTTGCTGTGCAAAAGCTTTTTATTTTGGTGTTCCTGGTGGCTTGGTTGGTTAAGCATCCAACTTTGGCTCAGGTCATGATCAAGATCATGGTTTGCGAGTTCAAGTCCTGCATCAGGCTCTCTGCTGTCAGTGTGGAGCCTGCCTCGGCTCCTCTGTCCTCCTCTATTCCTTCCCCTCCCCCTCTGGTTCTCCCCTCCCCCCAAATAAACAAATAAACTTAAAAGAAGAAAAAGCTTTTTATTTTGGTATAGTCCCAGTACTTTATTTTTGCTTTTGTTTCCCTTGCCTGAGGAGACATATCCATAAATATGTTGCTGAGGCTGATGTCCAAGAGATTACTTTCTATGTTTCAGGAGTTTTATGGTTTCAGATCTCACATTTAAGCCTTTAAATCATTTTGAGGGGCGCCTGGGTGGCTCAGTCGGTTAAGTGTCCAACTTCGGCTCAGGTCATGATCTCACAGTTTGTGGGTTAGAGTTGTGCTGAATGCTTGTTCAGAGCCTGGAGACTGCTTCAGATTCTGTGTCTTCTTCTCGCTCTGCCCCTCCCCACTCATGGTGTATCTTACTCTATCTCCCAAAAATAAATAAATGTAAAAAAAATCATTTTGAGTTTTTTTGTGTGTGTGTGGTGTAAGAAAGTGGTCCAGTTTCATTCTTTCGCATGTAGCTGTCCAGTTTTGCCAACACCATTTATTGAAGAAGCGTCTTTTCCCCATTGCATATTCTCACTACTTTTCTCATAGATTAATTGGCCATGTAAGCATAGGTTTATTTCTGTGCTGTTTATTTTGTTCCATTGACCTTTTATGTCTATTTTTGTGCCAGTACCGTGCTATTCTGGTTACTGTAGCTTTGTACTATAGTTTGAAATCTGAGAGTGTGATACCTTCAGCTTAGTTCTTCTTCCTCTTGAGGTCTTTGGTGGTTCCATACGAATTTTAGGATTATTTATTATACTTCTATGAAAAATGGCATTTTGATAGGGATTGCCTTGAATCTGTAGATGCTTTGGTTGCTATAGACGTTTTAGCAATATTAATTCTTCCATTTCATGAGCATGGTGAATGTTTCCATTTGTTTGTGTCATCTTCAATTTGTTTCATCAGTGTCTTACAGTTTTCAGAGTTATAGGTCTTTCACCGCATTGCTTAAATTTATTCCTAGGTATTTTATTCTTTTTGGAGTGATTCAATAGTGGGATTGTTTTCTTAATTTCCCTTTCTGCAATTTCGTTATTAGTATATAGAAATGCAGTAGATTTCTGTATGTTAATTTTGTGTCCTTTCATTTCCTAGTTGTAATAGTTATTTTGCTGGAGTCTTTAGGATTTTCTATATATATAGTATCATGTCATCTACAAATAGTGCCAGTTTTACTTCTTTACCAATTTGAATGCCTTTATTTCTTGTCAGATTGTTGCAGCTATGACTTCCAGTACTATGTTGAATAAAAGTGGCAAGAGTGGACATCCTTGTCTTGTTCCTGATCTTAGAGAAAGGCTTTCAGCTTTTCATTGTTGAGTATGGTGACAGCTGTGGATTTGTCATTTATGGTTTTTATTATGTTGAAGTATGTACCTTCTAAACCCACTTTGTTGAGTTTTTACGCTGAATGGATATCCTGTTTTGTCAAATGCTTTTTCTGCATCCATTAAGATGATTGTATGGTTTTATCCTTTCTCCTGTTAATGTGATACAGCATAATGATTTGCAAATACTGAACCACCTTTGCTTTCCTGAACTAAATCCCACTTGGTCATGGTGAATGATCCTATTAATGTGTTGTTGACTTTGGTTTGCTAATATTTTGTTGGGGATTTTCGCATCCGTGTACATCAGGGGTATTGGCCTGTAGTGTTTTGTTTTGTACTCTTTGGTTTTGGTATCAGGGTTATGCTGACCTTGTAGAGTGAATTTGGAAGTTTTCCTTTCTCCTCTATTTTTTGGAATAGTTTGAGAAGAATAGATATCAAGTGTTGTTTAAGTGTTTGGTAGGATACACCTGTGAACCCACCGGGTCCTGGACCTTTTGTTTGTTTGGAGTTTTGATTACCACTTGATTCCTCTGCTAGTAATTGGTTCACATGGCTTTTCTAAGCTGTTTCTTTCCCTCTCATTCTCAGCAGGGGCAAATCGAGTTTTGGAACTGCTGCGATGGACATTCTCAATGGAATAACTCTGAAAATGTTTTTTTTTGGTCTGGAATGGAAAAAGAAAGTAAAAATGTCTTATTTTAAAAAAGTGGCTGGTGATCTTCCTTATTAAAATACATAGGGTTCAGAGAACAATAGGCTGTGTTCGAACCACTCGAATATTTCAGAGTTTTATTGACTCCCAATCGCCCAGGGCAGGAGCTCACCTTCACGAAGAACGTCTTATGCAGCATAGGTGTTAGATTAATAATAATAGCTTAGTGGGAATATCAAGTACTTTAGCCTTAAAGGAGACTTTTGGGGAAAAGGGAATTGGATCTAGAAATGTTTACATTTCTTCAGACAAATTGAATTTTTCTTTTTATCTCAACTCCTTGTTATCCTCCAATAAACAACTTGGGTATCACTTTTTAAAGCCTTGATCTGTGCATCTGGCAGTTTCAACTTTGTCACCAGCATGTTGCTGGCACTGAAAAATTTTCTGAGGGAACCTTCAAGGAGAAAAAGGTGGCTTTGCCAGTCTATTTTATGTTATGTTGTTTTATTTTACTCCTCACATATGGGCTTTGGGGGGGGTTCGTGGTGTAGCACCTGCAGGTCTAAATCGAGGTGGGGATGTTCAGCCCTTCCATGCTTTGCAAAAGCGATTCCTGACTACCTTGGTGTGAATTTTGCCAGTCAGCTTTAAACATTCCTGATCACATGTATTTAATCAATTGCTTCCATATAAACACTTTAGGTTCGCTCTGTGAGAGTGCTTTTCCTTCTTAATGCTGTCTTTGATTTTGTTTTTATAGGGGCAGGAGATTAAAAGGAATGAATTAGAGAAATGTTCAAAAACATTCCTCTCTATTAATTTGAGGGAGACTTTTGCAGTGTTGAACACAGCTCTGAAATCCATGAAATTGTTTTGTTTTGAAGTTTACTTATTTATTTAATGTTTGTTTATTTTTGAGAGAGTGAGCGAGCAAATGCGAACCAGGGGAGGGGTAGAGAGAGACCGAGACATAGAATCCAGAGCAGGCTTCAGGCTCTGAGCCCTGATGTAGGGCTCAAACCCACAAATCGTGAGATCATGACCTGCACTGAAGTTGAATGCTTAACTGATCAGATGGCTTAACCAATTGACCCACCCAGGTGCCCTAAGTTTGTTTATTTTGAGAGAGGGAGTATGTGCACCAGCAGGGAAAGGGCAGAGAGAAAGAGAGAGAGAATCCAAAGCAGGCTCCATAGTTTCAGTGCAGAGCCTGACTTGGGGCTCGAGCTCATGAGCTGTGAGATCATGAGCTGAAATCAAGAGTGGGGTGCTTAACTGACTGAGCCACCCAGGCGTCTCTGAAATCTGTGAAATAGTTTTGAGGGCCCCTATTCTCAACAGGGAAATTTTAAAAGAAAAAAGTATTTCAAATTCAAACTTTTTTTTTAATCATAGGGAAAGAACATTTCTCTCTCTCTCTTTCTCTCTCTCTCTTTCTCTCTCTCTCCCCCTCCTTCTCCCCCTCCCTCTCCCTCGCATACACATGTGTGTATATGTATTTTTTTTTAAGTTTGTGTATTTATTTTGGGAGGGAGAGAGAACCCCAAGCGCCTAGGCTCTGCACTGTCAGTGTGGAGCCCAACTTGGGGCTGGATCTCAGGAACCATGAGATCATGACCCTTAACTTATATGTGTTTTAATGTACAGTATTTCATACTTTTTTGGTGGAAATTTAAAAACAGATTTGGGGGGCACCTGGGTGGTTCAGTCGGTTAAGTCAGTTAAGCACTCAGGTCATGATCTTGCAGTTCGTGGGTTTGAGCCCCGCTTTGGGCTCTGCGCTGACAGCTCAGAGTCTGGAGCCTGCTTCAGATTCTGTGTCTCCCTCTCTCTCTGACATCCCCCTGCTCACGCTGCCTCTCTCTCTCAGAAATAAAGCATCAAAAAAATTTTTTTTAAAAACCCAGATTTGGGCTATCTAAATTGTGCTTCAAAAAATGAACTGTTCTTCCAGAGTTCTTGTGAATACTAAGAGAACACACGAAATAATGTTAATTAGATGTTCAGTATTGATTATAGCTAATGTGTTTTGGGGGGATATCCAAATTAAGGAGTCAGGAAACTGCTTCCTGATGTGGCAGTTTCTCATTTTTGCATTCAAATGAAACTCCCAATTCATAATATCAGAGCATGGCTGTTTGGGCACCAAGACAAAGTGGTAGTAAGTTAAACTTAAGACAGTATAGTGTGGGGCACCTGAGTGGCTCAGTTGGTTAAGCGTCCGACTTCGGCTCAGGTCATGATCTCACGATTTGTGGGTTCGAGCCCCGTGTCGGGCTTTGTTCTGACAGCTCAGAGCCTGGAGCCTGCTTCGGATTCTGTGTCTTCCTCTCTCTCTGACCCTCCCATGCTCATGCTCTCTTTCTCAGAAATAAAAAACAAACAAACAAAAAAACCCAGTATAGTGTATGCCCTCCAGGCGGGCAGCTGCAGATGGCTGATTATCCATTATAGAAGTTTTGTCAGAGTTAAGCTACACATCCTGAAAGTATTCGGAAGCTGAGTGAATCCATAGGACCTTTACGTTCAAAAAAATAAATAATACAAGGACATGACAAAATGATTTTGTTTTATTTATTGTTTTTTAATTTTTAATGTTTATTTATTTTTGAGACAGAGACAGAGTGTGAGCAGGGGAGGGGCAGAGAGAGAGGGAGACACAGAATCTGAAATAGGCTCCAGGCTCTGAGCTGTCAACACAGAACCCGATGTGGAGCTCATACCCATGAACAGCGAGATCATGACCTGAGCTGAAGTCGGACACTTGACCGACTTAGCCACCCAGGTGCCCCAAAATGATTGTAAGTGCAAAATAGTATATGGTGTATATTCAGTGAGAGGTCTTCCTTTCACCCAACCTTATTTGTGCTTTCCCTCTCCTTTATCCTGGGGACACCGTTACTAGATTTTGGTGTGTCCTTGGGAGGTAGTCCATACACGTACATATGTATATTATCATCCCTCCTCTTTTTTTCTTCTTGCCATATAAATGATTCTATACTGTCTATAAATTGGGTTTTTACTTGAAAACATGTGTTAGAGATTATCTCCTATCAGTATACTTAGATTTGCTTTATCATAATAGCTGCACGGCATTCCATCCTGTGAACGTACGTAGTCTATTTAACCAGTTTTCGACTGATATCTAGATTGTTTTTAGTCTTTTGATACTACAAACAGTGTTACAGGAAGTTTCCTTATACATACTTCTTTGTATGAGTGTCTCTTTAGGATACATTCTTAGAAATAGAATTGCTGGGTCAAGGGTTATGTACCCTTTTAACATTTAGACAGAAAATGTAATTTTATTAGCCTTTTTATCTTGTAGAACATTTGTTTAAAAGTAATCTTTGTAGCCTAAGTGTCCATCAACAGATGAATGGATCAAGAAGATGTGGTTTATCTATACCATGGAATACTACATGGCAATGAGAATGAAATCTGGCCATGTGTAGCAACATGCATGGACCTTGAGGGTGTTATGCTGAGCGAAGTAAATCAGGCAGAGAAGGACAAATATCATATGTTTGCACGTATAGGAGGATTAGGAGGAACTTAACAGAGGACCAAGGGGGAGAAGAAGGGGGAAAATGGTGGGGGAAAGGGAGAGAGGCAAACCATGAGAGACTCTTGAATGCTGACAAAAACTGAGGACTGGTGGATGTGGGGGGGAGGAGGGGTGGGCACGGAGGAGGACACTTGTGGGGATGAGCACTGGGTGTTATGTGGAAACTAATTTGACAATAAACTATTTGTAAAAAAAAAAAAAAAGTAATCTTTGTGCCAGGCGTGGGACTTGAACTCATGACCCCGAGATCAAGAGTCACACGCTCTATTGTTCTACAGACTGAGCCAGCCAGGCACCCCTCTTGTAAACATTCTTACAACTTTTTTTTTTTGAAAGAGGGTGGGTATGCACAAGTTGGGGAGGGGTACAGGGTGAGAGAGAATCCTAAACAGGCTCCACTCTCAGTGAGGAGCCTGACATGGGGCTTTATCTCACAACCCCGGGATTATGACCTGAGCCAAAACCAAGAGTTTGACACTCAACTGACTGAGCCATCCAGGCACCCTATTCTTACAACTTTGCTAAGGAATGGGATAAAACAGTTAAGGAATGGGATAAAACAGTTACAGTACATCTAAGCAGGAGTGCTGTTTTTTCTGTTGTTGCTGTTTGACAGGAGGAAACTTGCTGGCTTTGGAAGAAGGTGACACTTTATGGTTGAGGGTGAGCTAGAATATTATCAAAGATATATTAATCATAATTATCAAAGTATTGCTGGATTGATTCTGATTGCTTGTATTTCAACTTGATCTTTTTATTAATATAGTTAAATGACTGAAACGATCTGGTGGTATGGTCCTTGGGAGCACAGCTGTCTTAACATTAACTCACTGCTTCCATAGGAGTCTTAAATTTTCATGGCGATTTAAACACCAGGCTTAATTGACCTTCTCTGTTCCCTGCCCTCGTTATGTTCTGTAGACACTGGAAACAGTGGAACTTCTGGTTTGTTGACTGAAAGTTTTGATGAGAAAGATGAAATCTATAATCGCTTTTCTTTTCTTAAAATAATACATTTCTGAGATTTCAGAGAGAAGACCAGACTTCTTCTTATTGGCTCTGTATGTAATTAGTGTAGGAATAATCCCTTAGAATACAAGTAACAACTGTAAAACATTTTATCATGAAATAGTTCTGTCTAAAATTATTTAACAGATGTGTTCAACACTTATGTGCCTTAAACAGGGTATCCGTTATCACTATAAAAGTAATCTAATTTAGTCAGTTCTTAGTGAGTAGGGCCACATTGGAAGAAACTTGAGTTAGTCTTAATAACAATATATTTATGTATTATAATTGTATATTACATATTATATGAATGTTATATATAATTAATATTAATAGTTATTAACAGTATTAACACTAAAATTTACTATATTAATATACTAAAATATTAATATCATTTTAATTTTTTTTAATGTTTTTTTATTTATTTCTAGTATAGAGAGAGAGAGACAGCGTGAGCAGGGGAGGGTCAGAGAGAGAGGGAGTCACAGACTGAAACAGGCTCCAGGCTCCGAGCTGGCAGTCAGCACAGAGCCTGACGCGGGGCCCAAACCCACGAACCGCGAGATCATGACCTGAGCGAAAGTCGGACGCTCAACCGACTAAGCCACCCAGGCGCCCCAAATATCATTTTAAATAATAATAATGTTCTCAGAGTTGATCAAAGTATAAAGGACTCTTTACCTCATACCAAGTGGCCCAAGACCTTTTCCTGTAAGAGCCACAGTCCCACAGATGATTTGCGGTGCCTAATTTATGATGGGTTAGGATAACCTGATAACCTAGCCTCTTAGAATTCTATGTAAAATAAAAAGGCTCTGGATGGGGTCAAGGGGCTGTGTTGTGATTGGAATCCAAGTGGCTACTGCTACTCTGAGTGGTTAGCTAGGGAAATCTCATTTAGGTGAGGTGCTAAAGAGGGTTTGAATGTCATCAGTATTACTGGCATCTGTTGGCTAGTGTTTCCCCATATGGTGCCTTAAAACCCTTTATGAGAGACATGGCTAGTTGTCCATTGCAACAAAATACTTGATATTGGTGATAATAGAGGTAAAAGATTGTTTTCCAAATTAGCAACTGGTGGTATGTTTTATATCCGGGAAGATAGATGAAACCTAAAACCCTTCAGGTCTGAATTCTGTAATTCTTTAAAATAGGGACAGAATATGTTGGTAGATAGAGTATTTAAAAAAGAAAGTAGAAGAATGTTTGGACAGGAACAAGGGACAAAAGATGAAGACTTTATACAGTAAAAGATAACTAAGGAAAGGTTTTATAACTTTTCCAGGAGGACAGTTTTTATTGGGATTTAGGCAGGAGTCAGGGTTAACAATAAATATTGGCTTGTCTTTCTGCTAAATTTGAAATAAACTGAGAAATAAATTCCTTAATCAGTAGATCGAAATGTTAAAAAATCAGCCTGATTGGTGGGGTTAACTGGAGAATACTCCGTAGACCAGTGGCCAGATGGACTTGTTACCATCCTCCGCTCTCCTGGTTAAACTTAACCCATCAGGATGCTAGGCTTCTGGGACAAGCACTCATCCCCAGTGCTCCCTACCCCAACCCAACCTTGCAGGATGGAGAGAGAAGTGCTGGCATCCAGCAGACTCTACCTAGTCCTCCTGGTACCTCATCTCCCTGAGAGCCCAGGAGAGGAGGCCCATGGTGATTAGTTTGTGCTCGCAGTGGTTGACGGGTGAGGGAATGAGAAATGTTACGGGAGAGGTCTCTCTCTCCTCAGGGAAATATGAGGCCAGGAGATAATGGCCCTCCTCAGCTAGTATGGTGGTAAGGTACTTTTCTCCCCCCTTTCAGAAAATTGAAGCATGAGCTTAATTATAATGTTTCTTAGATCAAAAAGAGTTACAGATCTTTGTCCTTAAAAACTTGTAAAGGCAGGCGGACCAATCTGGTTTGAAATATTTGAGTTATTCTGGAAGCAAAAGGCAGAAACTGGGGAATTGCCTAGCAGCCTCTCTGTGGATGTTTATTAAAAAGCATTTACCTACTTTCCTGAAATACCTTTTGCTTCAGTTTGGTTTTGAAGTTTCATTAGCAAGACTTTTTATATTTTTTATTAAATATCTCAGTCATACTCTGAAAATTGTAACTATTTTCAAGGTTATCTAGTTCAGTAGAATAATTCTTTTCATATAGTACGGGGTCGGTTATGCAGAGTAACAAAACGCTGGTTCTGAACTTTTTAGTTTGTTCTTGCTGATTCCTCTCTTCCTTTTCTCCTTTCCAGAATCCTATTCTAAGAACTTGGACACTCAGGCATCCACCATGGTATTGGGTCCTGAACAGAAGATGCCGGATGGTAATTTACAGCTTTGTGTTATTGTATGATTTTTATTTAGAATTAAGTTTATTTTTTATTTTAATTTTTTAAAATGTTTGTTTATTTTTGAGAGCGAGAGACAGAGACAGCATGAGCAGGAGGGGCAGAGAGAGAGGGAGACACAGAATCTGAAACAGGCTCCAGGCTCTGAGCTGTCAGCAGAGCCTGATGTGGGACTCAAACCCCCAAACCATGAGATCATGACCTGAGCCAAAGGCAGACACTTAACTGACTGAGCCACCCAGGCGCCCCAGAATTAGGTTTAAATCAGTAATGGAAATTGACCATATTTTCCTTCTTGTCTTCTGTGGTAACAAAAACTGTCCTTAACTCCTCTTCCCTAGCCAACAGTATCATCACAGAGACCTGCTCCAATCAGGTCCAATCCAGTCACCATCTGGTAACCTAGAGGCTGTAAATGAAATAGATTTATAACTACAGAGATCTGTCTCCTATCTTACTTGCAGTTCTGAGATGAGCCAAGATTAGTTACAAGTTTGGTTTCTATAGCAGTAATGATTGCAAGGGCAGTATTAATCACAGACCTGGCATTAAATTCTTTAGAATGCTTGGCTCTTCACTGCAAATACTTAACGTAAGGAGCAGTAAAATACCGAGCAAGCACCTTAAACTGTATTTCATTAGAGCTTCTTGAGTGCTGTAATCCTTCTTAATTCTAAATGTCCCCTTTAGAATTTTCATTCCTTTTCTTTAAATTTCTTCATTAATTCAGGGCCACTTCACATCAAGTGGGTCAGCTCCCTATAGAAAGAAAGCTTTTGTTTTTCTAATTGGAGGTTGCAAGGATTTCTTGGAAACCCTAACATTAGAGAGCTCTGTGGCTCAAAGTAGCCTTTTGATGCCTACCAAACTAGGCTTTGTGTCCTTCTGGCAGATTAGCCCTTTTCTCCCAGACCCTCCCCTTCCTAGGGCTTAAGACTAACTGCGAAATTCAGGACTCAGGGAAACACTGATTACCAGTCTAAGATGAGCCGTCCTATCATGAGGGCGCCCACACTCTGTGACCTGAAGCTCTTCACTGGAGACCTTAGTCAGGAGGCAAAGGATTCCTGCTTGGTGGTTTCCCCGCAGGTTCAGATTTTAGCTTGAACTATGGCAGGAGTTTTCAGTTTCCACATTGATTGAGAATCCTGACAGAGGTGTAATGTCCAAGGATGATTTTTATAAATCCTACCAAACAAATGATGAGTTGGCGACAGAACTAGACAGACTTAGTTCTTTTCTTCTAAAAGTTAGGATTTTAGGTTACCAGTCTGGGAGTGTTATATTTTGAGCCCTAGATATCCATGGTTTCAGAAGAAAATGAAATGGCTCTAAAAATTGCCACCTGGGAATAAAGAAGTGTGAAAGTAGGAAAACCATGGCAAGATGAGTGTTAAAACTGATCAAGAGCAGAGTGGGGAAGAGGGGTGAGAAGGAACTTTGTTACTGTAAGCTTTTTTATTTCCCGAATTTCCATCTCTGTGAATATATTGCCTATTAAAGAATTAATTTATTTGGGGGGGCGCCTGGGTGACTCAGTCCTTTAAGCATCCAACTCTTGACTTCAACTCAGGTCATAATCTCACGGTTTGTGAGTTTGAGCCCTGCATTGGGCTCTGTGCTGACAGCGTGGCGCCTACTTGGGATTTTCTCTCTCTTATTCTCTCTCTCTGTGTCCGTGCCCCCCCCACCCCCCCACTGGTGTTCTCTCACAAAATAAACTTTTAAAAAAAGAAATTAATTTATTAAAAATATAAATAAAACATTAGAAATACATTGAGTAGAGTCAGGTTGGTCTTGTGCTTTTAGGTATTAAAAGATTTAATTTAAGGGGCACCTGGGTGGCTTAGTCGGTTAAGCGTCCGACTTTCACTTAGGTCATGATCTCGCGGTTCGTGGGTTCGAGCCCCGCATCGGGCTCTGTGCTGACTGCCAGCTCAGAGCCTGGAGCCTGTTTCAGCCTGTGACTCCCTCTCTCTCTGACCCTCCCCTGCTCACGCTGTCTCTCTCTCTCCTAAAAATAAATAAAAAAACATTAAAAAAAGAAAAAAAGATTTAATTTAAAAGTTACTAAGGATGAGTTGTTAGCATATTTTGTTCATTTTTATTTCTTCTCAAACCTGTTAATTTAGATGATGCTTCTGGAGACCATGGGGACTCTGCCAGCCTTGGTACCCTCAACCCTGCCTATAGTAACTCGTCTCTTTCCCAATCCACTGGGCACTCCCAGGAGCCCTTCACCACCTATTTTGATGAGAAGATCGCCATTCCTGAAGAGGAGGTTAGTGACACATCTTTGGAGGAAAACTTAAGGGGAAAGTTAGGAGTGAAACATCTGCTGGATAACTCAATGTCAACAGCCTCACATCTGATTTTGGCAAGCAGTCTCTGAAGACAACTTCTGTAATCAGAATAAGTAGAAACAGTTCAGGAAAATGAGGGCCTTGAAAACAGTTGCCACTTGTACTAGTGAATGTTTTTTTATCTAGAAGTATGAATTTCATGTTCTTTTTTTTTTTTTTTTTTTTTACAGTGTCCCTTTTGGTTAGTGATTGGGCACAGGAACACTGATAGGTTTTAGACTGAGAGGCTGATTGATGGAAAGAACAAGTAAAAGAAAGGGCTCCTATTTGGACAGAGAAGTGGCTAGCTTATTGATATAAAGTGGGTAAGGTAGAAGTTGAGCTTGGATATACCCAGTGTCCGACATCCTAAATCTTTCAATCTTGTGAAGTTGATATTGTTGCTTTATATGTGACAAAATAACAGATAAATTAGATCAGTAATTTGGAGGTGATAATTAGTGCGATCTCTTCCTCTCTTGTATAGTATTCTTGTTTTAGCTTTCGTAAACTCTGGGCTTTCACGGGACCGGGCTTTCTTATGAGTATTGCCTACTTGGATCCAGGAAATATTGAGTCTGATTTGCAGTCTGGAGCAGTGGCTGGATTTAAGGTAAACATCTGGCCCTACCCCTGTCCCTTTTAAACCCACAGTACACCCTCATATCCTTTCCCCCAACTCTGTTGGATGTCCGCCTCGGGGGTTACATGCAGATACCTCATTGGCAGTGACACTTAAGTGAAAAGTACTTTCCCTGTGTTTGCTTTTTTTTTTTTTAAGTGTGTGTTTATTTTTGAGAAAGTGTGAATGGGGGAGGGGCAGAGAGAGAGAGACAGAGGATCTGAAGTGCACTCCTCACTGACTGGCAGTGAGCCCAATGTGGGGCTTAAACCCAAGAGCTGTGAGATTATGACCTGAGTTGAAGTTGGACTGCTCAACTGATTGAGCCATCCATGTGCCCCCTTTTTAAAGCAAGCAAAAGAGGGCAGAGAGAGGGAGACACATAATCCAAAGCAGGCTCCAGGCTCTGAGCTGTCAGCACAGAGCCCCATGTGGGGCTCAAACTCACGAATTGTGAGATCATGACCTGTGCTAAAGTTGGACGCTTGACCGACTGAGCAACCCAGTCACCCCTGAATTTATTTTAGTTACCTGTTTGGTTTTAAATTTTTATTGTTTTTTTTTCTTAATCTACTCCACATAATTTCCTTGAACAGAGGAGAAACTGTAAGTGGGGGAAACTAAGGCTCAGAAAGGTACAAGCTGACCTAGCAGGTTATGTACAGAACCTGATACAGAACTCAGGTCATTTGGTTTCAGACCTGGGCCCTTTCCTGAATGTTGTATTTCTCATTCACGTTGCTAAACAGCCAAACAAAAACGCCCCAGTTGTCTAATGAGTGTTATGATGGGATTTTGTTCTTCCCTAGTTGCTCTGGGTTCTTCTGTTGGCCACCATCGTGGGGCTCCTGCTCCAGCGCCTCGCAGCTAGACTGGGAGTGGTCTCGGGGCTGCATCTTGCTGAAGTGTGTCACCGTCAGTATCCCAGGGTGAGCAATGTGTTGTGCTGTTTGTTACTCATCTTATAGGAACCTGTGTGTCGGGCGATGTGTACTGGCCTGAGGGCTTGGGAGTCAGGGGCCCTGAGGGTGAGTCCCAGGGGAAATCTTGTAGTCCTTCTTGTTGCCAACCCATATTTCTATACTCCTTCAGAATTTAACTTGAGATTCGCTTTTTGCCAGAAAGCTTCCTTTGAAAAATTCTTTGAATAAATATCTCCCATTTATTCTGCCTTCTGGCATCTCGCAGTGCCTAGCCCATGGAGGGGTGTGAGTGCCCTAAACACTTTCATTCATACGTCCATATTACTATTATACATATTTTCTTTTTTGATTGACTTTGTCATCAATTTGAGAAATAAGGTTTATCCTTTTACTACAGACTACACGTGGCAGGATCTTTGGATTTGTTAATAATTCTATTTTTCAATTTACCCTGACCCTGGAGGTTATACTGTTTTCTACAGTTTTTTTCTTTTTTCTGGACATTTTGGCCCTTTCTCACTGCTATCTAAGGCAGGAATGGACTCTCTGTGTACAAGGTAGTTTTAACCTCGGTTCATCTTTAGATAAGATACTGATCTGCCTCTGGTTTGTCCTAAATGTTTAATTCCTTTCCTGGCTGCAAGAAGCTATCTGTATCTCCTTTTTTCCCCCATCTATGCCTCTCAAAAAAACCAAAGCAATTTATAATTTCTTATAGCTTCTCTTTATCTTAACGGTTGTTTTTTTTTTTGTGTGTGTGATAATATTTTTGTATAGTAAATACCTGAAGATTTCTTTTTTCTTGGCCTCTGTGAACCAGTATTAACTAAATTTGTTTGCTGGCTGGATTATTTGACCAAATTAGTTTCGTACTTATATGCCACTCAGTTCCAGTCAGTTCGCCTTGAATCCCTTTTACATATCTGTCCTGTTTCACTTGCTCATGTATTATCATTACAGTAAGGATGACCCTAGCCTTTTCATTTTCATTTTGTGTCTTTAGCCATGGTCAGGATATTTTCTTCTGTGGTCATTTTCTATTCTCTCCTGAACAATATTTTGACCATATGAACATCCTCATTTTCCCCTGAAACTTTTAAGATTGTTTTTAGGCAGGAAATTAAGTGGAAATTAATGAATGGAAATTCCATTCCCCTGTTGAGTGGAAAGGAAAGAGAAAAAATTAGGATCAGCCCTTGCCCTGACCTTGGCTCATAGGTTCTACCACATAGAAAACACTCTTGCTTTCTCTGATGGGGGTCCCCAGTGCAATGATGGGCAGAGTGGAGCCCAGTTCTGTTTCTTCATCCCTAAACTGACAGCTATGACGGACTGTGGAGGGGACAGTGCCAGATATGAATTCTAAACTATAAGGAAAGTTCTTAGAAATGATTAATTAGAACTATGTCTTTCTGCTGTTTGGTATTTAGGTCCCACGAATTATCCTATGGCTGATGGTGGAGTTGGCTATCATTGGCTCAGATATGCAAGAAGTTATTGGCTCAGCCATTGCCATCAATCTCCTGTCTGTAGGAAGGTGAGAACGTTTTCCTCCAGAGAGTAATATTTTTCTAGATTTCAAAACAAGTGTAAAAACAAAAACCCAACTCATTTTCAGTTTTCAAGCTTCAACTTGAGTATTATTTTTTTCTGTGGAACCTTTCTGGACCACCTTCTCTCCCAGCAGCCTGTAGGGTCTATCTGTTCCATGTTCTCATGTTGGGTTATACATCCTGCTATTATACAGTATGTGATATTGTATGTTACAAGTATTTATTTGTGTATCAGCTTATCCCACTAGACAAAGAGCTCCTTGAGGGGGAAGACCTATACTTCTCAGCTTTGTATCTGAAATGTCTGACTTAGTAGACAATCAGTGTTTGAGTGAGTGTAATTAATTCAATTGATGCTGTGATCCTAAACTACCGAAGGCCTGACCTCCCACCACTGTCGCCTCTTCCCCAAGTCCTTGCTTCTCTAAGAGTTGTATGTCTGGAGAGCTGTTGGAAAGGAAGTGTTTCTCAATGCTTCCTTTTCTTTCCTCTAATTTCCATTTCTTACCTCTGACCTAGGGTTCCACTGTGGGGTGGAGTTCTCATCACCATTGCAGATACCTTTGTATTTCTCTTTTTGGACAAATACGGTAAGGAGAGTGGGGATGGAGGGGTCAGTCAAAGAATCTTCTTTCCTTCATGTGGCTGATGGAGAAGTCTGCCTTCTGTGAGCTCACTGTTGGATTTTCCCTTTCAGGCTTGCGGAAGCTAGAAGCATTTTTTGGCTTTCTCATCACTATTATGGCTCTCACATTTGGATATGAGGCAAGTGTTACAGTGCTTTAGTGCTTTCATTAGCTTTTTACAACAATAAAAAAGATTTTTTTTGCCTTTTATTTTAAGATCGTATAATGCTAGGATGGTTTAATTGTATCACATGTATTAACAAAAAGCCGATTCAGCCTAGGCCAGTTTTGGAGGAATAGGATCTGCAGCAAAGGCGAGTCTCCAGGAAGTCCTGCTGGGCCTCCTACTTCAGAAATGACTAGATTTTTTAGGACTTCCTACACTAGACTCCCTGGTTCCAAGTTGGCCATCCCAACAATAGAGCATCTTGGGAGAGAGTTAGGGAGGAGGTTGGAGGGTCATTCTTAGCTCTTAACTTGGAGGGGTTCTAGTTTTACTCATCCTGGCTTATACCAGCTGCAGCTTCAACTTTCTCTGTATTGCACCAGTTAATGAACTGTAATGGGTATAGTGGATCTTTCCTGCTTTGTGCCCCAACCCGGATACTCCTAGGAAACAGTGTAATTTTATGCAGTAATAGTGCCTTTCTATGTCCAATTGTATTTTAAAATATTTATTTATTTTGAGAGAGAGTGTGTGTGCCTGTGCATGCGTGCAGGGGAGGGGCAGAAAAGGAGAAAGAGAATCTCAAGCAAACTCCATCTGTCAGCACAGAGTCCCACTTGGGGCTCGGTCTCATGAACCTTGAAATCATGACCCGAGCTAAAATCAAGAGTTGGATGCTTACCCAACTGAGGCACCCAGGTGCCCCTATGTTCAATTGTTATAAACTGGTTTTTGCTTATTGGCCTCACTGAACTTTGAAAAATATATCTAATCTGTGAATAGATTATGCAATAGGTTAGTCTAAGGCTTCTAAGAGAAATGCTGAACCAGGACAAAGTATGTATGTGAAGTATTTATGACTGAGTCTCACAGCATACATTAGTGGCAAACATAAGTGATTTTTAGATAAGCATAAGTGAATAGAGGCATACGTGTGGGTAATCAAGAATTGACTATAGGGCACTTGGGTGGCTTAGTTAAGTGTCTGACTTCGGCTCAGGTCATGATCTCAAGGTTCCTGGGTTCGAGCCCCACATCGGGCTCTGTGCTGACAGCCAGCTCAGAGCCTGGAGGCTGTTTCAGATTCTGTGTCTCCCTCTCTCTCTCTGACCTTCCCCTGCTCATGCTGTCTCTCTTTCTCTCTCTCTCTCTCAGAAATAAATTTTTTAAAAAAATAATAAAAATGAAAGAAAGAATTGACTGTATTCTTGGGTCTGTCTGACAGGAGTGATTGTGAAGCTGCTATCAGTGAGGCCCTTAGCAGCTCTCTGTTTCTTTAGAATATTAATTACATTCTCGATACATCTACTCTGTATATTTAAAATATGATGTAAAATATCCAGGTAGCCCAGTCCCGAATTCTCAGACCTCTGGCAGCAAGCACCTCTTATGCCTCTTGGTTTTCTGGTGGTTCTGTGTTCCTCATTGTTCTAGGTAGTTGTTGAAGAAAGTGTTATAAGGAGCAATGGATGCTGGGTGTTTCCTAGTACTATGTTACTCCCCTGGTCGCATCTCCTAATTGTTATTATGTTGGTATATAGTATGTTACAGTGAAACCCAGCCAGAGCCAGGTACTCAAGGGCATGTTCCTGCCATCCTGTCCAGGCTGTCACACCCCACAGATCGAGCAGGCTGTGGGCATCGTGGGAGCTGTCATCATGCCACACAATATGTACCTGCATTCTGCCTTAGTCAAGGTGAGCGTGGCCCTTACCTCTCTGCCCCCCGGATAGTTGATGTTTACTTTAGTTGCAAGGGACACACACGTAGTTTAAAACTGTTAGAGCCCTAAAGGAGAGAAGTATTTTTCCATGGGTGGCTGTTTATAAACTCCACACACTTAGACTGTTTTTATCACAAAGGTGACCAGAAATAAGGGACCCAATAGAAAAACTGGGACTAAAGTTCTCCATAAAAGGTCCAAAAGTATACCAAGTCTCTTGTGTTTAAATCTCAAAAGGCTGAGTGACCTTGAGAGATCAGAAGTAGAGAGCCCCACCAAGCTTTTATCAGCCAGTCTTGTACAACAGTTCCCTGGGAGATTTCAGAGACTTTTATAATTAAGGTTATTAGGACTGGAAGTCAGATTGTTTTACATGTCAGTGGTTCTTCTAGCCACAGTAACTGAGAGCTCAGTAGCACATAGTCATCATTTCCTGTTTGGGGAGTGTACAGTGTTGTCAAAGTGTCACGAAGTTCTTACTCATTTCGTGAACTAGGATGTTAAGTGCGTTTTCTCACATTCCATATGGTTGGTTGTTTTGCCCTCTAAATCTTTCAGCTAACTCAACCTCATGCAATATTACAAGGAGATTTGTTCTAACTAATTAACAACTACTGCTGTCCTCTCTCTAGTCCAGACAGGTAAACCGAGCCAATAAGCAGGAGGTACGAGAAGCTAATAAGTACTTTTTCATTGAATCCTGCATCGCCCTCTTTGTTTCCTTCATCATCAACGTCTTTGTTGTCTCCGTCTTTGCCGAAGCATTTTTTGAAAAAACCAACGACCAGGTGGTGAGTAAGCCAGGGTCATGAATGGTAGTGAACGTGAGGATGAAGTGAAGGAGTGGGGTAGGCAGAATGACGGTGACTTGAAGCTCCAGGGAAACAGATCTCCACCCTCAGGATGCCTCCTAACCACTGCACTGGTCAGGGTCTGGAGTCCGAGGGAAGACTAAGCCTAGGCCCATTTTTCCCAGCTTTTGGCACAGCAGGGAGCTTGCCTCAGACTGAAGATTGCCTCATGTTGCTGTGCTAGTGGCTTCGTGTCTGTTTGGCTCTTTGTCATCCCCTCTTGTTTCCTGTTTTATCAACTGCCAGCCTGCTTGCCAGTCCCGCCGTTTGGTGATAAGGACAGGTGGGGAGGAGTCAACAAACAGCAAACAGAAGCTGGCCAGCACACACTGCTTTGCATTTTTTTTTCCACTCTTGCATTTTGAATTCTCTGTCATCTTGATTCCTGATTGCCTGTCTATAGGAGCTCAGACTTCTGGCTCTGTTTTAACTAAGGAGTCCTTTCCTATTTCTCAGGGGCCTTCTCCTCCAGTCATCACTGAAAGTGAGCCAGCATTCACGTACTACCATGCACACTCTACTCAGTAAACATCTTTGATGGCATGTGGGTATAGAAACATTTTGGAAGAAGGCCCCTTGTGATATTGGTGCCAGTCTCTGCTCCCTTTACAGCGTAGCCAGTGTCTTACCTCCAACCTGTGTCTCATAGATGACTTGAATATGACGCGTAGTTTGTGATTTGCAGGAGAGTTCTTCTGATCTGGTCCTTGCCTCAAAAATAAAAAGCTCCTACACTGCTTGCATTCCAGGTTGCAGTCTGTAGAAACACCAGCAGTCCCCACACCAGCCTCTTCCCTGACGATAACTCGACCCTGGCTGTGGACATCTATAAAGGGGTAAACCTGTTCACATCTGTGATCATTGCTCCTCAGTCAATAGTCTTGGACTGGGATCTGGTCTTTTCTGTGGGTTCACTTCAGAACTGAACTTATCTTCTCTGGAGTGCCATTTATTTCAGAGGTCTAGATGCCTCTGACAAGCATTTTTGGATTCTGTGGGAGGGAATAGAGGATCCGCTGAAAGATAAAGATGGACAGTTTCAGCCATTCCCAGAGTTATGCTGGTAGTATATTGTTTCATAGGATTTTTAAAAAATTTCTTTAAAAAATTTTTAGATTTAAGAAACCAACTTGACAATAAACTATGAAAGAAAGAAAAAAAAAGAAAGGAAATGGAATAAAAATCACAGAGGAAAAAAAAAGTAAAATTTTTAAATTTATTTTTGAGAGAGAGAGAGAGTGCACACGCACGTGCACACAAGTGGAGGAGGGGCAGAGGATCCAAAGCGGGCTCTGCACTGACAGTGGCAAGCCCAACACGGGGCTCAAACTCACAAACCGCAGGATCATGAAGTTGAAGTTGGGTGCTCAACTGAGTGAGCTATTCAGGCACCCCGTTATAAAATATCCTATAAAGGATATTGATTGGGGAAGACTAAAGAAAGTGTTCCTGGTAAAGTATTCTTTATTAGGACCTCTCAGTCCCTTTTATGTTAGTTATATTATGAACCTGCATGAGTAGAATACATAGCTTATGTAACATTTCCCAAATTTACTTGACCTTTTTCTTCACTCCTGTTACTATCTTCCAGAAAAGTGTGTTAAGTAGTATAATTTGGGAAATGTGGTATAGACTTTTTTTTTTTAGCATGTTTAAGATCTAGGTGGAAGATGAACTAGGCTTTAAGAACTTGGAGAAGAGAAGAGTAGGCAGAGGAATGAAAGAATATCCAGGAAAATTTAGGTTAAAGGCCTCTAAAGTGAGGTCCGGTCCCGAGTCTAGCTTCTGGGATAGTTCCCAGCACAGCCCTTGGGTGTAGGTTGGTGCATAGGAAGGAGGAGGGAGAAATGCTGCAGAGAAGTTCTGTTTGGGGTTTTGCCTGAGCAGATGATTGACACAAACTTTCTCCCTTGCCTCTGCCAGGGTGTCGTGCTGGGGTGCTACTTTGGGCCTGCTGCACTCTACATCTGGGCAGTGGGGATCCTTGCTGCAGGCCAGAGCTCCACCATGACGGGAACCTATTCTGGCCAGTTCGTCATGGAGGTGTGTGCTCTTGTGACCAGTATACATTAGAGGAAGGAAACATGGTCCTTTTGTTACTTCCGCTTACTCCCGTGTTTCCACGGCCTTCCCGGATCTCCCCAAAGCTTCCTCTGTTTCCTATTCTAGACACTCATCCTGCTTCTGTGTTTTCTTCCAGGGATTCCTGAACCTAAAATGGTCACGCTTTGCCCGAGTGATTCTGACCCGCTCTATTGCCATCATCCCCACTCTGCTTGTTGCCGTCTTCCAGGATGTAGAGCATCTAACAGGGATGAATGACTTCCTGAATGTCCTGCAGAGCTTACAGGTGAGGAAGGAGCTGAGGAAACTCCCACTCCCATTCCATTTAATCAGGCAGCGTTCTGTATTGCCCTTAGGTACCCAGTCTGTAGGGCTGGGTGCTGGGGAAAATTGAGAGGAAGAAAGAGGCACAGTCTCGGTCTGCAGTAAATGTATGGAATCCCTGGTATCTAAAACCCTTTTAGGGACGCCTGGGTGGTTCATTCAGTTAAGCAGCCCACTCGACTTCAGCTCAGGTCATGATATCACTGTTCATGGACTTGAGCCCTACATTAAGGTCTGTGCTGATAGCAGAGCCTGATTGGGATTCTCTGTCTCCCTCTCCCCCTCCTACTTGCTCTCAAAAATAAACAAACAAAAAATGAATACATAAATAAAAACTTGTAGGGTGCCTGGGTGGTACAGTCAGTTAAGTGTCAGACTCTTGATCTCGGCTCAGGTCATAATCTCAGTTTATGAGTTCGAGCCCTGTGTCCAGCTCTGTGCTGACAGTGCAGATCTTGCTTGAGATTCTGTCTCTTCTTCTCTCTGCTCCTCCCCTGTTCTCTCTCTCAAATAAATTAAAAACTTTCTTAAAATAAGTAAAATCTGTTGGGAATAGTTTGTTTTTAAAAACCTGTTGAATGGGAATTATTTGCTATAATTACGTATAGAGTATAAAATTGTTGTTTCTTAATCCAAGCAGATATTAAATAACATAGGACACAGGTCCTATGGAGGTTAAGACAAGGAAGATATAAATGTTTTTAAGGACCTAAAGGATCATGATCAATGCTAAATTAATGATGGCTCTCTAGATTTCAGCGTAATACATGAACATGTTGGGATGATAGGAGTAATTTCTCATGGGGGAGATGAGGCAGGGTGTGTGTTTCCCTTGTGCTAACATGCCAGGTAATATAAGGATTTCCAGTGGCCCTGTCTGATCTTTGTTCTTTCTTTTCCAGCTTCCCTTTGCTCTGATACCCATCCTCACATTTACGAGCTTGCGGCCAGTAATGAATGACTTTGCCAATGGAATGTGAGTGTACTTGTCTCAGTTCCCCAAATCTATGTGGGGAAGTGGTATCTTCATCCAACAGGCCAGTCAGAAAATGAGTTATGTAGGAAACTGAATGCGTTGGGAAGTGATTCCTAGAGCTGCCCCTCAATCTTTGGCTTAGCAAATGGAGGCTCTGAATGTAGTAAAAGAAGGCAAGCACATTCTCCATTTCTAGGAGAGAAAGTTCAGCTCTTGGGGTTTTAATTTATCAGCTTCAGCCACTGAAGCTGCCTTAATTTCATGTTAAATGATCTTAATGAGAAAGGCATAAACTAATATATTTTATAAGCATCTTTAAAGGGTGTGGGGTATTTGAAATTGTCTGTTGCATCTCTAGGAACTCAGGACTTGTTGTATTTTTAGGAACTTAAATATTAGGGATTATTTGATAGTCTTTCCCCTGCCTCTTTCTCCCTATTGGTGTCTATTTGGCTCATTTAATCTAATTGGGACATAGTAAGGACAATTTTCAGTTCATTTTGAAATGCCTCTTCCTTCTGTCCTGTTTACCCCACAAGACAGAGTGTCCTTTTCTACTTATGGATAGGTTGGACTATTCCACCAGTGATTGCTGATTCTTTTACAGAGGCTGGAGGATTGCAGGCGGGATCTTGGTCCTTATCGTCTGTTCCATCAACATGTACTTTGTCATGGTTTATGTCCGGGAACTAGGGCATGTGGCATTGTATGTGGTAGCTGCTCTGGGCAGTGTGGCTTATCTGAGCTTTGTCTTATACTTGGTAAGTCCATTCAGGAGGGAGCAGGGGTATGTGTAGCAGAGTTGGTAGAGACGGGCTTACTGATACCAAAATGAAGGGATCCAAAAGAGCACACAGCCATCTTATCTCCAGGTCATTGGAACAGTTTACATGAAATTCCTAATAATGTCAGCTGTGGTTAAACAGTATTTTTAACCATAAAATTTAGACTCTTAAAGCTGTCATGTCACTTCTGCTGATTTCCATTCTTAGCAATTCCTAATAAGAGAGTGTATTGTGTTTGAGGAACTAAAAGAAGAGCAGAGGAAGTAGAGAGCAGTACGAGATGCATGTGACGCCAGAGCTCTGGGGTGGGATACATGTGAGTTCCCAGCCCTGCTCAGCTCTGCTGTTTCATAGCTGTCTCATAAAGAAAGAACAGTGATACTCTCTCATTAAATCACACTCTAGAGTGATTTTAAAAATGATAGTTATGCAATCGGAGCTACATAGAAAATGAATACAGAATAATGTGTTCCGAGATAATCAAGTTCTTTCTCAAAAGTCTAGGGTGATAGTTGTGTTAGATTGGTACCATCATGGGGTCGCCTGGGTGGCTCAGTCGGTTAAGCTTCCAACTTTGGCTCAGGTCATGATCTCACGGTTCGTGAATTCAAGCCCTGAGTCGGGCTCTGTGCTCTCAGCACAGAGCCTGCTTCAGATCCTCTGTCTCCCCTCTCTCTCTCTGCGCCCCTCCCTAACTCGCATTCTTTCTTTCTCTCTCTCAAAAATAAATGAACATTAAAAAAAAAAAAGGATGGTACCATCATAATTAAATTCTTTTCTCTATTTTCCAAATCTTTTGTAACATTACTTACAGTAACAGAAGTAGTTCTAGTACCAAAACAACAAATCCGTCTACCTGTTCCATACAGGTTTCTCTGAAAAATGTAAGTGTAGAGGATTAGGGGCAGCAAAAATTCTACCATGTCTGCTGCAGGGAATGGTTAAAAACGGACAGAGGCTGGAAACCTGATCTTTTGAACACTTACCTAGTTCCCATGCCAACATTTGCCACAGGTTAGGTACTAGATTGAGAAAATCACTTTAGTGACTTGAAAAATTATGTCCTGGATTGATGTATCGTTTCTTTTTTTCTCCCCAGTATACCTGGGGCTCACTAGGATTATGCTGAGCCTGTAGTCTAGGGATTTACTGCAAGGACACCCAAGTAACTGAACATACCCTTGATAGGAATTATTTTAAAAATTCACTGTAGAAGTTAAGGGAATCCTTCCTTCCGCAGATTGGTAACGAAGGGGTCTGAGTTGTCCTCATCACGCTGAGACTGTCGAGGTTGTTGAAGACCCATTTTAAGTCTGAGGGCTGATTCCAGGGTGGGTTACTACTATTAAGCCCCTCAGACATGTACTTCATAGAGCAGTTCAGGATACTCTTCCAGTTGTATTAGTCAGTCTGTCTGTCATTCCCTCCACCTCCACCTTCATCATGAGGAATGGGTCTTCAGGGAACTCCAGTTGGGTGAGAGAAACAAACAACAAACAGAAAGCAGTAGGAGCAGGGAGCTTGTATTGAAAATAGTATAAGAAAAATGTTGATGAGGGAAGGCAGACTCGATGTTTTGAAGGGGGCATGGGGTTGGGAGAAGGACCTGCGCAACCTTGGTGACGGGAGATGAGCAAAGCTGGATATGCAGGGAAGAGAGCAGGTTTGTGTCTGAGCAGTGCGGCGTGAGCGTCGTGGTGGGTAAGAGGGCTCTTCGGAGAGGCTGGTGAATGATGACTCTACTTCATCTTTCAGGGTTGGCAGTGTTTGATTGCACTGGGCATGTCCTTCCTGGACTGTGCGCATACGGTAAGCATCTCTAAGGCCCTGCTGACCGAAGAAGCCAACGGTGGCTATACTAAGTAAACACTGGATCAGTCTGTCTGTCCTCCACAGGTAGCCATCAGAGCCAGTGTGTTTCTATGGTTTACTGTGTGAACATAGACAAAAGTATGTGCTGTTGCACAGACTGCAATTAAGAGTCAACTGTCTGTTGGGAAAGACTTTGTTTCAATATATGAAAGATGGATTTTTTTTTTCTTCCTGACCTCCTAACCTGGGAACTGGATTAGATAGAATCTTTGAAAAGCTGACATTTGCTGCTATCATTCCCAACACTAAACTAAATCAAGGGCCAGCTTGTTTTATCCTTTTGAGAGAAAATCAATCATGAATGCATGATTCTTAGCCAGGCTGTGTGTTAAAAAATTTTTTTGGAAAATGTAATACACTTTTCACAATACAAATTATAGGGTGGGTGTGTAAGTTTTGTTTATCAAAAGATACTGGGCTTTAAGAGGCTGAGACATACTTTTCGTACCCATACCCTGTTAGTTACTTTAATTATTTTAAAAAACTCACCTAAAGTTGTTTCATCCATGTTAAATATAAAATCATGAAACATCTCTACCTCTTTCAAGTTCAGGATTCTTTTAACTTCTTTCCACTTTAAATTCTTGGTGGAAGTTAAGAGGGATGAGAAAGAATACAGTTAGAAGGTGATAAATGAACGAATAGCAAAGCTGACATGCAGGTGGTGCTTATTAATCACTTTGGAAAATCACTGAGCAGATTCTCCTCAGAGATGGAAAGCTTATCAGGATTTTCTCGGGAGTCCCGATTTTCATAAGTGTCATCTTAGTACCGAGCTTTCCTGTCCATCCTTCCTCTTGAGCACATACAGCTGTAAAACCTTCACTTTGCTCATCCAGGAGGTTGGTTATAGAAAACAATGGTAGCATTTATGAACTGACATTCTCATGAGATTTTGGAATGAGGAGAAAAGACTTGAAGGAAAAGAAGAGCCGTCTGTTGTATTCCTAAAAGCCATCTCCTACCAGAACTGTCACGTTTTTCCGAAGCATGCCCAAGACTGCTTGCAAGGCAATCTCAGGAGCTGTGGACCTAACTGTTGCAAAGCTCTCCCTCCCACAATCACTGTGGTTGCAAAGTTCTCTTGCAGCAAGGTTGCACTGGGCTACCTCTCTCCAGCCATTCCCTCAGAGGGAAAAACTTTTGAGACCAGATGGTGGAGCTCTGAAGTCAGAGGAAATGGGTCCCTTCTGCGTGAAGCTGCTGCTCTTCAGCCACTTCTGATACTTTTACATGTGGAGCCTGAGATTGTGCGATTATATCAAATCAAATCACATTTGTCTGGTGGAGATACATAAGTCTTTGTAGCCACTGACTTGGTGAGAACAGTAATGGGAATGGCATTGAAGGACTTCTCATTTATGGAGCTTTCCTTCTGGAGTCCTGGCTGGTTGATATTTTGTATTCATCTGAGCCCCTAAAAGCATTATTGCTGATCATTTTGCACACAGTCAGAAGCACAGACTGGATGGATTGTCTTTTATAAGGCATTAAGGATAAACCACTATTTCACTGACCAGACCTTTGCTTAGTCCCTCAAGTAATCTCTCACAGGATCATGAAGGACACACTTCCCTGAGTGTTCCTCCTCACGTCTTTCTGTTCTCCCTGTCGCCTTGCCCCCAAGCTGGTCTGAGGGTGCTCTGTAAAGATGCTGGAGACTGACATATTGATCTCCCATCTGCCGTACTAGGTGAAGGTGAACTTGACAAGAAAAATTCTTTGTAAAGACAGTACAGTAACACTGTCCTTTTCCCTGAGTCTGTGTGGGTCCAGTCAGTCTCAGACTCACAATACGTATTTAGAAGTTCAAGTAAAGCTGCTTGTTTTCTTTTTAAAGAAATGATGATGATGGAAATTTTCTTCCCCGTTAGGTGGCATTTTAGAATGCTGTGTGTGGAGAGTTTTACATAAGTGTTAAAAACACTCCCAAACCTTATTCCATGTGATCCCCTTAGAAAGAAAGTGTACTTCAGCCAGTACTCTGGGTGCAATAAACGATGCTTCTGAAGTCTTCCAGTGCCACCATGCGCAGTGTGTGTTTAATGTTAAGGGTATACAATTGTACCTTTGTAAATCCGTCCTTGTTCTTCAGAAATGTGACATGAAATAATTGTGCTGCTTCAGCCTCTTGGGAATTCATAGGGGTGGGGCAGAGCTGTAGTTTGGCTCCTGTGAGGTCCTGCTAGTCATATTACAAGTGGTTACAACTGAGTTGTTAGTGACCATTTAACAGTATGTAAACTTGGTTTGTAATTAAAATTTTTTTCTTTTTCCTGTTTGGTTTCCTGGGTATTTTTTTTTCACCTTGAAAATACCTAACTTCTGAAATACTGAAACATCAGCCATCACCTGGATTGACATATTAAGCCCACATGGTCAGTGATTTTCTCTTTTGAAGAGATGGAGGTGTATAAATAGGTTTAGTCCCCAGAAGACTTAATAGACTGCGAACACCAAACATTAGTATCAATCTACCCACTTAGTCACATACTGTGTGTTTTGCTATTGCCAAAGGTCACATCATTGCCTTATTTAAACTCGAAAAAAATTGTTATTCTGCCTTTCTTTGCTCTAAGCTGAACATTTTTCTGTCTGTAGTCTTGTTTCACCGTTGAAATAGGCTTTTATATTCCATTTATGCTGCCAATAAAAAGTGTAAGTGTTTGAGAAGAGAAACCAAAATTGTTTAGCTTGAAAACTGAAAATATTTTGGCAGAATGGATATAAACGGAAATATTGGCACCATTTAATAAAAACAAAGACAAAGCTCAGGCCTAATAAACTACTAGCCCTGTCACCATACAAATGAGAGGAAAATCTAAGCACTTCATTTATCCCAAGATTGTCACTTGAACTTCATTTTCCCTTTCTCTGTCGTAAGCTTTTCCTGTCTTATAGGAGCTGAATACTATGACACCATAGGAATAATCTGGGAATTCTGCTCTCCGTGTTGTCTATCCTCATTGATCTCTCCCTTATCTTGGGTTTAATTTCCAAACTAAAACAGGATGCAACAATTTGAAGATCCTGATTTGAGACATTTCTTTTAACTCTGCCCTCTGGAATGCTCTCTACCCCTTTATTAGATAGGACCAATGAATCTAAATGTGTCGGCTTCCCTTGGCACCTTAGCTTATGAATGTTAAAAATGGCTAATGCTGACTGTTGTGTGCTCATCCCGGTCTGAGCATTCATACGACCTCCTTTAACTGTTCTAACAAGAGGATCAGCCTTTATATTGTTAAGGCAACTGAAAGGCCAAAAAGTAAACTTCCTCAAATCTCACATCACTGGTAAATGAGCAACTGGCATTTCAACTTGAATAGCCTAACTCCTGAGTCCCTGTTGTCATTACCAACCCATGCTATATGATACATAGTATACTCTTTGTGCAAGGTTAAGACACCAAGCTTTGGTGTCTGGCAGTACCAGGAACACATCAAAGCATTTCCCTTGATACTCTGATTAGTGATAGACTATATTTTAGCTCAGAGGTTGCCAACTGACAGACTAATTTTATTTGGCCTGTGCTAAATTTGAAACAACTCTGAATGCTTTTTGGTAGGCACAGAAGGCGGACAGGGCCCTCTGTGGTCCTACCCAAGTAGTAGCTAAGAACTACTATGAAGCTTACTCATTTGCATTATCCCTCTGCCCCTGTGACAGTAGTTGGCTTATTCCTGTGCTATTCAGCCCCGCTTCTTACTGTCTCCAAGCAATATGACAAACTTCTCCAGTGAAGGAACTCTGTCTACAAGTCATCTAAGTGAGTCTGGGGATCATAGGACTCATAATGCAACCCTTGCTTATTTAATGAGGAAGCCCACCAACTCCGTTCTCTAGTGAAAGGCAGCAACGAATTTACAGTGTATCTGACAGTTACTCTTGGTTACTAAACCCTGAAATATAAGATCCTGAAGTAAATAAAGAGGCTTATCTGAAGGGCTGTTTCTCCACTCTAAGGCCAGTGTTAGTAACTTCCTAGCCCACTGCGCCTAGAACAGTTTTATTTTGGGCTTTATTTGGTGTCCTCTTCGCACGGTCGTCATAAGCTTGTGAGGTATACAGGGCAATTTGTAATGTGTTAAAAAAAAATTCTGTTGAGGTGCCAGGTGGCTCAGTCAGTTAAGCGTCCTACTCGATCTCAGCTCATGATCTCATGGTTTGTGGGTTCGAGCCCTGCAACAAGTTCTATACTGAGAGTGCAGAACCTGCTTGGGATTCTCTCTCTCTCTGCCTCTCTGTCTCTCAAAATAAATAAATAATCATTAAAAAGTAAATATTAAGAAATTAGATTTGTTGAAGACTAACATAGCATATTCGTGTACTTGGCATTTTCAAATGTAGCATTTATTCCCATTTTACAAATAAGGATAAGGTTCCAGAAGGATACATGAACTTGCTCAAGGTCATAGGAAGTGGCAGAATTAGAGCTTGAACCCAACTCTGGTGCTTTTCCACTGTACTATAATAGGAATATTTTCTTCCTGTGGATTTATAGTCCATATTCGCCTTAACTCACAGGTTGTTGATGCCAAGGGGTGATAACATTCCTAAAGCTCTAAGTAATAACAATAGGACTGAAATGAGATTCAGTGATTATCTCACAGTGTATGCAGAGGAGAGAAAAAGAGTAAAGTACTTCACAGATCTCAACACAAACCATAGGGATTCAGGTTTCCAGGAAGGTGGTTTGGCAATCTTTTTTTTTTTTTTTCATTTTATTTATTTTAGAGGGAGCAGGGGAGAGGGGCAGAGGAATAGAGAGAGAGAATCTCCAGTAGGTTCCATACTCAGCATGGAGCCCATGATCCCAGCATTGTGGGATCAAGACCTGAGCCGAAATTTAGAGTCTGATGCTCAACCGACTGAGCCACCCAGGCACCGATGGCAGTGTGTTTTGAAAGGCAGTCCAAGTGATTCGATTCAGCCTGAAAAAACATTTGGGACTCAGGTCATCTCCCTGTTGCTCTTAGCACATGCTCTTTTCTTTTTTCTTTTCTTGTCTTTTTTTTTTTTTCCTCTTTTTGTAGTTTAAGAATTTGCTCACGTGCCAGAAGATCGTGGGGCCTGGATCTCGGGCTTAGGATTTAGACTGAGCTCAGGATTTAGAATTAGTACTTGATTCTAATATTTATTTTAATTATTTTAGAGTTTATTTGATTTCTAAAACACAGTACAAGAATGCAAAAGTGCTCCGTGTGTTTGTTTGCTCTTCTTATCACAAGCACCCATCCTGAAGCAAGCGTGTCACAAGAATAGTCAAAGTGCACATTTTGCTGAGAGCATTTGGCATTATCTCAGTTCTTAACTATTTCTGCTCCTAGCTAATATTTTATGTAAACCATTTCTGTAAGCCATTTCTTTTCTGGAAAAAAAAAAGCCTATATTGATGTGCATCTGATTATAGGTACCCATGTGCTGGTTTCAGTATTTAAATACTCACAAATCAGGAGGCGCCTGGGTGGCTCAGTTGGTTAAGTGTCCAACTTCCACTCAGGTCATGATCGGTTGGCTTGTGAGTTTGAGGCCTGCATCCAGCTCTCCGCTGTCAGCATGGAGCCTGCTTCGGGTCCTCTGTCCCCCTCTCTCTCCCTCCCCCACTCACATTTGCTCGCTCTCTCTTTCTCTCTCAGAAATAAACATTAAAAAAATAAATACTTGCCAATCAGTCTAACCATTTTCCATTTTTTTGTCCTTAGTACCATCTGGGATTGACAGCTCAGCCTGAACTCTACCTTCTGAACACCGTGGATGCTGACTCACTTGTGTCTAGATGACTGACAGCCTGAGAGACTGTTTCAGAACCACTTTGTCTTAGCCCTTTTGTGCCAGGTGTCCTGTTAACATATCTCTGTTAGTTCAGAGGTGAGTTTTGTTCAGATGTTTTGAACAAAAGTCAAAGATTTCCTCATGGGAAGGGTGTTAAAAGCTGACAGCTCTAAGTGTAGGACAGAGACCCACCCACCTCACAATAGTCCTACGATCGCCAGAGTTAAATGATTGGCCCATGGCGGCCACACACCCCTATGGGCTTGTGTCTTGACTTCTGGAATTTTAAAAATATATATGTGTATGTATTTATGTAAACCTGAACACGTCGGTTTGGGTAGAGTATTAAGGTTATATGAAATTGATAGGTCTTATTTTTTTAAAAGCTACAGGTAAATTGGATATTTTTTTGCTCTGGGTCATAAGTGAGAAAGGAAAGAGAGGAATGCTCTTTTTCAGAATGATCTAGTCAAATTGACTTAACCTTTTAAAGTGACACTTGACTATGGCTAGTTAAATTCGATTTCAGTTTTAACCAGGTCCTTAGCAACTACTTGCGACCAGCCCATCATTTCTAAGGAAAACAATTCTTTTCAGCAGATTTATCCTGGTTATTGTGTGCTTTATAATTATTATTCTCTGTTGCTTTTCTTAAAATCTTTTCAGATGTGTGGTGGTATTTCCCAAAGAGCTTAATACCTTATCATAAGATTCAGAAACCATACTCTCACCAACGATTGGTTTTCCATGAAACATTATAACTCAGCCTATTCTAGCATTTAAGCTTTAGGTGTAAAAAAAGAAACTTTCTTCTTTTTTTATTTTTTTAAAGAAGAAACTTCTCACATTTAACTTTGTAAGTCCCAACAGAAGATGATTGAGGTTGTTTTCTTTCTAATGTTTGTAGAGCCCTACCATGTCTTTTCTTCCCATTTCTCCCATTAAACTTCCACAAACACCATTTCTAGGTCCAAAGTCTATTTCCAGGTTTTCAGGAATGGTCAATATTTCTAATGTTGAATTTCCTTGAATGCTAAGCATTTTATTTTAAGATGTTTATACCTAGTAATATGAGAGCAGAACTAGACCAGGACTTGGATGGCTAGTTCTCGTGTCATAAACTGCCTGCCTTTTTTGTTTTTTTGACTCCTGTTCTTAACCAGGACTTTTTTCCTTAAGATTTTTAAAATAAAAAAGTTAATATTTAAAAATTGGGAATTTTTTGCATAATTATCCAATGGAAAAGAAGATTTTCCTCACGGGGCCCACATTCCTGTACGGAATTGCAATTGGCTGGAACTGAACGGCGGCTGTCCATTTTTAATGGACTGTGTACTTCTGGGTGGCACAGACTCTTTGGTTCATTTCCTTCTAGCTCCAGAGGCGTTGAGTTTGCAAACCCTGCAGCTTTTGTTTGACTCTGAGCATCATTTTCTTCTTTCAGCTTAAAAGTAAAATTTCTGACCTCTCTTATTTTAAAATTTAGTATTTTTCAGTAAGACTTTTTAAAGTTCCAGATATTGCTTATCTTCATTTATAAAGAAAGACTTGGTCCTCTAAGTGGCAGGGAGTTTTCTAAGGTAATACTTTTTAAAAATTCTCTCATTTCTATTTCAGAGGCCCTTGAAACTTCTGGTAAGAGTAGCATCCTTACATTTGTAGGTTAGAGTCCTTCTGATCATAAAAATGAAACTGAGTTAACATCAGTTATCAGCTTTCACTCGAAAAAGAAATTTCTTTTTGAGAGAGAGCGTGAGCACACATGCACACACGGGAGGGGCAGAGGGAGAGAGAGATAGAAGGAGACAGAGAGAATCTTAAGCAGGCTCCACACCCATTGCAGACCCTGCTGTAAGGCTTGATCTCATGACCCTGAGATCATGACCTGAGCTAAAACCAAGAGTAGACCCTTAAACTGACTGAGCCACCAGGTGCCCTGGAAAAGAGATTTTTTAAATGAGTTTCAGTACTTTAGTGTTTTTTTTTTTTTTTTAACATTTTATTTAATCTCAGCACCCAACATGGACTCAAACTCATGACCCCAAGATCAAATGTCACATGCTGTTCAACTGAGCCAGTCAGGTGCCTCACAGTATTTTAGATTCTTTATACACAGATAGTAACTCTAGATGAACCGATTTGGATTTTCCTCCCTCCCTTGGAAATTCAATTTCTCAGTTTCATTACCAGAGTGTTAGGAGAAAGAAGAAAAAGGTTAAAAACTCCTGTTTTGCCACTCATAAAAAGATGAAGTGCTTGGTTAAACAGAGACTAAGTACTTGGGGGAGTAAGAAACAGACTAGAGTTTACAAAAGTTTTTAAGTTTGGGATGCCTGACTCGGTATAGCATGCAACTCTTGATCTCGGGGTTGTAAGTTCGAGCCACAGGTTGGTGTGGAGCCTACTTAAAATAAAAATAAATTTTTAAAAAAGTTTATAGATGTATCCATCAGGTCATACAACTCCTGTAATCAGAAAATTTGATAAACCAGGTCACTCTAAAATCAGTAGAGGAGATGGATTTCTAAAGAATGAGTCTTGGGTAAACTTTTTTTCTAGGTTAGAACATTTAATCATTCTCTAATTTATGACTTACAGTCTGGATTTTATATGTTTATATAGCTATTAACATATTCAGTCATAAGATTAACCTAGAAGCATACACTCACCCAATTCCTCATGTTTAACATTATGGAGTCAGTTTATAAGAGGATGCTCTGACAAGTATATCCAGAATGTCAAAAAAATACAATTAAATAATAGTTACTAGGCAGCTGCTGCTACATAACCACATGTCCACCTAATAGAAAAGGCAGTCAGAGGGGTGCCTGGGTGCTGAGTCAGTTAAGTGTCTGACTTTTGGCTCAGGTCATAATCTTACAGTTTGCAGGTTTGAGCCCCGCATTGGGCTCTGTGCTGACAGCTCAGGGTCTGGAGCCTGTTTCAGATTCTGTGTCTGTCTCTCTGCCCCTCCCCTGCTCTTGCTCTGTCTCTCAAAAATAAGTGTGAAAATTTTTTTTAATTAAAAAATAAAAGGCAGTGGAAACTAATTTGACAATAAACTATTTGTAAAGATAAATAAATAAATAAAATAAAATAAATAAAAGGCAATCAGAGTGTATTGAGGCAAATGAAATAATTTAGCAAGTGAGGCATCAGGGGTTTCAGTAGTTAATAAAAAGAGCCTTTTCAGCTTTAAACATTATTATATTAAGCCTCCAAGGTTTTGCCCCAGAAGTGTTGTGTACATTCAGGTATATAGGGTCTTCCCGCAATGATCTCTCTTCTTAACCCAAGCTAACGTGGATAAATGAGTATCCTGTTTCTTAAGTTTTCTACATAGATGATTTTACATTTTAATTTAAACACAGTTTGTGAGTTCTCATGCATAGCTACTCTTAGTGAATAAATATTTTGCATTTCTTTTTCAAACAATAAATACATTTAGCTCTCTCAGAGTAAAATTACAAAAATCTAGAACCTATTGGGTTTTATGAAAAAAGCCCATTTCTAATTAAACAAGTCTATTTTTAATGCAGAGTATATATTGAGAGTGGAATATTTCCAGTAGCCTGAATAGAAATATGTCTTCATTGTGTAATCAACACAAAGGGTGACGTTTCTATGCCAGCTGTTCTCAATTTCCCTGACCTCCATGCAACAGATTAGATCCAGCTGCTGGACTATTTAGTGGAATAAAGTCATTAGATTCTTTCCTTACCTATTTTCCCAAGAGGATGGTGTTGACCAAAATATGCACACTTGTTGGTGGAACTAGAAGCGGCTCATGATAGGTAAAAATGACAGTTTTAAAAATAATTACCAGTGCCAGTGGAGAAAAGTGTATATAATACACAGAAGAGTGGGTTAATACCTAGAATGCAGACTTATTTTCAGATATTCCTACATCTTTTCCTTTCCCAAATACTAGACTTCACCTTCCTGTCAGATTAACCCTCCATGATAGGAGACATCAAGGAAAAGGAAATAACCACCACAGAAATTTTAGAATGCATTCTTGATTTTATTTCAGTGAATGCTTTTTTCATTTGTTTGTGTCTGCATTTGCTTCCCGCCCCTCCCAGTCCCCATCCCCTAACCTAGTCTTGGAGTCTTACAAGGTAGATCTGAGTCACAACAGTAAGGACTTCAGCAGACTAGTTAATTTTTTAGAACCTTAGGGCAGTTATAGAGGACTTCAAGCTCACAGGTATAGTTAACATTTAATGTCTGTTTTGATTTCTGTGTTTTCTGGTGCCGTACCAGATTAGCAATAGCGCTGGAGTAACTCCTTTCACCCTTAAAGTTGTCATCTGGGGTAAAGGAATTTTTTTTTTTTTAGCAATTTATCTTTGTATTCCTAGAAATGCTTTCAAGTATAAAAATGAATACACAGATATTTAAATGTCAAACATTTATGTTTGTGGTAAAATAGTCAAGTTTTTAGATAAGAGTGAAGCACACAGTGGTTAACCAAATTTAAATAACAGCATGACCATTCTCCTCTGATGTAATTGTTTCTCATTCTCAAAAGGAACTTATGAAAGCTTTAATTACCTTGCCCTATTTGGAGAGAATGAAGCAATGAAGAGAGCATCACATTTTTTTTTTAAGGTTTATTTATTTATTTTGAGAGAGAGAAAGAGAGGAGGAGGAGGGATAGAGAGAGAGACACACAGAATCTGAAACAGGCTCCAGGCCCTGAACTGTCAGCACAGCCCACAAACCCATGAGATCATGACCTAGGCTTAAGTCGGACACTTAAACCACTCAGCCACCCAGGCTAGACCCTCACATTTAATACAGATATAATTTTTCTGTAGCCATTATAATTTTCAGATTCATTTGGCATAATATGTTTTCTGCTACTAACTAGAAAATAAAAATTGTAAAAGTCAGAAAATCATGTCCTCGGTTCTGAAAGACAACAGGGATATTTTTGAGTTGACAATGACTCTTGATTTGGAAATCAACATAAACAATTGAGACTTGCTATACAAGGCTATGAGAATCCTGTCTCATACTTCTGCAGTATAATTTACTACATATTGAAAATTTATTCTTCAGAATAAATAGTTTTCAGAAGCCTTCTTGTCTTGTATGTAGCTTCATTTTTTGGACACATTGAAGAATCGAGGTCTAATGTAATCCTTATACATAGAATAGAGAACACCTAGAAACAAAAAGATATACATCAATATAGTACTTATGGGAAATAGACACTGAATTTCTTGTATTCTGCTTGTATTTTTCTAAAACTGTCCCTCAGTTTGGGTGCTTTTTTTTTTAAAGTGAACTCTACACCCATTATGGGGCTTGACCTCACATCCCCAAGATCAAGAGTCACATACTCTACCAACTAAGCCAGCCAGGGGCCCTGTTATCCCTTATTTTAAAAAAACAAAAACAAAAAACAAGTGCGTTCCATCTTACTTTCGGCTTAGATTATATAAGTGGCTCCAGAAAAGCTCAAAAAAGTTAGAGCCCGCTAAGATCAGTACAAATCTAAATCTGAATTTATAAGGTTACCATGCCATCCTAAAATTTGAGTTTTAAAATATTGGTGAAAAAGAGAGACTGGGGAGATTTGGCTAGATAATATGATCGAAATAATAGACACCTCAACTTAGCAAACCCCTATTCAGTGTCTGCTTGTGCTCAGTTTCTCAAGAGAGACAAAGGTGCTTCTAGGGGTTTACAGTCTAGTGGATGAATTAGCTCTGAGTTTAGGCAGATGAGGTGGATGTAGGTCTTTCACCAGGATGAGGTCTTAAGGCCATGCAGAAAGGGGTAAGGAGTCAGGGGAAATAGCACGTGGAATAGAGTGGTTTTGCTCAGTTGTGGGGATGTCAGCAAATGTTCATACCAAGCAAGTAAGGAGTCTGCTCACCTCCCATTCCCACCTGTAACCAGTTGTCAAGGCTCCAGCTGTCTAGAAGATCATCTAATCTAAATCCTCCATTTTCTTCTGCTTTCTTTCTGATACCTCTTGTTAATATCTTCAGAGTGCACAGAGAATAAAGGGGAGGTAAGTTAGTTGTTCTCTTCTGAACCTAGTAGCCACATGAGGCAGCTGTTCTGCATAATTTTCTAACGAAATAGTATAACTATCATAGATCCATAAAGTCCGAGGCACAAATATGCTTACTTGAACCATTGTCATATCTATGGAAATAACATCCTCCAATGCAGAGAGAATTATAGAACTCCTTTCCCTGTGCTTATTAGGCACAGATAATTCTTACCTCATTCCTACCTCTCAAATGCTGGTGTTCCCTGGAGTTCCGATCTCAACTCTTTTCTCACCTCACTCACACCTGTTGCTTCACTGGTAAGCAAGTTATAAGATCTCTCTTCTAAATTAAAACTCATATTCGTTATACTATGTATGGCATTTCCACATACATGGGTAGGTGGCTGCCAAACTTTTAAATTGTGCATAAATCAATAATTTGAGCATGCCCCTCAAAATGTTCATTTATTTATAAACTTACATAAATGTGCTGTTGGTCAGTGTATATACCAGTAAAGCTTTTCGGCTTTTAAGATAAAAAATATATTCTTCCCACATACCCATGGATCTCCTTCTACATCTGCCAGGGAATGAGTACTCTAATTTAGAGACATCTGCCATAGGTACCTCAGTATAATACAGAATTAAGAGTTCAGGCTCTGTAGTTGAGAGCCCATGTGATTGTGAGCAAGAAAGCTTTCCTCTCTAAACCTCAATTTCCTTACCTATAAATGGGATTATAATGTACCTACCTCATAGGTTATTATTAAATAAAGACTTTGGTCTTTGTCCAGAGTTCCTGGCATGGAGCTTCTAAAATGCTTGGGATTTCCCAGTATAGGAATATCTTTGTTATGCATGAGCCTCTTGGATCATACCTGAGTTTATGTTAATGCTGTGATCCATGGTGGCCTCCTAGATAACTTCAGCATATGGCTAGTCATGCCAGAAAGAATAGCCATATGACTAGAGGGTTCTTAGACCTCCAGGGGGGAATAGGACTGGAGATTGTATTCTGTGATAGGGCCAGTGATTCAATCAACCATGCCTACCTAGCGAAGCCACAGTAAAAGCTCTGGATGCTGAAGCTCAGTAGAGTTTCTGGGTTGGTAACCACATGGATGTGCTGGAAGGGTGGCATGCCCTGATTCCACAGGAAGAGGGATACAGAAGCTTTGAGTTTGGGGCCCTCCCAGACCTTACCCTATGTGTCTCAATCCAGCTGGTTCTGATCTGTATAATTTATAATAAAACTGTAATTTTAAGTGTAGAGATTTCCTGAGTTTGCAAGTTGTCCTAGTGAAATATCAAACCTGAAGGAGTCTTGGGAACCCCTGAATTTGTAGCTAGTTGGTCAGAAGTGCAGGTGACCTAGGAACCCCCAATGGCTGGAGTCTGAAGTAACAGCAGTCCCTTCAGGGACCATGTCCTTAAACCTGCAGCATCTAAGGTGAGCTGCAGTGGTTGGTATCGGTATTGAATTGTATTACAGTACACCAGGTGGTGTAAAGAGGTATTTATTAGGATTAAATCACTATAGTGTACATCTGAAACTAACATAACACTGTATGCTAGCTATACTGGAATGAAAATAAAAAATAATAATAAAGTTTACTTACAAAAAAGTTAAATGAGGTAGTGATATGTAAAGCAGTTAGAGTGGGTTGCACATCATAAACATTCATTAACTATTAGCTATTATTATTTTGTCCAGTATGTGCTTGCTCTCCTACCAACCCTGTTCTGCTTCATTCCTGACCTTAGTGAAAGGTACATCTTTTATCTGATTGCCTAAACCAGAAACCTAGGAATCATCCTGCACTCTGCCTCCCTTACTTTTCTCACTCGCTTAGTTGCTGAGTCCTCAATGTTCCTAGAATCCATCTCCTCCCGTTTTCGCCGTTACTGCTTTAATTCAGACCCAGTTCATCATCTCGTCAGCCTCTCTGTCTTTATTTTCTCCCCTCCTTTGCCAATCATCTCTCATCATGTTCTTTTCCCTTTTAACATTTTTTTTCATGGTGAATATAACATGCATGGAAAACAGTAGACACAGTTTAAACAGCTAGATTAACAAACAGTTGTAGATTGCAATACCTATAGTTGGGGGTCAAGACAATATAGCAAGCATCCTAGAAGCCTGATTCTATCTGGCTCTCTTTTCCATAGATCACCACCGTCCTGACTTTTATGATAATAGGTTTTTTCCTTGTCTTTCTAGTGTAACCATCTGTTTAAACAGTTTCATGTTGCCTGTTTTTGAGCTTCTGTAAGGCAGGCATCTTTCTCAGCTGCCATTCTGACTATGTCACTCCCCTGTTTAAGTCTTTCACTGGCTGACTTCATCTTGCTAACTTCTCAGCTCGCAACCATATAAATCTGTTGGGGATTTGTTTTCTACCAGTTTAGCTAAGCTGTAACTATTTTTTCCAGAATTCCCATCCCTGCATTTTTTCTGAGTTAGCTTGGCTCATAAGAGACATTTTGCTTGGGATTTGAAGGTGAAAGTTGAAGCGGTAGCTCCTCTATTCTTTTCACACTTGGAATGCTCATGCGGGGTCACCAGGCGCTGTTACAGCTTGTGCATGTTGCTTGTCTGCTGGCTCACCTTGCCGTCTGGGGCAGCAGTCAGACCAACAGCTCCTTCAGCTCCTTCTAGATCCCTTCCTCTAGCTTCTGTGGCTCCGAGGCCAGTGGATTAGCTCCATGATTGAGGGCGCCAGCTCCTCCTACAGGTCACGCCATGATGGAAGTTGGAGTCAGTAAGAGACTGACTCCGGTTTCTAATTCTTTGTGGGTTCCAGCTCTTCCTTGCAGATTCCAGCTTATTTTTGCTTCCCAACTGCTGCCTTGATAAATTTAGGCTCCAGTATTAGAAACATAAGCAACAGCCTAACATGGACTGTTTAACCAGCTCCCAAAGTTAAGGTCATGTTTCTATAATAACTCCCTGTTTATTATATCACTACTAGTAATTTTACTTCTCTGGTTGAACCCTGACTGATAGACATTTTGGTAGCAGAAGCTTCCAGAGGAACATAACCATGAGTGCAGGTTCTCTGAATTGGTTCTGGGTCATCTTGAATTGGTTCTCTCGTGTGATGAGATTTAAAGATATTAATGGCCATTTTTTTTTTCCAGTAGTAAAGACAATGCTAGCAGCCCTGGGTATGCTAGCAAAACATTTTTGTAAAGATTGTTGCCTATGGATATTCATAATCAGGTGCCTAGAGAAAACAAGGCTTTGGGTGATCAGTACTTACTGTCATAGAACATTTAGTGGAAAAGAGAAGTATAATTAGGTTGGTTTTTTCTAAGTGTGCTGGAGAACTTGGGAAAACAAAATGATGGGCCTTTAACTCCTTGGTTAAAGTCCTATGAGGGACCTGAAAGCTTTATGACTTCCCAGAAAGAAACTCAGCTCCTGTAGCTGCGAGGCTGATATTTTTTAAAAACATACACAGGAACTAATCCTGTGAGTGGCTAATCACTACAATAATAAAATTCCCACCCTCACAAAGCCTCTTTGTCAAAGTTAGGGCATTGCTTTGGAAAGAGTAGGACCCTGAAAATTAGGATAGGGACACACGGGCAGATTTCAGTGAAACAGAGTCCTTAAATCCCTGAGACCCCAGTCTACTCCTTTCTGAGAATGACTGAAACTTGGACTGAAAGGTAATCCCCACTAAATGAAGTTGCAATGCCAGAGCTTTCTTGGTATACTTCCAAGGTACAGCAGTGATTGTGTACTGACAGTCAATCTTCTTTACTGGGGCAGTTTTATTCCCCAGGGAAATCTGGCCATTTCTGGGGCTATTTTTGGTTGTCGCTCTAGGGGTGGGTAGGTGCTATTTGCATCTACAGGGTAGGGGCCACGGATGCCACTAAACATCCTGTAATGCACAAGACCGCCCTCCACAACAAAGAGCAGTCAGTCCAAAATGTCAGTCGTGCCGAGAATAAGAAACCCTAACATTCGGGAAGGTATCCAAAGGCTTAGGGAGATTGGAATGTTAACATAGATTTATCCTGCTCACTCACCCCCTAAATATATCCACTCCCTTCACCAAGGCTGTGAGAAATACATCTGTGAAGGGAGTCCTGGCATCCACGGACTGCTGCCATAGCTGTGGCAGCTATCTTCTGTAAGCCAGAAATGACAGTGGGAACTGCTAGGCTTCCCAAATTCAGTGGGGATGGTGGGACCCTGAGAAGCAGGGGTCCAGTGGCACCATTTAATTGACAAAGACAAGGAAAGCATGATGACTGTAATTGGCAGCAAAGACTAAGCAGTAATCAGAATAGTCTAAGCCACAAAGACCTTTGGCATTGTCTGATTGATTATGGTGTCCCTAGAGTTGAAAGTGGTGGATAGCATTTAAGCAGAAAAGCTCTAGGTTTGGTGAATAAAAGTTTAACTTGAATCATCACAGTAGACAGCCATGCCCCCCGCCCCCCCGCCAATTCCTGACTTCAGTCACTTCACAGACCCAGAGTCCCTTGAATAACAGAGAAGTCAGATCTCCTTAAGAAAAGGCACTGTTACACAGCTAAAAAGTAAATACTATAAATTCCCCATGTGGCCTTTCCCAACGGCATCTGTGGCCATTCACCAAGGTGCCTCTGTATAAGGAATGGCAAATAATCACATTTGTGGGAGATTACAAAATATTGATTCTGAATTGATACTAATGCCTGGAGAATTAGGGTGGTCTACCAGTCGAGCTAGGAGTTTATGGAGGTCAGGTGGTCAGCGGAGTTTTGCTATGGGTCCATTTTGCAGTTGGCCTGGTGAGTACCTGAATCTGCCATATGTTATTTCCCTAGTTCTGGAATGTGGAATTGGAATGGACATGCTCAGCAACTGTCAGAATCCTCACATCAGTTCCCTGACCTGTGGTGTAAGGGCTATTATGGTGGGGAAAGCCTACTGTAAGCCATTCTACCAAAAGAGTAAACCAAAGCAATACTGTATTCCTAGGTGGGATTATAGAGTTCAATGCCATCATCAAGGACTTTAAAGATGTGAGGGTGGGGATACATACCAGTTTAGTTTGCCTCTTTGGCTAGAAGACAGATGGACCTTGGAGAATGATAATGATTTCTATAAACTTAATCAGATGGCCCACTAGTTGCAGCTGCTGTCCAGGTGTGTGGTTTCATTGCCAGAGCATATCGATACAAGCGTCTCTGCTATTTGATTTGCAGCTGTTAATCTGGTCAGTTGCTTTATTCTGTGTACCTTTTTTTTTTTTTTTTTTTTTACAAATAGTTTATTGTCAAATTAGTTTCCACATAACACCCAGTGCTCATCCCCACAAGTGCCCTCCTCCATGCCCACCCCTCCTCCCCCACATCCACCAGTCCTCAGTTTTTGTCAGCATTCAAGAGTCTCTCATGGTTTGCCTCTCCCCCTTTCCCCCACTATTTCCGCCCTTCTTCTCCCCCTTGGTCCTCTGTTAAGCTCCTCCTATACGTCCACACATATGATATTTGTCTTTCTCTGCCTGACTTATTTCGCTCAGCATAACACCCTCAAGGTCCATCCATGTTGCTACACATGGCCAGATTTCATTGTTTCTCATGGAATACTACATGGCAATGAGAAACAATGAAATCTGTGTACCTTTTAATAAAAACTATCAAAAGCAGTTTGCTTTCACCCGGTTGGGCCAAGAGTATACTTTCACCATTCAGTCTCAGGGCTCCCTGAATTCTCCAGACTATGTCATAATCTGGCCTGCAAGGACCTTGAACATCGCTTCATTCCACAGGACATCACATTAATCCATTCAATTGATGTGATCTATCAAAGGGAGATTAAGTTACTACTGTATAATGGTAGGGTAAGCAGGTGTGCAGGGAATGCATGATATCTCCTGGGCATTTTTTAGTACCCCCATGTCCTGTGATTAAAGACAATGGAAAACTATATCCAACACAAGCAGGCTGGCTAATGACCCAGACCATTTAGGAATGAAGGTGTGGATCACCATTCCAGTCACATAACTGAATAGTCAAGGTGCTTGCTTAAGGCAAAGGGAGTATGAAATGGCTAGTGGAAGGACTTAGTTATACTACCAGCCATGAACATCCAACCAGTTGTAGAAACAAAGTCTGACAGGAATGTTTCTCCCTTATTTTGATATGAATACATTTGTGTATACATTAATCTTTTTTTTTCTATTTGCTACTTCCATTTATCTGCTTCTAATGTAAGATGTGTTAATAATAGTTAATCTTATATTTCAGGATTTAGGTTACAGGATCTCAAAGGGGAATGTGACTCTACTCAAAGACAAATCAACACCACCCAAAGATGGATAAAGGGATTTTTATATCCTCTTTTGGGACAGAATTAGCATGTTTTATGGTTATACGATGGATGGCTGGTTTTGCCATTGTCTTTATTTGAAAGTTAAGTGTATTAAAAGAGGTGTACATGGATGCCAGGTTGACAAGGCGTGGACAGTGGTGAGTTGGCATTGTGTCAACTTAAGCTAAACTCTACCTACATTTTCCAGAATTCCTTTCCATTTTTTCCCTGAGTTGCTGCAGAAGAGACATTTTGCATTAAGATTTAGAAGGCAGAAGTGAAGCAGCAGCTAAATGCTTTTTTATTCTTGGAAGGCAGCACATTTTTGCTTATCTGCTGGTCCACTTTGTTGGCATGAGGCAGCAATTGCTGTGGCTCCTGCTGAATTTCCTCCTTCACCTTTGCCAGGTTCATGTTTATCTCCAAGATAAAAGGCATCATTTTCCCCTCCGTGACTCCTCTCATCGAATGTAGGGGCTTAGAGATGGTGAGAAACCCACAAGGGTTCTAGTCTATCCTCATCCTCAGCTCATCCGTGTAGGTTCCAGATTTTTCTTGTTTCTTTCACTTTACATCTACATTTTTTTAGTTTTTAAAAAATATTTATTTTTTGGGAGAGTATAAACAGAGGATGGGGAGAAACAGGGGGACAGAGGATCGGAAGCCTGTTCTGTGGTGACAGGTTGATAGCAGTGAGCCCAGTGTGGGGCTCAAACTCACGAACAGCGAGATCATGACCTGAGCGAAAGTCAGATTCTCAACCGGCTGAGCCCCCCAGGTGCCCTTACATCAACTTTTTCATTTTTTTTTAATGTTTATTTATTTTTGCGAGACAGACCGTGAGCAGGGGAAGGGCAGAGAGAGAGGGAGACACAGAATCCGAAGCAGGCCCCAGGCTCTGAGCTGTCAGCCCAGAGCCCAACATGGGGCTCGAACTCATGAACTGCAAGATCATGACTTGAGCCAAAGTCGGACACTTAGCTGACTGAGCTACCCGGGCGCCCCTACTTTTTCATTCTGAGTGCTTGCCCTGCCCACTTCAGGCACCTGCTGCAGATACGTAAGCGAGAGCCTCACAGTAGCTTCATTCTGGGCGCCTCTAATAGATTTCCTATTATGTATTACTGTTAGGAGTTCTGTTCCTGTTATCAAACGCTGATTGATTCACTTACTATACCAAGCTTTATAGAGTTCCACTAATGTGCCTTGCTTCTGTGGCTTTGTTTTTAACTCTGTCTAGAATCTTTATCTCCTTCTCTGCCTAGCTAATTCCTCCACAGTCTTGGCTCATATGGTTTAATCCTTAGAGAAGCTTCTCCGTCCAGGAGAACTCTTAGAGACTCCTGAGAGTCCAGGACTCTCGGCTCAATTAAATGCCCCTACTTTATGCTTGTGTTTCTGTAGCAACAACCTGTGCTCTCTCTGTCATAGTATCCGTGATTTTATATTGTTTTCTCCTGTTCTTGGTCTCTCTGCCTCAGGAGACTAAATTATTTAAGGGTAGGAACTGAGTCTTATCTCAATATCTCTAGACCAGCACATAGCAAGTGCTCAATAAATGTTTGCTAAATGATGAAAATGAGCACTGTAACTTTGTAGTGAAGTTTCTTGTATTTTATTCAACACCTGTATATCACAGCTCATGGTCATAAGATAATTACAAGCCCCACACTGCTCATTCCAGAATCCTAGACCAACTCTTGGGCTGATTCTACTCTGCACAGCGTGAAAGAGAACTAAGAACATTGTGACTTGCTCTCATTAATGTAGACCCCAAAAAAAGATAATTTAGGTCCCTAAAGTAGATTTCCTGTTAGAACTATCTGGTTTAGCTGTTGATATAACTGGACTTAACCAGATAATATTATGCCTTTTCTTTGTATTTGACTGTGTTAAGTATAACCTAATTTATAGACTAATTATAGCAATAGATTGCCTATTGCTCAGACTGGGACTAAAAGGAGAACAGATGTTGAGATTGTGGGCTCTAAAAAAATGTATTCTTCCTGGTTAAACTACATCAGTAATTATATCTGCTGTTCAAATAGGCCAGGAACTATGACTGCTGCTCTTAGGTGAGCAGTAAAGGCTGGAATCTAGAACCAGTGATTTAGTTGGTTATAAAGGGTACAAACTATTCACTGCTCCTATCCAATATAAGATAACAGAACCCGAAACCTAGTTCTCTACCTTTTTAAAATGTTTATTTATTTTGAGGGGCAGAGGGAGAGAGCGAGAAGGAGAATACCAAGCAGGTCCCGCGCTGTCAGCACAGAGCCCGACGTGGGACTTGAGCTCACAAAATGGGAGATCATGACCTGAGCAGAAATCAAGGGTCAGACTCTCAGCTGATGGAGCCACCCAGGTGCCCCCGTTTTTTAAACTGCACTATAATTGACCTATAACATGATATTAGTTTCAGGTGTACAATGATTTGCTCCTTCTATATGTTGTAATAATCACCACAGTAAGCCTAGTTAACATCTGTAACCATGCATAGTTACAAATATTTTTTCTTATGATGAGAACTTTGAAGATCTACTCTCAGCAACTTTCCAGTTATAGTCACCATGCTGTCCATGATACATGACATTCTCAGGACTTATTTAAAATTTTTTTAAACATTTTTTCATTTTTCGAGACAGAGATAGAGTGTGAGTGGGGGAGCGGCAGAGAAAGAGGGAGACGTAGAATTTGAAGCACGCTCCAGGCTCTGAGTTGTCAGCACAGAGCCTGACATGGGGCTCGAACCCACGAGCCGTGAGATCATGACCTGAGCCGAAGTCGGATGCTTAACTGACTGAGCCACCCAGGCGCCCCAGGAGTTACTTATTTTATAACTAGAAGTTTGTACCTTTTGTCTACTGGTTGTTTTTCTTTCAGTGCTTAAAATACCAAGAAATTAAAGCCTCTTATGGGGAAGCATCTTCACCCAAGTGAAGTTCACGGTCTTTCTTACCATTCCTTCTCCATTATATCCTCTTGACCCAATTTTCATTTTCCAATATGATCGAATAAAATAAATAAAAATATTCGCAAAGACAGTGAGCACAAGATCCAAATTAAGCAGGTTACCTAGGGTCACAGCTCCTACAACACATCCTTGGGCAGCAACTCTCATGTGAATAAGATGAATGGACATTTTCTGGTCTCTTCTGTACTTTAACTTGTAAAGACCATAGGACACCACAGTCATAAAGCCTGCTATTCCTGTGAATTAAAAAAGTAGAGGTTATGTAAATAGAAGGCTAGAATCCCCAAGATTTAGAGAACTGAATAAGACTGTCCAAAGGATCAGTACTTGGAAGATAAACAGACAGGATACCCAAGACTCCCTTAAAAAGAACCATGCTGGATTAGATCCACAGGTTTTTAAATAGACCCTTAACATTTGTGGATTCAATATTTGCAGTTTTTGACTCTTCCCAGAAACACCTAGTAATTTCTCATTTTCCTGAGGTGTGATTTCAGATTGTGCATGCTGAAAGACTTTCTGGGGGACAAGTCACGTTAGCCAGTGGGAGAGCCAACAGCAAACATCCCAGCATCCATAGCTTTCAAATGTTTGCCTTTACTCCTCTCTACCTGTCATCCAATAAGAAGTAAATCTAGTAAAATGAGGACATTTCGATCTTCTGTAAAGAAGATCTTCTGTAAAAATGAGATATTTAAATTGTAATGAGAGATGAAAAGGTGTCAATATTTGCACAAGAAGTGTGTGACCCCAAAAAGAACTGTGACTCTAGGAAACTCCAGAAGCACACACAAGTACTGTTGTGTTCCCTGCCATTGCTAATGGCAATATACTGCTGTGACAACCAAGATCTTGTGTAAATTGGCTCTAAGACAGAAAACTGATCAACTGAATTGGAAAGGTTCTAGAAACTACAGCCATACCACCCTGAACGCACCCGATCTCGTCTGGAAAGGTTCTAGAAAGAGATTTAAAACACTGTGAGAATTGATGACAAATCACAATAACCAAATAACAGATAAAGGAGTAATTATTTAATAAATACCATTGGTACAATTTGTTGGCATGAGGAACTAATTTGGATTTGTAGCTCACAGCAGACCCTCCAAAAAAATTCTGCATGAGTTAGAATTAAATGTAAAAACAAAACAAAAATAATGATTAAAAACTAGGAGAAATAGCAGATTTATAACATCTAAAAGAAGGTAAAATAGACTTAAGAAAAAATGGTAAGGACAAAATGCCATTTTGATATAAGAATAAAGGAAACTTTTGCATAATGATAACATGAGTCTATTTTTTGGGGTTTCTCTTCTATCTTGTTGGTCTGTGTATCCGTCCCCACATCAATACCACACTATCTTGATTACTGTAACTGTATACTAAGTTTCCCTATCAGGTAGAGTGATTTCTCCCACTTTATCTTTTTTTTTTTTTTTTTTTTTAATGTTTTAGCCATTTTAGGACTTCTGCCTTTACATGTAATTTTTATTTTTTATTGGATTTTTAAAACTATTTTTTAACAGTTTTTTAAAAAAAATTTTAATGTTTATTTATTTTTAAGAGAGAGAAAGAGAGAGACAGAGCACGAGCAGGGAAGAGGCAGAGAGAGAGGGAGACACAAAATCCGAAGCAGGCTCCAGGCTCTGAGCTGTCAGCGCAGAGCTTGACACGGACTCAAACTCATGAACCATAAGATCATGACCTGAGCCAAAGTTGGATGCTTAACCTACTGAGCCACCCAGGTGCCCCTAAAAATATTTTTTTAAGTTTATTTATTTTTAAAAGAGAGAGAATCCCAGTGACGTGGGGCTCAAATCATGAACCCAGAGATTATGACCTGAGCCTAAATCAAGAGCAGGAGCCCAAGTGACTAAGTCACCCAGGTGCCCCTTTACATGTAAATTTTGGAATAAGCTTGTCTTATCTACAAAAAACCTTATGAGATTTTGATAGGAATTACATTAAACCTGTAGATCAATTTGGGGAGAGTCTTCCAATCCATGAACACAATACTACCTGTGGTCTTTACATTTATTTAGGTCCTTTTTTATTTCTTTCATTCACATTTCGCAATTTTCAGCATACAGATTGCATATATGCTTTGTGAAGCATATATCTAAGCATTTCATGGTCTTTGGAGTGACAGTAAGTGAGGTTGTGTTTTTCAGTTTCCATATGTTTGTTGTTAATATATAGAAATGCAGTTGATATTTATGTAGGATAGCAAGTTTTGATTAGTTATATTGGCACATGTGTGCCTCTCTGGGTGGATGAGGATATATTTATTCTTTCAGAGCCCATTTAATAAGTGGAAGTAAGAGTCAGAGTAATTGCACTGACATATATATTTTATAGGCTGATTAGCAAATGAAATCAAAATTAAAATGACCAGAACAGCAAGAAACAAGTAATAATAGAACAGTGGTAGGCATGTTGAGAAACAGGCACAATGCTGAACGCTCTGAGTTGAGCCAACTCTGGAAATATATAATAAGGGGTATTAGATTGCATGTACTTCCTGCCCTGGAAATTGATACTCCAAGGAAATAAAGGAAAAGAAACTTCAAGAAGTTGACACAAAGATGTTTATAGCTACACTATGTATGAAGAAAAACTGGACCACACAAATGGCCCAAACAGAGGAAAAACTGCCATAGCTGTGAAAAAAACTATAAGCATGGGAAGTACTAATAGACAGAAATGTACATATGAAATGTTAAGTGAAAGAAGAAAAAAAGTCTTCTGTCAACACAGTATCACTATATATAATGTGTGCAGAGACCTTACCAGTGATCATAAAATAATTTTAAGCAATATAAGAAGATTATAATGATGGACATTGTTTTAAGATAAATAAAAATGTTTTGTGAACTTTCTGTACAGCTCACTCCCTGCAGCAGGAAATACATAGTAGGTATTAAAATAACAATAGCTAAACAAACTATTCAATAATATATATTCAAATTTTATCATTTATTTTTCTAGCAAAAACTTGATTCTCTTCCCTTATCAAATCAAGGCTCTGTTCTTAGTTAAATTGGTTTTGTTTCTTTTGGAGATTAAAGTCAGAACCTTTACTCTTTTCCATGTAGTGTCTCTGTAGTTTATATATAATTGAATTTAGCTGGAAACACTTTTATCTTACTGCTTTAATCACCCTAAATGTCTCTGGAAAAAATAATTTAATTTGCAGTAGGCACCGTGATTAATCTCTGTTCATGATAGTGATCCGTTCAAGGTACATCACGTTCTTGAATTGTTTTCCTAGTTAAAAATGCTAAGGAAGATGAATCACTATAACAGTATTTGCTTCCATTTCTTGTGGGTGCTATTATCAAGCTTTAATCAAATCAAATTAAACTTCTAAACAGCATGTTAGTATAAAGTAAAATTTTGATTCTTTTTAATATGTGAATAATGACACTTATGAGGTTGCTACATTTTCAATGATAATAGAAACATAATGACATACCTATTCAGAAGGTTTTAGGGAATTAATCATTTATGTAAGTGTAACTTACATAATGTCTCATTTAAATAAATTATTTTTATAACTTCCAGACCAAATGAATACCAGGAAAGAGGCATGGCTGCAGTATGCAATAATAATGCTTATATCAGCGTAAGCAACCAAAAGAAGAAAGAGAAAACTTAGATTTTAAAACATATTATTGGTGCTTAGATTGTATGTGTGTGTGTGTGTGTGTGTGTGTGTGTGTGTGTGTGTGTGTGTGTGTGTGTGCTGGGTTTTTTTTTTTAAGTCCACATACATATAGTATTTGTTCTAAATGTAAGCATATTAAGTCTGTGTCAGGAAAGGATAAAGAGGTTAAGACTCCAGGTACAGGTCTAATTATAATACCACTTTTTAAAAAAATATTTTTATTTATTTCTAGGAGAGAGAGAGACAGCGTGAGCAGGGGAGGGTCAGAGAGAGAGGGAGACACAGACTCTGAAATAGGCTCCAGGCTCTGAGCTGGCAGTCAGAGACAAAAAAAATCTATAAATGTCAGACACAAGAGCTTAAAGGTTGGAGTTAGAATGGAAAGAGACAGATACATCTCAGTAATAACTCTTAGACTTTCATTATAATAAACTGATGCTGCTAATGATCCTCCTCATCACAGAACTGTTAAAGTTCATTCAGTCAACTCCAATTTGAGTGACTGGGAACTAGTAATTTGAGAAGGACCTCGAATGAAAAGGAGTTAAATAAGATGTGAACCTTCATAATAAAAATAGCTAACATTTACTGGGGATTTGCCATATAGTAGAAACTGTTCTGAAAGTTTAACTTATGCTTAGAGAGGCTTAACTCCAATTATCCTAAAAATTCAATGATGTAAAACATTTCCATTCTCAAAGATACTGGGTAAGGCATTACTGTTAGTACAAACAGTTCTCCAGTGTCAAGGCTTGTACTTACCTATGGGAACAAAGGGGAAGTCTCTAGATTTCCTAATCAGTCGGGCGAGTGGGCTTTCATCCCCATCTGCTGACCACTGGTTATCTGGAGACATTTTTCTCTCTATTAACAATAGGGGATAAATGTAGTTGCTGTCAATCATCAAAAACCCATTTACCTTCTCCCAATATAGTGTTGATTATGTGTTTTCAATTTGTTTGATCTGCCTGCCTCCTCCATTAAAATAAACAGTCCTGTTTCCTTCACCCTTTTCATTATGGAATCCTTTCATTTTGTTTGGGATAGGGGATGAAAGGAAAAGAGAGGTGATGGTAAGCAGATTCCATGAATACAGAATGAAGACACAGATCATGACTGGGTTATTCGGTCTTTCACTGCTCAGCATTTGAGAACATTGGGAACCTCAGAACTTCTGCAAAAACAGTAAGGCTACGCTTTTACAAAACACCATTTTAAAGAATAATAGTGCTACCATAGGCAAAATTACTTGCAGTTTCACAGGTGATGGGAGAATGATCACTCCAGTTCTTCAGAATGTGCAGGGCATTATACAGTCATTGAGATAGTTACCAAACACATACCGTGTGCCAGGTGCTATGCTAAACAATAGAAATAATCTTCCTTGTCTATACAGGAATGAGGAAACTCGCAAGAGCCACTATAATCACAGTCAACATGGTTTAGCAGCACCTCAGTCTGTAATCTGTGCAGCCCACTATTTTGAGCCCACCTCAAAATTCAAATACAATGGCTTCATCCTATAAATTGGCTTTCATCAGAAAACATTACCACGGTAAGTGGCAGAAGCACTATACCTTTGGCGTACCCCACCACCTGCTGTCTGTTTCCAAGTGTTGCCTGAGCAGGAAGCCGTAGATCAGAACAGGCTTTGTAAGGCTGGGACACATTTATGTGCAACCCTACTAATTGATAATGAGAAAGCCCAGAAACAACCCGCCCCCGCCGCAGGGGGGGAGGGGGGAGTTATGTGTGTGGCCGCTGGTATTGCCAAGGTTTCCGCATCTCCTGCTGGAAATTCACTAGTAACACCACCTGGACCACAAACATTGGGTTTTTGAAGACAATAATACTAAGGAAACATTAAGGCTTTTGTAGAAGATGCTTTTACTGAATTCTGCCTTCCCAGGGAGCTCCCAATTTCTTTCTGCGGCTGTGAGTCCCACTACCTAATTCCAGGACCCCAAATCAAGAGGAAAGTGGGCCGGTGGTTACAACACTGGGCTTGGGTGGGGGTGGGTGTTAGCCACCTGAGGCCAACAGTCATGACTTTGAGTATGGGGGCATCTGGGTGGCTCAGTCGGTTAAGCCTCTGACTTCAGCTCAGGTCATGATCTCCCGGTTCCTGGGTTCAGGACCCCCATCAGTGCAGACCCAGAAGCCTGCTTCGGATTCTGTCTCCCTCTCTCTGCCCTTCCCCAGCTCGTACTTGGTCTCTCAAAAATCAATTATCAAAAGAATATGCGCTTGCTTAAGGGGCGCCCCCTGTGGCCCAGATCCCGGGCTGAGGTTCCGCGAGGCTGCACCTGGGGTCACCTGGAGGCGGGGCCCTCACACCTGCGGCTCCTGCAGAGCCTCGAGCCGCTGGAGCGCCAGGCTGTGAGGCACTTGACGTCACTCTGCCCCCCGCCAATGCGGGCGCAGGCAGGTGCTGAGTGAGCTGCTGTCCTACGCCTGTGCCAGGAGCCTGAGCCTTACGTGGCTCCCGGCGAGTTGGTGGAGGACGCTGCTTTTGCTTCCGTCGTGACCCTGCAGCCCTCGGGTGCTCGAGGCCACGGAAAAGCCCTGGCTCACCGCCTCCTTCCGGCTGCCTCCACAAAGATGAGCGCGGAGCACCAGGTAGCATTCACGGTTTTTTCCTTATGGCTTTAAATTTTTAAGTAAATTCAAATTTATGGAGAAGTTCCCAGAATCGTAAAACACACACACACACACACACACACACACACACACACAAAAAAAAAACAACAAAAAAAAAACGACAGATGTCCACCCAGCTTGCCTTTTGTTAACATTTAGCCACATTTGCTTTATCATCTTTCTCAAAAAAAATTTCTCTCTTCCTTCCTTTCCTCCTGAGAACCATCTGAGAGAGTCACATATTGATGTGCCCCAACTCCTAAAAACTTTTGTATGCATTTGGGGCATTCTTTTTGTAACCATAATACCGTGGTCAAAATCAGGATCTTAGTATTGCTATAATACTACAATCTAAAGATTTTATTCGTATTTCACCAGTTAAGGTCCCAATGATGACCTTAATAACAAACATTTTTTTTCTAGGCTAAGATTCAATCAGGATTACATATTGCATGTGGTTGCCAAGTCACTTTATCCTTCCTTCTCTAATCCGAAACATTTCCTTAGTCATTGTATTAGTTAAGATTCTCCAATGGAAAATACCAACAGGAGAGATATATACCCACATATATATTTACACGCATATACATGTGTATATATGTGTGTGTGTGTGTATATATATGAGCTTGCGTATCTCCACATGCATGTATGCATGTATACATACTTATATATGAGGAAATTTATAGGAATTGGTTCATGTGATTGTGGGGGCTGCGAAGTCTCATGATTTTCCATCTGCAAGCTGGCAATGGTGTAAGTCCTTATCCAAGTCCAGAGGCCTGAGAACCGGGAGCACTGATGTCTGAGGGCAGGAGAAGATGTGTGTTCCAGCTTAGGCCGGGAGCACATTCAGCCTTCCTCTGCCTTTTCGTCCTCTTCAGGGCCCTCAATGGATCTGATGATACTCTGCATTGGTGAGGGTGATCTTTATTGGTCTACCAATTCAAATGCTAATCTCTTCTGGAAACACCCTCACAAACACACCTAGAAATAATGTTTTACCAGCTATCTAGGCATCCTTTAGCCCAGTCAAGTTGACATGTAAAATTAACCAGCCAAATCTTTTTGTCTTTCATGACCCTGATATTTTGCTAATGGAGGCCAGTTATTTTGTAGGCTGTCTCTCAATTTAGGTTTTTCCTGATACTTTCTCAATCATTAGATTGTGGTTATACATTTTTGGCAGAGTGATGTCGTGTTCTTGGTGGGCAGAATCCGGAGGCACATAAGTTAGTTCATCTGGTGGTAGTTAACTTTGATCCACTGTTATGCTGACAAATGTTTAACAGCTGGTTATCCAGAGGAAGAGAAGCCCTGATTTCATAATATTTGTCAACTTCCATTTGTAAATACTCCCACCATGGCCAATTTCAAGCTACTATAATGTTATCACTGAACACAAAATTGGGAAGAGGTGTGCCCCTGAGTTGGTATGAGTTGACTCTGGCACATCACAGTTCTGAGCATTCGGATTAAGGTGGTGTCTGCCTGTTTCTCCACTGTAAAGTTCCTCTTTTTTCCCTTTCTACAGAATAAGTATTTTGTGAGGAGATACTTTAATATTATACAAATATGCTGTTATGTATCAGACTTTTACTCATTAACTTCAGCAGCCATTCACGATCCTTGCCTGAATCGATTAATATTATGTTTGCCAGATGGTAATTTTCTAAATACGTCATGCTTTTTACATTTTTCAGCTGGCATTTGAATATAAGGAATTGCTTTCCCTTCTTTCCTATTTAATTATTCATTTATTTATATCAGTTTGGGCTCATGAATTTCTATTCAGTGGCTTTAGAATCCATCATTACCATTATTTATTTTGATGGTCAAATTGTCCCAGATTTGTCTAATGGGAGCCCCTTCAAGCTGACTTCCATTGACTCCTATTGACATTGACCCCATCATTCTTCAAACATTCTTCTTTATATATCTTGGCATAACAAGATATTCCAGGCTAAACTTGTTCTTTTTCTGCCCCAGCCCTGAAATCAGCCATTCCTTTAAGGAGCCTTGATTCATTTTAGTGGAGAATGATGTTTAGAAATCACATTCCAGGCATTAGAGATGCTCAATGTTCCTGGAATGTCATTCCTTCTAGGCCCTCTCTCAAAAGGCGGAAGTAGGATTTATAGCTATGTCTCTTTCTCTTCCTATGAATCTATCTATATGAAAATCATGAGTTTGTACTAAGATCTCTAAATTCAACCCAACTCCACAGGGTTCATTCTAGTCTTCCCTTTTCATTATTTGTGATTCCTTTCTCTGTGAGAGAGTTGGCTCCCACTAACTTTAGGATATTTGCTTATTTACTTAATTCTATCATACACAAAAATTCATTTCAGGTTTCTAACCCATACCTCTGTGAAAAACAAGCCCATTAAATATTTTTTATAGTTCTTTTTTGTCAGAGGGAAAATCATCTAAAAACTGTCTTCAAAAATCGCTTGGAATGAAAACACATTTCTACACAAAAACTTGTGTGCAGATGTCCATTGCAGCATTGTTCTTAGGAGCCAATAAGTGGAAACAACCCAAATATCCATCATTTGATGGAGAAATAAAATGTGAGGGAGGCAAACCATAAGAGACTCTTAAATACAGAGAACAAACTGAGCGTTGATTGGGGGAGGGTGGGAGAGAGGGATAAATGGGTGATGGGAATTGAGGACACTTGTTGGAATGAGCACTTGGTGGTGTATGTAAGTGATGAATCATGGGAATCTACTCTTGAAGCCAAGACCATACTGTATACACTGTATGTTAGCTAAAAACAAAAAAGAAATAAAATGTGATAGAGCTATACAATGGAAAATTATTTGGCCAGAAAAAGAAATGAAGTATGGATATGTGCTATCCCATAGATGAAAACATGCTTGTGTTGAATGATGTTTCAAGATGAAACAATTTTCACTTGAAAACATGCTAAGTGAAAGAAGTCTGTTATAAAAAGACCATATATTGTGTGATTCTGTCTTTATGAAATGTCCAGAATAAACAAATCTATAGAGATAGAAAACAGAGGGCTGCTTGGGTGGCTCAGTTGGTTGAACATCTGACTCTTGCTTTTGGCTCAGGTCATGATCCCAAGGTCATGGAATCGAGCCCTGGGTTGAGCTCCATGCTGTGTGTGGATATTCTTAAGATATTCTCTCTCATTCTCTCTCTCTCCCTCTCCCGCTATCTCTCCCCACCTCTGCCCTCTGCACCTCTCCCCTGCTTATGCTCACTTACTCTCTCTATAAAGTAAAAAAATAATAAAATTAAAAACATAAATTTTAAAAAAGAAAATAGATTAGTGGTTGTCTAGGGCTGTGAGACAGTGGAAAGAAATAGGGAGCGACTACTAATGGTTACAGAGTCTTTTCAGGGCATAATGAAAAAAAAAATTTAGGTAGATTGTGTTGGGGGCACCTGGGTGGCTCAGTCAGTTAAGCATCTGACTCTTAATTTCAGCTCAGGTCATGATCTCATGGTTCATGAGATCAAGCCCCATGCGGAGCTCTGTGCTGACAGCATGGAGTCTGCTTAGGATTCTCTCTCTCCTCTCTTTCTCTGCCCCTCCTCTGTTTGTGCTTTCTCTAAATAAATAAATAAATAAATACATACATAAATAAATAAACATACATTAAAAATAAAGATTGTGATAATGGTTGCACAATGCTAAATATCATAAAAATAATTGTATACTTCAGGTAAATTTTAGGGTATGTGAATTATATGTTAACAAAGTTGTTTAAAAAAGTTACTTGAAAAAAAGCTATTTGGGTTGATTCTTCCCCCCTGCATCAGTATGGTTAGTCTTCATTTAAAGGAGACACCTGGGTGGTGCAGTGGGGTAAGTGTCTGACTCTTGATCTAGGCTCAGGTCATGATCTCATGATTTGTGAGTTCAAGCCGCACGTTGGGCTCTGCTCTGATGGTGCTGAGGCTGCTCGGGATTCTGTCTCATCTTCTCTCTTCTTCTCCCTGCTTCTCCCCTGCCTGTGCTTGCTCCCTCTCTCCCCCCCTAAATAAAATAAAACTTAAAAAAAATAAAAAAGCAGAAAAGAATTACACACGCACACACACACATGAATACAACTGGGTGTTTTTTATTTTTCAATTTTAGGGTCCCCCTACCACTCTTCATTTCATTTTACGTAAAAAACATTCTTTTTCATATTTTACATAAGACATTAACATGATTCCCAAAATCAAACTGTAAAAGGTTAAATTTAAAAATGCATCACTTCTCTCTCCTCTTTTTTTTCTACTCTCTTCTCACCCACCATAGATACCCAATCTCACGAGTGTCTGGCTTATTCTTCTGAAGTTTCTTTTTGCAAAAATAAATATACACATAGGTATTTTCTTATTTACCCTTCATTTTTTTTTTTTACAGAGAAGGTGTCACACCATAGATCGTTTTACCTAACATAGCTTCTCTTTACTCAGTGACATGTCCTTGACATCACACATTATTGCGCTAGCAGTTCTATGTCACCCTGCTATACAGGTATGTAGTACGTACTCCCCCGTGGAAAACTGCTATCATTTATTCAAGCATTCACATGTCTGGGCATCTAGCTTGGAAACATTACAAACAATGCTCCAACGAGCTGTCTTGTGCTTCTGTATTTTACTACTGTTGGAAGCGTATCTTCAGGATGAAATTCTAGAGGTGGGATTGCTGGGCCGAAAGGTAAATAAGTGCAGGGATACTTTTGTCAGGTATTGCCACAGTCCACGAGAGTTGTACACGTTTGCATGCCCATCAGCAATATACAGCTCTGTCTGTCTGCCCCTGGCCTGCCCAACTGAATGTGTCGGCAGACTTTTGGAGTCTTTGTAGAGCTGATGTGTGAGAAAAGGAATCTCACAGTGGTTTTAATTAGCATCTCGCGTATCATGAGTGAGACCGAGCATGATGTTTAGGGCCACTTTTGCGCATTAAAAATTATTTGTTTTCATAACTGAAAAGTTCCGGAAGAATTTGGGGAGGGCTGAAAGATCTCCCCAGACTCCTCAAAGGATTCTGAGTTAAAGGATCACTATGGGAGGCCTCCAGAAGGAGAAATAATTTTAGCATGCGATTTGTCAGGGACAAACATGAACTGTCCTCTAGAGTGCAGCCTAATTTTCTTTTTGAAAACCTACAGTGTATCGACAGCGTTTTGTCCCTTTCTTCAATTTGTTCAATTCTTCCCGCAACTATTTTGCCATTCTACACTGTTCTCACCTTGGCCCTATGTTAGGCCAACCCAGCTTCATTAAAGTTCCCACTATCATTTACATATTTGCCTTTTCTTTTCTTGTCCAGTCTAGCTGATATGGTAGGCAGAATAATGCCTCCTCTTCCCCACTCCCAGAGAGGTCCACACCCTAATCCTCACAACCTGTTGGATGGCTTATGTCACATGGCAGGTTGCAGATGGAATTAGGCTTGCTAGCCAGCTGACCTTGAGATGGGAGGTTATTCTGGATTATCTGGGTAAAGCCAGTGTAATCACAAGGGCCCTTATAAGCGAAACTGTGAGTCAGGAAAATCAGGCCGGTTTCAGAAAGAGATTTGAAGATGGAGGAAGTGACCATGTGCCAAGGAACCAGTAGGGCCTCTAGAGGCTAGAGAAGGCAAGGGAACCGTTTCTCCCTGGGCCTCCAGGAGAAACAAACAAACAAAACCCTGGCAACACCTTGATTTTAGCGCAGTGACACCCATTTTGGGCTTTTGTCCTCCGAAACTGGAAGATAATAACTTTGTATTGTTTTAAACCACTAAATTTGTGGTGATCTGTCATGGCAGCATAGAAAACTAATATAGCTGACACGTGCCCGGCATTCTCCTACACAGCCAGTCTGCCCCAAAGGCCAGGAGAGGGTGGCGATGTGGAACCAGACTTGGCAGTTCTGCCAAACTCCCACAAACGGAAGTCTGTAGGAGTGGAGAGGACTAAGGATGGAATCCTGGGGAAGTAAAAGGCAGCAAAGGAGCTTGAGATGGAGCAGCCAGAGGGTCAAAAAGACTCACCAGAAAAAGGAAGATCTCCAGTAGAGCGGTCAGAATCAGGTATTACACAGTTCATACAAAGGGTGAAGCCCTTATATTAGGAAGGCAGGAGATCAGTGGTGACTTTGAGAACAGTTTCAGAGAGGGCTGGTGACCCAATTGGTGACCCAATGATAATGGATTGAGGAGTGAGTGGAAAGTAGGCAAAAAAAAAAAAAAAAAAGGATTTGATATTTTTAAGAGATTTGACAGTAAAGGGAGAAAAAGAGCATAGCAATTTCAGGGGAAAGCAAAGCTAAGTTTTTTTGGTGCTTTGCATTTGTTTGTTTTTACTGGAGGAAGGCGGGGTGGATTTTAGGAGATTTGAACACGGGAAGAGCAAAGATGCAAAAGCAGTGTGACTTGGCAGAAACAAAAGACCTGGAAAGAAATGAATCAAGAGCCCAGGGCTGCCTTGCAGATCTGGTCAGGAGAGGGCATCCGTGGGGTTCTTAAATCTCTAGACCCACTCAGCGGCTCTCTGTTTGTTTTTCCCTCTATGGGGTAGTAAAGTCATCTGCTGAGAGGAGAAACGGGGAAATGAGCGCAGTCAAGGATGGGCCCCTGTGGCAGCTGAGGGTAAGTTGCCAGATTTCTGAGCAGCCCTGAGAAGTCCGACTCAGGCTTTGTGCTCTCTCCTGACAGCCACAGGGAGGCGAATGGCTGGGATTGTCTGTATGTTTCCCACAGAGGGAGTGCTGTAGATAAAAGCTGAGTTAAGAAGACCACCCTGTCCCCCCAAGAAGCTTTGAGTCACGCTGGGGGTGACAGATGAGTAAAGCAACAATGGCAGCACATGAGAACGTGAGAGAAGGAGCCCTGGGCTCATTGGAGCCTGGAGGAAGGACCTAAAAACCCAGCTGGAGAATGAAAGATGTTCTTTTTGGAGAAAGTGACTTTTAGAGGATATTTTAGAGAACTTATCAATTTGAGATGAAGAGAGGAGGGGGTAGGGCATTCCAGGCAGAGGGCACAGTGTGTGGAAGGTCTCAGAGGCAGATGGTCCAGAAAGCACAGTGTGTGAGTCCGGGATGGGAGTGGCTTGTAGGGAATTGAGCTGCAGGGCCAGCAGGGCCAGATCACAAGAGCTTGGTATTTTAACCTAAGGATTTTGAAGTTTCATCTGAAAGCCATGAAAAGCCATCAAAGGATTTGAGGCAGGTAGTAATTTTTTTAAAATTTAGGTTCCAGGGAGCAGCATTGGAGGGGTTGGGCTGAGGCCAGCTAATCCAAGGTAGGAATGATGTGTGCCGACGCAACAGAGGGACAGCATCTGACTTGGGAGGTGAGGGAGAGAGAAAGCTAGGATGATGTCCTGGTGTCCAGCTTGACTGAGAGTAACAAAAATAGTTTTGCCAATTACTAAGATAACAAAAAATACAGAATGGGAAGCAGATTAGGGGTCAAGGAGACCCCATGGTCAGAAACTGGCAGATTTTTATGGCGAAAGGAGGCATGAGTAGGAGCGTGAAAATGGACTGATTTTCTCTGCTGTCCAACCTGGTTAGAAAAGGGACGCAATGTTGTCTGGCAGCTGGAGACAGGGAGGTGGTATTTAGAGGTCTATAAGCTGAAGGATGGGTTTAGTGGGGGAGGTAAAAGGCTAGGAGGCTGTTTCATGAATGGGACTTCAGAGGCGCCTGGGTGGCTCAGTTAGTTAAGCGTCTGACTCGATTTCAGCTCAGATCACCCTCTCACAGTTTGTGAGATCGAGCTTCATGTTGCACTGTCAGTGCAGAGCCTGCTTGGGATTCGTTCTCCCTCTCTCTCTCTCTGCCCCTCCTCTGCTCAAAAATAAATAAATAAGCATTTTTAAAAATGGGACTTCAGGGGCACCTGGGTGGCTCAGACGGTTAATCATTCGACTTTAGCTCAGGTCATAATATCACAGTTCATGATCTCCAGCCCCGCATCGGGCTCTGTGCTGACCGCTCAGCCTGGAGCCTGCTTCAGATTCTGTGTCTCCCTCCCTTTCTGCCCCTGCCCGGTCCATGCTCTCTTTCTCTCAAAAAAATAAATAAACATTATAAATAAATATTACGTACTTATTTTAATATTGTAGCCTTTGCTTTAAAAAAAGGGTTTTTAGCTTTCTTTGTTCCTACACTTTGGTGGACAATAAAGTTGAAAAGAAACTCTTCCTCTGGGATCAGAGCAAATAATCTGTTCCCATAACTTGAGAGGTGAGATAGAATTTGACCTGGGTGTTGCTGATTTTACAGTCCTAATACTGCCTGCTTAGCCTGACAGGTAAACTGTGAGCCACGATTAGAGGGATTTGGGAAATCACGTCTGTATCTTTAGCACTCTGTGTAGAAGTTCTTTGCAGCGTCTCATGTAGGTGCTGAACTTTTTATTAGGTGGAAACATGACGGGTTTGCCAAGTTATTTTTTATGGGCGATTTCTTTAACAGTATACCAAGTCTCCAGAAAAACATTCGGTGTATAATAATCCAGCCGATTGGAATTCTGGGACTGCATTTATAGAAGTAAAATATCTTTTCCTATAGAAAAATCGACTTTGTTCCTCTCACAATTGCTTAAGGAGGCCGGGGGCCTGTGAAGAAGCTCCAAGGCTCAGGACAAACAGTTGGAAATTTACAAAGCACTGTTTGCATTTATGTCATTCGTCCTCACAAGAATCCTAGGAGATGTAGACGGTGTTCTCTTTTTACAGTGAGTGAATAAGTGTATTAGTAAAATGTAACGTTAGTAAGATTAAATTCAATTAGTTTCAGTTAGTAAGATTCAGACTTCTGATTCCAAGCCCCACCCTTTTCCCACTGGCCTGCACAGCAGGAAGAAGTATTGAGGTGTCTGTTGACAGTCCTAAGTGCGGAGTTGAACATTTCATTCTGGAAATGATGAGCTTAAAGGCAGTGGTGGTGAAGGCATGGAGGCCAGTTTGAAGGATTTTCTAGTATGAGAGATGGTGACTTGGATCAGACATTGGTACCTTCCTAGGAAACCACTTCTTTGTGCCTCAGGAAAATTATTTGCTGAGTTTTTGTTTTTTCCGTCCTGGGTTATCGGGGTGAATTGGGTGAAGGAAGGCAAAGAAAGCTGAGTCCGTTGCAAAAGGAGTGTTTTTCTTTTCTTTTTCTTTTAGGAGTGTTTTTCTACTACTGTATCTAGATGTAGTATCTTCCCCTCACCTTAGAGCCAATTTTCTGCCGTATCCCCGAATCATGCAATACCTAGCAAGTTCCTACATACATGATTTGTGATTCTCGTTGTCCACAATCTATACTTATAGTCATCCAGGGCTTAGTTCTCAACTAAAATGGTAGTTGTGGAAAGGCAGTAGAAGGGGCCATCTGAGAGGTATGGAGAGGAGGATTTGATGATGAATTAATTGGTCTACTTTGGGAGCACCTGCTGTATAGTAAGCACTGTGTCTGGCGTGTGCATAAATACACTCACAAGTGTGAGTATTAGTGAATGCTAAGGGATTTTTCAAAGAGGAAGCTTTTTGAAACAGCCAGCAAATGCTTTCTAGAAGGGCCTCTCTTTATCTGGCCCTTGGGAGATAATCATAGGTGTTGAGGAAATTAGCAAGTGTCGCTTATTCAGGGAAGGACACAGTGAATTTTGTTTTTGACATGTTAAATTCTAAGAAATGGCTAAAGTGTGAGGTTTAAGAATCTTTTCCACACAGATGATAACTTAGCCTAGGAGTATAAGCAAGGCTCAAGGGATAAACGCACACTGAATGAGTCTCAGGGGACCATTCACAGTAAAATGATAGAGAAAGGAGACAGAATGACAGAGACTTGGGTTTGAAGAGACCTCAAGAAGCAGTGTAACATTGTGGAGACGGCTGGGCTTTGGAATCAGGTACATTTCAGGGACATACTGGTGTGATCACATACTAAGTGGCTTTGGGCAAGTGACATTGACCATTTGTCAATGGGCCCTTTCTCATTTGTCAATTGCAGGTAATGTATCTGCCTTGGAGGGTTATGAGTATTTTATGAAATAATTGTGTAAAAACTTGGTGCCTGGCATAAAGAAGGCATGTAATAAATGAAATTTTTTATGATTAGCTCTTCGAGTCTTGGAATAAAAGGATCATTCCAAGCAGAAGGTTGACATCAGTGTAGATCCATTTTAAAGACGGAGAAGGACACAGCCTAAATTAAGGCTGTGAAAGATTTTTACTTTAAGAATGGTAAATTCTGATGTCAATTGTCATTGTTCATATGTAATTCTCTATAGGGTCCACATAGTTTCCTTTAGGAACAAATTAATACCTTGCTTGGTTGGCAAATTACTATGTTTTATTTTTTGTTGTTTTTTTTTTCCTTTTTTTTCTTTTTATTTATTTCTAGGAGAGAGAGAGAGAGAGAGAGAGCTTGAGCAGGGGAGGGTCAGAGAGAGAGGGAGTCACAAACTCTGAAACAGGCTCCAGGCTCTGAGCTGGCAGTCAGCACAGAGCCCGACGCGGGGCTTGAACCCACAAACCGCGAGATCATGACCTAAGCGAAAGTTGGACGCTTAACCGACTTAGCCACCCAGGAGCCCCAATGTTGTTTTTTTTTTTTTCAACTGAGCTAGACATTGAGAACATTGGCCCCTCTACATTCATTTCCAGTATCTTCAGTTAACATGACCTCTGTTCTTGATTCTGGCACTTCCATGGGTCAGGGACTTCTGATTATTCTTTTATATTTTGTAAAGATCTTATTTTTAAGTAATCTCTGCAGCCAGCATGGGGTTCTAACTCCCAACCCTGAGATCAAGAGTCACATGCTCCTCCGGCTGAGCCAGCCAGATGCCCCTGGTTATTCTTTAATGTAGCCTGAATGCTTTCGGTTTTAGGTATTGAAATAGTTCAAGTGACACTTACTGAACAGTTTTCTTTTTAGCTTTTATTGGCATTAGACTCCTGTGATCATTGCCCTCCCAACTGCATTAAGAGATTAATGGGAATTGGATTTCCTTAAGCTCTAGGTCGTCTAAAGCAATACCAAAGGGAAAGGCTTCTTCTGGTAAGGGTCCAGAGTACAAAAGGTGCTATTATGCAATATTTGCTTCACTTGCTATCCAAGTATGAAATATGTAGGAATTCAGAAGAAGCAATTAGAATATTAGAACACTTAGGAACAGAGTTGTTTTACAATATAAACATAAGAAATTCCAAGGGTGTTTTGTTTTGTTTGCCATTAAAATTAAATATTGGGCTCATGGGTCCAGGGACTTAACAAGATTAAGAAGAAGTCTGGTGTAAATAGGAGCCATCCCCAAACACTCCTTTCGGTCTCTAGTACTCAGCCCTGCCTGCCTTCAGTTTCTTGAACATATTGTGTTTCCTCCTTTTATTTGTGCCTGGCACAGGCTGTTCTGTCAGGCTGAAATACTAATACCCTCTGGAATTCAGCTCGGATGAAACCGCTGCTCCTCCCCTCCCCGCCCACCCCAGGGCATCAGATTCCATTTTCCTGGTGCCTGCTGCTTCTCCCTCAAGCTACCATTTATCACAGCCATATGCTCCCTGAGGGCAGGGAACAATCCAGCTTACTCAGGGCTCTATACCAAGCACCAAGAGTGGAGTACACAGAGGCACTCAGTAGCTGTCGATGGAAGTTCAACATTTAAGTATCAAATGCTTCACTTCATTAATTCCTCTCAACTAACCCTTTAGGTAGTAGATATTATCCTCCTTAACAGATGAGGAAAGTGACAGTAGAAAGGGAAACAAACAAGAGAATCTTAAGGATAGAGAACCAACTGAGGGTTGATGGAGGGAGGTGGATGGGGGATGGGCTAGGTAGCTGATGGGTATTAAGGAGGGTACTTGTGGGGTGCCTGGGGGCTCAGTCAGTTAAGCTTCTGACTTCGGCTCAGGTCATGATCTCAAGGTTCATAGGTCTGAGCCCTGCGTCGGGCTCTGTGCTGACAGCTCAGAGCCTGGAGCTTGCTTTGGATTCTGTGTCTCCCTCTCTGTCTGCCCCTCCCCTGATCATTCTCTATCACTCTCTGTCTCTCAAAAATAAATAAATGTTTTTAAAAAATTAAAAAGGGGTACCTGGGTGGCTCAGTTGGTTAAGCATCCGACTTTGGCTCAGGTAATGATCTCACGGTTCGTGGGTTCAAGCCCCGCGTCTGTGCTGGCAGCTAGCTCAGAGCCTGGAGTCTGTTTCGGATTCTGTGTCTCCTTCTCACTCTGACCCTCCCCTGTTCACGCTGTCTCTCTCTCAGAAATAAATAAAAATCATTTTTTTAAAAAAAGGAGGGTACTTGTGATGAGCACTGAGTGTTATATGTAAGTGATGAATCACTGAATTCTACTCCTGAAACCAATATTGCACTGCATATTAACTAAAATAATAATAAAGGTGACACTAGAGAAATAACTTGCCCAAGGTCACACAGTCAACAAATGACACAACCAGGACTTGACCTAGGTCACTTGGATGTCAAAGCCGGTGTCATTTTGTCTTTTATTTTCCTCATTGCGTGCAATTATCCTAGTGAAAAGCCAGTGTTCTCAGCATGGTACTACATAAACTACACCAGGAAAGCAGACAGAGTCTCCTCAAAATGCAGCGATGTGGCCACAGTGAGCATTTATGGCGTGCCTTCTCAGCCTCCATTCATCCCTGCTTTCTCCTGGCCTTGTTTTCATTTGGAGGATATACATACAAGACTCCCCATCTCCATTCAGACTCTGGGTGTGCTCAGCCCCAGGGATGAAGCACTGTGACCTTTACTTGAGCCAGTCAGCATAATCCATCCGGTCCAAACATTATGATTGGTCTGGGATGGACTTGTGACCCCAGACTGTCACTAAGAGCCAGTTGAGACTCAGTGCAGAAACTGGTTGGAGTTTCCGCAAAACAGACCTGATGTTCAGAGGCACTACTTCCACAGACTCACCACCTGATAGGGCGGCCGAGAAGGGCAAATGGGACATCTGATCACATCAGCTGAGCCCTGCTCGACTGTGTGGGAGGCCTTCTGCCCCTGTGCTTTTCACTAATCTGAGTTCTTAAAGTCTTTTTTTTTTTTTTTTGCTTAAGCCTTGTTTTGGTTGAACAGTCGTGTCACTTGCAATTGAAGAAATCCTAACCGACACAGGACCTAGAACACATTGGACCTGTTTTACCTTTTTCGGTTTCCATTTTGCATGGGCTTAGGTCACTTCCGTAGGCTGTTGGAATGACCACAGATGTGTGGAGTAAAGCAGTGAGGAGGTGCTGTGGCAGCTATGATGTCAAAAACAGGTCTTGTAGTTTGGGTAACCAGGGCTTCTAGGATTTGCTCAGGAACTCATGGAACGTAAGAAACTTCATTTATTTACATCTCGGGGCGGGGGAGGGGGAGGCCACACTACTCAGACAAGAGGGAACTGATAAGGATGTACCTAGTACCTTGTGCTGTGGCATTCCTTCCTACATGCTGATAACATTTCAGCTTGTCAAACCTGTGGTTTTTCATATTTCTCAATGAGTAGACTCTTAACCAATAGTGAAGTGGGTAGTTAAGGAGGGCCCTACTTCAGAGTGGCTGCAGTGGGAGGAGATTTCTGTTCTAGAGTTCAGAAGGCCTTAGATGAGTATCTTAACCTCACCATAACAGTAACTGTCTTCATGTTCAAGAGAGTTAGAATCATTACGTTATGTTTCCTTTCTTTCTGCTCTATGAATTTTACAAGTGGGGGTCTTTGGACTCGAACTTTTCAAAATCCATTTTCTGATCCTCCCCCAAATTGCTTTCTCTAAGCAATTACCTGGGTCTAGAAAGAAAAATCCGTATGCTCAAATAGCTTAAATTTTCCCTTCCAGACGTTAAAAAAAAAAAAAAAAAAAAATGAAGCCAAGCCAGCAAAGACATAAATGATTTATTTCCATTCCTAAGATCTATGTGAATTTACTGATTGATTTGATAATTAAAATAGTCCCTTTGTAAAGTCATCTCCGAAAATATACTAACTTTATTAAAATGCATACAAACTATTGCTGTAAATGCTATTCTTAAGCCCCTTGACCAACCTAACAGTTGTTTTCAAGGCACTTATGATTTTCAGAGGTTCCCGTGGTGGCCGGGAGCAAAGAAATCATCTTGGGACCGGAGTGGACATTTGGTCAGAATCCTCTCCAAAATATGTGTCTACTTCTTGACAGATTCACAGATTGTCTGGGTTTTAGGGGTTCTTACAAAGTGTACCTAATGACACAAGGTTTTCCTAATTACAGCAGGCCTTTTCTTTGCCTACAGTTTCAGACACCCAGCAAAGTATATGCTCCCCAATGAGGAAAATGGAGCCAAGAACCTTAAGTGTGTCAACTATTTTTTGGCCATACTCATGTGTCAAGTACCATTTACATCTTAAGCGCTGAAGACTGGAATGCAGGAAAACAAGCGTTAGTGGAATACTGAAGTAAACACAGGAAAGCTGGCCAGAACTAGGTGTGGCACCCTGGTCCGTTAATTTTGAAAATCCTGAGAACAACACATACATTCAGATTTCTTTCTGGAAAAATCGGGACCACTTAGATAAGGATTTTCAACTGGTTAGGATTTCTTTATTCATAAGATCTTGCCACATCTCCCCTTTGAAAATCGTCTTTTGACTGACTTAACTGCTTAATAGCACCAAGCTCTCAAAAAGCGGGTGAAATTAAAATCTGTCAGGTAACCATTTAAATAGGACAGTTGTGGGTGCCTGGGTGGCTCAGCTGATTAAGCCTCCGACTTCGGCTCAGGTCATGATCTCGTGGTTCATGAGCCCAAGCCCCACACTGGGTTCTCTGCTTCAGCACAGAGCCCACTTCAGATCCTGTCTCCCTCTCTCTGCCCCTGCCCCCACTTGCACTCTCTCTCTTTGTCTCTCAGAAATAAGACATTAAAAAATTATAAAATTTATGGTATTAAAAAAAAGAGACAATAAGTTGGGAGGATTTTGAAGTTACAGAATGAAGTTTGGCAGTAATGGTCAACTCCAATTATGAGAGCCCAGTGTTTCCTTTTTAAGGGAGAGTCCTGTTTGGTTTGGTTTTGATCCTCTGGGAGACAACAAAAAATGGCTAGGTTATCACATAAGCTTTTAGGGGTGAAATTCAATTTAACTTTAAAAAAAAAAAAGGTTTCCTTTCTCCCAATTAGTACTGTAAGTGTAAAACTGCAGCCTTAAGCCATTTGAACCATGCAGCTGCCTGTGCCCTGCACCCCCTATTTCACGGCATATCCATAGATGTGAGGGCGCACCAGCTCCAGGGAAAGCGGCGCCTGTAGGTGCTGCAGCTCAAGTTTAGAGAAGCGCGCCCGCTCCAGGGCCTTCCAGCTCTCTCTGGTCAGGTTGCACCCATCAAACAGCAAGTACCAGGAAGGATCCAGGACTTGCTGCCAGAAGTAATTCCAAGTTGAGCTCTCAGCTGCTACATGTTCCAGGAAATAGAAAGCCCCTCCCTGAGAAAGAAAAAAAAAAAATCCAGGATTTTGGTTTTGGAAGAACAGGTTTCTAAAATGATTTAAGCTTCGATTTCAGTGGCCCCAGAGGCTAACTTGATGAAAAGGCATGGATAAATTTAAAATTTACTAAGACACCATTTTGGCCAATAGTCTCACCTTCTGTCAAATTTTATACAAAGCTGCCAATTTAAGGCAATTAACACATATCTTCTAATCATAAAAGTAATATGTAGGGGCGCCTGGGTGGCTCAGTCGGTTAAGCGACTGACTTCCATTCAGGTCATGATCTTGTGATTCATGAGTTCAAGCCCCATGTCAGGCTCTGTGCTGACAGCTCAGAGCCTGGAGCCTGCTTCAGATTCAGTGTCTCCCTCTCCCTGTGCCCCTCCCCTGCTCACACTCTGTCTCTCCCTCTCTCAAAAATAAAGAAATATTAAAAAAAAAAAATTTAAACTAAAGCAGTTACTGCTTGCACAGTGTGCGACCTTAATGCCTATCACATGTTAACTCAATCCTCACGATAAACTTATTTGGTAAGTATTATCATTCCTATTTTTACAGATAAGGAACATGAGTCACACAGAAAATAAGCAACTTGCCCCAGTTTACACAGCTTACAAATGTCACATCAGGTTTTATTTGAACTTAGGTGGTCTGGCTCCAGAGGCTGGTAACCTTGCCTCATCAATATGTTTATTTTAGGAAATGTAAAAACAGTTTTAAAAGAAAAATACCCACTATTCTCTCATCTCAAGATAACTACTGTTAATATTTTGTGGGAGGAGTGCCTGGGTGGCTCAGTCGATTAAGCCTCCAACTTCGGCTCAGGTCATGATGTCACAGTTTGGGGGTTCAAGCCCTGTGTCAGGCTCTGTGCTGACAGCTAGCTCAGAGCCTGGAGCCTGTTTCAGATTCTGTGTCTCCCTCTCTCTCTCTGACCCTCCCCTGCTCACGCTGTCTTTCTCTCTCTCTCCGAAATAAATAAAACATTAAAAAAAAAAAAAAGACTTTGTGGGGGACCTGGGTGGCTCAGTCAGTTGAGCATCTGACTCTTAGTTTTGGCTCCTGTCATGATCTCATGGTTAGTGGGATTAAGCCCCATGTTGGGCTCTGTGCTGACAGCAAGGAGCCCTCTTGGGATTCTCTCTCTCTCTCTCTCTCTCCTTCTCCTTCTCTCCTTCCCTCCCTCCCTCCCTCTCTCTCATTCTCTTTCTCTGCCCCTCCTGTGCATGCACACTCTCTCTCAAAATAAATAAACTTAAAAAAAAGTTTTGTGTGTATCATGTAAATATCTATTTTTCCCTAAAACTAGGATTAGAATGTACATTCTATTTTGTAACCTGCTTTATTTATGTATTTGAATACTATTCTAAAACGTGATTTAAAAACTTTTCACACAATATTTCACATCACTGAAGGTACCATGTCTTAGTTAACCATTCTCACTGAAGTTATTTCCAATTTTTCATTATTACAAATACTATCGCAGTGAATAACCTTATCCATCTCTGTGACCATCTCTAACTATTTCCAAAAAAATAACTGGCTAAAAAGTGGAAGTGCTGAGTCCAAACTCCATGCCTTCTTAAGCTGTTGGTACAGGTGGTCAGACTGCCCTTTGGAAGAGTCGCAGCAAGTTTACGTTTGTACTAGCCGTGCATATGAGTGCCCATTTCTTTTTTTCTTAATTTTTTTAATGTTTTATTTATTTCTAGGAGAGAGAGAGAGAGACAGCGTGAGCAGGGGAGGGTCAGAGAGAGAAGGAGTCACAGACTCTGAAACAGGCTCCAGGCTCTGAGCTGGCAGTCAGCACAGAGCCCGATGTGGGTCTCGAACCCACCAACTGCGAGATCATGACCTAAGCGAAAGTGGGACGCTTAACCGACTAAGCCACCCAGGCGCCCCATGAGTGCCCATTTCTAATAAACTCTTAACTATCCTTTTTTCCTCTGTATCCTTGGCAAGTTGATGGGTAAAATGGTATTTCATTTTCAGTAATGAAGTTAACCTTTTTGTCTATGATCCCTGGCAAATACTTCTATGTTTTTGTATTTTACTGTGTATAGTATTTTTTTCCCTGTCAACGTTTTACACTTTTGTGTATTCAGAATCAGTCTTTCCCTTTATAGCTTCTTTCCAACTCTTAAGATTTTACAAAACTCAACAGTGCCTTCTCTAGGAGTTTTACTTTTTATGTTTGAATGTGTGATTCACCTGAAATTGACAGAACTTCCCCGTCACTCACCGGCCTCAGCACTCGGCACACCTCCTGGAGGATCAGCTCCTGGCTCTGCACGGAGCACAGGACTAGGGTGCAGACCACCACATCCACGGAGCCATCGGCCACCTGCTGCATGTTCTCTCCCGTAGCCACCACGAAGCGCTCGAACTGCAGGTGTCGGTTCTCCGCGACGCTCTTGATCAAGAACTTCTCAAAGTTGGGGTTGGGGTCGATACAAGTCACCCTGCATCCAGCCGGGTAGAACTTGAAGTTGGCCCCGGTGCCGCAGCCCACTTCCAGCAGAGAGAGCTTCCCGGAGGGACCCACAAACTCCGGCAGGTTGCTGAAGAGCTCGCGCTTCTTGCTCGCCATCTGTTCGTTGTACATCACGGTGAACCTCCGCAGGAAGTAGGGGAACCACATTTTGCATATCTGGTTCCACAAGCCCAGAAAGTTCAGCAGGTACATGGGAAATAGCAGGATGCCGATGGCCAGCCTGAGGATAAAGATGATAAGCGCCATCACCATGAAGAGAGAGAGATCAGTGGGTTAGCGACCCAGCAACCAGATTCCTTTATTGCAGGAGATGGGCTTCTGGCCAGAGCCAGTCCGCTTGCAGACGAAAGAAGAACTGGCTGTGCTAGAGACACACAGCTGAAGTCAAATCGTGGGCAAAAGGCCCATTTCACTCAATTAATAGGCGGTGGGCAAAAGATGCAGCTTAATTTTCATGAAGCGAAGTGAGAAGTTTCCCAGCTTCTCCTTAGAAGGAAAGTTGATTACAGTCCCATCTTCCAAACCTCTTCCTGCTTCCCTTCTCTGGGTTTGGAAACTACCGCTAGTTTCCGGCTTCAGTTTTATACGCACTTTGCGCTTACACACCCGATCTGGGCCCTCCCATGACATCTACAAAGAAAACAGAACCCGTGGGTGGAGCCTGGTTAAACCATACTAGGAAGCTGCCACCGAGTCACCCTTTTGTACCTCTCCTCCCCCAGCCCTGTTTTTTAAAAGAGGAAATGAAAAGACACGCTTGCCTGACCACAGTTAACAAGAGTTTTCCCCTTTTGCATTCTGCTCTGAAGCTCTCAGACATTCACAACTCAACAGGATTATTTTTAAGTCACAGTTCTGGGCCGCCCGTTTTTTAAAGGGCAAGTTTCAACTTCAAATCGTGCGCAACTGCTATAATATTACTCAGCTAATTTAGATAAAAATAGTCCTCAGAATATTCGTGTTTGGGAACCTGAAAACCTAAAGTACACAGAAAGTAGTTTCAAGCATTCATCTGTTTTGAACAAGAAAGCCTTGGCTTTAGCGTGGGTCAGGAAACACAAACATTTTCCAAAATTATGGTAATGTTTACTTTTTTAAATTGGGTAATGGATACAGGGGATGTTCTGTTGATTCATTATTTGTGATCCTCTATACATAAAAATAATATTTTTTCCCACATTTGGCAGCTTTCTTGAGGTGACATTAACATACAATAAAATGTATAACGTGTACAGCCTGTTAAGTCCTGACCTAGGTACATCCCTGTGACACCATCACTTTAGTCATCACCCCCAAAAGTTTCCTCTTACCCCTTTGTGATCCTTCCCTCCTGCCCTCCCCATCCCAAGGCAACCACTGATCCGTTTTTTTGTCACTGGAGATGAGTTATGCATTTCCTAGAATTTTGCGTAAATGGAATCAGGCATAGTGTGCTTTTCTGTCTGGCATCTTTTACTCGGCATAATTACTTTGAACGTGAGCAACATTGTTGCATGAATCCATTGATTTTGTCCCTTAGTAGTATTCCATCGTATGGATGTGTGTTTACCTGTTCACCTGCTGATGGACATTTGGGTTGTTTTTGATTGTTACAGATTGAGCTAATGAGAACATCAACGTACAGGTCTTCGTACCGACATATGCTTTCATTTCTCTTGGATAAATTCTTATGAGTAGGATATATGGGTCACATGATAGGCAAATATTTAATTTTAAAAAAAACTCCAAACTGTTTTCCAAAGCGGGCATACCATTTTATATTCTCACTGTAAGGGTATGAAAGATTTAGCTGTTCCACATCCTTACCAATACTTGGTATAATTGTCTTTTTTGATTTTAGCCATTTTAAACGGTCTGTAGTAGTCTCTCATTGTACGTATAATTAGCATTTCCCTGATGATTAATGATGTTGAGCATCTTTTAATGGACTTATTTGCCATTTGTGGTCTTATTTGGTAAGGTGTCTGTTCAGATCTTTTGCCCACTTTTATTTATTTTTTTACAAATAGTTTATTGTCAAGTTGGTTTCCATATAACACCCAGTGCTCATCCCCACAAGTGCCCTCCTCCATGCCCATCTCCCCTCTTCTCCCCCACCCCCATCAATCCTCAGTTTGTTCTCAGTATTCAAGAATCTTTCATGGTTTGCCTCCCTTCCTCTCCCCCACTATTTTTCCCCTCTTCTCCCCCATGGTCCTCCGTTAAGTTCCTCCTAATCCTCCTCTACGTGCAAACATATGGTATTTGTCCTTCTCTGCCTGACTTATTTCGCTCAGCATAACACCCTCAAGGTCCATCCATGTGCTACACATTTGCCCACATTTAAACTGGGTTATTTTCTTATTGAAGATTGAGACGACTTTGTATATTCTCAGTGTGTCATTTATCAAATGGGTGACTTTTTCCTAGTCTGTGACTTTTTATTCTCTTAACAGTGTCACCATCTTGCCCCCCTCTACCCTGCTCCCCCTGTTCTGTCAACCACCAATCTGTTCTCTGTATCTGTGAATTTGTTATTTTTTTCTTTTTTGTGGAGTGGTTTGTTTTTTTTGTTTGTTTTTTGGTTACACAGATGAGTGCAATCATATGGTATTTGTCTGTGACTGGCTTATTTCACTTAGAATAATGCTGTCAAGGTTCATCGATGTTGTCTTAGCTGTGTGTTTTATTTTGATAAAGTCCAATTTATACATTTTTAATGTTTATTTATTTGAGAGAGAGAGAGAGTGTGCTTGCATGCATGATTGGGAGGAGGAGCAGAGACCAAATCCTAAGCAAGTTCTGCTCTGTCAGAACAGAGCCTGACACAGGGCTCCATCTCACAAACTGTGAGATCATGACCTGAGCCAAAATCAAGAGTTGGATGCTTAACAAACTGAACCAGCCAGGTGCCCCTACATTTTTTTCTCATGATCCATGATTTTTTTTTCCTAAGAAACCCTCGCCTATTCTATGGTTGTAAAGATTTTCTCTTATATTATTTTTTTTGCATGTTTTATAGTTAGAGATTTTATATCTAGGTCTATGATTCAATTAAAGATTTTTTTAAAATGTAGGAGATATAAGGTAAAGGACAAAGTGACTGTTTTCCAGTTTCATTAAAATATAATTGACAGCATCTTACAAGTTTAAAGTTTTTAGCCTGAATGTTAATGTTTTTTCCATATAGATATCGATTTACCACCATAATTTGTTGAAAGGACTATCCTTTCCTCAGTTGAATTATCTTGGCAACTTTGTTAAAAATAAATTGGTCATATATGTGTGGGTCTACTTCTGGGAATTCTATTCTGTTTTATAGTCTATATGGCCATCCATATGCCAGGACCACACTGCTTTGATTCCCATAGCTTTACAGAAAATCTTGAAATCGGGTAGTTGAAGCTCTGACTTTCTTCTTTCTCAAAATTGTTTTGAGTACTATAGGTAGCTTGCGTTTTTATATGCGATTTAGAAATTTAAAAATTATATAAATATACGTATTGTAAATTTTTAATTGCAAATTTAATTTATTTAGGAATCTTGGGAGTATTCAGATTTTCTAGTTCTTCCTGTGTCTGTTTTGATAATGTGTCTTTCAGAAATTTGCCACCTATGAAGTCTAAGTTGTTGAATTTATTGGTATAGAGTTGTTCATAATGTTCTCCTATAATCCTTTTAATATCTGTAGGATCTACAGAAATGATACTGATATTTTGTGTCTTTTTTTTTTTGGTGAATTTAGCTAGAGATTCTTTATTGAATTTAAGGATAGTTGATACACATAATACAATATTCTATTACTTTCAGGCGTACAACATGGCCATTCGATTCTTACATGCATTACAAAATGCTGACCACCATAAATGTAGTTAGTTACTGTCCAGCACCAAAGTTATTACAATATTATTGTGACTGTATTCCCTACACTGTACTTTATATCGCTGTATACTTCATATCCCTACTTTATTGCAGTTACATTTGTACCTCTCAATCCCCTTCACCTATTTTGCCCATCCACCGATGCCCCTCCTCTCTGGGACCGACCGGTTTGTTCTCTGTATTTATGAGTCTCTTTCTGTTTTGTGGGCTCATTTGTTTTGTTTTTAATTTTTTAATGTCTATTTTTGAGAGAGAGAGACAGACAGACAGAGAGAGACAGAGCATGAAAGGGGGAGGGGCAGAGAGAGAGGGAGACACAGAATCCAAAGCAGGCTCCAGGCTCCAAGCTGTCAGCACAGAATCCCATACGGGGCTTGAACCCACCAATGGTGAGATCATGACCTGAGCCAGAAGTCGGATGCTTAACTGACGGAGTCACCCAGGCGCCCCTATTTTTTTATTATTTTGAGAGAGACAGAGACAGCACAAGTGAGGGAGGGGCAAAGAGGGAGGGAGAGGGAGAATCCCAAGCCGTTTCCATGCCATTAACACAGAGCCTGAGGCAGGCCTTCAACTCATGAAACCAAGCGATCATGACCTGAGTCAAAGTTGGTTGCCTAACCGACTGAGCCACCTAGGTGCCCGTTTGTTTGTTTGTTTCTAAATTTCTTTTAATGTTTATTTTTGAGAGTGTGAGCAGGGAGGAGCAGAGAGAGAGGGAGACACAGAATCCAAAGCAGGCTCCAGGCTCCGAGCTGTCAGCACAGAACCCCATACGGAGGTTCGAACCCATCAAAGGTGAGATCATGACCTGAGCCAAAGTCAGACACTTAACCGACTGAGCCACCCAGGCGTCCCTGGTTTGTTTTTTAGATTCCATATATAAGTGATATCATACAGTATTTGTCTTTTTCTGTCTAACTGATTTCACTTAGCATTATACCCTCTGAGTCCATCCATGTTGTTGCAAATGGCAAGATTTCATTCTTTTTTATGGCTGAGTAATATTGCATACTACAATTCCGTTATCCATTCATCTGTTGATGGACACTTAGGTTGATTCCATATCTTGGCTATTGTATATAATGCTGTAAAGAACATAGCGGTGTATATAGGTTTTCAAATTGGTGTTTTCATTTTCTTTGGGTAAATACCCAGTAGTGGAACTGCTGGATTGTATGGTGATTGTATTTTTAGTTTTTTGAGTCACCTCCACAATGTCTTCCATAGTGGTTGCATCAATTTACATTTCTACCAGTAGTGCATGAAGGGTTGACACTAGGCATTCTGACAGGTAGGGAGTGATATTCTCATTGTGGTTTTTGATTTGCATCTCTCTGGTGATTAGTGATGTTGAGCATCTTTTCATGTGTCTGTTGGCCATCTGTACATCTTCCTTGGGAAAATGTCTAGTCAAGTCCTCTGCCCATTTTTAAGTCAGATTGTTTTTTGGGTTTTTTTTGGTGTTGCATTTCATGGGTTCTTTATATATTTTGGATATTTACCCCTTATTGGATACATGATTTACAAATATCTTCTCCTATTCAGTAGGTTGCTTTTTCATTTTGTTGAAGGTTTCTTTTACTCTGCAGAATCTTTTTAGTTTGATGTAGTCCTGATTATTTACTTTTGGTTTTGTTGCCCTTGTCTTAGGAGGCAAATCTAAAAAAGATATTGCTAAGACCAATGTCTTAAGAGAGTACTGCCTCAGGGGGCCTGGGTGGCTTAGTCGGTTAAGCGTCCAACATTCGCTTGGGTCATGATCTCGCGGTTCGTGGGTTCGAGCCCCGCGTCGGGCTCTGTGCTGACTGCCAGCTCAGAGCCTGGAGCCTGTTTCAGCCTGTAACTCCCTCTCTCTCTGACCCTCCCCTGCTCACGCTGTCTCTCTCTCTCTCCTAAAAATAAATAAAATATTAAAAAAAAAAACATTAAAAAAAAAAAGAGAGTACTGCCTCTGTTTTAGGATTTTTATGGTTTCAAGTCTTGCATTTAGGTCTTTAATTCACTTTGAGTTTTTCTTTTATTTTTTTTAAGTTTATTTATTTGAGAGAGAGAGAGCGCTTGAGAGAGAGAGCAGGAGAGTGGCAGAGAGAGAATCCCAAGCAGACTCGGCACTGTCAGTGCAGAGCTGGGTGCAGGGGTGAATCTCACGAACTGTGAGATCATGACCTGAGCCAAAATCAAGAGCCACTTGCGCAATCAACTGAGCTACCCAGGTGCCCAAGTTTATTTTTCTATGTGGTGTATGAAAATGTTCCAATATCATTCTTTGCATTTTTTGCATATATGCATTCTTTTTCATATGTATTCCTATCACCATTTATTGAAGACTAACTCCCCCCTCCCATGGTATTTTCTTTTCTTAAACGTTTATTTATTTTTGAGAGACACAGAGAGAGCGATAGGAGGGAAGGGGCAGAGAGAGAGGGAGACACAGAATCCAAAGCAGGCTCCAGGCTCCAGGCTCCGAGCTGTCAGCACAGAGCTCGACATGCGGCTTGAACTCAAGAACCATGAAATCATGACCTGAGCTGAAGTCAGACACTTAACTGACTGAGACACCCAAGTGCCCCTCCCCTATAATATTTTCTTGCCTCTTTTGTTATAGATTAAATGACCACATAAATGTGGGTTTATTTCTGGGCATTCTATTCTGTTCATTGGTTTATGTGTTTGTTTTTATTCTAGTACCATGCCATTTTGACTACTATAGTTTTGTAGTATAGTCTGAAGTCTGGGAGTGTGATGCCTTCATCTTTGTTTTACTTTCTCATGATTGATTTGTTGATTCAGGGTGTTTTTTGGTTCCATGAAAATTTTAGGATTATTCTAGTTCTGTGAAAATGCTATTTGCATTTTGATAGGCATTGCATTGGATTTGTAGACAGCTTTGGATAGTATGGGTATTTTAATAATATTAATTAGTTTATGCTAATCCATACCATGGTATATCTTTCCATTTATTTGTATTGTTTTCAATTTCTTTCATCAGTGCTTTATAATTTTCAGAACAAGGTCTTTCACCTCCTTGGTTAAGTTTATTCCTAGGTATTTTATTGTTTTTGGTGCAATTTTAAGTGTGATTGTTTTCTTTTTTAAAAAGTTTTAATATTTTTATTTATTTTTGAGAGAGAGAGTGAGTGAAAGAGAGAGAGGGCAGGGGAGGGGCAGAAAGAGAGGGAGACACAGAATCCGAAGCAGGCTCAAGGCTCTGAGCTGTTAGCATAGAGCCCAACACAAGGCTCAAACTCACAGACCACGAGGTCATAACCTGAGCTGAAGTCAGATGCCCAATCAACTGAGCCACCCAGGTGCCCTAGTGTGATTGTCTTCTTAAATTCCCTGTCTGCTACTTCATTGTAAGTGTATAGCAATGCAACGAATTTCTACATGTTAATTTTATATTTTGCAGCTTTACTCATTTCAGTTATTAGTTCTAGTAGATTTTTGGTGGAGTCTTGGTTTTGCTTTATATGATGTCATGTCATCGGCAAATACTGACAGTTTAACTCCTTCCTTACCAATTTGGGTGCCTTTTCTTTTTCTTTGTCTGATTACTCCAGCTAGGACCTCCAGCACTATAGTGAATAAAGGTTAGGAGAATGGACATCTTTGTCTTGTCCTCAGTCTGAAAGAAAAAACTCTGTTTTTCAGTATTGAGGATGATGTTAGCTGTAGGTTTGTCACATATGGCCTATATTATGTTGAGGTATGTTCCCTCTCAATTCCCTTTGTTGAGAGCTTTTAGCATGAATGGATATTGTATTTTGTCAAATACTCTTTGGCATTTGTTGAGATGTTATGACTTTTATCCTTGTTAATGTGATGTATCGTGCCAATTGATTTGCAAATATTGGACACTCTTGCATTGCTGAAATAAATCCTACTTGGTTGTGGTAAATGATTCTTTTTAATGTATTGTTGAATTCAGTTTGCTGATATTTTGTTGAGGGTTTTTTCACCTGTAGTCTTTATTTTAAAGCCTACATTGTGGGGTGTCTAGGTGGCTCAGTTGGGTAAGTGTCTGACTTTGGCTCAGGTCATGATCTCATGGCTCATGGTTCGAGTTCCATGTCAGCTGTGCTGACAGCTCAGAGCTTGGAGCCTGCTTCAGATTCTCTGTCTCCCTTGCTCTATGCCTCTTCCCTGCTTGAGCTCTCTTTCAAAAAGTAAATACACATTAAAAAATGTTTTTAAGAAAATAATACCTATTTTGTCTGTTATAAATATTGCTACCTGGTGCTTTTTTCCCCTTCCATTTGCATGGTATACGTTTTCCAGTCCTTCACTCTCAGTCTGCATGTGTCTTTAGGTCTGAAATTAGACTCTTGTAGGCACCATATAGACAGGTTTTTGTTTTGTTTTGTTTTCTTTATCCATTCAGTCACCATATGCCTTTTGAGTGGACCCTTAAGTCCATTTACATATTGAGTGGAGTCTTAAGTCCATTTACATATAAAGCAGTTATTGGTATGTATGTTTTTCTGCCATTTTGTTATTATGTGTCAGCTATACTCAAAGAAAAACATTAAAAATAAATTGCAATCTGTACTCTAATAGTCTCTTTTGGTGGAGAGAACTGCTATGTAACTGAATTCCAGTTGCCTGAAGTAAGTGAATTCAGTTGGGTAAAAGATGAGAAATTGTTGGTCGTAGCTCCTGCCTGCTTAGAAATACGTACCTAATGAGTAATTAAGGCATACTTTTCCTTTAAGCTTATTTGTTTGTTTGTTTGTTTATTTAGAGTGACAGAATGGGGGGAGGAGCAGAGAGAGAGAGACAGAGATAATCCCAAGCAGGCTCCACCCTGTCACCACAGAGTCCTACTTGGGCTCCAACTCACACACCATGAAGTCATGACCTGAGCCAAAATCAAGAGTCCGATGCTCAACTGACTGAGCCACGCAGGCGCCCCAAAGCACACTTTGGAACTGAGAAGCAAGAGCTTTCCCCCAGTGCTGTCGATATATTTTAGAAGAGTTACTTAATATTAACATTCAGGGCTATCAAGTGAATCTGAATGGTACTCAGGTGGTATAAATGGGAAAAACATAATACATCATGCCGATTGCTATACAAGCATCACCAACTAATTCCTTATAAGACCTTGTTAATGGTGGGGCGCCTGGGTGGCTTAGTCGGTTAAGCATCCGACTTTCGCTTAGGTCATGATCTCGCGGTTCATGGGTTCGAGCCCCACGTCGGGCTCTGTGCTGACTGCCAGCTCAGAGCCTGGAGCCTGTTTCAGAATCTGTGTCTCCCTCTCTTTCTGACCCTCCCCTGCTCACGCTGTCTCTCTCTCTCCTAGAAATAAATAAAAATATTTAAAAAAAAGACCTTGTTAATGGATAATCTAGGGTCTCTTTTAAGAAAGAGCAGTCAATATCCCTTCAGTGTTGTGCTGCTTATAAACCTATAAAAATTACAGTCTTCTACCCCATGAGTGTTAAACCAAAAACGATCCCTAAGAGAATTAATAGATGCAAAATTCATCCTTACTTTCAGTGAAATCCTGAAATTAAGTTAAAGCAAAGCAAAACAACAAAAACAAAACACTTGGTTTTAGCTTGTTGAACGTAAAAACAAAGATGAGAAAATTAGTTCTCTTTTACAACATGGGTTCCCAAAGTTCAAAGGAGATGTGAATTTATTAATAATAGATACTGAGTCAACTTGCTCTTTTGTTTTAATAATTTATTTTATAGAAGTTTGTCCCAGGTTGGACTGTCTCTTTTATCCAGTGAGCATTTTAGTCATCTCTCCTCACAGTTAATTCAGAGAGCCCAAGGAACATAGAATTGGAGCATGGGCTCCAAGACAATAGGTTTAGAAGTAGGTAAGGGGCACCTGGGGGTCTCAGTTGGTTAAATGTCTGATTCTTGATTTTGGCTCAGGTCATGATCTCAGGGTTTGTGAGATCAAGCCCTGTGTCTGGCTGCTTGCTGACAGTGTGGAGCCTTCTTGAGATTGTCTCTCTGCTCCTCCCCTACGTGTTTGTTCTCTCTCTCTCAAAATAAATAAACTTAAAAAAGAAAGAAGTAGGTAAAATGTTTTAAGAAAGTCACATTATAAATTTTTAAATAAAGGGGATCTTGGGAGGCTCAGTCGGTTAAGTGTCCAACTTCAGCTCAGGTCATGATCTCACAGTCCATGGGTTCAAGCCCCATGTTGGGCTCTGTGCTGACATCTCAGAGCCTAGAGCCTGCTTCGGATTCTGTGTCTCCCTCTCTCTCTCTGCCCCTTCCCAGTTCATGCTCTGTCTCTGTCTCTCTCTCTCTTTCAAAAATAAATAAGCATTAAAATTGTTTTAAAATAAATTTTAAAATAAAAAGTAAGTTATTTGGGGGTGTCTGCACCATGGTTCTTTTTTGCCATAAGAAGGTAAATATTAATATCTTAGAAGTTATTTTCATTAGAATTTTAAAAATAGCAGGGCACCTGAGTGGCTCAGTCAGTTGAGCAGCCAGTTTCAGCTCTGGTCATGATCTCACAGTTTGTGAGTTTGAGCCCCACATCAGGCTTTGTGCTGACAGCTCAGAGCCTGGATCCTGCTTCAGAGTCTGTGTCTCCTCTCTCTGTCCCCCCCGCCCCAACTCATGCTCTCTCTCTGTCTCTTAAAATAAATGAATAAATGTTAAAAAAAATTTTTTAAATAGGCAAATACTTCTTCTCCTTCAAGTATCCTTTGAGAACCAGAAACAAGATGATAATTAAAAATATACACTGTATAGCAAACAAATTTTGAAGAAAATCTAACTTAATAGGAAATGGTTTTGATTAATTTAACAAAAGGATGGCTTTCTTTTTAATTATCAACTCTTTATTATTTGGCATTTATAGACATAAAGTATATATTTAACCAAATATCCTATAAGACTCTAGGGAAGTATTCCAAGTGCAAATTTATGATTTTAAAGTAAAAAAAATCAAAATACATCAAAGAGGCATGTGATTCAGTGTCAAATTTATAATCACATATCTAATATGTCACAATCCTTTTGTTCCAAAAAACATTCACATAAGAACTGTAAAGTGGGCCATTATTTGCCAAAAGAATAAATGGTTTTCATTATGTGGAACATGGAAAGAGACACAGTGCAAGATAAAGATTCTTTAGAACTTCATTATGGAATTCCTAGTAAGACAACAGAACCTGAGGCCATGAGGACCTGTCCAAGTAGAATATTTACGTTAAATATGCCTTTACTGCTTGCCCGGTAGAGGTGATCTGTCAGCCACTGTTGGTAGAAGGATGGCCCACAATAGACACCAGGAAAATTTTTCCGACCACAGCCATATCCGTAACTGGTAATTCCCATTACAAAAAATCGTCTGTGTTCTGGTAAGTAGCACATTAATGGTCCACCACTATCACCCTATTAAAAAAGTCCCAAAATAGCGTTAGTTGGTTCTAGGAATCTTTAAACAATAGTAAAGCTGGACTAAATCAATCCCATTAATCATACATTGATATAAATATACATTTTCTTTAAAAATGTTTTTAGTGTTTATTTTTGAGAGAGAGAGAGAGAGAGAGACAGCATGAGTGGGGGAGGATCAGAGAGTCAAGACGGAGACACAGAATCTGAAGCAGGCTCGAGGATCTGTGCTGACAACACAGAGCCCAACACAGGGCTCAAACCCACAGGTGGTGAGATCATGACCTGAGCTGAAGTCAGATGCTTAACTGACTGAGCCACCCAGGTGCCTCAAAATACATTTTCAGTATATCTTCAAGTTATAAAGAGCCACAGATTTTCAGGTTTACATTCCAACTCGGGCAGAAAGCATTCAGTCTGGCCTGATATTTAGAGGAACCATAAATATTGGTTATAGGTAGATATAAACTTCCTATTTGCATGGTGTTGAACCATGATACTATAAATCATTTGGCTTTTTTAGTGTAATTACTCAGGAGAAATACAATTTAGGAAGGAGTGTGCAAAATACTATAAGTACTATTAGAATACCTTTATTGCTTAATGCTGTATGTGAAAAGTGTAACTTTAAGATGCATAAAGGATTCTTGAAGTTGTGTGCAAGGTTTGCTAACTGGAAGAGAAGTGTAAACTGGCATCTTGCAGGAGATGGCATCTTTCCAAGTGTTAATGTTGGCTGTTGCCGGGTAACAGGAATAAATGGCTAAGCCTCTCAGTAGTATTACAATAATGAATGTCACAGTTTATACGAGACTGTCAGTGCACCAAAGCACTAAAACTAAGGCCTGTTAGTTGTCAAAACAACTAGGACCTTGAGATAACTGGTTCAGTGCCTAAAGATTAAGGAATGTATTTCTAAGATGTTTTCAGTTTCTCTATATAAGGTATGCATTGAATGAATAATTATTTTTTGATAATGAGGATTAAAAAATTTTTCTAATGTTTATTGTATTTCGAAAAAGAGACAGTGTGTGAGCAGGGGAGGGGCAGAGAGAGAGAGGAAGACACAGGATCTGAAGCAGGCTCCAGGCTCTGAGCTATCAGCACAGAGCCCGACCTGGGGCTTGAACTCATGAACTGTGAAATCATGACCTGAGCTGAGGTCGGACACAACCAACTGAGCCACCAGGCTCCCCCATAATGAGGATGTTTTGCTTATGAATGCAATTCAATTAGGTTTAGATTCTCTACTGTTTTACTAGCAAAAATTTTAAGGAAAAGGACACTGGATTGCAGAAATCAGAATGAGTAGGAAAAGGTTATAGCATGGAGTACTGCTTGGGAGTGAAGTGCTAATAAATTTAGAAGTAGTGAAGAAAAGTAGAATAAAGAAAAACTCAAAAAGCACAGGAGACAAAACCAAAAACCAAGTAAACTGGACTTCATAAAAATAAAAATCTGTGCTACAAATGGTAACATCAGGGAGACGAAGAGAGAGACCACAGAATGGGAGAAAGTATTTGCTAACCATATATCTGGCAAGAGACTTGTATCTATAATATATAAAAAGTGCTTATGACTCAATAATAAAAAGATAAATAAGTCAGTTTTAAAATGGGCAAACTAGGGGCGCCTGGGTGGCTTAGTCGGTTAAGTGTCCGACTTTCGCTTAGGTCATGATCTCACGGTTTGTGGGTTCGAGCCCCGCGTCGGGCTCTGTGCTGACTGCCAGCTCAGAGGCTGAGCCTGTTTCAGAGTCTGTGACTCCCTCTCTCTCTGACCCTCCCTGCTCATGCTGTCTCTCTCTCTCTCCTAGAAATAAATAAAAACATTTAAAAAAATTTTAAAAAAATAAATAGATAAAATGGGCAAACTATTTGAATAGACAAATCTTCTCCAAAGAAGATTTACAAATGGCTGGCCAATAAACACATGACAAGATGCTTAACATCATTAGTCACTAGGGAAATGCAAATAAAAACCACATTCACAAATACCCCCCTTCACATCCATTAGGATGGCTGCAGTTAAGAAGACAAACAATACGGGCGCCTGGGTGGTACAGTCGGCTGGATGTCTGACTTCGACCTCAGCCCAGGTCATGATCTCCTGGTTTGAGTTGTAGGTCTCTTTGAGCCCAGGTCAGGCTCTGTGCTGACAGCTCAGAGCCTGGAGCCTGATTCAGACTCTGTGTCTCCTCTCTCTGCCCCTCCCCCGCTCATGGTCTGTCTCTCTCAGGAATAAACATTAAAAAATTAAAAAAAAAAAAATAAGAAGTGCTGACAGGGATGTGGAGAGATTGGGGCCTTCCTATTGCTGGTGAGAATATAAAATAGTGCAGCCATCTGGAATAGGTTTGGCAGTTCTTCAAAATGCTAAACATTGATCCAATAATTCCAGTCTTATGTGCAGTAAAAACATACTGACACATAAAAAATGTATACACAAATGTGTACAGCAACATTATTCATAATAGCCAAAAAATTGAAATGTCAATCAACTAGCTCAAATGTCCATCAACCAATGAATGGATAAATTGGGGCATATCCATATGGTAGAATATTATTCGGCAATAAAATGAATAAAATATTAACACATGCTACAATATGGATGAACCTTGGAAACACTACGTTAAATGAAAGAACCCAATCACAAACCATACTGAATGATTCCATTCATACGACATTTCCAGAATAGGCAAATCTACAGGGATTACTGGTTGCCTAGGTCTGAGGGCAGGTGGGTGGAGAATGGGGAGTGAGTTGTAATGGGTAGAGGCTTCTTGGGTTGACAAAAGTGTTCTAAAATTAGATGGAGATTATGGTTGCAATGCTCTGTATATATACTGAAAATCCATTGAATTATACACTTTATTTTTTTACAGTTAATTGTCCAGTTGGTTTCCATATAACACCCAGTGCTCATCCCAACAAGTGCCCTCCTCCATGCCCATCACCCATTTTCCCTCTCCCCCACCTCCATCAGCCCTCAGTTTGTTCTCAGTATTTAAGAGTCTCTTACGGTTTGCCTCTCTCCCTCTCCTTTACTATTTTTTCCCCTTCCCCTCCCTTATGGTCCTCTGTTAAGTTTCACCTGTTCCACATATGAGTGAAAACATACGGTATCTGTCCTTCTCTGCCTGACTTATTTCACCCAGCATAACACCCTGGAGTTCCATCCACGTTGCTACGAATGGCCAGATTTCATTCTTTCTTATTGCCATGTAGTATTCCATTGGAATTATACACTTTAAATGGGTGACTTAGACTTAGATAAATAAATATCTCAATATAGGTAGTAATAAGAAAAGGAAGATTCAAGACAAATTTTGCCTCAACTTGACCATGAAACCAAGGAAATCAGGAAAGCAATAGGATTTGGATTTTTGGAACATAGTTAAGAAGGATAAAAAAGAATTTACTACTTTTAATCTTGATAATTAAGGCTTTCCCAGAAAGTGATCAAAGGCTTTGCTCAAGTTGCCCTCTCGCTTTAGCAAATATTTCAGGAAAATTATTTGGTCTTACCCTGCAAGTATCAAAAATTCCATCTTCATCACCTGCACAAAATGAAGTGTTAGGAATTATTTGCCCATAACTCTGCTCAGAATCACAAATCTTTCGAGAGATATAATGTACTTCTGCTTCCTGTAACACATCTGTAATATTACCTATTAACAAAAAAATACCAGTAAGCTATTTTGGAGAGCAGGCATTTTGACAGCAATATAAAATGTTCATGTTGAATAGGTTTTCTTTCCAAAGTGGTTCAACAATTATGTAAATTGTATCCATATATGCATGTATGCCTAGGAAGATTGTGTGGAAGAATAATTTAATCGTTCATGGTTTAATTCCTTTAAATTACTTTTTGTCTCTATGATTTGCCCATTCTGGACATTTCATCATATAAACGGGATCATACAATATGTGAGCTTTTATGTCCAGCTTATTTCACTTAGTATAATGTAGCATGTACCAACACTTCATTCCTTTTAATGGCTAGATAATACTTCATTGTATGAATATACCACATTTTGTTTATCCATTTATCAGTGAATGGATCTTTAGATTGTTTTGGTTTTTTGCTAATACGAATAATGCTGCTATGAGTATTTGAGTACAGCTTTTTGTGTGGACGTGTGTTTTTATTTCTCTTGGGTATACAGGTAGGAGTTAAAGTTCGGAATTACTTGGTAACTGTATTTAAATTTTTGAGAAGCTGCTAAACTATATTCCAAAAAACCTGTACCATTTTATATTGCCCCCCAGCAGTGCATGAGAGTTCCAATTTCTTCACATCCTTGTCAACACCTGTTCCTAACTCTGGATTATAGACATCCTTGTGGGTGTGACATTTATTAACTTTGAAAATTACATTTCCTAACAATTGATAGTGTATAAAAATGAAATACATTTTGGCATTTTGGTTTTATATCTGGACACTTGACTAGACTCTCAATTCTGATGTATTATAGACTCTTTATTAATGCAGATAGTCCCATCATCTGTGAATAATGAGGGTTTTGTTACCTCATTATTTTGTTACCTAAGTCAGTCATATGTTTTTTGCATCTTTTTCTAGTGTGACTGCACATGCTAGAACCTCTACTACAATATTGATAAAAGTAGTGATGGTGGTGGTGGGGGGAATTGTTCCTGTTTTAAGAGAAATGTTTTTCTGTAATAATGATGTTCACTGTAGTCTGGAGGTAGATAACCTTAATCAGGTTCAGGAAGTTCACTTCTGTGTCTAGATTGTGGTTCAAAAAAAATTCTTTTTTAATTTATTTATTTTTGAGAGAGAGAGAGAGAGAATAAGCAAAGGAAGGGCAGAAAGAAATGGAGACACAGAATCTGAAACAGGCTCCAGGCTCTGAGCTGTCAGCACAGAGCCCGATGTGGGGCTCAAACTCCCAAACCACGAGATTGTGACCTGAGCCAACGTCAGAGGCTTAACAGACTGAGCCATGCAGGTGCCCTAGACTGTTATATTTTTAACAGAATTTGTTCTGCTCCTGTTGAAATAATCATATTTTTAAAAATCCTTTAATCAGTTACTATGGTGGTTATGTTAAGAGACTTTAACATTAAATCACCTTTACTTAATTTCCTTAGATAAATTCATCTTGGTTATATTGAATTCTATTTATATTATTCTTGATAGATTCAGTATGCTTTCAATTTGTTTGGAATGTCTGCCTTTATAATATTGGCCTTTTTTGTACTATACTTACTAATCATAAACTGATTAGTAAAAAGAGAGTGCGTTCCCTCTTTTTGGATTCTTTGAAAGTATTCATATGAGATTTAAACACTCTATCTCTGGTAATTAAAGTAGAGCTCACTTGTTCTGAATTCTGGTGTTTTATTTTTGAAAACAATAATTATTGAATAATTTCCTTTACTCTTTATAGGACTATTCTTAGTTTGGATTACTTTGAATTTTCTAGGAATGTATCCATTTTACCTAAGTATTAAAATTGAGAACATAACATAGCTTAAAGTATTACTTTATCTTTCAGTTCATAACATTATTTGTATCTGTGTCTTCTCTCCTTTTCTGATCAGTCTCACCAGGGGGGTTGTTTTTTGTTTTTTTTTTTTTTCAAAGAACTAGATTTTGGCTTTGTTGGTCATCATTTTTCTAACTTTATTTTCCATTCATTGATTGCTGTGCTTATCTCTATTTCTTTTCTTCTGCTTTCTACGGTCATCTAATGTTCTTTTAAACTTTTTTAAGTTGGCTATTTAATGCATGGTGGTTAGCCTTTTTGTCTCTATCAGGTCAGATATTTACTTTTTTATATTTTTGAGCCTAAAGGTGTATGTATTTAAAGCTTTGCATTTCCTTGGGGCGCCTGGGTGGCTTAGTCGGTTAAGCGTCCGACTCTCGCTTAGGTCATGATCTCACAGTTCGTGGGTTCGGGCCCCGCATCGGGCTCTGTGCTGACTGCCAGCTCAGAGCCTGGAGCCTATTTCACAGTCTGTGTCTCCCTCTCTCTCTGACCCTCCCCTGTTCACGCTGTCTCTCTCTCTCTGCTAGAAATAAATAAAAATATTTAAAAAAAAATAAAGCTTTGCATTTCCCTTTATGTAGGACCGAAGTTGCAGCATTCAAGTTTTCTGTGCAGTATATACGTTACAGTTCAAGTCTAAGGATTTAAAGTTATTATGACACAGGAGTTATTTAGTAGTATATTTTGAATGTTCTAAACGTGTGAGTTTTTAAAAAATTATCTTTTTGTCATTCTTTAAAAAAGCTTTATTGGGGCACTGGGGTGGCTCTGTCCGTTAAGCATCTGACTTCAGCTCAGGTCATGATCTCATGGTTTGTGATTCGAGCCCCACATCGGGCTCTGTGCTGACAGCTCAGAGCCTGGAGCCTGCTTCAGATTCTGTGTCTCCCTCTCTCTGCCCCTCCCCTGCTCATGTTGTGTCTCTGTCTCTCAATAATAAATAGACGTTAAGAAAAATTTTAAAAAGCTTTATTAATATTGAATTTACTCAATATAAAATTCTCACACTGTAAGCTTGCAGTTCAGTGATTTCTGGTAAATTTATACCGGCACCACAATCCAGTCTTAGAATATTTCCTTCACTCCAAAGGGTCGTCCCATGCTCATTTGCATTCAATTCCCACCTCCAGCCCACATTAAAAAAAATGACTGATATGATCACTGTTGCTATGGGTTTGCCTTTTCTAGAAAGTTTGTATAAAGAAATCAATTGGCCATAAATGTAAGTTGGGTTCCTTTTTTTTTTTGGACTCTATTGTGTTCTTTTGATCTCTATGTTCTCAGTAAAGAAAACAAACCAATACCATACTGTCTTGATGGCTATAGTTTTATATGAAATTAGAGTAACTCCTTCAGCTCTGTTGTCCTTCAAAATAATTTTGGCTATTGTAGGTACTTTGCCTTTTCATATAAGTTTGGTCAAACTGTATGAAGAATCTTGCTGGGCTATAGATAGCAATTGCATTGAACATATAGATCAATCTAGAGATACTTGCAATATTAACAATAATGAATCTTCCAATACACAAATTATATGACATTCGTTTATTAGGTCTTCTTTACTTTTTCTGTGTAATGTTTTGCAGGATAGTTTTTAATATTTACTTTTTTTAATGTTTATTTTTGAGAGAGAGCACTATGTGCATGCACAGGCAGAGGAGAGGCAAGGAGAGAGGGGACAGAGAGGCTCTGAAGCAGGGTCTGTGCTGATAGCAGAGAGCCTGATGCGGGTCTTGAGCTCACGAACCATGAGATCATGACCTGAGCTGAAATCAAGAATTAGTCACTTAACTGACTGAGCCACCCGGCCGCCCCTTTAAGTCTTCAATGTATAGACCTTGCACATCTTTTGTTGACTACATTGAATGTAGGTATGGATTTCTCTTTTTTTAATCTTAATTGGGGATTCATTGAGCTTTTGTAAATGCTTTTCATGAATTTCAGGAGTTTGGGGGATATTTTCTTTGAATATGTTTTCTTCCCCATTTTCTCTCTCTTCCCCTTCCAGAAATCCCACTGCACACATGTTGGTGTACCTGATGTTGTGCCACAGATCTCTGAGTGTGGATTCACTTTTCTTCAATATTTTGTCTCTGTTCTTCAGATTAGGTCACTTCTATTGCTTGTTTCAGTTCACTGATTCTTGTGCCATTTTATATATCTAGACTTTTTGTTTAATTCTTTTGAAAAGTGACGATTTCTCTATAGATGTTCCCTATTTGGTAAATTGTTGCCATCACATTTTCCTTTATTTCTTTGAACAACAGTTCCTTTGTCTTAGTATGCACATTTGAAGAGCTTCTTTGGGGAGCCTGGGTGGCTCAATCAGTTTAGTATCTAACTCTTGATTTAGGCCTATGGAATGATCTTACAGTTTGTGAGATCAAGCCCTGCACTGGACTCTGTACTTACAGCACCAAGCCTGCTTGGGATTCTCTTTCTCTCTCTTTCTCTCTCTCTCCCCCCCCTCCACTCCCCCAATCTGGCTTGCACTCTCTCTTTCTCAAAAATAAATAAATATTGTTTTAAAGAGCTTCTTCGAAGTCTTTATCTGCTAAATTCGACACCGGAGCCTATACAGAGTCAATAGACTATTGACCATTTTTTCCCCCTGAGAATAGGTGACACTTTTGGGTTTTGGTTTTTGTTGTTTTTTGTTTTGTTTTGTTTTTGCACATCTTATACTTTTGTTGAAAACTGGACAGTTTAAGGGCACCTGGGTGGCTCAGTTGGTTAATCGTCCAACTTCAGCTTAGGTCATGATCTAATAGTTCATGAATTTGAGCCCTGCGTCAGGCTCTGTGCTGACAGCTCAGAGCCTGGAGCCTGCTTTGGATTCTCTGTCTTCCTCTTTCTCTCCCATGGTTGCATGTCCTCTCATGCTCTCTCTCTCTCTCTCTCTCAAAAATAAGTAAACATTAAAAAAAAAAAGAAAGAAAGAAAATTGGGCATTTTAGATAATATATTGTAACAACTCTGGATTTTGATTCCTTCTTCAAGAATGTTGTTGCCAGGGGCACAGGGGCGGTTCAGTCAGCTGAGTATCCAACTCTTGATTGCGGCTTAAGTCATGATCCCAGGGTTGTGGGATTGAGCCCTACATCAGGCTCTGCACTGAGTGTGAAGCCTACTTAGGATTCTCTTTCTCTCCCTCTGCCCTTCCCTTGCTCACATGCTCTAAAATTAAAAAAAAAAGAATGTTGTTGTCGTTTTGAAAGTAACTTGTCTGGACTTAAATTATAGCCTCTGTCTGTTGTGACTGTTGATGTTTCTGCTCTGCATTTTAATTCTGATATTTACCATTAGCCTACCTTCATAGGGCTTGCCGTGTATCTGCATAGGTTAGGGGTCAGTCAGTGATTTGGGCTGCTGGTGAATAAATCTGTGTACGGGTTGGGGAATGCATTCAAAGTCCAGTCAAAGCGAAATCTACTTTGACTTTCTCTTTATTGTGAGTCCTCTCAGATTTTCCTGACACATGTATGGTTTCACAATCAGCCAAGCATGTTTGGAGAGTTTATTGAGATATTCTATAGCTCTCTCACTTTCAGAATTTTTCTGTCAAATTTCTGACTGTTCTACTGCTGGCCATATCTAGGACTATAATCCCAGGCCAGCAGAGTGGTGGGTTTTCCCTGTTTGTCTCTTGCTGCGCCCATTACTTTTATTGAGAGTGCTGTTAGCCTGGATTTTCATCTGCTGTTCCAGATAGAGTTCACCTCCTCTGGCAACAGAACTACTACTGTGACACTACTGTACTGATTGATCTGAGAGGGGAGTTGGGAGCAACCACAGACAAGAAAGCTGCAAATTCCTCTTTCACCCAAATGTATAGCTGTTTATGATGAACAAACCTTCCTCAATTTGTTGTGTACTCTGGTTGATTTCCGAGATCCTGAAATGGTTGCCGTTGGCAGTTTTCTCCAGTTTATATTTTGGGGGTGGGGAGAAGATCTGCCAAGCTCCCCACGCCATCACAGCCAAAATTCCCGTCCCTTTTATTGTTTCTAAACTAATCATAATCACAGTTCATAGTTTGTATATTACTTATCCTTTGAACTTTGAGATTTGCTTTATGGGTAAGTGGTCAATTTATTATTATTTTTTAAAAATGTTTCTTTTTGAGAGAGAGGGAGACAGAGTGTGAGCAGGGAAGGACAGAGAGAGAAGGAGACACAGAATCCAAAGCAAGCTCCGGGCTCTGAGCTGTCAGCGTAAAGCCTGATGCAGGGCTTGAACCCACAGAAGGTGGCCAATTTGTATAAAGATTCTACCTATTCTTGAAAAGATAAAATTCTCTAAGTTTTTGAGGGCTATTTGATCAAGCTTGCTAATTATGTCGTTCAAATATTCCAAATCTTTACTAAGTTTTCATCTGTTTGATATGTTAATAATTAAAATAGAGTGTATTAAAATTCCCTGCCATCACAGAGAAGTTATAATGTTTGCTTTACAATTCTACTTTACCTTAATATTATCTGGGTCCTGTTAGGCTCAGAAATCTAGAGTTGTTCTATCTTCTTGGTGAGTTAAACCTTTTCTGAATAAAAATGATCTTCTTTATCCCTAATAATTCTTTTGTCTTAAAGTTTATTTTGTTTACAATTTGCATAGTGATACTAGCTTTCTTTTAATTTGAATTTACTTGATATATTTCTTTATTATTGTTTTACTTATCCCTTTAGGTAAGCTGGGTTCCTACTCCCTAATCTGATTATCTGTCTTTTAACTAGTGGTTTGGTCCATTAACATTTATTGTGATTATGGATATATTTGGGCTTGTTTCTACTGTCTTCTTTTATATTTTCTATTTTTCTCACTTTTCCTATGCTTATTTCTTTCCTGATTTATTAAGATTTTGTCTTTATTTTCTTATTCCATTTGTTTCTTGCTACAAGTTTACATGTTATATCTTCTGTTTCTATTATTGAAATTTGACCATTCATGCTTAAATCTAATGTTAATCAGTATCTTGAGACTTCTGAATAATACATGGACCTGAGACCACTTTAACTCTGATCATCCATTCTGAAATACAGACTTTCCCCCAAATATTTAAATATCTTGTTTTTAATTCCGTGAATTATGCATTATTTTTATTGTATTCCAAAGTTTCCCAATCTTGGCACTACTGACATTTTAGGCCAGATAATTTTTTGTTGTGGAGGGTGACAAGACTATCCTATGCTTTGAAGGATGATTAGCAGCATTCCTGGCTTCTACCCAGTAAGATGCCAATAGCATACTTAAATCCTTCCTAGTAGTAACACAAGTTTTTTTTCCAAGTATTACCAAACATCCCCTTAAGACAAAATTGCCCCCAGTTGAGAATCACTGTTATATACAATATTTATTTATCTTTATATATATATATATGTATGCATATATATATATAAAGAAAAAAATATATATATATATTTGCTCACTTCTGCATTATATATCTCCCCTTTAGAATCATTTTCTTTCTTTCTGATACATTTCTTATTTCCTTTGGTGAAAGATTATTGGTGGTAAATACAGTTTTAGTCCACTCTTATTCTCAAATGATAGCTTTGTTGGATACACAGTTGTAGGTGCATAATTATTTTCTCTCGGTACTTTCACCATGATAATTGTGAAATACAATTGATTGTATTTCTATTGCCAGTATTGCTATTGAGAAGTTTTCTGAAATCAATCTAATTATTTTGTAAGGATTTTATTTTTGTCTTTGGCTATATTCAGATTTCCTCTTTGTTTTTTGTTCTATAATTTCATTAGTGCATGAAAAGGAATAACATTTTGTTTTGGTTCATGAATGTCTAGATTCATGTCTTCCATTGGTTACAGAAAAATTTCAACTCCGATCCATTGAATATTGCCTCTCTTCTCTAGTATTGCATTAGGTGTGTATTTGATCATAACTTGAGCCAAGATCAAGAGTTGGACACTTAACCAACTGAGCCACTCAGGCGCTCCTTAAGCACATATTCAATGTCACTAGCAAATACCCTCAACATAAAAGCCAACTTCAGTACTTTAGGTACCTAAGTTCCCATCTTCACACTCAGTCCTTGACCTCTGTATTTTCTCTCTTAATAGCTTTCAATGGGAATGTTGGTGTGTGCATGTACTTTACCATGTTGCTGGAGAGCTAACTTAATCCTCAAAACAGCTCTCTCATAGTATTATTATTATTATTATTATTATTTTAAAAAATTTTTTTAATGTTTTATTTATTTCTAGGAGAGCTCCTCTGCGTGAGCAGGGGAGGGTCAGAGAGAAAGGGAATCACAGACTCTGAAAAAGGCTCCAGGCTCTGAGCTGGCAGTCAGCACAGAGCCCGATGCAGGGCTTGAACCCACGAACCGCAAGATCATGACCCAAGCGAAAGTTGGACGCTTAACTGACTAAGCCACCCAGGGGCCCCAGTATTATTATTTTTTTTAATGTTTATTTATAAGAGAGAGTGTGAGTGGGGGAAGGGCAGAAAGAGAGGGAGACCCAGAATCTAAAACAGGCTCAAGGCTCTGAGCTGTCAGCACAGAGCCCCACACAGGATTCAAACTCAGGAACTGCCAGATCATGACCTGAGCCGAAGTTGGATGCTTAACCAGCTGAGCCACCCAGGTGCTCCTCTCATAGGTATAATTGCTCTCATCTCCCAGATCATGAAAACATATGACATTGTGAAAGATGATATAATGTAGTAGAAACACATGAGTTTTGAAGCTGACCAACCAGGATTGAATTTTTACTCTTCACTTAGCTGTATAATTTTGGGCAACTTACTTAACCTCTCCAAACCTTGGTTTATCCATGTCATAGTATTCTTTATGGTGTTATTGGGGGCATTAATGAGAAATGCATTAAGTACCTAGACCTGAATAAATGGAATCTGCTGCTATCATGGTTCTAACTGTTGGTCAAGAGTCAATAACTTGCCCAAGGTCACTCAACTAGTGCACTGCAGGGCTGAGATTTAGTCTTAGGTCTGTGGTTCTAAAGCCTATATTTCTTTATCTTGTTTAAACAGTATTCACAGAGGAAAAAAAGAAAAATAATTCACAGATCTTTCATACATTTATCTGGTATTCTATCTAGTCTACACATATTTATTTATTTAGTAAAAATTTTTTTAATGTTTGGTTCTTTTTGAGAGAGAGAGAGAGAGAGAGCACAAGCAGGAAGGAGCAGAGAGAGAGACACTGAATCTGAAGCAGGCTCCAGGCTCTGAGCTGTCAGCACAGAGCCCAATGTGGGGCTCAAACTCATTACTTGAGCCAAAGTCAAACACTTAACAGACTGAGCCACCCAGGGGCCCTGATCTATACATATTTAAATGGCTAGTTTCTTTGGTGAATAGAAAAAGAGTTTCAACACTTGATCTCACATATTGCTAACTAGATTTTGATTCCCTCAAGAGCAATTTGTACTTAGTGTAATACTTAGATACTCAGGCTTTACAATAAGGAAGAGCTGGATTTGTGTCCTAGCTTCTCAACCTCTAGGAGCCACAGTTCCTGGTCTGTTAAATGGAAATAATATTAACTTCCTAATAGGAATATTTTGAAGGTAAGATAAAAGAAAATGCTACATTTAGAAAAAAAGGTCTAAAACATGGTAAATGCTCTCAAATAGTAGCTATTGTTAACCCCAAAGGCAGAGACTAGTTTCTACACTTATTTGTTCTTCTCAATAGTTCAATCGACCAATAATTAGTGTCTGTTTGTGCACTAAAGAAACTGTATGGCAATCCACCTGTTTGATACTAAACAGGACATTAAATTAAAAGGACCCTAAATTTGATCCCTTACAGCCAGAAGCTTATTAAGATAAGCCATTCTCTTACAGCCGATATAAGCAGAGAAAGTCTCTATTTCTGCTTTGGAAGATAATTTCCTCTTTCCCACAAGGAAGAAAAAAATTCAAGAAAAAAAACCCCATTTTCTTTTCAATAGCTTATAAAGACTAATTGCTCAAGCTCATGATATAAAGAGATAAATCTATAGAAGGATTCACCCTCTCTAATAATCAGGAAAAAATACATAAATAAAATTCAGACTATAATTACCTCCTTCTTTTGTTCTTCCCCAGCCGCTTATAAAACACTTTGTGTTTTGGTCCAGTTTTTGGAAAACATCAAAAGGTAGACAAATAGGCTGAATATAGTCGTTATACTTCACAGCTTTTTTTAAATGAAAAAGCGCAATATCGTTTACGTAAGTTTCCAAATTGAAGTCTGGATGGATAATGATTGCTTTAACTTTTATCCTTTTGGAGTATGGGTGACCTCCATGTATGTTATTAGTTCCGATCACAGCTCTCCACATTAAAGGATCTCTGAAAGAGAATAAATGTTGTTATAAACATGTTTTTTTTTTCAATCTTTGTTTATTTTTGAGGCAGAGAGAGACAGCATAAGCAGGGGAGGGGCAGAGGAGAGGGAGACACAGAATCCGAAGCAGGCTCCAGGCTCTGAGGTGTCAGCACAGAGTCCGAAGCGGGGCTTGAACTCACGGGTGGTGAGATCATGACCTGAGCCGCAGTCAGATGCTTAACCAACTGAACCACCCAGGCACCCCTATAAACATGTTCATTAAGTAAGTATTCTTAATCTCCCACTAGTTTTTGTTTTTCTTGGGTTAATCAGAAGAATTAAATCTTACTTTCATGTACGTCAAGTCACATCAAATAAAAGCCAAAATATCATGATGTAGGGAAGGAGAAAAAGATCAATGGGACAGAGGCTCCAAAAAACAGATTTAAGGACATGAGACTTTAATATATGATTAAGGTAGCACTTCTTAACCAGTGGACAAAAGAATGAATTATTCGATAAATGGTACTGGGACACCTAGCTAAACTAACTAGTTTGAAAAGTGAAATAAAATTAAATCTCTGAAAAACATTAAAATAAACTCAAAATGGATTAAATATTTAAATGCAAAAATATTTTTTCAATGCAGAAATCTTTTTAATAGCGTCTTCATTTCTTTTAGAGATATAGAAAGTGGTATGTGTAAGATTTGCTTCCAGATAATTTAAGGGGGAGGAGTTGGTGAGGATAAAGATGAAATAAGATCAGGTATGAATCGATAGCTTGAAGCTGGGTGCTAGGTATATGGAATTCACTAAAATATCCCTTCTACTTTTGTAAAGTTTTGCAATTTTAGAATGAAACATTTGGATATTAAATTAGCATGAGAAGTATAAAAAATGAGAAAGAAAATGTAGATGAATACATAGCATTGATAGGAAAAAGGACTTGATCAAGCATGATACTAAATATATAAAACAGGATGTACTTATGGATTTTGAGAATCTTAAAAAAAAAAGAACAAGTAAAAAACCAACCCAAAAAAATCTTCTGTAGGTCAAAATCAACAATTAAAACCCTAAGCATTTAATAGTTGTTACATCCGGAATTGGACTGGGAAGGAGGACCTATTACTTTGTAAACTTTTGTTTACAAATGGTGAAATTCCTTTTATCCTTCAAATTGGCAAAATGCGTGTGTGTGTGTGTGTGTGTGTGTGTGTGTGTGTGTGTATAATGCTCAGGATAAACAAAAGTCACAAAAACAAAGGACCTCTTAATTCATGTGGAAAGTATAAACAGATGGGTACTTTGCCAGCGGTATCAATAGCCTATAAAAGGTTGCATTGTATTTTATTCTGCAATTCTACTTCCTTGAATTTCTCCCAAGGAAATAGAAGATATTTAGCTATCTTAAAAGTGGATTAGGTAACCTCTAGAAAGTTTACCAAAAAATTTTGAAGCCCAAGTTGTATTTTGTGTAAAAAGAAATCATTGCTTTAAGCTACTCTGAAATAATGATCCTTCTTTTCTTTTCCAAACTTACTCAATTTATATTCCTTACCTCAAATTATATTCAGACCATAAGATTACAAAACAGGCTCTAGGGGGCGCTTAGGCGGTTCAGTTGGTTGAGCATCCAACTCTTGATTTTGACTCAGGTCATGATCTCAGGGTCATAGAATCGAGTCCCACATCAGGCTCTGTACTGAGCATGGAGTCTGCTTGAGATTCATTCACTCTCCCTTTTTCTCTCTCTCCCTCCCCCCCCCCCCTTTACTTCCCCCTGCTTTTCCTTGCTCTCAAAGAATAATAGTGAAAAAAAAAAAAGAAAAAAAACCCAGGCTGTATACACTGAACACTGTAAAACATTGCTGAAATTAAAGAAGAGATGAATAAATAGAAAGAGAACCTGTGTCCACGGATTGGAAGACTTAATATTGTTAAGATGACAATAACTACCCAAAGAAATCTATAGATTCAATGCAATCCCTATAAAAATCCCAATGATTTTTTTTAAGAAATAGAAAAGCCCATCCTAAAGCCCTACAGAATGTCAAGGGATCCCCAAGTAGTCAAAATAATCTTGAAAAAGAAGACTCTAGTTGGAGGACTCCAATTTCCAGACTTCAAAACTACTGCAAAGCTACAGTAGTCAAAATAGTGTAGTGCGGGCAGATACACACACACCAAATGAAAAGAATAGAAAGCCCAGAAATATACCTTTGCATATGGGCTCAACTGCTTTTCAACAAAAGTATCAAGACAATTCAGTGGGGGAAAGGACAGGTTTTTTCAACAAATTTTGCTGGCAAAATTATATTGTACATGCAAAAGAATGAAGTTGGACACTTACCTTACATCACATGCAAAAATTAACCCAAAATAAAGGCCTACATATAAAAGTAAAACAAAAAACTCTTAATGAACACACAGGAGAAAACTTTCATGTTACTGGATTTGGCAGTGATTTCTTGGATATGACACGTAAAACACAGGTAACCAAAACTTAATCAGTTGGACATCTTTAAAATTAAAAACTTTTGTGCATCAAAGGACATTATCAATAGAGTGAAAAGACAAGCCACAGAATGAGAGACAATATTTACAAATTATATCTTTGATAAGGGATTAATATCAAGAATATAAAGAAAAAACTTCCTACAGCTCAGCAAAAATCCCAATTAAAAAATGGGCAAAGGATTTGAATAGATGTTTCTTCAGCGAAGATCTACACATGGGTAATAAGTACACGGAAAGGTGGTCAACATCACTTGAGAGTGATCACTTCTCATTCAAGAAAATGTAAATCAAAGTCATAGTGAGGGGCGCCTGGGTGGCTCAGTCAGTTAAGTATCTGACTCTTGACTTTAGCTCAGGTCATGATCTCAGGATTGTGAGATTGAGCCCCAAGTTGGGCTGCATACTGGATGTGGAGCCTGCTTGGGATTCTCCCTTCCTCCTCCTCTCCCTCCCTCCCTCCCTCTCTCTCTCTCTCTCTTATCCTTTACCCCTGCCTCCCTCCCCCGCTCTTGCACTGAGAAAAAAACAAAAACAACAGCCACAGTGAGACATACTTCACATGCATTAGGATAGTTATTATAGTAGTAGTGTAAGTGTTAAGTAGTGTCAGCGATGAGCTAGGCATATGGAGACTGATATTCTGAATCGATTTCTAATCAGTGTGGAGTATTGGAAGACAAGAAACAAATTGAAGAGATATTATGCAGAGAGAGCTAACTCTGGGTAATGGAGCTGTTAGTGATGGTGTTATCTGAAAGAATAGAGAAGGCACAGGGTTGTAGAGGAAAGTTTTTTTTTAATTTTTTAAATGTGTTTTACTTATTTCTGAGAGAGAGAGAGAGAGAGACAGTGTGAGCAGGGGAGGGTCAGAGAGAGAGGAAGATACAGAATCCAAAGCAGGTTCCAGGCTCTGAGCTTGATGTCAGCACAGAGCCCGATGCAGGGCTTGAACCCACGAACCGTGAGATCATGACCTGAGCAAAAGTCGGACACTCAACCGATTGAGCCACCAAGGCGCCCCGAGGAAAGATTTTTTAAATTCATTTTCGAACTTGTGAGGACGGCAATCCAGTAGAAATGTGTAATAGGGAGCTGGAAATGTGGCTCACCTGGGGAGACTTGGAAGTGTCCAGTACATGGCGACTGCTGAAGCAAGCAGATGAGACATTCTAGCAAAGAGTACAGATGATAAGGCAAAAGGATAACAAGTGGAACTCTAGAAATATTGCCCTTTAGACGGTGACAAAGACTTGTCAAGGAAAAGGAGGAAAAAGACAGTGACTTAGAAATCGTTTCAGGAGTCTGTGACTCCCTCTCTCTCTGACCCTCCCCTGCTCACGCTGTCTCTCTCTCTCTCCTAGAAATAAATAAAAATATTAAAAAAAAAAAAAAAGAAATCGTTTCAAGGAGAGCGGCGGTCAACTTTGCCACAAGTTATGAAGATCAAATAGGAGGGGCGCCTGGGTGGCTCAGTCAGTTAAGCGTCCAACTCTTGGTTTGGGCTCAGGTCACGATCTCACAGTTCATGAGTTTGAGGCCCATGTCAGACTCTGTGCTGACAGTGCAGAGCCTGCTTGAGACTCTCTCCCTCTCTATGCCCCTCCCCTGCTTGCACACACTCTCCCTCTCTCTCAAAAATAAATAAATAAATTTTTTAAAAAATCAAATAGGATGGGGACTAAGAAGAGGTTGTTAGATATGGCATGGAGGGCGATCCTGAATAGTGTATTTGGCCACAGAACTCAGACTGCAATTGGGATTTTATGTGTCAATGCAGAGGAAGCAAAACAGGGTCACTCAGGGAGTCTAACAGTGACGGGAAGAACAGAAACAGGTTGGGTTCCTTGGTAGGTTGCTTAGGTTTTTACATAACGGTGGAGTGACCCACACATGTGTGAGCACTACAGGGAAGAAACCAGAGAGAGGTTGAAAAATACTAAAGAAACCCTGAGGCATAATGAAACGGCACAGGTCTGAGAACTGGCTTGAAATCAGGGGGCTGCTACTTAACAGCAGTGTGAGCTCGAGCCAGTTACCAAATCTCCCTGCTCTCTGGATTCCTCACCTGTAAAACAGAAATAATAATAGCTATCTCAGAGGGTTACTGGGAGGGATTATTTTCTAAACACAGAATTATATTTAATATCCTTAGACAGTACGTAATCTGAGAGCAAGTCTTTTATCAATGGTTGTTTTAAGGAGGAATAAGGGATAATTGATGGTGCAAGGTAAATAAGGAGGAAGTGGAATAAAAAGTGGCAAAGTCAGTCCTCTGACAGGAGGGCGCTCTGAAAAACAGAGACCACACCTCAGTGACGTCTACACCCCCAGCCCCCAGCCCAGCCCCTAGCATATAACCTATGTCCAGTAAATGTTGAGTGCAGAAGTAAAACCATCAATGAGATTTAGTCTTGAGATATGTTAGGTGGAATATGAACACTATCTTCGAATCATTGGAAGAGGAACTGGGTTCAGTATATCTGGCTTCAGAAAGCAGATAAAAAACCAAGACCCTTATTTTAACATGAGGTGTTTAAGAATTAGAGCTGGCCAAAAAAAGAAATGAGATTCTTCCCAAGGTAGCAGTCCATCATCATAAGAGATGTTTCGAGGAGAGAGCCATATGTTATGTAGTTATGGTTACATGTGTGGGTTTTCATTCTGACAAATCTGGATTTGATCCCTCATTTTGTTGCTCTAGCCGTGAGCAAGGTCCTTAACGCTTAAGCCTCAGGGTCTTCCTACAGCAAAGGATGGTTGTAAACAGTAGTAAAATTAAGTAAGAAAAAAATGCCTGTTATTTTTTCGGCAATAATTATTTCAGACTCAACAGCCCCTTACTTCAATATTGTAAGAAGGATTCAGATACAGGACAGAGGATTGAACCAGACCTTTAAAATGCCTCTTTGAACTCTAAGATTCTATGACAATACAACAAAGCTATATTATTTGACCAAGGTCATATATCTGGTAGGTTTTGGAAACTTTCTTAAAGCCTCTGAACCAGAAGACTAGGCTACAGGTGTCCTCGGTCTAAACTCACTATTCTTCCTACTGTGTCAAAGGACTAGACCAGTAAAAAGAACAATGTTAGAAGTCGGCAGGCAAGAAAAGCTTTTCCAAGAATCTTTGAACCATACCAAGCAGGTTTTTCCTCCCTTGATTCAAGGTCTAAATGCTGTTGAAAAGCAGTTTTTAAAGGTAGCATGTTAAAAACAGTTGTAAAGCACTCGCCTTTGAAAGTACAGAATTGATTCTAACTGTGAAGCTTTTTTTTCTAGATCTCCACCCTTGGCTTCTACCTTAGTACCTTACTATTTTTCTGCCTCTGTTCCTCAAAAGGCCAATTTATGGAACTGAAATGCATGTTTCAAAAATTGAGTAGACAGGCGCGCTTGGCTGGCTTAGTTGTTCTCAGGGTCATGAGTTCAAGCCCCACGGTGGGCAGAGAGGTTACTTTTTAAAAATTAGTATACAGACTAAAACCTTATGTACCCCATCAGGCCAGTTGCCCTCAACCAAATTTTGAATTTATTAGTTCCTCTTAAAGACTTTTCATTCTTCTCTCTTGGAGAATAATTTCTCTTATAAATTAAAGACTAAAGGGAGATTGTATGACAGGTACCATCATTTCCCAGAAGATTTTTCTTAGAGCTTCATATTAAATGGTTATGAGGGTCATGAAGTTCTATTCTACTGTGGTAAATCCTATTTCTCTAAGACTGACATCAACCATAGAATCAACAAACATTTATTATGTCTTCTCTAAAGTAGGCCAAGACCTATATTAGTCCGAAGAATACAAAATAAAACATGTAGCTCTTGGTTAAAAACAAAAAACAAAAAACAAAAAACTCCTGGTCCAATCATGAGAAAGACAAACACATGGTTACAATATAATTGTAAAACCTAAAAGAAAATTGTCAGTATTTAAGGCAAAGTCTGACAAATTCCAACCCATAGTCCAAATCTGACCTGTTTCCTATTTTTGTATAAACTGTGAACAAAGAATGTCTTTTATACTTCTAGATAGTTGGGACCCTCCCCCAATAGTATTTTGTGAAACTTCAGTGTTCATAAATATTTATCGGATCACAGCACACTTACTCAGTTGTATTGTCTGTGGCTACTTTGGTTCTATAGTGACAGAGTTGAGTAGCTGTGACGGAGTCCTTAAAACTTTTACTACCTTGGCAGAAAGTGTGTTGACCTCTGGTTTATAGGATTCACATCAACAAATATTCAGTGTGCTAAGCGTAAAGCATCATGGCTATTTGTAAACACACAGTTTAACTGAACATGGCTGAAATCAAATGGTCCTCTGTTATTTTAAAATATTCCCTAAGAGGGGGCGCCTGGGTGGCTCAGTCGGTTGAGCATCAGACTTCCGCTCAGGGCATGATCTCACACTCGTGGTTCAAGCCAGGTGCTGGGCTCTGTGCTGACAGCTCTGAGCTTATAGCCTGCTTTGGATTCTGTCTCCCTCTCTCTCTGCCCCTCCCCACCTCTCTCTCCTCCCAAAATAATATATTTTTTAAAAAAATATAGTTTAAAATATTCCCTAAGAGAATTTTTAAAAATAGGAATTGTGTTTTGAATACATACCTAATGTCCTTAGTGCAGTGGGCAGCTGTGAGGACCCACTTACTTTTCACTAAGCTTCCCCCACATACATGAGCAAGAATGTTGCCAGATTGGATTTGCAGGCTGACTAGCCATGGCCATGCGCCAGTTTGAGCTTCTGTGCCCCCTATAATGCGAGACCCTTTCAAGGCATCTGCAAGTGGTGCTGTTCCACATTCTAAAAATAAAAATCGTATATTATTTGGACTGAACATCTAATAATATGCATTACTTCCTAATCTTAACACATTAAACTTTTAAATTCCTATTTAAAAGATGGATACAGCAAGCTGGACTCCTAAGTCATGCCCATCTTTTGGAAAAAAAAAAAAATCTTAAAGGAGAGTTAAGACAAACATGCCTTAATCGATCACTTACAAATAGGCATTAAATCGACACGATTCATTAATTTTAAAACCCTATTCCTCAAAAATATAAAACTGAGACAGGGTTCTTTGACCAGGTTATCACATTGTTCCTTGTGCAAAATGGCAATTAAAGAGCCTGGGACTGATAAATCACGGGCGACAGATTATAATACTTACCATTTAACTCGTTAGGTTAATTTTTCTCAAGGGTAGTATGAAAAGGTCACCTACGGGCCCTTTCAACTCTGAATCCACTAAATTATTAATCATTAAGGTGGGAATGGCAAACCTTAATGTTTTGAGGAGCGTACACAGATGCGCTACATGAGCGTATGGCCTTTTTGCTACGACGACTACTACCCCGTCATGCCTGGACTGCTTAGGTCTGTACATTTTAAAGGTTGTTGGAACAGCAGAAAGGGAGGGACCCAAATCCTAACACTACAGAAGTGGGGGAAATGCACGGGACACTGTCCAAAAAGAAGAATGAACGGATACTGCCCTCTCGGTCTGCTGCTCCCTCCTCCAGGGCCTGGTGTGCCCTCCGCCTCGCTCGTGGGACCCCCGGCCACCCCGGTGCAGCCGCCTTCTCCCACCAGGGGCCGCGCCCAGGCCTTTCGGAGAGCGAGGAGTATCCTGTGGACCAGAGAGCGCAGCCCACAAACAGCAGCGTGGCGCTCAGGAGCCCCAGCGCCATTTTGGAACTCCCGGTGCACAAGATGGCGGCAGGCACGTCCTGCCTGCCTGGGCCGTGGGCCGCGGCCGAGGAGACCGGTGGGCAGGTGGTCCGTGGCCTAGGAGACCGGACGGGGGTGGGGTGCACAGGGGGGCCGCGGCCTAAGAGATGAGGTGGGGTGCGCAGGCGCTGCACAGGGTCGGGGTGGGGGGAGGGCGGTGCGCCGATGGTCCGCGGCCTAGGAGACTGCGGTGTGTGTCGGCGGCCGCAGTCTTGGAGACTGGATGCGTGGGCACGCGGAGTGGAGGCCCAGGCACACTAGGCAGGCCAGGGGCGTGGGGGCAGGAGGCCCGTGAAGCTGGTGCAGTGGCCCAGATGGGGCTGTCCCCGTTGGCGGCCCACTCACCTGGGGAATGCTGCCCTCAACCGGATATGAGCGTTCATTCACTGGCTAGATCCACTGTGCTCTTCCAGTACAGGTGGGCCCCTGTTGTGGGAGGGGAGGTGCGGGGTCCCGGGGCATTGCTAGCTCAGACTTGGAGGGCCCAGAAGGCTTCCAGAAGTCAGGGCAGCTAAACCGAGGCACGGAAGCTGGGGAGGGCAGACGGAAAGCAGAAGACAGCAAGTGCAGAGGTTGGGATCTGAGGTAGTATAGCCACCAGGGAACCCAATTTCTGTGATACAAATCGATTTCATTGTTTTGTAGTAGTTTGCCTTCAAGCGATCACCTCAGGGTGAGCCGATAAAATCAAATTGAGGACCACTGAAGTTAAGGACAAAGACTACCCGATGGTAACTGCTCGCTGGCTCTCTCTTTCTCTCACTCACTTCAGTCTGAAGCCTGAAAGGTGCATTATTCCTGGCCCCTATCAGAACCCCTGAGATGCCTTTTGACATTCCAAACATTGTGGGGAGAGGGCAAGATAAGTGGCACCAATTAATTGATCCACTGAACAAGTAGGTATTAACCTCACATTATGTACACGTACTGAAAAACTGAAATAAGTATCACATCCCTGGAGAGGTGTTAAGACCGTCCCTCTGACCCAGAGAACTTTGTAACTTGACTAGCAGAGAAAATCACCTGGGGAACAAAGAAATAAACCATGACACTCAAACCTAAAACGAATTCATACACAAGGGATTGGTGTGGGCTGTGGCAGTCTGGGAAGGTCCCTGAGGAGGGGGATGTGAGCTGCGCCTGATTGAGGGGGAAGATCAAGAAGAGGAAGGAGATGTAGTAACAACCGGCTAGTCTAACCGTACAGAATAAACAAAGGCATGAACATATATCCATACATGTTTCCCAAGAGAAAGAGAACCAAAAGGATATTCAGAGAGAGTATATTTATTATGGAACTTGGCTCACTCAATTAAGGAGCCTGAGAAATCCCACAATATGTCATCCACAGGTTAGAGAACTTGGAAGACCAATGGCATCAGTCAGTCCAAACCCAAGGGGGTAAGAACCAGGAGCTCTGTTGTGGGAGAGCAGGAGAGAAGATGTCCCAAGTCAAAGTGAAAAGGAGAATTTACCCTTCCTCCACCTTTTTGTTCTATTTGGGCTCTCAGTGGATTGGATTGAATGGCGACATTGGTGAGGGCAGATCTTTATGGAGTCTACCGATTTAATGCTAATCTCGTCCAGAAACACTCTCACGGACACACCCAGAAATACTGTTTTACCAGCTCTCTGGGCATCCCTTAGTCTAGTCAAGTTGATACATCAAATTAACCATCACAATAATGATAATGTAAGTGCGTGTGTAATTTTATTATTGTTTTTACTGTCTTCTATCATCTTACAAACGAGAGAAGCCATGCCTTAAAATTGTTGATCAGGATATGTAAGAGAAAAATTAAGTTAAAGGCTTCTTCATGCTTTTGTCTTTGATTTTTGTTTGGAATCCAGAATCAACATGTACGGCCCTTCTTCCCTTTAGCCGTCATTTAATACAGTTTTTGGATATGCAGTAGTTAGCCTGGAGCTTGCCTCCTACTTAAGGGTAAAGGCATTGATTGCTCAGCCGAACTGAAGAGAAACTTTTCAGTGTGCAAAGGAAGCTGGGGAAGAGGGAGGAAAGAAGCACGCAGCCCAATAACATGGCAGAAGGCCAGGCCTGAGCCTAAAAGAGATCTAGGAGAGTTTCACTGTGGTGGGTTGACCCAGGGTCTTTAAGGACACTGATGATTTAATGTTTGGTTTTAAATTGTTTTCTTGTTGCTCTCTTGAGCTGTGCTGAAGGCTGCTTCTCTTAATCCCACACTGTCAGTAACAAGGGAACAGTGTGGGCTGCCGTTAGTCTAGGAGGTAGGTCATCCGGTGAAGAATTAAAGTAGGGGTCAGTAAAAGGACAGCCACCTTGCTCATATCATCTTTCTGAGGTCGTCATGGTTGGCAGCATTAAATCAAAAGAGGTATTGGGGCTTACAGGTGGTGACGCATGGGAAAGGGAACAGATCAGGGCTGTACTGAAATCCAGGGGGGTAGGAGGTGGGCCATATTGGAGTGAAACAAGTTGCAGCATGAACTGACCCAGAGGCAGACAGGAAACAAACTTTCTGTTCTCCGAGTATCTTGGTGGAAAGTGATAATTAAAGGAGAGAAACACAGGGTATATTTCTGTGTATGGGGGGATGTGATCAGACAGAGTATGGCTTTGAAAGCAGGTCAAATGACAGGTCTTGGTATGACAGTTAACAGGGATTCAACACATTCTTCTACATCTTCTGATCAAAACCAGGTGCATGTAGCCAAGTTACGAAAGGGCAATGAAAAATGCAGTGGGGCCAGCAAAGGTCCTACACCTGAGTTTCCTCTGCATTTTCTAGATTTTCACTCTTCCGTAACCATCACTTCCTTTCTTTGTGGGATCCCTCCCATCAGCAGACAGAGGTAGGCAGCTTCCAAAATGACCTCCAATACGCTGTCTCCTGGTAGTCACAGCCTTGTTTAATCACCACCACCACCGCCCCTCCCCCACCGCCTATAGGGTTAGCTGGATTTAGTGACATGTTTCTAGCCAATAGAAAGTGGCAGAGGGAATGGGCCATCCTTTCCAAGATTAGGTGATAGAAAGATTGTCGCTTGTTCTTGACATTCTCTCTACCTATTGTGCTCTGAGGGAGGCTGGCTGCCATGTTGTGAGTTGCTCTGTGGAGTGGCTCCCAGCAGTAGCCAGTGAGGAACGGAAGTCCTCGATTTGATGGCCCAGGAAGAACCAAATCCTACCATGCCCCGTGAGTGGGCTGGGAAGCAGATCTCCCCCTGGTCAACCTTCAGAGGAGAGCACTCAGGCTAATGCCGCAATTGCAACCTCAGCAGAGATCTTAAGCCAGAGGCACTCTACCAAGCCACCCTCAAGATTCGCGCCCCCACAGAAGCCGCGAGACTGTTTTCTAGTGTTTTAAGGCACTGAGATTTTGGAATAATTTGTTATGCAGAGGCAGAGAATACATCTTATTTCTCCTACTTTTTTTTTTTAATGTTTTACCTGTCCTTAGGAAGAATATGTGTGTGTTTTTAAATGTTCTATTTATTTTTGAGAGAGATAGAGAGACAGCGTAAGCAGGGGAGGGCGAGAGAGAGGGAGACAGAATCCAAAGACAGGCTCCAGGCTCTGAGCCAGCTGTCAGCACAGAGCCCGACACAGGGCTCGAACCCATAAACCACGAGATCATGACCTGAGCTGAAGTCAGACACTTAACCGACTGAGCCACCCACGTGCCCCTAAAGAAGAATATTTATAGTACAGTTTATGTACAGTTTAAAGAATAACAATACAAGGATACCTACTTAAGAAAAAGAACGTTATTGTTGCTTTTGAATCTGCTGTGTATACCTCCCTGTGCTGCTTAACCACATATGTCTAGTGGTTACCATACTGGGCAGCAACGTTATAGAATATTTACATAACTGCAGAGTTCCTTTGGACAGCTCTGCTCTATACAGTATGTTTAGTTTTGCATGTTTTTGAACTTCATGTAAGTTGAATCACACAATGAGTTTTCTTTTGCGGCTATCTTTTATTCGTATTAGTTTCTTGACTTTCATTCATGTGGTTATCTACAATTGTAATTCATTTATTTTACATGCACCTACTGTGAATATGATACAATGTATTTATTTACTTTGGAATCCGTTATTGATGGACATTTGAATTGTTTCCAGATTTTTGCTATTACAGCTACTACTGTTATGGGTATGAGCATGAGTTTCTCTGGACTGTATGCCAGGTTGAATTGCTGAGTCATAGAGAATACACACCATTACCTTCTCTAAACAAAGTCAAATTGTTTTCCAAAATGTTGTAACAATATACTCCAACTAGCAACATAAAAAATGTTCCCATTGTTTGTATCAGCACCAAGTCTCTAATTTTCTACCAGTCTTGTGGTTACGAATTGAGAACTCATGGCTTCAATCTGCATTTTCCTGATTTTGAATGAGTTTGAGTATTTGAATATTTTTTCATATATTTAAGAGACATTCAGTAATTACCTCACATTAAGTGCCTACTTAGGTCTTTTATTTGTTTGTCTTATTGATTTCATTAACTGGAAGCCTTTAATCTTTTCATTGTCTCCATAGTTTGCCTTTTCCAGAATGTGACATAATTGGAATCATACAGTATGCAGCCTTTTCAGACTGGTTTCTTTCACTTAGAAATATGCATTTAATGTTCCTCCATGTATTTTCATGGCTTGATAGCTCATTTCTATCAAGTGCTGAATAGTCTTCTGTTATCCGGATGTACCACAGTTTACCCTTTCACCTACTGAAGGACATCTTGATTGCTTCCAAATTTTGGCAATTATGAAGAAAGCTGCTATAAACATCCCTGTGTAGGTTTTTGTGTGAACATAAGTTTTCAACTCATTTGGGTAAATACTAAGGAGTGCAATTGCTGGATCATATGATAAAAGTTTGCTTAGTTTTGTAAGGAACTGCCAAACCATCTTCCAAAGTGGCCGTACTGTTTTGTATTCCCACCTACAATGGATGGAGTCGCTCCACACCCTTGTTATTATTTGGTGTCATCAGTATTCTGGACTTGAGCCATTCTAATAGGTGTGCAGTGGTGTCTTGTTTTAATTTGCATTTCCCTGATGGCCTATTATGTGAAACATCTTTTCATAGGTTTATCTGCCATCTGTATATCTTCTTTGGTGAAATGTCTATTAAGGTCTTTGGCCTTCTTTTTTGATTGGGTGGTTTTTATTATTGAATTTTAAGAGTTCTTTGTATATTTTGGATAACATTCCTTTATCAGCTGTGTCTTTTGCAAATACAGCTGATCCTGGAACAGTGCAGGGGCTAGGGGTGCTGATCTCCTGCACAGTCAAAAATCTCCATTTTACTTTCAACTACCCCCAAATTTAACTACATTTAACTACTAATAGACTGCTGTTGACGGGAAGCCTTACTGGCAACATGAATAGTTGATAAACACATATTTTGTATGTTATATATATTATATATTGCATGTTCTATATGTAATGTATATATACTGTATTCTTACACTAAAGTAAGCTAAAGAAAAAATGTTATTAAGAAAATCGTAAGGAAGAGAAAATACATTTATAATACTCTACTATATTTATCTATTTTTTTAACAACATTTTTTTTTTAATTTATTATTTCTAGGAGAGCAAGAGAGAGCGTGAGCAGGGGAGGATCAGAGAGAGAGGGAGTCACAGACTGAAACAGGCTCCAGGCTCTGAGCTGGCAGTCAGCACAGAGCCCGATGCGGGGCTCAAACCCACAACCCGAGATCATGACCTAAGCGAAAGTCGGACGCTTAACCGATTAGCCACCCAGGCGCCCCTCTACTATATTTATCTAGACAGTAAGTTTACATCATTGATTTACAAGGCGAATCATGTCAGTACCTGTATCACTACTGTACTATATGACACAAAACACAGTAGATGTTACACATATTCCTGACACTAATCATCAACAATGAAAATAGAATGTGAAAAATGCATATTTACTTATAGGTATAATGATTCATTCGTTAATAACAAAGAAGCAGCAATATGATTGCTTTATGATAGCCTAGAATAATCAATAAGATTGCCTCACAGTAGCCTTGCCTGCACACCAACGAATTAATCACTATAAAAAATGTTTTGGTGGCGCGCCTGGTTGGTTTTTGTGTGAACCACACACAAAAGTCGGTTGGGCGTCCGACTTTCGCTTAGGTCATGATCTCGCGGTTCGTGGGTTCGAGCCCCGCGTCGGGCTCTGTGCTGACTGCCAGCTCAGAGCCTGGAGCCTCTTTCGCTATGTGACTCCCTCTTTCTCTGACCCTCCCCTGCTCACGCTGTCTCTCTCTCTCCTAGAAATAAATAAAACATTAAAAAAAAATGTTTTGGCGTACAGCATCACAGTAATAATCATCACACAGGATCAGAAATACTGTTACGGTTTTAAAAAACCACGTACCTGTGATGATAGGCTGATGTAAAATTTCTCCAGTTACAGGAGAGAAACATGCTGTACAATAATACAATTCTTTGAAACCAAAGGTATAAAACAGTAAGAAAACTAACACATTATTAATTTTAAATATGCCTGCGTAAGGACAGGCTGTCTGCTTCTGTACAAGCCTTGCGCATGATGTTCCCCATGATGGACACTTAGGCGATGATGACGATGACCTGAAATGTCTCATGAGTTCTGCATGAAGACACTGACGTACATACACAACACACAAGTTTGTTTACTGGACAGCATGGCGGATGATTGTTTACTATTCATTAAGTGGAGATAGCTTATCATAAAGTTCTTCATTCCCCCCACCACCACCCCGTTTTCATTTTGACTAGGCTGACGAGGAGGGGCTGGTCCTGCTGTCCCGCGTGGGAGGGACAGCAGGAGAGGTAGGCGCATGTGGTGTAACTTTCTGGAAATACATCGTAATTTCTGTCTTTTTCGCATTTTCATTTCCCTAAAGATGGTTCCATACGCTACCAATCCTTCTTCCACCATTTGCTCTAGTTTCAGTGCCCATGTCTGACAAGGGTCCCATCATAAAAGGAGTCAAAAGCAGTCTTGAATAATCAGAACCCTTCTGTCAGATTATTTAATGTCCATTTGTTTCCTGGCACTGCTTCTACATCTTCTCACTGTCTGGCACCGGTTCAGACGCACTCACCTCCGTCGAGTTGTCTTCAGCTAATTCCTCTGCGGTGGTATCTTAAATCCTCTGGGTATCCTCTGGTGTCTGTTAGCTCTTAAATTTCTCCAAAATCCATATCTCGAAACCCTTCACCCCCTACCTTTCTCGCTATATCCATAATCTCTTTCATGATTTGATTGGCTCTGTTGTAAATCCTGTGTCTGACATCTGGGCACAGTTTTCTCCGACAGCAAAGTATTGTTTCGTGCTTCATGGCTTTCATGGCTTTTTCTATTACAACAATGGCATCTTCAAAGGTGTAATCCTTCGAGGCTTTCATGATGCTCTCTCTGTCAGGGTTCTCTTCCACAGTATTGACAGTCCTTTCATAGAGCACAGTGTATTATGAGCCTTAAAGGTTCGTATCCCCTGATCTAGAGGCTGAATGAGAGACATTGCCTTTGGGGACAGGTAGATCACTTCGATGCCTTCAGTATTGAACTCATGAGGGGCATTGTCCGATATCAAAAGAACTTTAAAAGGCACTGTCTTACTGGCAAGGTACTTCCTTACTTGAAGGACACAAGCATTCCAGAAAAAGGTTCTTGTCCAGGCTTTCTTGTGCGATCAAAAGACTGGCAACTGGTGTTTATCTTTTCCCTTTAAGCTGGGTGGTTAATAGCATTACAGATAAGGGCAGTTCTGATCAGAAACCCGACCGCATTTGCAAAAGATAGTAGAGCTGGCCTCTTCTTCCTGGCTTGAATCTTGGTGCTTGCTTCTCTTTCTTACTCATAAGTATCCTTTGTGGCATTTTTTTTTTCAAAATGGGACATTTTAGCTGCATTAAAAACCTGTTCAGGCTGATATCCTTTCTCCTCAATGATTTTCTTTTTCTTTTTTTTTTTTAAATCACATCTGGGAACTCCTCTTGCAGCCTCCTGAGCTGCTTCTCCTGTTCCTTGCCTTTTTTGAAGTCAAACCTCTTTTTAAAATGATCATACCATCTTTTGCTGGCATTCAATTCTCCAGCTTTATTTTTTTTAGTGTTTTATTTATTTATTTTTGAAACAGAGACAGAGAATCCCAAACAGGCTCCAGGCTGTCAGCACAGAGCCCAGCGTGAGGCTTGAACCCACCAACTGTGAGATCATGACCTGAGCCGAAATCAAGAGTTGGACTCTTAACTGACTGAGCGACCCAGGCGCCCCTAAATTCTCCAGCTTTATATCCTTCATCTCCCTTTTGCTTTAAGTTGTCATATAATGATTTTTTTTCTCAAATCATATGGAGTCTATGGGTTTGCCTTTCGTATAGTAGTCCCGCAGCTGCATAAAAGCTGCATTTTCGAGAAAAGATTTCACAAAAAGTCCAAGGGTTTTTGCACCTGCTGGTGTATCTGCAGTGATGACTTCATGAATTTTCTATTTTCACAGTGCTCCTTCTGCTGGATTCATTTATCTTGAAACAGGCAATCAACAGCCACGCACCTCAATCTCTGTGACATAGCAAACAATGAAACATTTTCTTGTAATGCCATGACTTTTCTCTGCTTCTCGGGAGCAGTCCAGCATCGTTAGTGCCATTCATATGGATCCCATGGTGTTATTCAAGGTTTACAGTGTTGCACCAAACATGATGAAAAATACTGAGAAGCACGGGAGGTCCCTTTTGACTGATAAGTTTAGTGAAGAGACCAGCTGCTCATGGCGGGAGGGGGGTGCTTTGCATCACATGGTGTTTTAAGCGGATACTTGAGCTCACTGCAAGAGTAACAGGCAGTAGCTATGAAATTTACAGCAATACAGCGTATACTGCAGTTAACTTTATGCAGCTATGATATAATACTGCATCTTTATGTTTGTTTACATTTCTCTCCACTGAATGGCACAAGTACAGCCTGTATGTGCAAAAGTTTGGAGAGCTTTACCTTTTTATAATAGACTATATTTTATGGTAATAGATGATAGAATAGTATCCATATATTTTATGCATTTATGACATAGCTTTTTCTTAAATTTGTTTATATTCCTAGGCTAAGTGGTTTATCTGCACCTTTTTTTCAAATTGTCAAAAGTCTCCAAAAAATATTCCAATGTATTTATTGAAAGAAATCAGCATATATGTGCATTCACTCAGTTCAAACCCATGTTGTTCAAGGGCCAGCTGTATTTTCTCTGGGTCTGTGGCTTGTCTTTTCATTGTCTTCAAATTGTCTTTCACAGAGCAGAAACTTTTAATTTTAATGAAGTCTAATTTATCAATTCTTTCATCTATCGTGCTTTTGGTGTTCACCTAAAGTCATCAACAAATCCAAGGTCATCTATGTTATTCTCTTGTGTTCTAAGGCTTTTATATACCTCTGTGTTTTTACATTTATGTCGTGATCGGTTTGAGTTAATTTTTGTGAAGGACGTATCTAGATTCCTTTTTTTTCCCCCATGGGATGTCCAATTGTTTCAGCACCACTTGTTGAAAAGACTATCTTTGAGGCACCTGGTGGCTTAGTTGGTTAAGTGGCTGACTTCGGCACAGTTCATGATCTCACGGTTTGAGTTTGAGCCCCACTTCGGGCTCTGCGCTGACAGCTAGCTCAGAGTCTGCAGCCTGTTTCAGATTCTGTGTCTCCCTCTTTCTCTGCCACTCCCCTGCTCATGCTCTCTGTCTCTTAAAACTGAATAAGCATTAAAAAAAAAAAAAGACTATCTTTTTGCTTCATTATAGTGCCTTTGCTCCCTTGTTAAAGATCAGTTAACTATATTTATGTGGGTCTATCTCTGGCCTCCGTGTTCTTTTCCAATGATGTTTTTTTCTGTTCTTTTGCCAATACCACTCTGTCTTGATTACTGTAGCTTTATAGTATGTCTTGAAGTCAGGTACCGTTAATCGTCCAATATTATTCTTCTCGTCCAATATTGTGTAGTCTATTCTGGGTCTTTTTACTCTCTGTATAACATTCAAACAAATGTTTGGATGTTTGTTGATATCCACAAAATCTGGGATTTTGATTGAGCTTAGGAATCTTGACAATATTATCTTTCTGTCCATTAATGTGGCATATTTCTCCATTTACTTAGTTCTTTGATGTCTTTTATCAGAGTTTTGTAGTTGTCCTCCTATAGCTCTTATATATACTTTTGGTAGACTGATACCTAAGTACTTCATTTTGGGGAGTGTTAATGTAAATAGGATTGTATTTTAAATTTCAGATTCCGGTTGTTCATGGCTGGTATACATGAAAGCAATTGACTTTTGCACATTAACCTGTATCCTGCAATTCTGGTGTATTCACTTATTTATTCCACTTTTCTTATTGAATCTTTTGGATTTTCTGCGTAGATAATCATGTCATTTGCAAATGAAGACAGTTTTATTTCTTCCTCCCTGATCTGTATACTTTTGTTTCCTTTTCATATTTCACTAGGACTTAATAGTGCAATGTTGAAAAGCAGTGGTTAGAGGGGACGTCTTGCCTTGTTCCTTACTATAGTGGGAAAGGTGTGAGTTTCTCCCTAGTAAGTATGAGGATAGTTGTAGGTTTTTTTGTAGATATTTACCAAGTTGAGGAATTCCCCCTCTTGTTTACTGGGTTGTTGTTGTTGTTTTTTAATCATGAATGAGTGTTGAATTTCGTCATATGCTTTTTCTGCATCTATTGTTATCTGATGTTTCTTCTTCAGCCTGTTGTGATGGATTGGTTTTATTTTATTTTTTAATGTTTGTTTATTTTGAGATAGAGAAAGTGCATGCGTGAGCAGGGAAGGGGGAAAAAGAGGGAGAAAGAGAATCCTAAGCAGATTCTGTGCTGACAGCAGATTGGCTGACAGCAAATTCCGATGTGGGATTTGATCCCATGAACAATGAGATCATGACCTGAGTCGAAATCAGGAGTCAGAGGCTCAACCTACTGAACCATCCAGGTGCCCTGTGATGGATTGATTCTAAAGTGTTGAACCAGCCTTGCATACCTGTGATAGATGCTACTTGGTCATGGTTTACAATTCTTTTTATACATTGTTGGATTTGATTTGCTAATATTTTGAGAATTTTTGCATTTGTTCATGAGAAACATTTTTCTGTAGTTTTCTTAGAATATCTTTGTCTGGGAGGCATCTGGGTGGCTCAGTCAGTGAAGCATCCAACTTCGGCTCAGGTCATGATCTCACAGTTTGTGGGTTTGAGCCCTGCATCGGGCTCTCTGCTGACAGCTCAGAGCCTGGAGCCTGCTTTGGATTCTGTGTCTCCCTCTCTCTCTGACCCTCCCCTACTTATCCTTTGTCTCTCTCTCTCTCTCTCTCTCTCTCTCTCACTTAAAAATAAATGTTAAAACATTTTTTTAAAAAGAATATCTTGGTTTTGGATTTAGGTAACTCAAGAAATGAGTTAGGAAATATTTCTTCTCTTTATATCTTCTGAAAGAGACTGTGGAGAATTAGTTTAATTTAATTAGCATAATTATAATTTCTTAAGTGTTTGGTAGAATTCACCAGTGAACCCATTCAGGTATACTGGTTTCTATTTTTTTTTAATTTTATTTATTAAAAAAATTTTTTAATGTTTAGTTTTGAGACAGACAGAGCGAGCGCGCGAGTGGGTTAGGGGTCAGAGAGAGAGGGAGACACAGAATTTGAAGCAGGCTCCAGGCTCCAAGTTGTCAGCACAGAGCCCGACACGGGGCTCAAACTCATGAATGGCAAGATCATGACCTGAGCTGAAGTCAGTTGCTTAACTGGCTGAGCCACCCAAGTGCCCCTATTTTTTTTTGTTGTTTATTTATTTATTTTGAGAGAGAGAGTGCAGGTAGGGTAGGGGCAGAGAGAGAGGGAGAGAGAATCCCAAGCAAGGTCTGCACTGCCAACATGGAGCCTAACGTGGAGCCAAAGCCATGACTGTAAGATCATGACCTGTGCCAAAGTCGGATGCTCAACCCACAGAGCCATCCAGGTGCCCAGTGCTTTCTATTTTGGAAGGTTATTCATTACTGATTCAATTTCTATAATAAATATAGGTCTATTCAGATTGTCTATTTATTCTTGTATGCGTTTTGTCAGATTGAGTCTTAAGGAATTGGTCCATTTCATCTAGGTTTATCAAATCTGTTGGCACAGTTTTTCAGAGTATTGCTTTCTTCTTTTAATATCCACGGTTCAGTAATGATGTCTCCTCTTCCCATTTTAATAATAATTTGTGTCTTTCTTTTTTTCTTAACCTGTTTAGATGCTTATCAGTTTTATTGATCTTTTTAGAGAACCAGCTTTGGTTTCATTGATTTTTCTCCACTGATTTCCTGTTTTCAATTTCATAGAGTTCTAATTTTTATTTTTTTCTTCTGCTTACAGATAACTGAATCTAACAATGTTTCTCTGTGTTTTGTGCTTCTTTTGTAACTTGTTTAGGATGTACTTTATGTGACTTGTTTAAGAAATCTTTCCCGGGGCGCCTGGGTGGCTTAGTCGGTTAAGCGTCCGACTTTCGCTTAGGTCATGATCTCGCGGTTCGGGGGTTCGAGCCCCGCGTCGGGCTCTGTGCTGACTGCCAGCTTGGAGCCTGGAGCCTGTTTCAGTCTGTGACTCCCTCTCTCTCTGACCCTCCCCTGTTCACGCTGTCTTCCTCTCTCCTATAAATAAAACATTAAAAAAAAAATCCCTAAGTTGAGGTTTTAAAGGTATTCCTTACATTATCTTCTAAAGGTCTTATAGTTTTTGTCTCCCATATTTAAGTTTTCTATCCACTTGGAATTGATTTTTGTGTATGGTGTGAAGTAGGAATCCCATTTCCATTTCCCTACGTGAATAACCAGTACTTCCAGCACCATTGATTTCATTGTTAAACTTTTTGTATGGAAAAAATCATATATATACCCAAAAATAGAATAAACCTGACAATTATAATTTCATGGTCAATCTTGCTACATTCATATCCCTATCTACTTTTCCCCACCACCAAAATTATTTTGAAGTAAATTCCAAAAATTATGCCCTTTTCATATAAACATTTTATTATTTATTCAAAAAGCAAGGTATTTTAAAACATATTTGCAGCACCATTATAACACTTAAAATGATAATTCTTCCATAGAGACCTATTGACTAAATCCAGCATTACCCTGATACCCAAAACCAGACAAAAACATTATGAGAAAATACTACTGCAGACGAATATCCCTCATGAATAGAGACAAGAATCTTTGATAAAACATTAGTAGATCACATTCAGAATTAATTAAAAAAAAAAATTATACATCATGACCAAGTGGTAGTTCTCCTGAGAATGTAAGACTGGTTCAATATTAGGAAATCAATTAATAAAATCTATCATATAAACAAACAACTATTAAAGAAAAGCCATATGGGGCACCTGGGTGGCTCAGTCAGTAAGCATCTGACTCTTGATTTCAGCTCAGGTTATGATCTCACAGTTTATGAGTTTGAGCCCCATGTGGGGCTCCACACTGATAGTGCTTGAGCCTGCTTGGGATTCTCTCTCCTTCTCTCTCTGCCCCTTCTCGCTCCTTCACTCTCTCTCTCTCTGTCTCTCTCTCAAAATAAATAAATAATTTTTTAAAAAGCCACATGATAATATCAATGGATGTAGAAAAAGCATTTGATAAAATTCAACATCTGTCTTCGATTAAAAAAAAAAACCCTTCTGAATTAGGAACAGAGGGAAACTCCCCTAACACGAGAAGTGACTTCTTTAAACAAAACTCCTACAGCTAATATTATAGTTAGTGTTAAAAGATTGAGTGGTTTCCCCCTTAAGACTGGGAGAAATTAATAATGAAAGAAGTCCAGTCTCACCAGTCCTATTTAACACTGTACTAGAAATCCTAGACAGTAAAATAAAGCAAGATAAATTAAAGGCTTATAGGTTTTAAAGAGATAAAACTATCTCTATTCACAGATGACATTATCTACATTGAACCCACTCCTTCTGTCTCCAGGGCCCCAGCAATCTACAAAAACAAGACAAAACAAAAAAACCAAAAAACCCCCAAACTCCTAGAATAAGTGAATGTAGCAAGGTAACGGAACATAAGGCGCCTTCCTAGCCGGGAACAACTGGAAACTGAAGTTTAAACATTTTAAATAGCTATAAGAAAAAAAGAAAAAGAAGTAGTAATTAGGTATAAATCTAACAAAATACATGCACAGTCTCTATGCTGGGGGGGGAGAAACAAAAGAAAAAAGGAAGGAAAGGAAAGGGAAGGAGAAAGAGGAAGGAGGAGGGGAAAAAAAAGAGAAAATCTGAGAAAGAAAAAATCTGAGGAAGAAAATTGAAAAAGATCTAACTAATGGAGATATATTGTGCTTATGGACTAGAAACCTCAATATTGTTAAGTGCCAGTTCTTCCCCAGTTGATCTATATATAGGTTTAATACCACCCAATCATAATCCAGCAGGATTTGTTTTTAAAATAGAATTTATATAGAAAGGCAAAGGGACTAGAATAGCCAAAGCAATTTTAATGGGGAAAAAACCCAAAAACAAAAACAAAACAAAATAAAATTTGAAGAATTCATACTTCCTGATTTCAGGACTTACTATAAAGTTATAGTAATCAAGGAAGTGTGGTTCTGAAGGGACAGACACATAGATCAATGGGACATAGTCGTTGAAACCAATCCTTTGAAAAATGTGACTTAATGCCTAATGTATTATCTTTTCACAAACACTCTAATGCGTTTGAAAAGAACTATTTCCAGCTTTATTTTCTACATCACATTTCAATTATAAACTGCACATTTTTCACATTTAAACATCTCTGGAATTAGGATGATCTGCCCCTCAGTGACATGTCACACTTTCACTGGCAGTGGCGTTTCTTCCTTACTGGTACTTGAGATAATAGTGTGTCTACTATCAGTTGTGGTTTACAGTTGGTGAAATTCAGTATATTAGGTCAAGTCTTTTAATTGTTCAAATCAATGTCTTTACTGATTGTTTTTATGTCTTTTTTTGGTATCCATTATGAGAGGGATGTTAAAAACTTACTAAGATTATGTATTTTTCTCATTATATTTCTACATTTTGTTTAATATCCTGATCCTGTATTATTATGTGCATTCAACTTTAGAGGTGTTTTATCTTCCAGGTGAGTCGAATCTTTTAGCATTTCATTGTGACTGTTTTTGTCCCAAGTAATAATTTTTTCTTTAAAGTCTATTTTTTTCAATGTAAAGGTAGCTATACCAGTACTTTCCTTTGGCTAGTATTTGAATGGTATAACCCTTTCCATATTTTCCCTTTCAACTCTTATGTATCCTTTTTTTTTATTTCAATTAAAAAAATTTTTTTTGTTTATTTACTGTGAGAGAGAGACAGAAGTGTGAGTGGGTGAGGAGCAGAGAGAGAAGGAGACACAATCTGAAGGAGGCTCCAGGCTCTGAACTGTCAGCACAGAGCCCAACGTGGGGCTTGAACTCACGAGCCATGAGATCATGACCTGAGCCGAAGTTGGATGCTTAACCACCTGAGCCACCCAGGTGCCCCTATTTTAATGTTTTAAATATTTGTTTATTTTAGGGGGGGGAGGGGCAGAGAGAAAGACAGAATCCAAAGCAGGCTCCAGGCTCTGAGCAGTCAGCACAGAACCTGATGCAGGGCCCAAACCCGCAAGCTGTGAGATCATGACCTAAAGCTGGATGCTTATCTGACTGATCCACCCAATATGAATATGAATATTTGTATTTTAGATAACATATTTTGTAAATAACATATAGCTAGATTTTGCTTTCTAATTCAACATGGCACTCTTTGGTATTTAACTAAAACACCCTGTGCATTTACATTTATTGTCATTACTCATAAAGATTTCTACCGTTTGACTTTAGGCAGTTACTTTGCCTGTTTCTTTTTCCTCCTTTCCTGTTTTCTTCTGGATTGAGTGTTTTCTATTAGGTATAGAATTCTAGATTTTTAAAAAATGTTTATTATTTTTGAGAGAGAGCATGCGTGAGTGCACACACAGGGCACACACAGAGAGAGGGAGACAGAGGATCCACAGCAGACTGTGTGATGATAGCAGAGAGCCCAATGCGGGGCTCAAACCCACTACCGTGAGATCATGACCTGAGCCAAAGTCAGATACTCAACTGACTGAGCCACCCAGGTGTCCCCTAGATGTTTTACTATGTACAGTGACATAGTGAAAATCAGAGGACTCTTTTGTCATTTCCCCAGGTAGTTTGAGCTTGTGAAAGACCATGTTTCTTTCTTTTCTTTTCTTTTCTTTTTTGTATCTTCACCAAGCACAGTGTTTTGTACATAGTCAATTCATAAAAATTGCATTTAATTACTCATGATGGTAAAGAGTAGTGGGCAAAAAAGGAATGTGACCTTTTTCCTTTTTGAAATTGTCTAAATCCATTTTTGTTTAGTATTCTGTAAACTATATCCAAGTGTTCTTTGCACAATGTTTCCTTAATTAAAAAAATTTGGGGAGGGAGCAAGTTTTTCCATACGTGATATTAAATATCTATTGCCAGTGGGAAAAAAAATCTTCGATGCGGTTTTCCTCAAAACAAAGTATTAAATTACCACAGATAAAATCTCAAGTTTTTATCACTGACCTTTCATTTAGAGAATGGAACATTAGTAAAGTACCATTTATGAACTTCTAAAAAAGACACTATCTGCTAACGTGTTATTTATGGACTCATGTAATAAACATAAAAACATGAACTGGGGGTGCCTGGCTGGCTCAGTCAGTACAAAGTATGACTCCTGATCTCAGGGTTGTAAGTTTGAGCCCTATGTCAGGTGTAGAGATTATTTTAAAAAATAAAATCTTAAAAAAATAATAAAAAACATGGACTCAAGGGAAACTGGATTAAGAAAATGATCTGAAGTAAAGATAACAAAATGTTAACATTTATTATTATGAGTGGTCAGTGTACAAGGATTTTGTGTGTCAAACTTTAGTTTTTATTATTTAATTTTAGAAGTTTGTAAAACTGTGATTTTAAAATGGAGGTTGCCATCTAGTGGACACATTTAAACAGAACTTTAAAAATTTTTTGGTGGTAAAGATACAATGGAACAAATCTTTTAGATTCTTCAACACAGATAGAAAAGGAGGTCCATTCTTGTGGTTAAGACCACAAACTTTGGAATTGATCCACACCTAGGTATGAACCCTAGTTTTGTTGTATAGAGACTTTGTTTTTTGTAAATGGGATTAGTAACCTTGTATTTTTAATTTTTTTAAAAGTAAGCTGTATACCCAACATGGGGCTGGAACTGACAACCTCGAGATCAGGAGTTGCATGCCTCTTCTACTGAGCCAGCCAGGTGCCCCAAGACTACTATATTTTGTCTTTACTCTTTATTAAAATTTTTTTTTTAATGTTTAGTTTTGAGAGACAGAGCACAAATGGGGGCGGGGCAGAGAGTGAGGGAGACACAGAATCCGAAGCAGGCTCCAGGCTCTGAGCTGTCAGCAGAGTCTGACATGGGGCTTGAACTCATGAGCTGTGAGACCATGACCTGCACCAAGGTTGGACGCTCAACTGACTTGAGCCACCCAGGTGCCCCAAGATTATTTTCTATTGAATGGTTAGATATTATTAGGTTTGAGCCCCAGATCCCTAGTTATGAATACTCCTATAATCTTAGGCAAGTTAACAAGCTCACAGGATGAGCTAGAGATCTAAATTCCACAAGAGCTGTAGCACTGCCTTGTTCATCGCTCTTTCCCTAGGAAAGCCTTTAATAAATAGCTGAATAAATGAATGAATGGATGGCATTACTTTAATACAGTTCCTGGGTACATTTACTAAACTTGTTGCACTCAATGAATAGTAGATATTAAGTAAATGGTATGACTGTGTATGTTGTGTACATAGCAAACCCTGAACTCGTAACAATCTATAACCTATTTACATAAGTTACCAGTTAAAAACTGTTATATATACTTATGGAAGGCAGCAAACTACTGTTATCTGTTAATTTTGAGGAAAAGGATCCCAATCATGAAATGATAAAAAGACTTGATCTCTGTTTGCTTCAAAGAAATTTAATACTGATAAAAGGCGATAGTTATCAGAATTGGTCTCTTAAAAAAATGAGTCCATTAAGCCTCTGACTCCTGATAGTGGCTCAGGTCATGAGTTCATGGGTTCCATCCTCACTGACAGCGTAGACCCTGCTTGGAATTCTGGCACTCTCCCTCTCTCTCTGCCCCTCCCCAGCTCACGTGTGTGTGCTCTCTCAAACTTTAAAAAAAAAAAAAAAAAAAAAAAAGGTTACAGGCACCTGGGTGGCTCAGTCGATTAAGCGTCCAACTTCAGCTCAGGTCATGATCTCACGGTTCATGGGTTCGAGCCCCACGTCGGGCTCTGTGCTGACAGCTAGCTCAGAGCCTGGAGCCTGTCTTCGGATTCTGTGTCTCTCTCTCTCTGCCCCACTCATGTTCTGTCTCTGTCTCAGAAATAAACTATTTTAAAAAAAGGTTAAATGGCCTAAATCTCCTCCAAATGTCTGTCCCTCAAGACTCTTGCCAGGGGCGCCTGGCTGGCTTAGTAGGGTGACTAAGAGAGCTCTGGGGGAGGGGCAGAGAGACAGGGAGACACAGAATCTGAAGGAAGCTCCAGGCTCTGAGCTGTCAGCACAGAGCCCAACGCCGGGCAAGAACCCACGAACCGTGAGATCATAACCTGAGCCGAAGTCGGACATTTAACCAACTGAGCCACCCAGGTGTCCCTACTCAAGACTTGTTGATGGTCAATATTTCCATCACTATAATAATAAATGGACAATATATGTAAAATAGACAATTGAGCCAATGAAATAATTTCACTAGTCTGTTGAACTTTTGGAATCTAGTTTCAGGTTTGGACTATAATCACTTTTAAAATTTCTTAAGTTCCTCACTGGCCTCAAGTTAAAAAAACCTCTTGAGGGATGCCTGGATGGCTCAGTGGGTTAAGTGTTTGAAATAGCTGGGGTCATGATCTCACGGTTCATTGGCTCACGTCCCGTGTTGGGCTCTGTGCTGACAACTCAGAGCCTAGAGCCTGCTTTAGATTCTGTGTCTCCCTGTCTCTCTGCCCCTCCCCCAGAGCTTGTGCTCTGTCTCTCTCAAGAATAAACATTAAAAACAACAAAAAAACCTCTTGAAACATAGTCTGGTATGCATTTACGGCCTCAGCAGTAGCTTGCTCATGCCTATTATGTATTGCTAGCCTCGGTAACTTGGTGTAGTGAAAGCAAGGCCCTACAGCAAAAGTCTGCAAGCCACCGTTAAGTTTAAATATTTGCGGATGTCACCTGTTAAGGCATTAAGAGCAAAAGGATCTCTACAGCAGCCAAGCGTAACAAATAATCTTTTAAAATCTTGTAAAATAGCCTATATATAACCTTTAAAATACCCCTGGTATAACACACTGACCCCGTACCTGCTCACCTTCTTCAGGCCTAATGGCCAGAGGCTCTGGCTATATATCAAATAATAAGTGATACAAGTAATCCTATTGGTGATCAAACTTTTTTTCTTCTTTTCATAAACTGCTGCCAAATCAACAGAGTCTCATTTAAAAAAAATACTGTTAATGAAAATTTTTCATTATGATTACACAAATTTGTCAATTGTGTTAATAAGCTTTCTACGTAACAGGCTCCTTAACTGTAAACACTTGCTGAACAAGAAATTTAGCTACTTTTAGTTTATTATAATTGGTTCTGAATCAGACATATAAAGATATCCTCTCTTAAAACAGGCTGTGTAGACCAGAATTTAAAATTTATCCTCATTTTAAAACCAGAAGGGCCCTATAGTTAGTGTAATTAACAGAGTGGCCATCAGGAAGTTTGTTGATCACATAAAGCAATATATTTTACATTCAGCAAACTTAATTTTATCAAATATCCTTTAATTTCACAGACAACATATGATACGTATTGTGTAAGAAGTGCACAACAGTTCTGCAGTACAATTTCAAAGTGTATACACACTAGAATACAGAGGTTAGACACTGGGGTACAGATGGCATTCTTGACCTTTGGATAAACTGCATACAAAACTTGCAATTCAAATATTAGCCAATCTGGAAACTTTACTTCTCATAATATAAAAATGATACTTTGAGATGCAAAATATTTTTTTTTTACTAAACTATATAAACATTTAAAATAATCATTAAAAACTCAACTTTAGAATTTATAAAGATTAGCTATAAAAATATATTGGCAGTCACTTTTCTTAGAAATGTACCATTCACTACATTACAAAATAGTCTCTAACATAAAATTGCCTTAATAACCATACTATTTTAGAATCTGATAAACCTTACATTAAACTGATTATAAAATCCTCTTGGAAAACTTTGGTATGCATCTTCAGAAGGTTTGTTAAAAATACTCTAATATCATCTCACGGGCCTGTAAACATTCCATTCTATTAAAGCACAACAGAATAGGTAATGTATATTCAACTGCATACAGAATATAGAATCAAAAAACAATTTATTATATATTTGTAGAAAATCTCCATTCCCAGAGTAACCAAAAACCAAACTATTTATCAAACTTTTAAACAGAAGTTCTCTTTCCATTCTGATAAAAAACGTTACAAAATCACTGTACTCCATTCATGTACCTTAGATGCCTTTGAGGACAAAGCCTCAAAAATAGTTAAACCCAAGTCTCAAAACCCCTCTCAAGTCCAAGAAACAAACTTTAAAAAACCCATTTCAATGATCTGACACTAGAACAAATATACGTAATCAAAACACATAATTTATATATTTATGTATTAGCTTTTCTATTTGTAATTTAGAATTTATTGGCAGAAATAAAACACATACACACGCGCGCGCACACACGCACACAAGTGAAAAAGGTAAATTTTAGGAAATGGTACAAATGCAAACCAAAGGGGTAAACTGAAATCAATTTACCGAATATCACCTTCTCAGGCATTTTTGGGTTACTGTCATTTAAGAAACGCAAACTGGCGAGCGCTCACTGGCCCCTTCATGAGTGGGTTTCATTTTTCCAGAGTTTCCAGCTGTGCCAGGGACTTCCTTGAGCTCATTTTCCACTTTATCTTCTGTCACCAGATCTCTTGCATATGATAATTATCTCTGAGTTGAAAAAGCCTAAATAAAAAGCTTCATTTGACCTTTTAATTTATAAAACTCCACTAAAAAGAAAAGAAATCCATCTAATTTTTAGGCAAGTCTGCAAAAAATATTTTCTTTCTTAATCAAACACTTTTATGGGAATAAAGATCCTTCAAAGTTTTTAACTCTTCTATTAGAGTTTTATTTTGATTTTCCAAGACTGCAACTCGATTTTCCAGGCATTTCACATATTCTTTCTTCTTTCTGCGACATTCTCGAGCAGCTTCTCTAAATATAAGCATTAAAAACCAATGTCAGAAGAAAGTTCACATTCCTTAAATGGTAAATGCACCTCAGTAATCCTGCCTGGTCACCCCTCTACATCTCTACACGGCGGAATACATGGATCTTAAGTGCAGAATTCAATCAGTTTTGGCAAATGCACATACCTATATAACTCCCACACTTACCAAGACACACGACTTCTTTGTTGTCCCAGAAAGTTCCCTCGTGCCCATTCCTGGTCAGTCCTCACCCCCAAACAACTACTGTTCTGATTTTTATCACCACAGATGAAGCTTTTCCTATTCTAGAACCTCAACTAACAGAGTCACACACTACACGCCCTTGTGTCTGGTCTCCTTTCACTGTCTTTTTGAGGCTCATGGATGTTGCTTCGCGGCGGTCTGTTCCTTACTGTTGCTGAGTGTGTTCCATTGTGCGACCATCACCAGAGTCTGCTCATCTATTCTCCAGGGCTGTGTCTAGTTTTAGCTGCCATGCATGTTCTTATGCCAGTTTCTTTGTGAGCATATGTTCCAGTACCAAGGAGTGAAATTTATGGGTCCTCTGGCTAACTTCTGACACTGTTTCTTCAATTTTTATTTAGGTTTTAATTACAAACAGTGCTTGATACTCAGTTTTGTACATGTCCTCTTAGAATATTTCTGTAAAGTCATATACATGTATTACTTATGTAGAGAAGTATTATTTTGAGTATTTTCTATATTATGTATAGGTATTATCTGCAGCTTGTTTTACACTGTCTTAATGTTTCCACGTAGGCACAGATCTTTGCCATGTGAACACTTCATTGTTAATTCATTTTTATTTCCCCGTCTCCTAGTGAGATTGAACATCTTTTCAAAAGCTTATTGGTCTTTTGGCTCTCTTATGGAAACTGCCTATTCATACCGTTTTTCTGTTCATACCTTTTCCTGTTTTACAATGAGAAATTACAAAGACCAATGACCTAAGAACTCTGTGTGCATTATACATATTATCCTTTATCTGTTTCTATATTATTTCCTTTTTAAAAGTTTATTTTGAGAGATGAAGAGCGAGTGTGAGTGAAGGAGGGGGAGAGAGAGAACTTGGGCCCAAGCAAGCTCTGAGCTGTCAGGGTGAAGCCTGACACGGGGCTCAAATCCACAAATCATGAGATCATGACCTGAGCTGAGATCAAGAGTCAGAAGCTTAACCAGCCAAGGCCCCCAGGTACCCCTGTTTTTATATTATTTTCTATCATTTGACTTCTCATATTTTTGTATCTTATGCCATAAGTGCTTCTCTCTTAGTCTTTTTCTTGGCTTAGATTAAAATTCTATGCACTATATATTTCTTTCAAAGATAATTTTTTTGCTTAATTTTCCACAATTAAGTCTTTAATCCATCTGGAATTAGTTTTGTATGTGATATAACATACAGGAGTTCAATTTAATTTTCTCTCAGATGTGGTGTTGTGTCAGATAACATGTATTGAATATGCTATCCTTTAGAAGTATTGTACTTAACTAGCATAAGAAGCGATTTCTGGGCTCTATCCTGTTTGCTAACGCTATTGTCTGCCTCTTTGCTGATACCAAATTTTGATTTACAGTGGCTTTAGAGAGTATGTTTTAATGTCTAATGGACAAGTAACCTCTTTCTGTTCTTGACCATTCTTGAACACTTTGTTCTTTCATGTAAACTCTCATCTTACTTTGTCCAATTCCATGGAAATCTATAGTTTGAATCCCATGAAATTTATATGTGTATTTTAGCGGTGCCTGGGTGGCTCAATCGACTAAATGTCTGACTCTTGGTTTTGGCTCAGGTCATGATGTCATGATTCATTGAGTTTGAGCCCCGAATGGGGCTCTGTGCTGATAGTACAGAGCCTGCTTGGGATTCTCTGTCTTCCTCTTTCTCTAGCTCTCTCAAAATAAACAAATACGATCCTCTCCTATCGAACTTACTAAGTATTTTATGATTTTTCTGGTCACTGATGTGAATATTACTTCCCATTATTTTCAAGATAGTAATTCATAGTAGAAAAACTTACTAAATTTCCTTACAAATCACTATAATTAAAAAACATTATGAAATAGTATACACACAAAAGACTGTATGTGGTGTAGATATGTTATGAAACAATAAAATGAACACATGTAAACCCAACACCTGATTTAATAAGAAAATATGATCTATACTGTTGAAGAGCCTTCTGTGCTATCTCCTGATTCCATACCCCTCTCTCGCCCAGAAGCAATTACTAGCTTCCATCTTTTACTTATTTTCAGTGGTAGTAATACTTACAGGCCTCTATTATATATAATTTAGCTTGCTTATATTCTAAAGCTTGTTTTAAAATAATGACACTTTATGTATTGTTACAACTTTTCACTCAACTTTATTTTTCTAATACTTATTCCTGTTACAGTGATCAGTCAATACCCATGAGCACTATCAGATTGTATAAATACAACACAATCTGTGTGTCCATTCTGTTCCTAAGACTATTTAGTTTGTTTCCTGATTTTTGCTGCTGTGAACATTTTTATGCATGCTTCCTGCAAAAGTCTCAGTCAGATACCCAAAGTAAAACAGCTTAGTCACACAGCATATCCAGGTCAACTGTACAAGATAAGGCCAATTAATCCGAAGGGGCTGTACCAACTTTCACTCCCATAAGCAGTCTAAGTTTCATTATTCCAAATTCTTGCCAATTTCTGGTTAGACTTTTAAGATTTTTGCCAACTGGATGGGGATGAATGGTAACTAAGTATGTGGTGGTAATATGCATTTCTTTGATTACTGATTGATAAGGGTGAATAATCCTTCATGATTATTAACCACTTGTGTTTTCTGAGAAATGCCTATTCATATATTTTGCCAATTTTTCTTCTGCTGGGCTGTACTTGATAATTCAGAAGACATTTCTATTTTTTCGAACAAATCTTTTATTTTTTTGTTAGCTATATTGCAAATATCTTCTGGAGGACTGGAGCTTGTATTTTCACTCTACAGATGAACAGAAATTATTAATTTTAATGAAGATTAATGAATCTTTTATGTTAATGTTTGTGGGAGGGGTGTGCATTGTTTTCCTATTCCTGAAACCATATTATATATTCTCACCTAAAAGTTTGAAAATTTCATCTTTCACATTTGTGTTTTTAATCCTTCTGCAATGATTTTGTGTATGGTGTGAGGAAGAAATCCAATATTTTTTCATTTATCAATGACTATCCTAATACCATCTATTGAAGAGTCCCTCCTTCCCCTAATAATCTTTCATGTATCAGGGTGTCATGTGTCCATGGATTGGTTTCTGAGCTATTTAATTCGTCATTTTGTTTTTTTCTCAATGCCATGCCAGTATCGCATTATTTCAATTACCACAGCTGTAAGTAAAACTTGATATCTCCTCACCTTATTCTTGTCTGGAATATTTTGGCTGTTCTTGGCCCTTTACTCTTCTATAAATTTTAGTATCAACTTGTCAAGTTCTTCAAACAACCTGTTTGGGTTTTGATTGGAACTGCATTGAATCTATGGATCAATTGGGGGAAAAACAGTCATCTTTATAATACTGAGTTTCCATATCTATGGACATAGTATCTATTTCTCCATTTTATTTAGATCTTTCTTAAGGTCTTTCAAAAACATTGCACATATTTTTCATAAGTGGCCTGGACATCTTTTGTTGTTAGATTTCTTCTAAAGTATTTTGTGGATAACATAAATGGTATCTTTTCAATAATTATTTACCAAACTACTGCTGATATAAAGAAATATAATTTTTTGAAAATTGGTGTTACATTTAGCAATGTTATAAATTCATTACTTCTAATAATTTTTCTGTAAGTCCATTTCAAAAAAATAGACAATTATATAAGAAAATGGTAAGGATTTCTTTCCTTTAAATCCTAATACCCCCTGTTCTTTTCTTGTTTTACACTAAATAGTTAAAGGTTTGTTTCTAGTACACTGTTGGTTCCTTTCCAAGCTTTCAAATACTTTGTAGATGATTCTCGTGGATATTCTAAGCAGATGAATATATATTTACTACTAAGAGCGGTTTTTTTCTTTTCCAATTTTTATCATTTTTATAATCTCGACCTTTGATGATTTTCATGCATTTTTTTTTCAGCTTGTATTTATTTTTTGAGAGAGAGTGTGAGCAGGGGAGGAGCAGAGAGAGGGAGACAGAATCTGAAGCAGGCTCCTGTCAGCACAGAGCCCAATGTGGGGCTTGAACCCATGGACTGTGAGATCATGACCTGAGCTGAAGTCGGACGCTTAACTAACAGAGCCACCCAGGCACCCCATTTTTTCTTTAAATATAGTAGACAGATAACTGAAGGCTTTACAAAAGGTGTTCGTTGTGTGCTCTTTCTCTTGCTCCTGAAAGGTAGTATGGTATATTCAAATATCTAAGTCTTTGGACTCTGAAACCTGGACCCGTGTGTTTAAATCCTACCTCTACCACTTACTAAGTAATTTAACCTTGGGCAAAGAAATTAACCCCTCTACACTTCAGTTTCTTCACCTAAGAAAAACTGAAAATAATATTATATACACCTCAAAGATTTTTGTGAAAATTACATAAAGGCTTGGCACATATGATGATGGAGGACTAACTCCTTGGATAGTCTATGATTTTTCAACTTGTATTTGTTAGAACTTGATGTATGGGAATCTGTTAGAGCCTGTGATAAAACTGCTTTCTTCCAAAAAGTTGGGGGCACTATGGACCCAGACCATTTTTAAATTACAGCTGACTCTTGAGCAACACAAGTTTGAACTGTGTGAGTCTACTTATATGCAGATTTTTTTCTGATAAGTATAGTTCTATAAATGTATTTTCCTTATGATTTTTTTCATATTTTTCTTTTCTCTAGCTTACTTTATTGTAACAATACAGTATATACTACATATAAAATAGAAAATGTGTATTAATCGGCTATTTATGTTATCAGTTAAAGATTCTGGTCAACTAATTTTTGGGAGTCAAAAACTATATATAGATTTTCAAGTGTGGGGCGGGGCAGGGAGGGTCGGCACCCAACCCCTGCATTGTTCAAGGGTCAACTTTACTTGGGTCTTGACTTCATGAAGAATAATCCTCTCTGATCCAGTTGCAGCCTGCACAGACCCCAGGCTTTGTCCCTAGTCCCCACTGCATACCAAAGCTCTATCAATCACAAAGATTTGAACTGATCTATTTGAACTGATTTGAACAGATTATACAGGGGTTGCTTCAGTGCTTATTAACTTCATGGTCTTGTGCTTCTGATTCATTCCTAACTTCAAGAGCTACATCTTACTTGCCTGCAGGCTCATCCAGTCATTTAAAAGGGTGTTTTTCGTATTTCATCAAGCTTTTAATATTACACAGCCGAGGTCATATGGTCAGAAACAGAAGTCTCATTCTAGAAATTCTTAACAAATCTTTTGGGTTCCCTAGGCACGTAATCATATCAACAACAAAAATCACAATTTTTTTCTAGTATTCACCTAACTTACTTCAGTTCCTTGTCTTATTGCAATTGTCAGAACCTCCAGAACAACAGACAATCCTGCCATGTGACCAAGTTCATTCACGATGATGCTTACTCTCAGTTTTTAGTAAAGAAACATTTTTTTTTTTTTTAAATTTTTATTTATTTCTAGGAGAGAGAGAGACAGCATGAGCAGGGGCGGGTCACAGAGAGAGGGAGTCACAGACTGAAACAGGCTCCAGGCTCTGAGCTGGCAGTCAGCACAGAGCCCGACGCGGGGCTCGAACCCACGAACCGCGAGATCATGACCTGAGCGAAAGTCGGACGCTTAACCGACTAAGCCACCCAGGCGCCCCACAGTAAAGAAACATTTACCTTGAAGTAATTAAATGCCTCTCTCTGGTCTTTGTATGATAATTTTTATTGCTCTAGAAAATCATCCTTTTATTCTAATTTTCTAATTTACTGGTGAGGAGTTAAAAAATAGAATCCTACTGTAATTTTTAAAATCTGTGTTTTATAGGTGGGTACCTACCCTTTTTGATTCCTAACATAGTTTTTATTAGTGTCCTTTCTCTTTTTCCCCTTGAACTCACGGCAGAAGGCTACCCATTATATTCTTTTTCTCAAAAAACTGGTGGTTTTTCATGGCTGATGTATACACAGCTTATATAACTATGTTTAAAATACATTTTAAGTGAAAGTAAGTGTTGCTGGAGGTTAAATCACTGCTATATGTTCATGGGTAAGACTCATTTTTAGCATTTCTGTGTCCATCAGTTTTTTTAGGAATTCTTTCCTCTTCTCGCTATCAATGGCAAGCAGCAAATTATTATTTTCATTTAACTTCTGTCAGCCCAACAAGAACAAAATATATTGTCTGAAAAGCTGTGCTAGTCAAAAGACACAATAAAAATGAAAGAACTCTAGGTCATATATTAAACAGAGTGTGCAGTGGGACCCATTGGAAATGAACTAGATACAACCTAAAACTCAGTAAAATAAAGTTGAGATAAACCGTTTTTTTTAAAAACCAAGCTGTATGGCCATTGTGGGGCTCAAACTCACAACCCCAAGATAAAGCCGTGTGCTCCACCGACTGAACTAGCCAAGCTAGCCAGGCACCCCAAATCTCTCATTTTTAATTCACAATTCCAGTTAACAGCTGGTTATGTTTCGAGATTTACAAAAACATTACCCATCCCGGCAGTACAATTTTACTACCTACCTGTTCTTCATCAACCTTATTTCTCTTTTCAGTTGGGGGTCATCTGTCTTAGTTGTCTGAGATGTAAGTGTCACAGGAGAGGTCATCACCACAGTCTGTGGCAGCGAAGTAGCTGAAGGTGTGGTGCGGATCTGATACGTCTGCATATCTCCTGATGCAGCTGTGTGGTCAGAAGAATGAGTTAATTCAGACATGTCTTTGAAAGGACATGGGGATGTTTACCACAGACACTTAGACATACTTACTTTGTACAACCACCTGGTTGCTGGGCACAAGTATTTGCTGTCCATCAGAGGTCTGTGCGTACTGGAGAATTGTTGTGCCTTGCTGAGTACTGCCTGAATTTGTCATGGTTAGTGTCTGAAGTCCCTGTACTCCATCTGTGCCTGGGCTGGCCAGTTGTAAGGCTCCATTTGGGGCAATGGCAACTTTAACCAAAGAGAGAACATAGCTATTGTAAGGCTATACGATACACTAATTGCAAAGGACTGGTGAAAAAAAAAACCCAACCACTATATATTAAAACAGGTTTGAATGCAGTTCCACCTGGTAACTGTTAACTACTCTGAGCAAACTATATGTAAAAAATAAAATGGCATTTCTCTATAAAATTTTATAGTTCAGATGCACTAATCTGAAATTTAGTCTCAAACTGTAGATCAGTCAAAACACATTTTGGGCTCACTGGAGCACTGCGTGCTAACTGCTAATGTTGTCACAGCAGTTCTGGGCCATTAGGAGAGGGTACCAAAGGCTAACTTTTAAAGGGAAAATCAGTAGAAGGAAACATTAACACAGTTTGTAACTTTTATTCAAAAGAAGCATTAAAAAGATTATAAGCTTAAAAATATTTGTGAGTAGATTAAATGTGCCTATGCCTACAGAAAAAATTTTAATAGGATAAAAGGCTACATAATGAAAATATAAATCTTCATACTTTGTTTCTGAGCTCTACTGTCTAGTGGTAACCACTATTAAAATGTACTGTTATTAAGTGATAATTTAAAAAATGTAATCTATTCAAGTCCCTTCCTAGTGAATGTCACCAATAAGGTTGTTGTGAGAAAGAGGTCACATTACTATGTGCCTCACCACATTTTTCAATGAATTATACTTTTTTGTTTATTTTGAGAGAGAGACAGACAGAGCAGGGAAGGGGCAGAGGGGGAGAGAACCCCGTGCAGGCTCTATGCTGCCAGCGCAGAGCCCAATGCGGGGCTCGATTTCACAAACTGTGAGATCATGACCTGAGCCAGACACTTAATCGACTGAGCCACCCAGGCACCCCTCAATGAATTTTACTTATGTTTATGCTTTCCTCTCAAACCTTAAATGAACACCCATAAGATATGACCTAATGGAAAACATTTTAGCATTATGCAATCCCATGTAATAAATCCCCTTCAGAATCTAATGCCTCACCTCTGTGCCCTCTTATCAGCTTATAATGCATGTTATATTCTGGGTATCAGGAAGCAAAAACACACTTGTCTGGGTGTATGTTTTAATTGAAAATATTTTTTTAGGAGTATGTAATTATCCCTCATCCGCTGCCAAACAGCAAATATTCCACATAATTTAATGTATATGACTTTAATGACAGTTAAATTTTAGATGCAGAGATTTGTTTTAAACTTAGATTAGCAATTGTTTTTAATTGTCTCCCCTCCAACACATATTATGTATATACATATATATTAACGTAAATATATAAACAAAACAAGAAGTCCTATTCTTGATTCCGATTTATTCTACTGGCTGCCCCACACTTGAGGCAACCATTTTCAACCCCAGACACCCTCTTCTGAATGATTTTCCATGTTTGTATAGACGGATACATTAATACACATCAAAATGTGTATGCATACACACACGTATAGAGATACACTTTTTTTTTTTTAATGTTTTTATTTATTTCTAGGAGAGAGAGAGAGACACAGCATGAGGAGGGGAGGGTCAGAGAGAGAGGGAGTCACAGACTGAAACAGGATCCAGGCTCTGAGCTGGCAGTCAGCACAGAGCCCGACGCGGGGCTTGAACCCATGAACCGTGAGATCGTGACCTAAGCGAAAGTCGGACGCTTAACCGACTAAGCCACCCAGGCGCCCCAAGAGATACACTTTTTAAATGTTTATTATTTTTGAGAGGGCCAGAGAGAGACAGAGCCTGAGTGGGGGAGGGGCAGAGAGAGAGGGAGACACAGAACTCGAAGCAGGCTCCAAGCTCTCAACTGTCAGCACAGAGCCTAATGTGGGGCTTGAACTTACAAGACTGTGAGATCATGACCTGAGCTGAAGTCGGATGCTTACTGACTGAGCCACCCAGGCACCCCTAGAGATACATCTTTTGATGTTAAATATACCTAATAAATAATACAGAACTGTTTCCATTTTTATAACCTATCTTCCTATTTTTGATTAACGTGTATTTTCTGGTTGAGTCTACTCTAAATCTACACTAATGCAGTAGCCATTAGCCACATGGCGCTACTTAACTGAAACAATGTAAGAAATTCAGTTCCTTGGGGCGCCTGGGTGGCTTAGTCGGTTAGGCGTCCGACTTTCGCTTGGGTCATGATCTCGCGGTTCGTGGGTTCGAGCCCCGCGTCGGGCTCTGTGCTGACTGCCAGCTCAGAGCCTGGAGCCTCCTTCAGTCTGTGACTCCCTCTCTCTCTGACCCTCCCCTGCTCACACTGTCTCTGTCTCTCCTAGAATAAAAAAAAAGAAAAAAAAGAAAAAAAAAAAGAAATTCAGTTCCTCAGTCTCACCAGCCACATCTCAAGTGCTCAACAGTCACACGTGGCTTAGTGGCTACTGTACTGGACAATGCAAATATAGAACATTTTCATCAAGGAAGTTCTACTGGATCAAGCTGCCTTAAACACCACTTTGAACTGTACTTATTTCAATTATATATGAAATATTTGCCTAAGTTTCTATGTAGTTTTCATAATTCTGAACTTTGTCTTAGAATAATCAGCCCTATTAGTATGTCATAATTTTTAACATGCTAATATGCTGCTTTCAGAAAAAAACTTCTTAGGGGCACCTGGGTGGCTCAGTTAAATGTCCAACTTTAGCTCATGTCATGAACTCACAGTTGGTGGGTTTGAGCCCCATTTTGGGCTTTGTGATGACAGCTCAGAGCCTGGAGCCTGGTTCAGATTTGGTGTCTCCCTCTCTCTCTGTGCCTCTCCTGATGGTGCTCTGCCTTGCTCTCAAATAAAAACATTAAAAAAGATTTTAAAGAGTTTTTTTGAAAGCAGTAATTAATGGATGTGTATGGTTAAAAAAAATCAGTTTTACTTAAAATGAAAGTAAACTTTTCAACGGTCTCTGATCTTTACTCCCAGGTTTCCTTCCTTGCAACCACTGTTCACAGTTTTTGTGTGTCCTCATTGAGGTGTTTTTTATGTGTTCTTTAAATAATTTATTCATAACAAATTTCACTGAAGGTCTACTATGCACCAGGCATGCTAGGCCAAGAACCCAGCTGTGAACAAGACAGTTCTTTCCCTCAGGGAACTTATCTTTGAGAATTGATCATAAATAAACCGATGTATAATTATATGTAATCTGTAATTAAATATGTACTTTTTAACAATTTCATATAAATAAAAATGTAAGAAAGTTCGCTAAAGAGAACATATTTTACAGAGTGGTCTCTTTGAGAAGTGACACCTGAGCAGAGCAGAAGTGAGGACGTAAAAGCCATATGAGGCTCTGGGAGAAGAATATGCCAGGCAGTGGGGGTGATGAGCCCAAGTATCTTGAGGCAGAAACAAGCTTCATATATTGGAAAGACACTAACAAAGTCTGTGTTGCCAGAATGCCAGACAGTGGCAGAGAAGACTGGAGTCTGGAAAGGGAGGCCAGATACTGAATGCAGCTTAGCCTTATCAGACTTACTCTAGGGGTGATGGAGAGTCACTGGAGGGTTTGGAGCCAAAGCGGTGTGATCTAATTGACATTTTAAATAAGTTGCTTTGGCTGCGGTATGGAAAACAACGAGAGCGAGAATGGCAGCAAAATGACCAAGCGGATGCGCACCGCAGTGATTCCGGTGGGAGTACGAGCCAGGGTCACGGCGGTGACTGGAGACGTGAGAGGATGGGACACAGATTTTTGGGGCAAGGGTCAGTTAGACTTGAGGAACAGGAGTTAGAAACGGAAGGAGAAATCCTCTACAAGTGGACAGCACAAAGAATTCCATGGGGTGATGAAGTTACATCTTGACTATGGTGGTTAGGCGACTCCATGCATCTGTCAGAACTCCAAAGTAAGCGTAGCACCTACAAGCTGCATGACTCTAAGGACATCATCTAAGCTCTCGAAGGCTCAGTTTCCTCATAAATTGGTAACTGCCTTCCTCACAAAGTTGTTGTAAGGAGTAAATGAGATAATGCTGAAAAAGTATTTTGCATGATTTTTGGCTCAAAATGGTAACCTTCAATTAATTATCCTCACTACTGAAGCATGACAGTCTTCTCTACACCCCTTCTTTACATTTTGTGTATCCGTCACGTAAAAATGTATTCCTATACGTACTGTACTGTCCACTGCTGGTCTGATAGATGGGAGTTGGAACAGACATAGAAGTGACAGCAGAAACTCCAGGGTTTTCTCCGTCTCCTTTTCTGCCACGTGTATCTTCAGAAGATAGATCTTTCAAAATTTTTCTGTGAAAAATAAAACTCTGTTAATGCCGGTAAATAGCTTTATAAAAACAAACTGCCAAAACTTTTTCAATCTCAGGTTAAAAGTACAATAATCTAGATATCGAAACCGTTTTGTCAAGGAGCCCTTTAGTTGAGCACAGACTACTGTAATGATGTACTGCAGGCGAGTCATGATTTAAAGTTTATGGCTCCCTGAAAAGAGACACTGAATACTCACACAGAGTGCCTTTTAATGTACAAGGCCCTTATAGAGGTAGGAAGTGTCTCTTTCCCCTAGAAGAGAGAGGACTCCGTTGTAAGGTATTTCATTAATTAACAAGAGCAGTATTCATTTTCTAAACAGTGACCTTTATTTAAAAAGACCAAACTTGGGTCACCTGGGTGACTCAGTTGGTTGTGTCCCACTTTGGCTCATGAATCTCAAGATTCATGAGTTCCAGCCCCATGTTGGCCTTGCACTGACAGCTCAGAGCCTGGAGCCTGCTTCAGATTCTGTCTCTCTCTATCTCTGCCCCTTCCCCACTCATGCTCTCTTTCTTGCTCTCAAAAATAAAAAGACCAAATTTATTTTTCCAACCTTCAACTCTATAGTGAGAAGCCCACAGTTTTAAGAAACCAGTAAGAAATAAGAATACTACTATAAAAAGCACACGCTACCAGTGATAAACTGTTTATGATTTTTAATATTTTTAGGTAATCTCTCAACCACCCTGAGGCTCAAACTCATAACGTAGAGATCAAGAGCTGCATGCTCCACTGACTGAGCAGCAGGTGCCCCAATAAAATTGTTTAACAGGAAGTAAATATAATCCCACAGGTATTCCTCAGACTTGGTAAAATGGGGCTTATGACAAGGAATATGGGAATAGAAAAAGATTCTTTTAATGAAAGGAAAGAACTTCCAAAACACAATCGGGGGTGGAACAACAATTAAGCATTATTTCTTTCTAGAAGAAAAAGAAAAAAGGAATCTTAAGAATTCTATGTTCATTGTAAAAACAAAAAAGAGTCACAAAGGGGGAAAACAACCTTATCATTGAAAAGGATCTTATTTGTTATCTATGCCAACCATCCAGCCTATACAGGAATGCCCTGGCATTCCAAACAGCCTCTATTTCCAGGAATAAGTCATCTACAACCTCCAAATAGCAAACCATTCAATCATTAAGCCCTTTCTTACTTAGACCAAAAGCTGGTTCTACCCAGTGAAAATTAAGCTTCAGTTAAAGAAATTAATGCTATTAGCTATGGGCTTTTGGAGATGTACCTTATTAGGTTGAGGAGCTCCCCGCCCCCCTTTTTAAGTTTATTTATTTGACAGAGTGTGCATGCACACGAGCAAAGAAGGGTTAGAGAAAGAATCCCAAACAGACTCCATGCTCAGCACGGAGCCTGTTACAGGGCTCCATCCCATGAACTGAGACATCGTGATCTGAGCCAAAATCAAGAAACACTCAACTGACTGAGCTACCCAGGCACCCCTGAAAATCTCCCATCTATTTGATGAGCATTTTATCAAATGGATTTGTTAAAAAAATGCTTTTTCTTGTGTCTGCTGATGTAATCATATATTTTTTGTTTTTATTCTACAAATATGAACAAAATTGATTTCCAGACGTTAAGCCAATTGTGCATTCCTGGTATAAATCCTATTTGTTCATCATGTATAACACCTTTTATATGTCACTGGATTTAGTTTGCTAAAGCTCATATTCTGCTAGGGATCTCTGTTTATATTCATTTATATTGGCTTAGAGTTTTATAATCTCTTTATTAATGAGTTGAAGCCATGTCTTAATTATTGTTGTCACCTGATCTACCAATTATTTGCTGTTTTTAAAAAAAATTTTTTAAATTTATTTTTGAGAGAAGAGTAAGCAGGGGAGGGGCAGAGAAGGGGGAAATAGAGGATGTGAAGCACAGCTTCACATATGCTGACAGCAGAGTGTCTGATGTGGGGCTCAAACTCACAAACCGTGAAATCATGACCTGAGCCACAGTCAGATGTTTAACCAACTGAGCTACACAGGAGCCTTGCTTTCTGTTTTAAAAAAAAGACTTCTGGGCGTGCCTGGCTAGCTCAGTTGATAGAGCATGAAACTTTTTTTTTTTAACCTTTATTTATTTTTGAGAGACAGAGACAGTATGTGAGAAGGGGAGGGGCAGAGAGAGAGGGAGACACAAATCTGAAGCAGGCTCCAGGCTCCAAGCTGTCAGCATACAGCCCGATGCAGAGCTTGAACCCATACACTGTGAAATTATGACCTGAGCCACCCAGGTGCCCCAGAACATGCAACTCTTGATCCTCAGGGTCAGGAGTTCAAGCCCCATACTGGGCATAGAGCTTACTTAAAAAAAAAATCAAAAGTCTTATGTATTCTTTCGGGTTATTTGAAGAGTTTTCAGAACTCCATTTTAATTTACCATATGTTTGACTAAATCTCTTCATATAATTTAGTAATTTCTCTAAGGGGCTATAATATAGAGACCTCAGCTACTTAGAATCACTGTTTTACCATGTCAAGTGAACCTTAGAAACCTTACCTCCAGAATGAGTCTCTTTATCTCTGCCCTTATGTTCGTCTGCATACACTAAAAGCCCCATCAGACAATGCCATATTTTCTTGTCAACCAAACATATTTTAAAGAATTCAATCGGAGAAAAGTTCATTATTCTTGCCCGGATTTGCTGTTGCTGTTTCTTCATTCTTAAATTTCCAGGATTTTGTCTGTCTTAAGAGCGTTCTTAGCAGTTACTTTAGAGCAAGTATGCTGTCAATGACTGCTCTTCGTTTTCCTTCATCTGAGAGTATTTATTTCACCTCCTACTCCTGAGGGATATTTTCCCTAGACAGAGAATTCTAAATTGACAATGCTTTTCTTCCAGCAATTTAAATATGTACTTCTCTTTGGGGCACCTGGGTGGCTCAGTTGGTTAAAGCGCTTGACTCTTGGTTTCAGTTCAGGTCATGATCTCCTGGTTTCTGGGTTCCAGCCCCTCAGGCTCTGTGCTGCAGTGTGGAGCCTGCTTAGGATCTCTCTCTCTCTCTCTCTCTCTCTCTCTCTCTCCCTTTCTCTCTGCTCTTCCCCTAATTGCGTGTGCGCACATGTGCTCTCTCTAAAAATAAACTTTAAAAAAATGTATTTCATTTCCTTCTAGCCTTGTTTTTGATCAGAAATCTGTAGTGATTCACAGTTCCCTTTTAAGTAACGTGTGATTTTTCTCTGTGCACAAGATTTTTGTTTTTAGTTTTTACCAGTTTAATTATGACCTGTCTGGGGAGGGGTTTGTGTTTATATATATGGCTGAGTGTTTGCTGAGTTTTTCAAATCTGTGGGTTTCACCAAATTTGGAAACATTCCAAATATCTTTAAATATTTTTTTCGGCAACATACTTCTCCTAAGACTCGAATGACACAAATGTTAAAACCTTTGGTATTGTCTCCCAAGTCTCTGAAAATTAGTGAATTTTTCTAATCTCTATTGTTCAGATTGGATAATCTCCAATGAACTATCTTTGAAGCTATCTCCTTATCTTTATTTTCCTATTCAACCCATCCAGTGAGGTTTTATTTCTAAAATTTTTATTTGGATCTCTTTTTATAGCTTCTACTTTTTGCTAGGAGTTTGTCTTTCTATTCATTTTGAGAGAATTCACACTTGTTAGAATATTTTAATAGCAGCTCCTTTAAGTTTCTGTCACAGAATTCCAACATCTGTGTCATCTAGGTGACGGCATCTCCACTGACAGTCTTCCGGTGCCGAGTTAAGATTCTTCTGGGTTCTTTATATGCCAATTTGGGACATTTTCAATATTATGATATCAGACTCTGGGTCTTGTGTAAATCCTATGGAGGAATTTTTGTATATTCTTGTTTTAGCAGACTATCAACCTAGTTGTGCCAGGCCACAGATTCTGACCAGCATTCAGTGGACTCTGGTTCCAATGTCATTTCAGTTTTCAAAGCCTTTGCAGTATTACTCAGATCTAGTCCATAGGTACACCCTGTAATTACTATTCAGTCTGGGACTTGAGCCATGGTCTGTCCTATGTGTAGTTCAGTTCCCGTAGTCTATATATGCTAGCAAAGACCACTTTTATTACTTATTTGCTAAAAATTTATGAGTAGGTGCTGAATTTTATCAAATGCTTTTCCTGCATTTATTGAGTTGATTATATATTATATGTATGGATTCTCACTTATGGTGGTTTATTTCCTTGTATGTTTATGATTTTTCACACTGAACTCATATTTGGTTGATCCTAATTTGGTGTAACATAGAAAGCTTAATGTGGGGAAGCTTCCTTTCAGATGTTCTAGCTTCCTGCAGGGATCCCAGCTTAATACAGAAATCTCAGGTTCAGAGTCCCTTCTTGCAGCAGACCTAAAGCAATGAGTGTACTTTGGTTTTCATGCTTGCTTCAGCTTCTAGCTCATGTATTTGTATGGTTAAAAAGAAAACCACAGACCCAAAATGGCATCACTTAGGCTGAGTCCCGAAACCAGGGCTTAATACCTAATCTATAAACCTCCCCAAGAAATGTAGTCTTTAGTCCGTCAGAACTTTTCTTCGGATCAGTGCCAATGAGTGCCACACAGACCCTCTCCTTCCCCCAGAGGAGGCTGAGGTCATCTGAATCAAAAGAACCACTGCTATTCCCACTAAGAAAAAGACACCCTGCTGGAACAATCCTTTTCTTTTGCTAAAATCTTCTTGCCCCATCTTCCTTCCTTTAAAAAGTTTCCATTTTGTACAGCTCCTTTGAGCTCCCCTCTACTTGCTAGATACGATCTGCCCTATTCAGGAATTATTTAATAAAGCCAGTGAGACCTTCAAATTTACACAGCTGAATTCTGTTTAACAGATTTGGTGGCTTCCGGATCAGAAACGAACTTCTGGCAGTATCTGGGGACAATGAAAAACACAGGCACAGAGCCCTGCAAACCCTTCAGAGTTCACCGTCTTTCTCCCTGTTGCCGAGGGCCATTGGTAAGTCCCTCTCAGTTTTAGCTCTGCTCTTTTTGCATTCAAACTACAGATCTAACTTTCCAAAAAAGTCTAGTCAGGCTGGACTGATAGGAGGTTCTAAGGAACCACCAGCCCTTAGCCCTTGGTTCAGCCCACGCTTCCACCCTGGAATTCTTTCCTAGTTCCAGTCTGCAGTCCCCATTTACTGGAGCATGCTGGTTTAATCTTGTTCATTTCCCTGAATGGAGTCTGTTGGTTTAGTTCACTTTGGGAATTGCTGGTAGTAAACAAAGGCTTCTCTTAACCACTCTGCAGTGACAGGTTTTGGTTACTGGTGGTGTGTTGAGGGGCACATATTTGTCTTGTTTTATGTAAATAAAGGTTATTGCTAGTGGAGATTTCAGAAACCAAAAAGCCACAAAAATTAGTGGGCCCAGGTCAAACTGCTTAAGAGCTGTTAGAGTACTCACCACCTAACTTAAGACTCTCAACGTTAGTATAAGCTGGTCCTGTTCTTTGGCCAGCTTAGATTGATACTAGGTCACCCATCTAGTGACCTCCAGAAAACTTCCCTGCAGTGAAGCACACTGTAAAACAACTCATAAATCCCACCCAGGGCAAGACCCTTTTAGGTATTAGTTTGGCTCTGAGAAACCCAAAGGCCCAATTAAAACAAATGGGATCCTTTAGATCTAGTGTGCCACCTTCCAGCACACCTGCTTATTTTATGTTTAAGAACTATAGTCCTGGAAGTTAGATACCTAGCAAAATAATTTTTTCTTTTTCACTAAAACAAAGTGGAATTACAATGGCTGGTATGAGGAATATTGAATTAGACAAGCTCATTCAAGAAGTGCACTTGAAAGCAAGGGTTACCTATTTTAATTAGCAAAAAGAGGCCTCCAAAAGATTTCAAAATTCCAAAATAGTTTCATTAAAAACTCATGGCAAATAGCTAATGAAAAAGAGAAAAAGTATCTAAAACAAGACTAGAAGACTGATAGAACTCCTGCCACTCTCTTCTGTCCTTTGAGTATTCATCCTAGCAAGCTTCTGTCCGAACTGCTTTTCCACTCTGAAAAGGCAGTGACCTTTTGAAATACGACCGACCGGCTAGGGGCTCCTGGCGATCCTCTTCAGGGATCTCTCATTCCTTGCTTTCAGGCTGAACTGAGGGCTATAGTAAAAGAATTTCTTAAACTAAGGAGGACCCTCAAGAGTTTTTATAAATAGATTATCTCCTGAGCTGAATTGAGAGAAGGGAAATGAAAATTCATGTTGTCCCTTCCTTTCCAAATCCAGACCCAGTGGATAATAATGATCCTTTCTTTCCTGGGAATAACTATTTCCTTTTTGCTTCCTGTTACCTCCTAAGAACATGGCTTGGCTTTCTGCCTGCCTGGGACATGAGGCTATCTGTTCTTTCTTTGTATATGTTTGGGAGTAACTCCAGATTTTCTTCTTCTTCTGTCTTTAAAGTAGGCTTCATGCCCAGTGCAGAACGCAATGCAGGCTTGAACTCACAATCCTGAGATCGAGACCTGAGCTGATATAGTCAGATGCTTAACCAACTGAGCCACCCAGGCACCCCAACTCTAGATCTTCTTAAGATAGTACCTTTCACTCCCTCTTTGAGGAGACATCTTGAGTCCATAAGGTTGCCAGAAATATTTACTGTTTGTCCCGGCTGAAACCTAACAAGATATATATATATATATATTTTAGTGTTTTACTTATTTCTGAGAGAGAGAGAACATGAGCAGGGGAGGGTCAGAAAGAGAGGGAGACACAGAATCCAAAACAGGCTCCAGGCTCTGAGCTAGCTGTCCGCACAGAGCCTGATGCGGGGCTCGAACCCACGAACTGTGAGATCATGACCTGAGCCAAAGTACGATGCTTAACAGACTGAGTCACCCAGGCGCCCCCTTAACAAGATATCTGAGAGGGCTTAATAACTCTATAATCAGAAATTTGACCAAATTGGAAGCTGATACTGAGAGCCTGACAGAAATTTTTTGTGAAGACCTTCTCCCCTAAGCTAAATGTACTCGGTGGGAAAGAAGACATTCTAAGTGGATGGGTATCAGTCCTTTGCTGTCCTTTAGTCAACTACCCAATTCTTTGAGGAATTAAAAAGAGCTGTCCTTGTTTTAAGAATCTAGTATTTATAGGACAAGAGACATGGTTCCAAGAACAATTCAAAGACCACTAATGTCCAAAACTCCCCTATTTATCTCAAAAGGCCTTGGGGGGCCTGGGTGGCTCAGTCGGTTAAGCATCCAACTTTGGCTCAGATCATAATCTCATGGCTCATGAGGCTCTGTGCTCTTCACTGCTATGGATCCCGTGTCTCCCTGTCTCTCTCCCGTTCCCTTGTTCCTGCTCTCTCTCTAATATAGAATAAAGTAAAGTAAAATAAAATAAAACGTAAATGGGGGAGCCTGGGTGGCTCAGGTGGTTAAGCCACCGGCTCTTGATTTCAATTCCAGTCATGGCCTCATGTTTTGGATCAAGCCCTGCACTGACAGTGCAGAGTCTGCTTCAGATTCTCTCACAAAATAAACAACAAAAGATGGTAAAATGTTTGGGGCACCTGACTGGCTCAGTCGGTAGAGATGCAAGGTTTTCTTTCCTCTCTCTCTCAAAATAAATAAACTTAAAAAAAAAAAATAGCAAATTTAATGGAGGCAATTTTTGTCAAGAAACAACAAAAGGGGGGAAAGGCCATTTAGAACCTGACTTGCCAAGGGGTGCCTGGCTGGCTCAGCCGGAAGAGCATATTATTCTTGATTTCAGGGTCGTTGAGTTGTGCCTCATGTGTGGTATAGAGAGTACTTAATAAAAAGAATAAAAACTTAAAAAAAAAAAAAAAGAATTCGACTTGTCAAGGATAAATCCAAATCTGAAGGGTCTTCTCCACAAGTCTTTGAAAAAGCTTTAGCCATTCAAACAGATAACCTTACCTTATTCCATATACCAAAACAAAACAAAACAAAGAACCCAAACTCAGACCTAACTTTTATAACTAGTTATTTTTTGTACCTATTTCATGGTAATAATTTTAAAACCGAAGCTATAAGGTCTCTGCAGTCTGTATGTTCACGGGTGTCTATATAGATGTGTTGTAGTTATGTGGTATTTTCTACCTCTGGATGGTACTGCTTAATTTGTAAGAGAGCTCTATTTAATTGGTTTAAAGGCAAGCATTTGTAAGGACTGGGCATTCTGAAACTCTCAGAAACTAACACAAATGTTTTCCAATTCAGAGATCTGAAGAAATATTTGACATGAAATCTAGTTTAAGATTGATGACTTAATTAAAGCAGACATGTCTTTAGAGTTACCAACATTAAATAGAAAACTTTTATTCTACATAAGTTCATGTTATCTCTTACCTGGTCAACAACAACAAAAAAATAATAGCTTAGGATAATGGCTGACTTTGTCTAATGTTGAAAGAAGTTTCAGTACATAATAATCTACACGTAATTATTAAAAACAAAAGTCTATTAATGAATTTTTCAATGACATTATGTCTTGTTTTCCCCAAATTGGAGGCAAGGGGTGGCAGTAATCTAAAACCTTAAGGTTTTACTGAGTTAGATTAAATGATTTAGCTAACACTAAACTCATTAAATACCTAAATCATTTCCAAATAAGACAAAATGCTGCAACATTAATAACCCTTCTTATTACAGAAAACCTAAAAGATATTTAGATATGTTAATGCTATATCGGGCAATTTTAAAAGACTTGCAAATTTTAACAATGCTTTAGTTTTCAGTAGAAATTAAGGCTTCTAAGGGGTAAGAATTCTAATTATTATATGTAATGAAAGCTAATAAGAAAACATCTCCATGTGCCAGGAAAGATTTTTTTTAAGGGGCATGAGAAATATACTTTTTTTTTGTTCTAAAATGAGGATGGTTGTCTTTGAGGAAAAACAGGACAAATCAGAATGTAGAAAAAACAAAAAAAATTGCTGTAGTAAGTTTGTGGCAGAGGAATCCAGCTGATTAAGATTAAAATAAAATTATTTTTAAAAATGAGTTTAATATCAGAAGCTGGTACAAAATGAGAATTTGGTTTTCTATTAAAACACAAAGTTCTCTTGGACTTTGTTCTGATTTTGGTAATACTGTGGAAAACTCCTTTAAGTTTCATAATGATCTGTGATCCTGTTTAAGGCAAGTGCCTTAGACCTATATTTGATGCTTTTGATGAACGTCCCAAAATTAAGTTCTATTTTTTTTAAGGTTTTATTTTTAAGGAATCTCTGTATCTAACACGGGGCTTGAAATGGTGACCCTGAGACAGAGTCCCATGCTCTACCTATGGAGCCAGCTACACCCAAAATTAAGTTCTAAACAAAGTCTTTTTGACTTAGAATATCCCAAAGGATTTGTTATGCTTATTTGATATTTGACAATGCTTTCCATGTAGTTTACATATGTAATTCTAAGCCGTTTTTATATTGTGTTTGGAAGACGATGGCATGTGTGGATAAGTTGATTTTGCTTCCGCAAAAATGGCCCCTATATGCCAGACTTCTGCTGTCATGATGTCCTTACAACATGGCAAAAGCCTGCTCCAAGAAGGGCCTCTGGGTTCTTTCTCACGTTCTGGCAAGTTTCATTTTTTGGCTTCTACATTTCTTCACCCACCATGGTATGTTTAAGAGGACTCCAGTTGTAAATAAACATTGGTGTGGAGACTTCTGTAAGATTGAAAAAACATCTTACCATCAACGTCTAACCTGACAAGTCCATAATCCTGGAAAAACTTTTTGTTCCCAGGGCCTCAAGCCTCCTCCCTGTGAGCACCCGCAGCTGGACTCCATTCATCTGCCACCTCGTATGGCTTATCACTATGTTCTTGTTACCGTACGTATGTTTTCTGGATAGACTGAAGTTGCCAGTGTGAGGGCATTAGTCTTGCAGCAGGGGAAAACAAACAAAACCCTCAGAAAACGTGTTTCCCATTTGGCCTGTACTTTCCACTGAGGCACACACTTCACTGGGCAAACCATCCAAGCCTTGATAAAGACCTTACGAATATCTTGGAATTATCACTACCCCATCACCCTTAATCATCAGGCAAAGTGCAGAGAACTAATGGAATTCTCCAAATCTCTAACCTTGCTGAATTTGGCAAGGTGCTGGCCTATGGTGTCGCCACTAGTTCTGCTCACTCTTTGCAACATACTCCTTAGGAGACAGTCATAGGTAGACCACTCGCTGTCTCCTGGCACACAGCTTTCCGTTGATTCCTTGCTGTCTCAGGCTAGTATAGCCAGTTACTAGAAGTCTTTAATGTCTTATACTAAAGCCTATCACCAACAGGTTAAAGGAGTTTATTAGACCCTATCAAAGGATCCTGTTGGTCAGTGTGGAGCCTGGTGACTGGTATTCTGGAAAGGTCACCAAGAAAAAAGAAAAAAACAACAACAAAAAACACCAAGAAACAAAACTAACAAACACCCAGCTCGCAAGCCCTGTTGGAAAGTACCTTAGCAATGCTCCTGACTACTGGCATTGCTGCAAAACTAAAAGGTAGGAAGCCTTGGGTATATGGCACACAGCTGCAAAGGTTCCACCGGATACCTGGTCTTGTACAGATGCTGAGGATCAAATTGACAAGAAAGAGAAGTAGCTTACAGCAAGGTAGACTGTTTCCATCCAAGACGATGGATCATACTTGTATTATATTATCTGCTAAGATCCTTAGATCCTCTAGCCAAAGTTGTCCTTGATAATAGACTTGATTCATCTGTTTTCTTGGCTAACACCATCTGCTGTTGTATCTGGATTAATGAACACTTTTGGGGAAGTTAAAAGTCAATTACAAAAGAGCACAGGCCAAGACTTTTGGCTTAAAAAAGTGACTCCTTCCATGAGGATCTTTCTTTGACTTATTTGATTTTGATTGGCTTAGGTCTTGTAGACCTTGACCAAGCCTTGACCAAGGCTCTACAGTGAACTCCAAATATTGAGAATTATTCTTATAGTAATCATAATAACCTCCCGTTGTGCACTGTATTCTCTCAAAAGTTTTATGCATGTTCATAGTCACTAACCACCAAACAAATGATCTAAGACTGAAACACAAACAGAATGTGAACCTAAAGCCATGACCTATGAGTATCACAGTGATTAAGTGCATGTGTGCACACAGGCACACACACGTCTGAGGTCACACAAACGAACAACAAAAACCGCTGAGAACTTTTGAATGGTAACTGAGAGTGGCACTAATACCTTAAAATCTGATCACATCTCTCAGTTAAGCTGAAAGTCTGATCAAAAGGAAGGGAACTGTTAAAGAGAGAATCACAGCCCAAAATGGCATTGCTTAGGTGGAGTCCCCAAACCAGGGGGTTAATACTTAATCTAATTGCAGTTTCAACCTTCCCCCAGAAATGTAGTCCTAACTAGTCAGTCAGAAAGTTTCAGAACAGCATCAGTGAGGTAATTTGTCACATGGGCCTTCTCCATCCCCCCAAAGGAAGATGAAAATCTGCAATGATAAGACCTCCTGGCACTTACCCCTAAGGGAAAGATAACCTTGCCTGGAAAATAACTTTCTTGCCTCACCTTCTTTCCTATATAGAAACCTTCCATTTTGTACAACTTCTCGGAGCTGCCCTCTACTTGTTAGATGGGATGGTGCCCAATTCATTAATTATTTAATAAAACCAATTAGATCTTCAAATTTACTCAGTTAAGTTTTGTTTACCAGTATGTGTATGGTTTTTTTGATTACTGGAAGAAGATGATATTTCTATTATTTCCTATAAATGCGCAATATGTTAACAAATACTTTAACCAGGAACTTTTGTGCTGGTGAAGCCCCCTTGTTTGGAAATTAAACTTTAAAAAAACATTTTTTTTTTTAACATTTATTCATCTTTAAGAGAGAGAGAGTGGGGGAGGTGCAAAGACAGAGAGACACAGAATCTGAAGGAGGCTCCAGGCTCTGAGCTGTCAGCACAGAGCCCAACGTTGAGCTCAAACCCACGAACCATGAGATCATGACCTGAGCCAAAGTTGGACGCTTAAGCGACTGAGCCACCCAGGCACCCAAAGGAATGCAAAAATTAGACAAACTTAGATTAGTTTTATTATTAAACTTTCATTCACATTCTTTTGGTGACTGCCTCCAATAATCTAAGGTTGTCTAATCAATAACAATATAAGTAATCAATACAGGGATCTAATAAGCCATTCCTTGTCTTACATATTTCTGCCTGGTATAATTCTTTGCATTTTGTTTTTGAACTACCCAAATGAATCATTACTGTTCTAAAAATCAATGGTTCTAAAAAGTCAAAAGTCAATGACTGTCTTAGTTCACCATTCTTATATTCACACTCCTTCCATTTGGACTCATTTTCTTCTTCCCGAAGTACACCCTTTAGTGATTTCTTAAATCAGTTTAAAATGAATTTATTTCACCATTATTTTGGAGTGATTGTTCGGGTGAGTATAAAGTTCCAGACCAACAGTTACTTTCTCTTGTTATTTACTGTTAGCCTAATGGTCATTCTTTTCAAGGTAATTTATCTTTTTTCATTAGAAGCTTTTAAGATCTTACTGTTCTCTTTGGTGTTTTCCAGTTTTATTTAATAAGTTAATCTAGGGGCACCTGGGTGACTCAGTTGGCTGAGCATCTGACTTTTGACTTTGGCTCAGGTCATGATCTCATGGTTTGTGGGTTCAAGGGGTGCATCGGGCTCTGCGCAGATAGCCTGGCGCCTGCTCGGGATTCTCTCTCTCTCCTTCTCCCTTGCTCACACTCTTTCCTTTATTCTTTTCTGTCCCTGTTTCCTCTTACCTTCTAATTTCGTTCAACAAGTAATTACCGAGCATCTACTCTTGTATGGTCACTTTGCAATGCAAAATTTATTTAAGAGCACAGTCCAGGGTTGCCCAGGTGGCTCAGTTAGTTAGGTGTGCGACTTTAGCCCACATCCTGAGTTCAAGCCCTGCATCGGGCTTTGTGCTGACAGTGTAGAGCCTGAAGAGTACTTCAGATTCTGTGTCTCCCGCTCTTTCTCTCTCAAAAATAATAAACATTGAAAAAAAAATTAAAAACAGAGCAACCTATGTATTATTATGATAATAATTATTATTATTGTTACCTCTACATATAACATGGGCTTAAACTCACAACCCTGAAATCAAGAGTTGCATGTTCTCTGACTAAGCCAACCAGGTGCCCCTGGGCCCATGTATTATTAACTGGAATTCTAAGAGGACAAGATAAATACTGTAACAGGGGTCAGAAAAAGAATGCCACAGAAGACAGACCTAACTTGGTCTTAGGAGTTGGAATGAAGGTAATCAGAGGACTTCTAGGAGGAAATAAGGCTTAAAGCATGTGCAGGATTTATGCAGAATGCAGAAAAATGTGTTTCAGCAAAGGGACAAGAGTTAGGAAGCTAAGAAAGGGAACACAAAGTAGTTCAATTCCTAAAATCTACAGTCATGTTGCTTTTAAAGTTAACTATCGGGGCGCCTGGGTGGCTTAGTCGGTTGGGCGTCCGACTTTCGCTTAGGTCATGATCTTGCAGTTCGTGGGTTCGAGCCCCGCGTCGGGCTCTGTGCTGACTGTAAGCTCAGAGCCTGGAGCCTGTTTCAGAGTCTGTGACTCCTTCTCTCTCTGACCCTCCCCTGCTCACACTGTCTCTCTCTCTCTCTCTCCTAGAAATAAATAAAACATTAAAAAATTTTTAAAAAGTTAACCATCTAAAAGTAGATGTGGAAATCTAGTACTTTGCCAGAAAATAAGATTAAATTCCTCTTCAGCAAAGCAACTTAGGCCCTTCATAATCTGGCTCAAATCTCTCTCTTAACATTTCCCATCCTATATGGACACACGCTTCCTCTTTATATAGTTTGCTTTGCATGGTACCATTCCAACTCATTGTAATAGAACACATACAGGATCTGAAACACCGAGTACTCACCTGTAAGATGGGCGCCGTGCTAGGATCCCGTGGGCTTTCTGTGAAGAGCCTATACTGTCTGATGAGTCCTGAGACTCCTCACTTTCTGATAAAGATGATACCTGAAAAAGAAAATTCCACAATGCAGGTGGAAAACAGTTTAATTTTTACTTTCAGAAAATACGATCTGTCTCCTGCCACTCAAATTCATTTGCCATTAAATCTAAGGTTTAAAATAAAGGAAGATATGAAAAAACAAATTTATTTCAAGAGCTCAAACTAATTAAAGGAATGCACAATACATCATGCTCAGAACAAAGAATAAAGTCTATCCCTAAGATAAAGCAATACTATTTAACTAGAGTTATAAAGGCTAGTCTCTGATTTCCACCTTATTTCTATACAGATAAAATTATTAATCTGATTTGGACTCTGGACATGCTAATTTTGATATGTTATTAGATATCCAACTACTATCAAATTATTAGATATAACACTGCAGAAACTGCTAAATATACAAGCCTTTGAGTCAGGCACGAGGTCTTGGACTAGACATATAAACTTGGGAGTCACAGCTCTTTAGATAAGGCTTTAGGGACTGAGACAGGATGAGCTCAATATTCAGAGAAGATTACCAAGAAGAAAACCCAGGAACACTGTAACATTAACAGGTTGGGAAAAAGGGTAGGAACCAGCAATTAAGACCAAGAATAAGCCACCACTGAGGCAGGTAAGTGAGGTGTCCCACAGAGCAGGCAAAAGCAGTGTATTGAAGAGAATGATCAACCATGTTAAGTGCTGCTAACAGGTGAAGTAAAACAAAGACTCAGAACAGATCATCAGGAATAGCAAGATGAAGGTCAGTAGCAAGGACAGGTATAAACGCATGCAACTTAGAAATCTGTACTAATGGCATATAGCAAGGTACATGGCATGTACTATATTAAATGGTAACTGTTAATAATAAGTTCTATAAAATTATGTCAACACAATAATAACCACATGCAAGTTTTAAGCTATAACAGTATCTTACAATTAAGAAAACAAGTTATTTTTAATTTTTAAAATGTATTAAATTTCCCAATGTGTCCAAAGTTGCACTATGATTTTTTACTTCAACTTTATTTTAAAAAATAAAATAACCCAACCAGGCTTCTAGAAAGGACCTAACAATTCAGTGCTCTACATTACTATTTGTAGAAAGCCTTCCCCTACACTAATCAGACTTAGACCTTAAATTTCTATAAATCTGTTTTACATCCTATAATCTCCCTCAAAAACAAGTTCTAATGTACAGCTATTTACATTTTATATTAAAATCTGTATCTTTTGGCAGAAAAGAATGAACTGGTCACAACCTATAGTAACTGAGAGATATGTCCCTTTTGTATTTCCTCAAGCATCATGGATATACCATTTCTAACCTACACCCTTAACTATTTTTGCTGTCCCTAAATTTACTCCAAAGTCTCCCACTGAACTCAAGAAAATAATTTCTGGAACCAAGAGTTTACTTATATAATTAAGATCAAGTATTTCTCTTTAATGACAGACTAGCAAGTAAAAGTAAAATCTCCATATAAAAACTCACAAATCTATACAGTTGTCACCTTTCAAACAGGAAAACCACATAAACATGCAGCTCTAGAGCCGACAGCACTGCCAGACACTGAATAGTCAGGAGGAAAAAATGAGGGGTGACCAAAGGCATTCGGAAACTCACAAGAGCCAGAAGATAAAATGGGGAGAAAGAGTAGAAGGAAAATGAACCCGGGGTCGCTTTTTCCTTCCTACTGCTGCCAGGTGGTAATATGAAGGTCGACAGATATAAATAAGAACTTGCCTCCACTATGAGAACTCTCTTATTTGACTTCCACAAAGCATAAAGTAGGTATGTTTGTTTTTTTGTTTTTCACTTTGTTCACACTAACACCATCGCCTTTGCTTCAGAATTCTCTTTCTCATGAAAGATACCACTGGGACCAAAAGATTCTGTCTTTCTTAAAGTCCTCCATTTCCAAGTAATAAATTCCTCCCAAACTGCTTTCCTTTTTCACTGGGTAGTCCATACATGAGATCAGAAATTCACAAACTTTTCTATTTGCCTCATTTGTTCTATTGTCTAATTTTCTAAGACAACTTTACTATCTTGGTTTATAATATTATAACTATAGCAACTTCAATGTGTCCAAAAACTCAGGGTATAAAAGTCCCCTCTCTCAAACACTAAGTCTTTGAATTTCTGTACCGTTTGCACGTGTGGTGGGTGAATTACAGAAGACTGAGCTGTCTGGATGACCCCCTGAACCTGTACTTGCTCTCCAGGAAGAGGTATAATGGTCACTGGCGCAGATCCTCTTAATGCCATCTAAGAACAAATAAAAATCCAATTAGCATCTATTATATCTATGCATAGCCGGGTTAACACTGGAAAACATATTTTAGAGCCCATTATATTTAATCACATCTATTAACAGTGGGTATCTTCTATGGGCCAGAGACTGTACTAGGGAGTTGACGTTACAAACTAATTATAACAAACAGAATAAGGGCTGGAATAGAAGAGGAAAAGCAGAAAATACTGTACCGCTGGAGCAAAGAAAGGGTGCTAACTATATCTGGGTCTTGAAGGATAAACAATTCCCTGAAGTTGTATATGGGGGTGGGGGTTGGGAGGCATTTTGGGCAGAGAATAGATTGTACAAAAACCTGGAGGCTGTTTAGAACGTGTTATCTGGGGTGCCTGGGTGGCTCAGTTGGTTAAACATCTGACTTCAGCTCAGGTCACTATCTCAGGGTTTGTGAGCTTGAGCCCCCAGGTCAGGCCCTGCAGTGACAGCTCAGAGCCTGGAGCCTACTTCCGATTCTGTCTCCCTCTTTCTCTGCCCCTCCCTCCCTTGCTTGTGCTGTGTCTCTCTCTCAAAATGATAAATAAACATAAAAAAATTATAACATGTTAATTCTGAAGAGATCTGGTTGAAAACCAATCCAGAAATCAAGAGTCAAAACGTGAGAGAAATAGCAACTTTGGGTAATGTTTTTAAAGAAAAGTCAAATATTTAAAAATAAATAATTCAATTATGAGATTATAGTGTATTTCTATGGAAATCAGATGGGGTCTCGTAGAAATACCATAATAAAATGCTAAGCCAAGAAAGGGCCACCCATCGACCTTCAAGGCTCAGCTCAGGTTCTCTCTTACAAGAAGCTTTCTTATGTTTTCAGTTAACTGCGATCTCTCACTTTCTGGTGGGCTACTCTGGTCTATACCATTTATCTTAGAGTTAAGTAACAAAATAAAATCCAAGGCTGCTTCTCAGGTCCTATAAATCAACTTTCTGACTGCTGCTCTCTTTTCTTGGCATAAAGTCCCCCAAACAATGCTTTATTCACTTTCACTAAAGGTTATTTTCCTGTTCCCAAGATGGGATTAAATTCCAGCCTCATCATCTCTCCAAAATGCACAGGTCCTGAAATTTTGTATAGAAAATTTTATCCAGGAACTGAGAACTGCAAGCTTCCACACAAATAACTCCATCAACCTCTCTCATCACACATTTAAAGACATAAACCAAATTCTAGTACTGCTTTTATCAGCTTAAGGCCATGTCCCTAGGATGACCCTAGCCCCATTATGCCTGCCTGAGAAAGATCAATGTTGCCCCCAAAAACCCAGACTATTTGTTCCAGCTAAAACCTAAGGCCCCTGACTGCACTTTGCTTAGAGCATTTACTTTAGGAGGCTTGGAGTTGTAAATCCTTTCTCTGATTTCTTGAGATATAAATCTTCCATAACCCAGAAATGTCTTTTCTCAAGAACCTGGGAGCCATCCCTTTGAAATGTCATCAGCAAGAATAGAGCCCTTATCTCTCAGTCTCTGTGGGAGAGAGGAATGTAACTTTGATAAGCATCAATTAGTAAACACTGCCAACTAATCACACTGACCAACCTAACATCTTTAGTCCTTTTTCTTAAGCACGCCCTAGCATTTAAAAAGTACCTTTGGCTTCAGCAGATTTGGGTTCAGTCGCTCTTCTCTACTGCCTTGATCTGAATGAAATTATGTCTTGCTACCTTTAACATATGTCTGGCTCTCTTTCTCTTTGACAGCACCCACTGGGGGGGGCGGGGGGGACACAAAAATTAAAGAGTTAAAACAGAATTCACAAATCCTAAGAGTCCAGCTCTAGAGCTACCATTATATTCAGAGAAAATAAATGAAGGTCGTCTTATGATTCAGATCCCAGCTGAAGCCAACCACTCAACTAATGGGGAGAGCTTGTGACAGGATTAATTTACATTTCTACAAAGATAAAAGCAATTATTGATTCAGGGTTTCTGGCAATCCTTATGATTTTGTGCAGATTGTGGGTCCGGCAGGTGGGAAAAAGGCACCAGATATTGTTTTAGCTATTAGCAACCCCTCCCCCTTGTTATCACTGTTCTAACCTCACAAAATGCTCATTATTCAGGGTCCCAAAGACTGGTTGGTGTTTTCCCACTCCTACTCTCACGCTTCATAACCTAAATCCTGAGATCACTCTGAAAGCAGAAGAAAAGGGGACTGGTCCCCCAATTTTAACATGAGGTTGAAACACAGATGGAGCACGTGAGTGGCTCAGTCAGTTAAGCATCCATCTCGGGCTCAGGTCATGATCTCGCGGTCTGTGAGTTTGAGCCCCATGTCAGGCTCCCTGCTAACGCTCAAAACCTGGAGCTTGTTTCGGATTCTGTGGCCCCCTCCTCTGCTTGCACTCCTCCTCTCTCTCTCTCTCTCTCAAAAATAAACAAACGTTAAAAAAAAAACAAACAAACAGAAGACTACCTCCACCCATTACATTTCAGTGCTAACCACTTTCTGCAGTGGTAGAAGTGTTCTACCTCTGCACAATCCAATAGAGTTGTCACTGGCCACATGTGAATAGCAAGCATTTGAAGTGTGGCTAATGTGACTGAGGGACTGATTTTTCATTTTACTTAATTTTAAATAATTTAAATTAAAATGTAAATATCCACTTGTGGCTAGTGGCTACCGCAATGAACAGGGCAGTTCTAGATCTTAAGAGCTGTAGAACTTTCTAGTACACTATGGCTGCAACCGCAGAACTCCTCTTAGGAGATGTTAGAGGAAGCAGAAAGAAAAGGATTTTTCTGAGGCTGCTCTGGTTAAATTGGGAGCTGATGGACTAAGCCCCCTGACTTCCTCTCACTTTCTGGGGGAGCTGAGACCACAGTTTTTCTTATACAAGTGACTGGACAAAAATCAGCATACTCCTTAGCTACCTAATTCAGGGGTCCCTGGACATAAACACTTGGATGAGGGAGGACAGATAGCTAGTAGAATGTCATGGGAAAGAAGCCTCTGTTTGGTCAGTTTGAATCCTAAGTCTTTTAACTCTGAAAGGCACACACAAGCTTTGGAGACAGATAGGCCTGGGCTGATTTGCAGCTAAAGGCACTCACTAACTCTGCAAATTACCTCTCAGGACCTTAGCTTCCTCCTTTGAAAATGGAACTAATATTACCTTTTTCACAGTTATAATGAAGATTAAACGAGTAATAAGGTAAAAACAAAGGATGGAGAAAAACAGTGACTAGAAAGACCCTACATATATTGTCTCTTATTTGGATCCTGGCTCAATAAATTGTTGACATATATGTGTGCAGACTGTGAGGAAGACGGCAAAGTAGAAGTACCCTGAGCTCACCTCATCCCACAGACACATGAAGAGACCAGCTTTATCTGTGCACCTAACTCTGAACATGACCTAAAGACTGGAAGAACAGACCTTGCAAAGGTAAATCATAGTGAGGAGGCCACCTTGAAAAGCACAGGAGTAGAGAGGGGGTTGGGGAGACTAATCACAAATGGGAGAGAGACACCACAAGTACTGAGAAGCGAGAGCATCACACCCCAGACCAGGCACCCCATGCGCTGGGGACCGACACTGGGAAGAGAAGCCTCTGTAACATCTGACTTTGAAAAACAGTGGGGCTTAACTCTGGGAGCTTTAAAACTCAGTGTGACTTAACCTGAAGCACTTTAAAAATCTGGGCTTAACTCTGGGAGAGCTGGAGGGATATAGGAAACTGAGTCCCCATCCTTAAAGAGCCAGCGTAATAAATAATCCTGCCTGAGACACAGCATAGAAGCAGCAGTTTGAAAAGTGCCTGGGGTACATGTGAAGGAGACAGACTTATTTACTAAAGGGGCAAGGATCAGGAGCACCTGGGTGGCTCAGTCGGTTAAGCGTCCGACTTCAGCTCAGGTCATGACCTCACGGTTCGTGGGGCTCTGTGCTGACTGCTCAGAGCCTGGAGCCTATCTTCAGATTCTGTGTCTCCCTCTCTCTCTGGCCCTCCCCTGCTCATGCTCTCTTTCTCAAAAATGAATAAAACATTAAAAAATAAATAAATAAAAGGGGCAAGGATCTTCCAGAGAGTCCTCCAAGAACAAGAGTGAAGACAAATGACCTTTGTCTTCCTCTTCCCCAGCCTACAGCACAGGACACTTGCAGGACCCAGTGCTAACTTTACCAGCACGATGTGCCCCACCCCTGTGGTCTCCAGCAAGCACACCCCATCCACCCACATGCCTCAGGGGGCGTCCCTCCGAAATAGCTCCTGCCCTACCACACCCTGCAAGCAGTCCCAGCAGAGACTGATGCTACTCCAAAGTGACTCCTCCCCTGGTGAGAGGGGGAGATAACTACACGCGTAAGTGTGCACACCGTTTGAATACCAAGCCTTTTAGCTGGCCACGGAGGGAGAAAAATGCTGCCCATCAGTGTGCTCCCAACTGTGACAGGGAGATGGATTGGAGACACCTACTCTGACTGTTGACCCCTCTACTAACCAAAACCTCTCAAGTGGCTGAGCACAGAGAAAGCCCTTTGGTGGGCCTGCAGCTGTGGCAGAGAGACTAACCGCAGACAGCTAGCATGACTGCTGACCCATGCACACCTGCTGCCTGTGGAAGCCTCAGACAAACCCCTCAACACTGCCCGGTGAGCCCACAACAGGAAAAGTGGGTCACTGCAATCAACTAGGTTGAAGGCAAACAGGGCTCAGCCACAACAGCAGGCCCACATACATAGGGGACACCCTTGGAGCACCCGGTTCTGGTGACAAGGGAACATTATACTACAGGGCACCACAGGGCCTCTTTTATGCAAGGCCATTACTTTTAAGACCAGGAGACAGAGCAGACCTAATATGCAGAAAGAAATACACACTGAGAGTGAGACAAATGAAGAGACAGAGGAATATGTCCCAAAGGATAAACACAGCAAAAGTACTAAAAGAAACAGGGATAATATGCCTGATAAAGAATTTAAAGTAATAATCATAAAGATACTCACTGGACTTGAGAAAAGAGTTATTTTATTTCATCAAAATAAAGAGAAAGGAATCCCAGCCTAATACCAAAGAAAGCCATCAAACCACAAGAGATCAAGAGAGGAAAGTAACAGAGAAGGACTACCAAAAAAAACCTGGAAAACAAGAAATACCAATAAATATATACCCATCAATAATATCTTAAATGTAAATGGACTTAATGCTCCAAACCAAAGACACAGTGTAACTAAATGGATTTTTAAAAAGACCCATCTATCTGGTGCCTACTAGAGACTGATTTCAGACCAAAAGACACCTGCAGACTGAAAGTGAAGGACTGGAAAAACATGCAGAGCCTGCTGATGATTCTCTCTCTCTCTGCCCCTCCCTTGCTCACCAGTTTTCTCTCTCAAAATAAACAAACTTTAAAAAACATAAAAATGTTTATCTATGCAACACTTAAAAAGAGATGTGGAGTCCCACCAGTGGTGGGATGTATACTGTATTTTGAGAAACACTAGAGAACTGGAGTGGGGGTGGAGTGCTTAGATAAGCAAACCTAGGCAACACGGTTTTGAATATCAGGACAAAGAATTAGGATTAAATAGATAACAAGACTCAGTGAGTGCCTCCTCTGTGCAAGGCGCTGTGCTACGCCTTCAAAATAAAGACAACAGACAGTTACTGCCTTCAGAGCCAATCACAAAGAAACCAATTAAAAAGTTTTAAATATATGGTTTCAGTACACATATGCCTCAACATGTGGCACTTATTTGTTTTTTAAATCCTTGCTAATGGGATGCCTGGGTGGCTTAGTCGGTTAAGCGTCCGACTTTCGCTTGGGTCATGATCTTGCGGTTCGTGGGTTCGAGCCCCGCGTCGGGCTCTGTGCTGACTGCCAGCTCAGAGCCTGGAGCCTGTTTCAGTCTGTGACTCCCTTTCTCTCTGACCCTCCCCTGCTCACACTGTCTCTGTCTCTCCTAGAATAAATTAAAAAAAAAAATTAAAATTAAATAAAATGAAATAAAATAAAAGCCTTGCTAAAAAGTAAAGTTTCACACCAAAAAAAAAAAAAAAGTAGGAGAGTATAATGGGATTGTGTGGAAAGATATATGTGACAAAGTAAAAGAATAAAATCATCTAGTTTTCTGTCATCTAGAAAAAAAATGTTGGGAAGATAGAAACCAGGAGAAGGCAGGACAAAAAGCATATAGTCTTATATCCTTCTGGTTGAGAGAGAATTCTCTCTGGGTCTCTTGTACTTCCGTAGGTCTTCCAAGCAGAGGCAACTTTTGTTCTGGACTCTTTTCAAGGATGCTTGTATGGTGAACATCTTTGAAAGTTAAGTTAGTATATTCCTTCCGGACAAAGGGCAGATTTGTTTGCTGTCCAGAATAATGAAGGTAATGTCTCCACTAAGACAGTTTGGACAGGTGTGCTAGCGGCTTTCTTTAAAAGTTTGGGGTTTCCAGGGCACCTGGGTGGCTCAGTCAGTTAAGCGTCTGACTTTGGCTCGGGTCATGATCTCGCAGTTCGTGGGTTCGAGCCCTGCATCGGGCTCTGTGCTGACAGCCAGCTCAGAGCCTGAAGCCTGCTTCAGATTCTGGATCTCCCTCTCTCTCTGACCCTCCCCTGCTCACACTGTCTCTCTCTCTCTCTCAAAAATAAACAAACATTAAAAAAGAAAAGTTTGGAGTTTCCTTTTTCTTTTAGAGAGAGACAGAGAGGGAATACACAAGAGGAAGGGAGGGAGGGAAAGAATGAATCTGCAGCAGGCTTCACACATAGCACAGAGTCCAACACGGGGCTTGATCTCACAACCATGAGATGATGACCTGATACAAAATCAAGAGCTGGCTCCATAACTGACTGAGCCACCCTGGTGCTTCAAAAGTTTAGGGTTTCTTAAGCTTGGAGTCCCCCTGAGCAATGATGCAAACTCTACAGTATTCCATGCAACTTGGAGGGCAAGGGGATACTGAGCAAACATGAGACGCATGCTATTTGCCACATCAGGCCCTTTTTTCTAAACCAGAATTTTCATGTCTTCTGCTAGCATCCATGAAACTGAAGCAACCGAGCTTATCAGCTTGCACACAGTGTAAAATGTAAGACCTTTTATATTTCTTGACACTTCTCTGTCCCCTGCTTTGCTTATGTTCTGAAGACTATATTCTAAGTCACCAGGGCAAAATCTTAGATAGGGCAAGAACAAAGGAAGAGTAAACAGAATTGCGTATTTAAGGTAGATATGAACGGACTGCTCTCAAAGAAGAGGGGACATGAAAGGCCACGGTTTTTTCTATGTGAAGGTAGGAGACCCCTTATTAAGCTGGGACTTCCAAAGGGCCACACCGCAGGGTAAGTTAACAGGAGGAAAGTTGCATGGAGATGAGCAAGGGCAGGGCTGAAGATGTAACTGGCTCTCCAGCAAACTTAAGGCTCCTATTAACATTACTTAGATGGTCCAGAAAGGGGAACAAAAGAGCCTCAGGGCACCTGGGTGGTTCAGCTGGCTGAACATCTTGATCTGGACTCAGGTCATGATCCCAGGGTTGGGGGATTGAGCCCCACATCAGGATCCATGCTCTATGTGAAGACTGCTTAAGATTCTCTCTCTCTCCCTCTGCTGTTCTCCCCCAATAGTGCACTCTCTCTCTAAATTAAAATAAAGTGGAAAAAAGAGACTGAAACACTAAAAATGGTTATCCAGGCAGCTGGTAACAGTAAATTCTGAGAAATTTACTCACATCCTTGGCCACAAATAATTCCCATTAACATTTTTCAAGGTCAGTAGATATTAAATTAAAAAAAAAATAACCAATCACACAAAGTAGCATGAGCAAAAAGCAAAAACAAGAGAGAATAGAATCAGATCCAAGTGATTTCAGATACTGACATAATCAAACACATCTTAAAAACAATTATGCTTATATGTTTAAAGAAGCAGATTGTTTCAAAATAAGCTTACAATATCTTCAGAAAAGAGGAAACTACAGTAGACTGGAAAATGAACCAGATATACCACATTAGAGCTAAAATGAGAATTAGTGAACTGGATAACAGAAAAGAAGAAATTATATGAACTGAAACATGGAGACAGACGCAAAACACATAAAAAGTTAAGAGACATGGAAGACAGAGTGAGAAGGACAAAGAGTTGTTCAAAGGCAAAAGGTAAAGAAATATTGCACAAAAACAGACCCTAAAATCAATAGAACAGAATAGAGTACCCACAAATGTGTGGCCAACTAATCTTTGACAAAGCAGGAAAGAATATCTAATGAAATAAAGACAGTCTTTTCAGCAAGTGGTGCTGGAAAAACTAAACAGCGACATAGAAAAAAATGAACCCGGACCACTTTCTTACACCATACACAAAAATAAACTCAAAATGGATGAAAGACCTAAATGTAAGACAGGAAGCCATCAAAATCCTCAAGGAGAAAGAAAGCAGGCAAAAACCTCTTTGAGCTTGGCCACGGCCACCTCTTACTCAACACGTCTCTGGAGGCAAGGAAAACAGAGGCAAAAATGAACTATGAGACCTCATCAAAATAAAGAGCTTCTCTGCACAGCGAAGGAAACAATCAGCAAAACTAAAAGGCAACCGACCGAATGGGAGAAGATATTTGCAAATGACATATCAGTTAAAGGGTTAGAATCCAAAATCTCTAAAGAACTTACCAAACTCAACACCCAAAATACACCAATAATCCAGTGAAGAAATGGGCTAAAGACATGAACAGACACGTCTCCAAGGAAGACCTCCAGATGGCCAACAGACACATGAACTGATGCTCAACGTCACTCATCATCAGGGAAATACAAACCAAAACCACAATGAGATACCACCTCATGCCCGTCAGAATGGCTAACATGAACAACTCAGGCAACAACAGATGTTGGCGAGGATGTGGAGAAAGAGGATCTCTTTTGCACTGCTGGTGGGGATGCAAACTGAGTGCAGCCATTCTGGAAAACAGTATGGAGGTCCCTCAAGAAAGTAAAAAAAGAACTACCCAATGACCCAGCAATTGCATTACCAGGCATTTATCCAAGGGATACAGGTATTCTGTTTTGAAGGGACACATGCACCCCAATGTTTACAGCAGCACTACCAACAATAGCCAAAGTATGGAAAGAGCCCAAATGTTCAACAACAGATGAATGGATAAAGAAGATGTGGGTGTACACACACACACACACACACACACACACACACACACACACACACACACCCGATAGAGTATTACTTGGCAATCAAAAAGAATGAAATCTTGCCATTTGCAACTACACGGGAGGAATTAGAGGGTATTATGCTAAGCGAAATTAGAGAAAGACAAATATCATATGACTTCACTCATATGAGGACTTTAAGACAGAACAGATGAATGTAGGGAAGGGAAGCAAAAATAATATAACAATGGGGGGGGAGGTGCCTGGGTGGCTCAGTCGGTTAAGCGTCTGACTTTGGCTCAGGTCATGATCTTGCAGTCCACTGAGTTCCAGCCCCGCTTCAGGCTCACTGCTGACAGCTCAGAACCTGGAACCTGCTTTGAATTCTGTGTCTTTCTTTCTCTGCTTCCTTCCTGCTCACACTCGGTCTCTCTCTCCCAAAAATAAATAAACATTAAAAAACAAAAACAAAAACAGAAAGGAGGACAAAAGAGACTTATATATCGAGAACAAACAGAGGGATACTGGAGGAGTTGTGCGAGGAGGGAGGGGCTAAATGGGGAAAGGGCATTAAGGAATCTACTCCTGAAATCACTGTTGCACTATATGCTAACTAACTTGGATGTAAATTTAAAAAAATAAAAATATAATAAATTTTAAAAGAAGTGAAGAGATAATGGCTGAAATTTTTATATAACTAATGACAGACACCAATCCATAGATTCAAGAAGCTTAATAACTCCCATGTGGAATAAATAAAAAGAGTTCTATACATAAACAGCATAATGGAAACTGCATAACACCTAAAGAAAATGAGAAGACTATAAAAGCCACCAAAGAAAAAAAAAGATTATATTTAAAATAGCATTTGGGCACCTGGGTGTTTGGGCGCCTAGGTGGCTCAGTCAGTTAGGCGTCCGACTGGCTCGGGTCATGATCTTCTAGTTCGTGAGTTTGAGCCCCGTGTCAGGCTCTGTGCTGACAGCTTGGAGCCTGAACCCTGCTTCGTATTCTGTCTCCCTCTCTCTCTACCCCTCTCCCACTCATGCTGTCTCTCAAAAATGAATAAATGTTAACAAACTAAAATGAAATAGCAATAGTCCCCTGACTTCTCAAGCGCAACAATGGGAGAAGCCAACAGAAAGTTATTTAAATGTACAAAGAAAACAAAAGCAGAATTCTATGCCCAGTAAAAATTCCTTTTAAAAATGATGATGTAAAGGGGCACTTGAGAAGCTCAGTCAGTTGAGCATCCAACTTCGGCTCAGGTTATGATCTCCTGATTCGTGGGTTCAAGTTCACGTCAGACTATGAGCTGGCAGCATAGAGCCTGCTTCATATTCTCTGTCTCCCTTTCATTTGCCCTCTCTCTCTCTCTCTCAAAAATAAACATTAAAAAAGATTTTTTAATGATGATGAAAACAATGATGATGAAATAGGTACTTTTAACAAAGAAATCACCACATCAGCAGATTTACATCAAATGAAGTTCTAAACCAGTAGTTCTCAATCAGGAATAATTCTGACCACTAAGGACATCTGGCAACATCTTAGAGACTTTTTGGGTTGTCAAAATTGGGGTGCTGCTGACATCTAGTGGGCAGAGGCTAGAAATGCTGCTGACAATCACACCGAACTATCCAGCCCCAAACATCTATAGTGCTGAGGTTTTTCTAAAGCATAAACTTAAGGTTTAAATTAAAAAAAAAAAAAGAAAGAAAGAAAAGAAAAGGAAACCTCTAATGAAATATTAAGACATGTACAATGGAATGTAAAGCAAAGAAAGTGATAAATATGTGGGAAAAAACATAATTTGCATGAAATAATTATAATGTTTTATGGGATTAAAAAAGAAAAAGATAAAATTAAGTCCTAACAATGGTAATAAGTTAGAAAGAGGATAAATGAAAATAAATGTTCTAAGGTTACTGGATCATCTGAGAAGAGAGAAAAGGTATTAACTTTAGACCTTACTAAGTAGGTGTGCTGTAATTAGGATAATCGCTAAAAAAAAAGTAATAATCAAATTTATGTACAGTACAAATTGATACAAGAATGAGCAGAGAAAATAAGAAGAAATGACTCAAAGGAAGACAAGGGGAAGAAAAAGAAACATGGAACATGTGAGTCAAATCCTAAGATAAGATGGTAGGTCTAAACCTATATGTATCAGTAACTATGTTAAATGTACATGGACCAAAAGTTCCCTGTTTAAAAGTCTAGGAGACCAACACCCAAAAATCAAATAATCTAGTGAAGAAATGGGCAGAAGACATAAATGGACACCTTCCAAAGAAGACATTCAGATGGCTAAAAGACACATGAAAAGAGGTGCAACATCACTCTTCATCAGAAATACAAACCAAAACCACAATGAGAGACCACCTCATACCTGTCAGAATGGCTAACATTAACAACTCAGGCAACAACAGACATTGGTGAGGATGCGGAGAAAGGGGAACCCTTTTGCCCTGTTGATGGGAATGCAAACTGGTACAGCCACTTTGGAAAACAGTATGGAGGTTCCTCAAAGAATTAAAAAAAGAACTACTCTATGACCCAGTAATTGCACTACTAGGTATTTATCCAAAGGATACAAAAACATAGATTTGAAGGGGCACACGAACCCCAATGTTTATAGCAGCACTATCAACAATAGCCACAGTATGGAAAGAGCCCAAATGTCCATCGACTGACAAATGGATTAAGAAGCTGTGGTGTAGGGGCGCCTGGGTGGCTCAGTCGGTTAAGCAACTGACTTCGGTTCAGGTCATGATCTCACAGTTCGTGGGTTCGAGCCCCATGTCGGGCTCTGTGCTGACGGCTAGCTCAGAGCCTGGAGCCTGTTTTGGATTCTGGGTCTCCCTCTCTCTCTGACCCTCCCCTGCTCATGCTGCCTCTCTCTCTCTCTCTCAGAAATAAATAAAACATTAAAAATAAAAATAAAAGAAGCTGCGGTATATATATAACAGAATATTACTCAGCAACCAAAAAGAATGAATCTTGCCATTTCCAACAACGTGAATGGAACTACAGTGTATTATGCTAAGCAAAATAAGTCAGAGAGAGACATATATATGATTTCACTCATATGTGGAATTTAAGAAACAAAACAGATGAATACAGAGGAAGGGAAGAAAAATAAGATAAAAAGAGGGAGGGAAATCATAAGAGACTCTTAAATACAGAGAACAAACTGAGGGTTGCTAGAGGGGAGGTGGATGGGGGGATGATGGGCATTAAGGAGGGCACTTGTTGGGATGCGTTATATGTAAGTGGTGAATCACTGGGTTTTACTCCTAAAACCAATATTACACTGTATGTTAACTAAGTTGAAGTTTTAAAAAAATCTAGGAGACTATAATGGCATATTATTCAGCCATAAAAAAGAATGCTATCTTGCCATCTGTGACAACACGGATAGGCCTTTAGGGCATTATGCTAAGTAAAATTAAGTCAGAGGAAAACAAATAACCTATGATCTCAGTTATGTGTGAAATCTAAAACAAACAAAAAACCTGAACTCACAGAGAGAACGTACTGGTGGTAAGTGCCAGAGGTGGGGGGTGGGAGTGAGTGAAATGGTGAACGTGGTCAAAAGGTACAAACTTCCAGTTATAAAATAAGTCAAAGGGATGTAGTATGCAGCATAATGACTATAGTTGTTAACACCATTTTGCATATTTGAAAGCTGCTAAGAGCATAAATCTTAAAAGTCCTCATCACAAGAAAAAATTTGTTACTATTATGGTGATGAATTATTGAAGACTTATTGTGATGCTCATTTTGCTGAATCATTGTGTTGTACACCTGAAACTAGTATAATGTTGTATATCAATTATATCTCAAAAAAACAAAACACCAAACCAAACCCACGAGATACTGCTATATAGTTTCAACCTAAAGAACCAAGTAACTCACAATACCAATTTGGGCACTTAAAAGAATCAACAGTTCTCATACACTTCTGATGGTATTATAAACAGGCACAAGACTGTAAAACTGTTGGCAATATCTTCTGTAACTAAACGTTCACATGCCCTGTGATCAAGCAATTATGTACAACATAGACACATATAAGAACATTCATTAACGGGTACCTGGGTGGTTCATTCCGTTAAGTGTCTGACTTCAGCTCAGGTCATGATCTCGCATTTCTAAGTTCAAGCCCCACGTAGGGCTCTGTTGACAGCTCAGAGCCTGGAGTCTGATTTGGATTCTGTATCTCCTTCTCTCTCTGCCCCCTTTCACACTCTTGCTCTCAAAAATTAACATTTAAAAAAAAGTTCATTAAGGGGCGCCTGGGTGGCTTAGTCGGTTGAACGTCCGACTTTCGCTTAGGTCATGATCTCGCGGTTCGTGGGTTCGAGCCCCGCATCGGGCTCTGTGTTGACTGCCGGCTCAGAGCCTGGAGCCTGTTTCAGTCTGTGACTCCTTCTCTCTTTGACCCTCCCCTGCTCACGCTGTCTCTCTCTCTTTCTCTCTCTCTCTCCTAAAAATAAATAAAACATTAAAAAAAGAAATAAATTAAAAAAAAAGTTCATTAAGCACAATTCACAATATCTAAAACTGGGGGAGGAAGGAAAAGAGGGGAGAATCCAGAGACTAGATTAAAAAAAAAAAAAAATCAAGGTGCCTGGGTGGCTCAGTCTTAAGCATCCGACTTCAGCTCAGGTCATGATCCCACAGTTCATGGGTTTGAGCCCTCCATCAGGCTGTGTGCTGCCAGCTCAGAGCCTGGAGCCTTCTTCAGATCTCTGTCTCCCTCTCTCTCTGACCCTCCCCTGTGTGTGTGCTCATGTTCTCTCTCTCTCTTTCTCAAAAATAAACTTAAATAAAAAGATAAGGACAGAAAATTTGAAAGTGAAAGCACAGGAAAAAAAGATGTCATTAAGAAACTACTAAATTAAGAGGCGCCTGGGTGGCTTAGTCAGTTAAGCGTCCGACTTTCGCTTAGGTCATGATCTCGCAGTTCGTGGGTTTGAGCCCCGCGTCGGGCTCTGTGCTGACTGCCAGCTCAGAGCCTGGAGCCTGTTTCTGCCTGTGACTCCCTCTCTCTCTGACCCTCCCCTGCTCACGCTGTCTCTCTCTCTCTCCTAAAAATAAATAAAACATTAAAAAAAAAAAGAAACTACTAAATTAAAGCCAAATACTATGAAACTAGACTTTAAGATAAAAAGCATTTCTAGAAATAAAGATACAGATAAAATAGACAACTCCCTGAAATATACAACTGAAAAACTTACAATCATATAACATCTCCTTATAACACACACTCAATCACAACAAAATTGAAGGACCACTGGAGGGAATCAGTCCATAATTATATTGGAGGATTAATACGTTTCTCAGTCATAGAATAAGCAAAGAGTGATAAAGCTATAAAAGATTTAAACAAAACCAAAAACCTTGACATAATCGATAGACCTCTGCATCCAACAACCACAGAATACACCTTCTTTTCAAGCACACACCAAGAAACATTTTAAAAAATTTACCACTGATTCTGTGAAAACAAAGTTGTATTGCAGATTAGTCCTTGGTTTATTAATTTGGGGACCAAAATCATACACTTCTACTACTTCGTGGGAAGAGACATTAAAGAATCACAAAATTGCTTCGCAAGTAAAACACTCAAAATTATGGGATGGCCTGAGCATGGGTGGCTCAGTCGGTTAAGTGTCAGATGTCAGCATGGGTCATGATGTCACCCTTGGTGGATTTAAACCCTATGTCGGGCTCTGTGCTGGCAGCTCAGAGCCTGGAGCTGCTTTGGATTGATTCTGTGTCTCTCTGTCTCTGCCCCTCCCAACCTCATGCTCTCTCTCGCTCGCTCGCTCTCTTCAAAAATAAATACACATTAAAAAAATTTTTTAAGTACTCAAAATTGTATCACTATTTAGAAAAATGCACTAAATATGAAATATTTGAGATCCAAACAATATTTTTTAATTAACTCAGCAGAGTTGGGTGTCTTACCTTAAGGACAGAAACTTGCTGGTCACTGTGTCTGAAAGGTTGTAGGTGATACAATGTACTAAACTTTCTTCTAAAGAACCTTGTCCTTAGTCCTATTACAATAAAGCCTCTTTCAACAACAGAATGCTACTGTGTGTACTATTTCCTTTGGAAAATTTCATATATATCAAGACCTCTTGGGATTCCAACATCCAGACATTTTCAGTAACTCACCAACTCAGTCTTAACACATTCTAACACTCTTTTGCTACTACCATTCTTCAGTTGTAGATGAGAACATTCACTCTGTATTTGGGGGAAGATTCACCTATCATACAATGTTAACACAGGACCTCTTGTGTTAAATTCCTCCATATACACTGCTTAACTTATGAACCCATTTGCTCTATTCAGACGTATTACTGCATGGAATTTGGGGCTGTTATCTAACATTTGTATGGGCCAACTCCAGAATATTATAATCCTACACAGTTATTACCATAAGATGATGGATCTAAATTATCCTAAAATGTCTAATACGGGAAAAGCTTTATCACAGCACGGTATTTGCAAATCATATCTATTCTCACAGCCCAATGAAGATATATTTTCTCATACTTTCCCAAGATAAGAATGATTCCATTCAATAAAATAACTCATTTCATGCTGTCTGTAAAATAAACAGAGGGATGATGAGAACATCTGAGCTCTTTATAACTCTTAATCTGCTTTCAGAATGAAAAATCTTTTCAAGCACCCAGGGAATATTCACCAACATACCACATCCTAGATAATTAAAAAAAATTTTTTTTTAATTTGTAAGAATTATAATCACACAGAGTATGTTTCCTGACCATAATGGAATCAAACTAGAAATCAATAACAGAAATAGAACAGAAATATCATTAAACACATGGAAACTAAACAACACACTCCTAACTAAGCAACTGGTCAAAGAGGAAGCCTGAAAAGAAATTTAAATATACATAAAAGTGAATAAAATTAAAATACAACGTTATTACAATGTGGGAAGCATCTACAACAATGCCTAGAGGGAAATATATAGCATTAAATATTTTCATTAACAAAGAAAAAAGATCTCAAATCAATAATTAAGTTCCAGGGCACCTGCCTGCCTTAGTCAGAAGAGTATGAGACTCTTGATCTCACAGTAATGAGTTTGAGCCCCATACTGGGTGTAGAGATTATTAAAAAATAATAATACAAAACAAACTTTTAAAAAATAATGTAAGTTCCTCATGCAAGAAACTAGAAAAAAAAGGAACTAAAAAAAGTAAACAAAATAAACTCAAACTGAGCAGAAGGAAGGGAATTATATAGGAGCAGAAATCAAATTGAAAACAGGAAAACAGAGAAAAATCAATAAAACAAAAAGCTAGTTCTTTAGGCGGGGGATGGGGACGATAGTTGATAAAATCTATAATGCCCTGGCAAGACTGACAAAGATAAAAAAAAAAAAGAGAGAAACACAAATTACCAACACAAGTAAGGAAACAGTGATATTATAGACCTGTGGAAATTAAAGGAAATCTCACTAAACTGGAGCTGGGAGGCCAAAAGGGAGCTGTACTCACTCAATGTCAATCACAGGCCCCAAGAGGGAAAGATGTACACTGTATCACCTCCTACCAGAAACTATCTCTGCATCTCAGCTAATCATCACCCTGAACTCATGCTTTTCTCCAATGAACTTTCTTTCAAAACAACCCCCTCCGAAACTTCCTTCTCCATGAAACAATGTTCCTCTCCCTTGTTTATGGGATGGGTCTACCGTTTTTCCACAGCTTGCATGCCCCAAACTGTAATTCTGTTATTCCCAAAGAAACCCACTTCTGCAGGTAAAATACGGATTTAATTCTTAAGGTTAATTTTTAACCTCATTTGGTGATGAAAAGTGAGGTTAAGGGGCGCCTGGGTGGCTTAGTCGGTTAAGCGTCCGACTTTCGCTTAGGTCATGATCTCGCGGTTCGTGGGTTCGAGCCCCGCGTCGGGCTCTGTGCTGACTGCCAGCTCAGAGCCTGGAGCCTGTTTCAGTCTGTGACTCCCTCTCTCTCTGACCCTCCCCTGCTCACGCTCTCTCTCTCTCCTAGAAATAAATAAAATATTTAAAAAAAAAAAATCTGTTAAAAAAAAAAAAAAAGAAAAGTGAGGTTAAGGGAAGACCCTTAGTATCTCTACACTTGACTTAGCCAAAAGGCCGAAAAGGAGTAAGACCCCTATTATCTCTGAGGTTTGTAAGCAAACAGGTGCCAGACACCTAATAACTGAGCTATTTTCTTACCCACTCTGGAGTTGGAAAAGAAGTCTCCCCTTATATTCGAACTCTGCTCTCTGTGTTTGGGCTCTTTGGGGTTTATCAAGGATCTACTTTAAGGATTTGTCTTTTCTGAGAATACTTGTTAGGCCTTTAGTCTGACTCCTTTTTAGCACCAGACTGTTCCTATCGAATGTGCTAACCCACAGTCCATTTCCTTTGGAACTGGGCTGTTTGTACTGGAATGTGCTGGCCTTTGGTCTGATTTCTTCTGGAACCAGGCTGTTCCTGATGAAAGTGTGCTGTTTAGGAATTTTTGGCTTTTGATCTAGAAAATGAAAAAAAAAAAACAAACAAACAAAAAAACAACACACTAAAAAATGGGATCCTAGTTCATCAAATGCTTTGAGGGTCCCCTACTGGGACTCTGGCCCAATTTTATGTTTACTGTATTTAAATTTTTTAAAGTGGTATTTATTTAAGTAATCTCTAGACCCAATATAGAGCTCAAACTCACAACTCTGCGATTGAGTTGCATGCCCTTCGGAATGAGTCAGCCAGGTCCCCCTGATTTTATATTTAAATACTATAATCCTTCCTCATGCACATTTCTATTAAAAACACCAGTTTACAAGTAACTTAGACCTCAAATGGCCATTATGGGGAACTTTCAGTTTTTCCCAACTTTTCTCAAAACTGAATCGAACAGCTATGGGTCTAAAATTATGAAAACTAAGGGGTATCTGGGTGGCTCAGTGGGTTAAGTGTCTAACTCTTGATTTCAGCTCAGATCATGATCTTGCAGTTTCCTGAGTTCAAGTCCCAGGTCAGGCTCTGAGCTCATGCAGAACCTGCTTGGGATTCTTCCTCTCTCCCTCTCTCTCTCTGCTCCTGCCCCACTCACACACTCTCTGTCTCTCTCAAAATAAAATTTAAAAATGTTTAAAAAAATAAAAATAAATAAAATTGTTGAGGGGCGCTTGGGTGGCTCAGTTGGTTAAGCATCTGGTTTCAGCCCAGGTCGTGATCTCATGGTTCATAGTTCAAGTCCAATGTCAGGCTCTGTGCTGACAGCTCAGAACCTGGAGCCTGCTTCAGGTTCTGTGTCTCCCTCTCTCTCTGTCCCTCCCCCACTCACATGGTCTCTGTCTCTCAAAAATAAATAAACGTTAAAAAAAAATAAAAAATAAAATTGCTGAAACTGAATGGGATGTTTTTATATTTCAAAACTTCCAAATGTTATCAGGAATCTAAAATTGCCTCTACAAAACAGAATTTCTAACTGAGGCAAACCATCAAAGACAAAAGGCTTCTGAGGCTTCTTTTTTCCCCTCTCTTGTTGCAACAGCTAGAGCTCAGGCCCCACCTCCAGCACCATCTTGACCTCCTCTCTGTGCCCCCTACTCCCTCATGCTAATCCTTTCACCAAACTTCCTTTCCCCCTTGAATCTCTCCCCACTCCCTCTTCCTCTGAGTTTATAAGAACCTGTCCCTTTTAAAGTTATCCTTTGAGGATCCAAATAAACCTTAAATTTCTTAGGTTCCCTGGACTAAGGCCGAATTTTGAGTCATAAAGAAATTCCTAAAGAGAAAAAGGACTACCCCTATAGTTTTGCTAAAGAATTTAACAAAATTATTCAGATTCATAGTTTCTCAGATTTATATCAATTAGTCCACATGCTTGTTGGTGAGGGCCAGGTCAAACACTGGATAAAGCCAGCCTGGTGGCAATATCCTGAAGGGGACTTAGAGACATAAACCCCTAATTTTTGGCAAGATGCTAGAACACTTGCTATAAATTTCCACTGAGCAACTATGGTAGCTTTTCCTAAGCCTGCTGATTGGAACAAAATTCAGGCTTGCACATAAAAGCCTGATGAACCTGCTTATGAGCATTGCAATCAACTCCGAATTGTCTTTAAAGATTTTTTTAACCTTCATGGGGCGCCTGGGTGGCTCAGCTGGTTAAGCATCCAACTTTGGCTAAGGTCATGAACTCTCAGTTCCTGAGTTCAATCCCTGCGTTGGGCTCTGTGCTGACAGCTCAGAGCCTGGAGCCTGCTTCAGATTCTGTATCTCCCTCTCTCTCTGACCCTCCCCTGCTCACGCTGTCTCTCTCTCTGTGTCTCTCAGAAGAGAGATTTTTTTTTTTATTTTTTTATTTTTGAGAGAGAGAGAGATAGAGACAGCATGAGCAGGGGAGGATCAGAGAGAGAGGGAGGCACAGAATCTGAAAAAGGCTCCAGGCTCTGAGCTAGCTGTCAGCACAGAGTCCGATGCAGGGCTCGAACCCACGAACCACGAGATCATGACCTGAGCCGAAGTCAGACGCTCAACTGACTGAGCCACCCAGGCACCCCAGAAGAGAGAACGTTTTAATGCTTAAGTAAAACATTAAAAAACAATGAAAAAACAAAAGTGTTACCAACAGGAAGTGCTCCAGAAGCTTCAGCCCCCCAGCCAGCTTTTCCAATGTCCTCCTAATTCCCAATGACAGAGCTCCAAGAAACTCTCGATCTTCCCACTTAATTGGGTTAGAGAAACCATTCTCCAGATTGAAGAATTCTCTCTGTCCTTACTGACACAGGAGCTATACTCTTGGTGCTCAACTCAAGTGCTATAAATCAGCTCTGTCTCAGAGTACTAAAACAGTTCAAATAGTGGCGTCTCTAATGAACTTCAACAGGTTCCTGTCTTCAAACCTATTCCCTTTTGTTTAGGCCCTTTGAGAGATACCCATCTTTTTTCCCCTGCTTTGTTCCTCCACCCCTATTTATTTATTTATCAGGCTGAGATTTCTTAGAAAAATCTTATGCTAAAATTTCATTCTCCCAGGTAAATAATTCTAGAATCTGACAGTAGTAATCAAGATAGCTAACCAGGACCCAGAAATGGAACCACAAACATATGGCCAACTCATCTTAGACAAAGCAGGAAAGAATATCTAATGAAATAAAGATAGTCTCTTCAGCAAGTGGTGCTGGAAAAACTGGACAGCAACAGAGAAAAATGAACCCGGACCACTTTCTTACACCATACACAAAAATAAACTCAAAATGGATGAAAGACCTAAATGTAAGACAGGAAGCCATCAAAATCCTCAAGGAGAAAGAAAGCAGGCAAAAACCTCTTTGAGCTTGGCCACGGCCACCTCTTACTCAACACGTCTCTGGAGGCAAGGAAAACAGAGGCAAAAATGAACTATGGGAACTCATCAAAATAAAGAGCTTCTCTGCACAGCGAAGGAAACAATCAGCAAAACTAAAAGGCAACCGACCGAATGGGAGAAGATATTTGCAAATGACATATCAGTTAAAGGGTTAGAATCCAAAATCTCTAAAGAACTTACCAAACTCAACACCCAAAATACACCAATAATCCAGTGAAGAAATGGGCTAAAGACATGAAAAGACACGTCTCCAAGGAAGACCTCCAGATGGCCAACAGACACATGAACTGATGCTCAACGTCACTCATCATCAGGGAAATACAAACCAAAACCACAATGAGATACCACCTCATGCCCGTCAGAATGGCTAACATGAACAACTCAGGCAACAACAGATGTTGGCGAGGATGTGGAGAAAGAGGATCTCTTTTGCACTGCTGGTGGGGATGCAAACTGAGTGCAGCCATTCTGGAAAACAGTATGGAGGTTCCTCAAAAAATTAAAAAAAGAACTACCCAACGACCCAGCAATTGCATTACCAGGCATTTATCCAAGGGATACAGGTATTCTGTTTTGAAGGGACACATGCACCCCAATGTTTACAGCAGCACTACCAACAATAGCCAAAGTATGGAAAGAGCCCAAATGTTCAACAACAGATGAATGGATAAAGAAGATGTGGGTGTACACACACACACACACACACACACACACACACACACACACACACACCCCCGATAGAGTATTACTTGGCAATCAAAAAGAATGAAATCTTGCCATTTGCAACTACATGGGTGGAATTAGAGGGTATTATGCTAAGCGAAATTAGAGAAAGACAAATATCATATGACTTCACTCATATGAGGACTTTAAGATACGAAACAAATGAACATAAGGGAAGGGAAGCAAAAATAATATAAAAACAGGGAGGGGGACAAAAACATAAGAGACTCTTAAACATGGAGAACAGAGGGTTACTGGAGGGGTTGTGGGAGGGGGGAGGGGGGAGGGGGTAAATGGGTAAGGGGCATTAAGGAATATACTCCTGAAATCACTGTTGTACTATATGCTAACTTGGATGTAAAATTAAAAAATTTAAAAAAAGATAGTTAACCAGGGGAATTAAATGACCCTTGATGTCTTTTATTTGCTCTGTCTCTCTGATGGCACTATGGCGGAGTCTAGTGACACTAGTCATTTGTTCCTACTGGATCAACTGCTTTCCTCTTTGTGAGCAAAATCTTCAACTGATAGCGGCAGCATCCACAGTGCACCCTCCATCAATATTCAGATTCCTCAAAACCTCTCCCCAGAATGAATCAATACCCAGTAAATGAAGATACCCTTCACGGCACCAGGCACATAATAGAACACAAAGCTCAGGGCATCAATACCCTCTGCCCTAATGCCTGCAATACCCCTAATTTGCCAGTGAGAAAACCCAATGGTTAAGGATAGAAGTTCATCCAGGACCTGGGCAGAATACACGTCTTCATTATCCCTTGACGCCCTGTTGTTCCTAACTCCCATATGCTACTGACATCCATTCCCACCAAAAACAAACTGCTCACTAACTGATCTAGGTGATGAATTTTTAGTATTCCAGTTGACAGGGAAGTTTGTTTTGTTTGGTTGGTTATTTTGCTTTCACTTGGAAAGAACAGGAATACACTGGGACAGTAATGCCCCCAGGATTATACGGACAGTCCGTTGACTTTTCACAATCCTTAAAAGCTGATTTGAATGATATGAAGCTTTCTGCAGACTCTACTTTGTTACAACTTGTAGATGATTAGCTGCTCTGCTGCTCTTGTCCAACCACTTCACAGAAGACAGCATCCACCTCTTAAAACTCCTGGCCATAAAGGGACATAAAGTCTCGAAAAAAAAATTAATACAGTTTGCCTAAATTCAGGTTTAATACATAGGGCACCTGATCTTGGAACAAGAACTACATTTGGATCCAGGAAGACTCCACGGCATCCTGAATTTTTCAATACCTCAAACTATACACCAATTACAAGGTTTTCTTGGATTGTCTGGCTACTGTTGAAACTGGATTCCAAACTTCTCTTTAATGGCTCAACCTCTATATACTTTACTAAAAAATGATAAGCCTAATGCTATTATTGAGAAAGATCAAAACATAGCTTCTGAGACTTTTTTTTATTAAAAAATTTTTTAAATGTTTTAATTTATTTCTGAGAGAGAGACAGACAGAGACAGTGTGAGCAAGGGAGGGTCAGAGAGAGAGGGAAACACAGAATCTGAAACAGGCTCCGGGCTCTGAGCTAGCTCCCAGCACAGAGCCTGATGCGGGGCTTGAACCCACGAACCATGAGATCATGACCGGAGCCAAAGTTGGATGCTCAAAAAAACCAAGCCACCCAGGCGCCCCACTTCTGAGACTTTAAAGAAAAGCCCTCTGCCCTCCAACATCCTGATTATCAACTTTCCTTTCTCGTCTTTGCACATGAGAGAGAAGGAAATGTCCTTTGAGATGTCATCCAAACACGTGGGGGCCATCATCGACACATAGGGTATTATAACCAACAACTGGACTCTGTGGTGGCAGATGTCCTCTTTGCCTCAGAGCCAAACCATTTCCACCACTGCCCTTCTAAAGTCACTGAAGAAAGAATCCTGGGGTCCCCTTAACCATCCTTGTGCCCCACACAGCAGAGGCCCTCCTGAATTCCCCTCACTCTCAGCACTTCTCAGTCATCTCACCTCCTGTGACATCCTGTTGCCAATGGCTCCTCATAGAACTTTGTTGCCGCAATAACCTTAACCCTGCTAGCTTCTTCCTTTCTTCCCTGATGAGAAAGCCCTCATGACTGCTTACCGCTGACAGATCACCTTTTGACTACCTGTGACAAGGTACAGTAAACTCCTCTAACCACTGCAGATTTTTAACGATTTACTCACGGTTCTTATTTAAAGGATGAAAATGGTAACTATCATGCCAGATATGCTCCTACAACTCCTTTTGAGTCTCAGAGACAGCACCTTTACCTCTGGTTATTCCACAGGCGAAATTTCACACCCTAACTCAAGGCTGCACTTTAGCCAAAGGTAAAGCTGCAAACGTTTATATCCATAGTCAGTATACCTTTGGGGTACTCATGACTTTGGAATGTTATGGAAATGGTGAAGTTTCCTTATCTCCAAAGTGGATAAAATTAAAAATGGTTGCTATGTCCACAATTTACTAGATGCCATTCTTTTGCCAGTTGCTCTGGCTGTTATTAAGGTTCCTGGACATTCCAGACTCAACTCTCTGGGTGCCAAAGTAAACCACCTTGCTGATATTGCCACCAAAAATACTGCTCTCAAGGAAACAAACAGCCAAACTTTGGTCATGGTCCAAAGGGATATTCCCCCAAGTTATTATTTGGGAAAACTAATAAGAGATACCCAACAATTAGCCCCAGAGAAGGAAAAACAATATTGGAAATCTAGTAATTGTTGTTTTAATAAAAAGAGAATGCTGGTTTGGATCAAATTAACAATCTGGCCCTACCAAAACTTCTAAAATTCCTATGCTGTGAATGCATTAAACAACTGTTCTACTTACAAAATGTTATCATTCATGAACCAGTATGGTGGAGAAATAATAATAAGGCTACAAAAAGTGCTTACTCTCACTTGTCCTGCCTGTCCAAAGTCTAATCGAGAAAAACTCATTCACACAAGTGGGTTTTATATAGCTTTCCTGTCTCATGGATAGATGTTTGATTTAGTCATGGTGTTTTTGTGGACTGAAACTTTTTCTTATAGACAGACCAATGTTTTTTGTGTGCCTAAAATTTTGATAGAAAAGATTATCCCTATTTGGAGAACTCTTCTCGAACTTCATAGTGATTGGGAAACCCATTTTTCTTTCTAGTCAGGTGCTTCAACAAGTCTGTGCTGTTTGGCCCGTTCTACAAAACTTCCATTGTGCATACCAAGGTTGTCAAACACAAAAATGGTACTATTAAGACTCAAAATTTGTAGAGACTCTCCAGAAACCCTGGCTATAGGTACTCATGTTAGTTTTTCAAATTCCAGATCCATCCCCATTGGAACTCACAGATACTCACTTTTTGAGATAATCACAAGATGTTAACACATCTGGCCCCCGCCTTCTTTGACCCATGGCTGATAAAAGGAGATACACTCCAATACTGTAAATCCTAATTGCTTCTATTAAAAATAACCATGTGCTGGTAGAGCAATCTTTTCACCATGAACTCCTGGTGACCTTAAGCATCACACCTTGCAAATTGGAGATTTTGTCTACTGAAAAAGACACCTTCAGAAACACTCTTCAACCTTGCTAGAAAGGGCCTGACCACTTACTGCTAACCACCCCTGTGCCGCCAAACTCTAAGAAACAGGCTCTCAGATTCACGTGACACCTCTAAAGAAAACACCAAACCCTGACAGGACCTGCAAGCCATATGGTGACCTGAAAAATAAAGATTTTCCCAGAATTGAAGCAGACACCATTGGATGACGAGTCCGCTTTCCCAAGACGTCTGGACCAGGCCTGTATACCTTCTTCTCACTGCTGCTGCTTCTCTTTTGTGGGAAGACAATGAATGCCCTTGTCTGCATTTCCCAAAACCTTGTGAAGGGGGGCATTGTGATTATGGGCATTCAGAAACAGCCTCACTGTGATCCCATGACAAATTAATTTTTCCTCTTGCTTCCTCTAAAGGGTTAGAAGGTTCAGAATTCACAAAAGTCTTTCTTTCACCTGAACTATTAACTGACTCTGGATTCTTACCCAAATTCATGGTCTCTGAATTTGCAACCTTAACAAACTAACATACTTGGTTCCAAACAGTCCTTTCAAAATAACAGTGTTGTTTTAAAATGACTTTGAGGTTTTATTCATCAACTATTGCTTCATGTTTATACCTGCACTGTATCTTCCCAAATCTACTTGGTTAATTCTTTCAGAGTGTACATTCATAAACTTGACAACTCAGAAGAAATTATCAATTTCTTGAAAACTACAAACTACCAAAACCATGATAAAATAGCCTGAATAGTCCAGTGTAAAAAAAAAAAAAAAGAAAGAAAGAAAAGAGAAGAGAAGAGAAGAGAAAAGAAAAAAAACGAAAAGAAATTACAGGCTCTGGTTTCACTGGAGAGTTTTACCAAACATTTCAAGAAAAGTAATGCCAATTTTACATAATCTCTTCCAGAAAAGAAAAAAGAGGAAGGGATTATCTCCCAACTTGTTTTATGAGGCCTAAAACATTACAAAAAAAAAAAAAAGAAAGAAAAAACCACAGACCAGTATCTCATGACTTTAGATGTAAAAACCTCAACAAAGTATTAGCAAATATATATAAAGATTAGCAATATATAAAAAGAATATAACACCATGGCCTGGGGTGCCTGAGTGGCTCAGTCAGTTAAGAGTCCGACTTTGGCTCAGGTGATGATCTCACAGTTCATGAATTCCAGCTCTGCATCAGGCTCTCTGCTGTCAGCACAGAGCCTGCTTCAAATCCTGTCCCCGCCTGGCCACCCCAACGTACCCTACCTTGTTCATTCTCTCTCCCCTCTCACGAAGTAAGTAAAACAAAACAAAAAACACCATGGCCCAAGTGCTATTTATTTCAGGTATGCAAGGCTGGTTGGACATTTAAAAATCAATCAATGTAATCCATCACCACAACAGGTCAAAGGAGAAAAAAATCATTCCAATCATTGTAGAAAAATCTCATTTCATGAAATTTTTAAAAAATGTTTATTTTACTTTTGTGAGAGACAGACACAGCATGAGCAATCATAAGCAGGCTCCAGACTCTGAGCTGTCAGCACAGAGCCCAAAGCAGGGCTCAAACTCACAAACCATAAGATCATGACCTTAGCCGAAGTCGGACGCTCAACCAACTGAGCCACCCCTCATTTCATGAAATTTAATCTCATTTCATGGAGACAAAAAACTCTCAAAAACTAGGGATAGAAGTAACCTCCTCAAAAACTAGCAATAGAGGTAACTTCCTCAAACACACAAAAAGCACTTATAAAAAATCTACGGCTAATATCAGACTTAATGATGAAAGAATGAATGCTTCCCCTTTAAGACTGGGTACACAGAAAGGATGTCCAGGGGCGCCTGGGTGGCTCAGTCAGTTGGGCGTCCAACTTCAGCTCAGGTCATGATCTCATAGTTCGTGGGTTCGAGCCCCGCATCGGGCTCTGTGCTGACAGCTAGATCAGAGCCTGGAGCCTGTGCTCAGATTCTGTGTCTCCCTCTCTCTGACCCTCCCCTGCTCACACTGTCTCTGTCTCTCTCAAAAATAAATAAGACATTTAAAAAATTAAAAAAAAAAAAAAAAAAAGAAAGGATGTCCATTCTCACTACTCTATTCAACATAGTTCTGGGAGTTCTAGATGGTGCAATAAGGCAAGAAAAAAGAAATAAAATGTATTATAAATAATTGGAATAAGTGGAAAAAAAGAAGCAAAACCATCTCTATTTGCAGATGACAAGACTATCTACCTAGAATATCACAAGGAATATTAAAAACAAAACAGAACAAAAAACCATCGCGCGATAAATAATGTTATAAGGTACTGCATTTGTATATCCTAACAAGTAAAAATCAACACAACAAAATTTACAAAAGCTCCAATGAAAATATGCATTATTATTTACAATTTTCCAAAGAAAATTAAACACCCAGGTATAAGTCTAACAAAACAGGTACAGGATCTGTATACTGAAAAAGACAAAATACTACGGAAAAAAGCAAAGAACTTAAGTAACTGGAAAGATTTACTATATTCAAGGATTGGAAGATTCAACAAGATGTATCAATTCTCCCCAAACTGGTTTATAGGTTTGTAGACATAGACAAGCTTACTGTAAAATTTATACAGAAAGGGTAAGGCCCTAAAACAATTTTGAAAAAGAAGAATAAAGTGGGAGTAACCTTTCTTCTTGATGTTAAGGCTTACTATATATAGTAATCAGGCATGGTAGTGACAGGAGGACAGCACACAGATCAATGGAACACAACAGAGAACCGGAAACAGACACCTATGCCCACATAATTTCTGACAGAGGTACGGAAGTAATGCAGTGGTGCTGCAATTGTACATCTGTAAGCAAAAGCAAAAACAACCCTCTCAAATCTACACAAAAATTACCTTAAAATGGATTAGGGACTTAAATGTAAAACATAAAACTAAAAAACTTTTAGAACAAAAAAATCTTTGAATTTAGGACTAGAAAGAATTCTTAGACACCAAAAGCACAATCCATAAAGGGAAAATTTGATAAAATGGACCTAGTCAAAATTTAAAACTTTTGGCTCTGTGAAAGACACTGTTAAATGAATGAAAAAGAAAAATCATTCTACTCTCCCATGCCATCCATGCTGGAAAATCCAAATAAACTCACCTAGATTTCTAAGTTACTCTACAGGAGAATCTCTCTTTACCAAAAGAAAGGAGAATCTTTCTTTACCAAAGAATGTCCAAGATGCTAGATAGAGTATCTCCACGTAAGAAAGAATCATCAAAGGCACCGATACACAATGGCGCGCACAGGCGCGCGCGTGCACACACACACACACACACACACCCTTAGCTTATCCCTGGATGAACCTTGCCTTAAGTTTTCATGTCAAAAATATAAATGGCATGGGAATGCCTGTCTGGCTCAGTCGATAGAGCATGTGACTCTTGGTCTCAGGGTTGTAAATTCAAGCCCCTCATTGCAGTGTAGAGATAATTTAAAATTTGAATTTAAAAAGTATATGAATGGCAAGAAGATCAAGCTGTTTTAAATTTTTTATAAATAGTTTTAAAATTTATTTTTGAAACAGAGAGAGACAGAGCATGAGTGGGGGAAGGGCAGAGAGAACACAGAATCTGAAACAGGCTCCAGGCCCTGAGCTGCCTGCACAGAACCCGATGCGGGCTCGAACCCAGGAACTGCGGGATCATGACCTGGGCCCAAGTCAGACGCTTAACTGACTGAGCCACCCAGGTGCCCCTCGAGCTGTTTTAAAAGGTATTTTGTAGCCAAGCCTATTTGTCATTTCTCCCATATCCTCGTTCGTCGTCATCCTGTGCCTGGAGACAACAGACTCTGGAGTTGTAGCTGACACTAGGATGCAACTCACAAATCCCTTTTCACTAGCAGAAGACTTATTCCCAGCTGCTGGCAGATGGTGTTCAGTTGTCGGCCTCTTTGGAACTGGCTAGGCTGATGAGTCACCTTGCCTGAGGTCACACACACCCCTTGCCAGGTCAGTCAAGATCCAATGATTGGTGCATGCTGGGATAGAGAGGCCTGGCTGGCCCCTACCCCTAATTCTGAAGAGCTATCTCAGCTTCAAAGCTCTCTAGGGGGTTAGTTGAGGCCTTCCCTGGAGACTGAATCACAGTCTCACTTCTCCTGCCCAATGCTGTGCTTCCTTCTCTTCTTTTCACAAGTGGCAATCCCAAGAAGACTCCCTAATAAACCTCCTACATGCCAATCTCCATTTCACAGTCTCCTTCCCAGGAAACCCGAACGGTGACAGAAGTCAAACTGCTAGAATTCAAATCATGTCGATAGCCTACTACTTGTGTAGAAGTTATAAAGCACAGTAGGTTCACATGAGGTCTGAAGAACATTAAAACCTGTAAAATGCTTAGAAGCACCTGGCACACGTGGACACTCAATATTAGCTGTTACTATCATCACTGTTCCCCATTCACACCTGGTTAAAATATACAAATTTCTCTATAAATTACTGATTTACTGAGAATTACTGATATTTATGAGCTAGAAAAGACCTTAGAGATCACCAAGTCTGACACTCTTACTTTCCACATGATGAACATCAAGTCTAAATGACAAACTAAACTTAGTGACAAAATCTGGGGTTCAGACCAGGTCTTCTAAATGCTTCCATCATTCTTGTCATTAGGCAAGACTGCCTCTCAAATCTACATATACTTTGTAATTACATGAAATTCAGTAAGTACAAAGTCCCACCCCTTCACCTTCCTGCCAACAATGAACCTCAGCTCTCTTCTGAAGAACACTACCTTTCCTATGGCTCTCTCCCGCACTCATCCTAAGCCTGCAGACAGAGCGTGCAGTCCGTTTGCTTTTCATCAGTACTTCCAGACCACTGTCCCTTCAAAGTCCTCCCCTAAAAGCTCCCAACTCAAGCTTCACAGCAACACACAGTCCTTATGGCAGTCATGTCCCCTCATTTCTTTAAGACATTAGCACACAGACCAATCTATTCTTTCTAATACTATTCCTGATATAATTTGTGGTGCTGTCAATATGCAACATCCAGTAACCTTCCACACCCAGACCTCTGTCTTTTATTCTTCTCCGAAACGCTGTCTTCCATCCTCTTCAGCCACCCGCTCCTATTGTCATACCCTACAAGGTTTCTGAACAGGCATTTTGGGTAGGACAATTCTTCCATGTGCAGAAATATCCTGCTCAATGTAAAACACTTAGCATCTCTGGCCCCTGCCCATTATATACCAGTGGCACTGCCCCCACCCCAATACACACACGAGACATCTCAGTGGGGAAGCAGTACACTCCAGGTGAGAGCCACTTTTTTTTTTTTTTTTAATGCTTATTTATTTTTGAGAGAGATAGACAGTGTGAGCAGGGGAGGGGCAGAGAGGGAGACACAGAATCCAAAGCAGGCTCCAGGCTCTGAGCTGTTCGCAGACAGCCTGACGTGGGGCTCCAACTCACGAACCATGAGAACATTACCTGAGCTGAAGTCAACCGCTTAACTGACTGAGCCACCCAGGTGCTCCAAGGACTACGTCCTTCTTATCATTATCAATAAAAGCATCCCTCCATAATCTCAAACTCAAGTATCCCTCTGAGTATCACCTTATCACCTACTTCCAATTCATTACCTTTACTACTATTTGGATGCTCAACAATTCTCCACAGAGAATAGGGACTCCACAGGAACCTAAAATCCATGAGCCTACTACTATAGTTTTCCTGCTCTAGACCCTATCAAATTTCTACTTTCTTCCTTATACGGCTTAGATTTCATGGCCCAGCATTATAATCACTGTATCACATATCATCAATGTCCTGGTCTTTTCCTGCTTCATTGCAGTCCCTTAACTAAATATGAGCCCTGTTAACTGAATGCAAGTAACCAGTAACCTGAATGCAAACCACACCTGAATTGGACTGGAGAAAAAACACAAGTGAATTTAACAGTCTCACTTTAAATTGATGATCAAACTTCAAGTGGACTGATGGGGTGCCTGGGCTGGTTAGACATCTGATTCAGCTCAGGTCATGATCTCATGGTTTTTGTGTTCAAGCCCTGTGTTGGGCTCTGTGCTGACAGCTCAGAGCCTGGAGCCTGCTTCTCCTTCTGTGTCTCCCTCTCTCTCTAACCCTCCCCTACTCGTGTTCTCTGTTTGTCTCAAAAATAAACATTAAAAAAATTAAAAAAAACTTCAAAAGGATTGCTAATGATCTCCAGCAATTCTGCTGCATATTCCTAGTCCACTTACATTTCCTACTGTCCCAACAGACTACTTCACATATTCTCCTTCCCTATCTTCTCAAAGCATTTTATTTCACTGAAAAACAAGTTATCAAAAGAAAACTTTCATAGTATCTCATCCCCAACCTACCCACCTAACCTGTATTTACTTTCTTACTATGAATGATGTACCTGTGCTCATATAAATTTTTCTACCTGCAGACTAAATCTCATTCCCTGCCCTCAAGGACTTCATCCCAGAATTGACTTCTCTTTTCTGTATCATCAAATCTTTCCCTTCTATTTCATCATTCACATCGGTGCACCAACAGACTGTTGGCATTCTTCCCATCTCAAAAAGTAGTAAGTAGTAAAAGCAAAGCTCCCACGACCTACAAACCTCTCCAGCAACTTTATTTCTTAGCCCCCTTTGCAACAAAACTCCTCAAAGAAGTTGTCTATTCATTTTGTTGTCGTTGAATGTCTAATTCTTTTCTCCTCTCTTTTTCCATGTTCTCTTGGATCTAATTAGATTTTTATCCCCACCCCCTGAATCAGTTGTTAAGGCTGTCAATAAATTTCATGTTGCTAACTACAGTCAATTCTTACTGTTTGTGGTAGTTACATTCTATGAAGTTGCATGTGCATGGAGTTGGTAAATACAGAACCACTGCTCCAGAGGGAATATGGCGTTAGGTTCCTGCAAGCCTCTGGGCACCTTATTTTCAACATGTGGTCAACATGCAACCAGTGTTTCTGTTTAAAGATACTTTTTTTTAGCATATATAATGTTAATCCATTAACACTGAACTCAAGCACAGCAAAACTACAGCTCATGCTGGAATGAAACTTATTTAACACATGCATTTTCTCCATAAGCTGCATCACAGCCTCCTTGCACTTAGACAATACCTAGCACAACACTGGGAGGCCATTTCAAACAGTACACTCACCAACAAAAGCAAAAAAAAAAAAGGTAAAAATCATTGCACTAACTAGACTACAAAAAGAACTGCTTATAGTATGAGAGCTAAAACAGGACAAAGCACTGGTGGCTTGTTCGATGTGAACTGGAATGGTGTGCATTAAATGACTGTTTTTTCACCACTTGGGGCATGTATGCTAATGACCACAGAAGTGCTGGACTAATTCTAGGGTTACAAATAAATTTTATCAAGTAGGCAAATCTGCAGATGCAGAACCCTTGAATAATGAAGACTGTGTAACAGTTGCTTTGTACTCCTTATTCAATATGCCAGCAGAATTTTACATTTGACCATCACCTTATTCTTAATTTCCAAGATTCTAATTTCTCTTGATTTTTCTCTTAACCTCACTGACCATCCGCTTCCATCTTCCCAAACTCCAACAAATGCTGGACCTTATCTCTGAGTATACAAGACCACCAGTAATCTCATCTAGTCTCATGACTTTATTTACACTTATGTTACAAAGACATTGCCCCACAGCTCTTGGATGCTCTGGTCTGTTTTCCCCCTATTTGCTTTCTCTTTGTTTTCAGTGTGGATAATTTCTGCTAATCGATCTTCAAGTCTGTTGATTCTTTCCTTGGCTATGTTAAATCTGCTAATAAGTAGTCCTTAAACATACTTCATCTATATCAAAGCATCTGCATTTGACTTTCATATACTTTTCATTGCAGTGCTGAAATTTACTGTTGTACATATTGTCTACCTTTTCCACTAGAGCCTTTAATATGTTATTCACTGGTACTTTTTTTTTAAGTTTTTTTTTTTTTTGAGAGAGAGAGAGAGAGAGAGAGAGAGAGAGAGCAGGTACATGCACAAGTGAGCAGGAGAGTGATAGAGAGAGGAAAGAGAGACTCCCAAGCAGCTGTGACTCAGGGTTTGATCCCATGAGGCAAGAGATCATGACCTGAGCCAAAATCAGAGCCAGATGCTTAACCAACTGAGCCACTCAGGTGCCCCTATTCATTGGTACTTTAAATTCACTGTCTGACAGTTCTGTTAACTATGTCATCCTCAGTCTGTTGATTATTTTGATTCAACAGTGGGTTGTTTTTTATTTTTTTGCATGTTTCATAAATGTTTGCCTGAATGATGGACATCCTGTGTAAGAGGAGACAGACTGAGGAACAGTATAAAAATGGGTATGGCTAAGGGCACCTGGGTGTCTCAGTCACTTAAACGTCCAGCTTTGGCTCAGGTTATGATCTCACAGTTCTTAAGCTGGAGCCCCACACTGGGCTCTGTGCTCTCAGTGCAGACCCTGCTTCGGATCCTCTGTCTCCCTCTCTCTCTGCCTGCTCCCCTGCTCCCCTTGCTCACTCACTCTCTCGAAACTAAATAATCATTAAAAAAAAAAAAAAATTGGTATGGCTCTTTTTCTCCAAGCTATTAGTTTGGGATTGAGGGGAGGGTTTGAGTCAATCTCTTCAGGAACTGGGCTGGGCTTGGGTTTTGTTAGGATTATCTGAAGTGCATTGTCTGCTTCAAATTCCTCTAGTGCCACCCTCTGCTTAAGGTGCGAGCTGGTTTGCCCAGAGTGTTTTCTCAGTGTTCTTGCTTCACCCTCAGCTTTAGGTTTTCGACTCTCTTTCCACAATATTACCCTTCCCCAGGGGTAGACCGCTGTTGCTTTTACTTGCTAGCAGGGAACAGGGAAGTTCTCAGTTGTCCTGGCTCAGTCTCAGGCAAGCCCTATATCCCTGGATCACAGGGGGTTGGGCTTTCCCCCATTAGTAAGAAAACTAAAGGCCTGAACCCAGAACAGTTTCCTCCTCTTCCCTCAAGGTTTATGGGTTTTTGTCCTTTTCACTCCTCCGAGCCACAATGGAAAATGGAGTTTACTCCCTTCCCCCAGTGGCTTAAAGCTGTTTTCCGTAAGGAGAAAAGGGTCCAGGCAGGCCTGTACCACCTAATGAGTCTTTCTCTGGTATCCCTTGCTTTCCCCACTTTTTCTCAAGAGAAACTGTTGGGAGGACCTTGGAGAAATGCCTATGGTGATGGTGGTGGTGGGGTACCTACCATGTGTCTGCAGCTCTCAAAGATTCTATACTTTCATGAGGCCCACATTTAGATTTTAGCAATTCATTAAAAACTTAGCTGAATTCTTCTTTCCCCTTGTATGATAGCCCTGTCTTCTTCCTGTGCTCTGTTACAGATTAGCTAGGCCTATATCTCACCTCTTATGGATCCAGAGAGATTGTGACTTTGTATATTACAGCTCATTCTTATTTTAGGATAGGAGCAATACTCTTTTCAGCTTTCTGTATCCTAAGTGGAAGACAGAATTCACTCTGTGAATTGAAATACAACCTATAAATCCACAACTCCTAAATTTACATTTCTAGTCTCAACTTCTTTCCTAGACTCTGGACCCATATATATATCCAACTGCCTACTGGACAAACCTACCTGCATGGTTTGGCAGACAGACTCTAAGGTGGCCCCCATGATCCCCACCTCCTGGTATTCATGCCTGAATAATCCTTTCCCCTTGAGTGTGGGAGGGAACTGCAACTTGCTTCTAATCAACACAATAAAGCAATGGGGTATCATTCCTATGACTGTGTTACATTTTTTGGCAAAGGAATGGGGTATCATTCCCTTGATTATATTATATGATATCATAAAAGACTCCGTCTTGCTAGCCGACTCATTCTCACCCTTCTGCTGGACTGCAGGAAGCAGGCTACCATGCTGTGAACTACTTGGGGAGGGCCACATGGCAGAAAATTGCAGATGACCTCTAAGATCTGAGGGTGGCTTCCAGCCAACAAACACTGAAGCTCTCAGTCCTACAGGTGCAACAAAACGAATTCTGCCAACAACCCAAGTGAACTTGGAAGTGGATTCTTCTCCAGTCTAACCCACAGATAAGAACCCAGCCCCAGCCAATACCAGAGTACCTAGCCAAGAAGTTTCTGATCTCACAGAAACTGTGAGGTCATCAATGCTGTGTTGTTGTGAGACATTAAATTTGTGGTAATTTGGCTTGCAGCACAGAAAACTAATACAGACAGTATCACAAACTTAACATGCCAATATTACCTCCAAAAGAAAAAACCATGCTCTCGTGTTGTCCACCTTAATTAAGTGGTAATTCCATTCCTACAGTTTATTCAAGCCAAAAACTATCGGGTCTAGCTTAATTTATTTTTCCTCTCAAATCCACATGTAATCCAAAAGTAAACACTGTTGGCTTCACAAGCAAATTATATTATATTATTACCTCACCACCACTGCTGCTACCACTGCTACTTGGTTCAAGTCACTATCACCTCCCACGCCCATGACTGTAACAGCCTCCTAAGCGGCTTTCCCGCTTCCACTCAACAAAGCAGCCAAAATAGTCCTACTAAAGTATCAGTTAGAGAATGTTTTTACTCAAAACACTCCAAAGGGTCCTCATCTCACCCAGATTAAAAGCCAAAAGCCTTACAGTGGCATACAAGGCCTACCTTATCCAGCACTCCCCTTCCCACTCCAAACCTCTCTGTCTCATCTCACGTCATTCTGCCCTCACTCAGTCGTCTGCCACCACACCAGCCGCCGTGATGTTCCTAAACCATGTCAAGCTCATATCAGTCTCAGCATTTTACAACGGATGGGACTTCTCTGACCACTTCAGATAAAAAGGCAAGTCCACCTGTCCCCACCAACTTCCTATACCTCCTACCGCTTTCTCAGTCTCCACAATACACACTATGAACTGATACCTGTTTTATTGCTTGTCTCCTCAAAATTAGAATGTAACGTCCATAAGAGCAGAGACTTCTGTTCACCGCTGTATTCCCAGCTTATACTGAATGACTGAACAAATATTACTGTAGTAGACACTGTTTCCTTAAAACATTTAGAGTCTGATCAAGTAGTCAAGCCACAAAAATTTGGACATAAAGTCAGTCACATTATTTTTCAAAATCACTACAAAATTACTTAATTACTTAGAAATGTGCTTATTCTACAACTCACTATAAATATGCTTCTAAGGAAACTTGGAAAACATTCATACCTCACCAAAATAACTGAAGTATACAAGTAAGCCAAGTGTACTTAAACATGTCTGTGGAGGGAGCTATTAACAGAAAGAAAATTGGAAGACTCCATAACTGTTTTTCCAGCACCATCTGGAGTAGATATAATTATTCTACACAGATACAGGCAAATAATATAGAAGGATGCATCAAGCTAGAAGCATTAATAACCCATTAGGGCCTTGGCTCTCAAACATTATGGTCTTAAGACCGTTTAACACTCTTAAAAACTGAGGACCTCCCCAAATTCTTATTTATAGAAGAATCTACTTTAATCTACTAACTTTAAATCTTTAATCTACTAACACTTACATTTAAATTAAAACAAGGGGCACCTACATGGCTCAGTCAGTTAAGCATCCAACTCTTGATTTTGGCTCAGGTCATGATCTCATGGTTTATGAGATGGAGGCCCACGCTGGGCTCCACACTGACAGCACAGAGCCTGCTTGGGATTCTCTCTCCCCCACTCTCTGTCCCTCCCCTGCTGCCTCTCTTTCAAAATAAATAAATAAAGAGGGGCGCCTGGGTGGCTTAGTCGGTTAAGCGTCCGACTTTCGCTTAGGTCATGATCTCGCAGTTCGTGGGTTCGAGCCCCGCGTCGGGCTCTGTGCTGACTGCTGGCTCAGAGCCTGGAGCCTGTTTCAGTCTGTGACTCCCTCTCTCTCTGACCCTCCCCTGCTCACACTGTCTCTCTCTCTCTCCTAGAAATAAATAAAACATTAAAAAAAAAAAGAGTTTAAAAAAAAAATAAAGAAATCAAACAAAAAATTTAAAAATATTTAATAATTCATTTAAAAATAATGTAAATCTATTACATGTTAAATGTTTTCATTTCTGTAACTAAACTTCCCACCCCAAATTAGTGAGAGAATGGCATTATTTTTATATTTCTGCAAATTACCTTAATGTCTAACAGAAGGTAGATGAACTCTTACTGGCTTCTACATTAAATATGTTGCCATATGTTGTTTTGGATGAGATATACGAAGAAAGTCTAGCCTCACACATACATGTAATTGGAAAAGGGAAGACTGTTTTAAGTCTTTTCAGATAATTATGGATATTCTTGGACACATTAAAACTCGACAGGTTGTAGTTTCTGACAGGTTGTTTGCAATGTACAATCTGAACGTTGCATTGCATATTCTGTTAACATTAAAATCCACTGGTCTACCTTGTGCGTTAACCAAATTTTATACTCATGCATGATTCTGTTACACAAGTTTGTAACTAAAAAGTCTGTAACTACTGGGAAACTGTCAAATTCACAATGGTTGAAAGTTCAAATGTTATAGCTGACCACAAATAGTCAGTTGTTTCCTTAAAGTGGGTTAGGTGCATTGATCAATTTGAAATTTATAAAATATCATTTCTGCAACATGCATGCCTATCAATTTAAGGTCTCTAATGTATATACGACTATTTTCCAGTTAAGCAGAAATATTTCCTACATACCCACAACAAATTGTTGAATTAAAGATGGTTTGCCTCTTAAAACTATTAGTCTGTTTTAAGTTAGCTCAAAGAGCCAAATAATTTTTCATTTTTCTCACACAGCAACATCAGTCTGAAAAAAATCTAAATAATCATGTCCCACATAAAATTAAATCCATTTCTTCAAGTTTTGAGAAGTATATACTTATTAAAACAACACTGAGTATACTTCACATCAAAGAAAATAAAACTGATCTTGGGGCGCCTGGGTGGCTCAGTCAGTTAAACATCCGACTTCAGCTCAGGTCATCATGATCTCACAGTTCGTGAGTTCAGCTCAGGTCATCATGATCTCACAGTTCGTGAGTTCAAGCCCTGTGTCAGGCTCTGTGCTGACAGCTCAGAGCCTGGAGCCTGTTTCAGATTCTGTGTCTCCCTCTCTCTCTGCCTCTCCCCTGCTCACGCTGTGTCTGTCTCAGAAATAAACAAACATTTAAAAAAACAAAAGAAAACCTGAGTAATCTTGACAGGATTTTAAAATCAAATCTACTTTCCTTCCATACATTTCAATGTTTTACAGTCCTTTCTGCTTGATTCTTTTTATAAAATATTACTAATTAGCCCAGTATCTTGGCAGGGAAAGCCTTACCTGTTGAGCAATATGAGAAATACGAGCTCCCTGAACTGCTGACCCAGGCTGCGGTGCTGTCTCTGAAGTGTTACTCTTGTGAGACTCTTCCATAATCAACTACAAGGGGAAAAAAGACAGTTAAAAGATGCTTTCTAACTTCATTTTCAAGAAATCCTAAGACATTTCCCTCCATAACGTGTACTTTTTCAGAGGAACAAGACAAAGCTTTTCTATGCTATGGGCTGAGCTCAATTTATCCAAACTCAATATGTTCTGACGTTCTGTTCTGTGTGGAGATGTAATTATAAGATCTCAAGAAATGGCAAATAAAAAGTGCTACAGATTACGTGTAACATACTACATAGTTGTATAAAAACTGGCAATGTGGATGCCTCCATAAAAAGAATTGATAGCTATGGAACAGAGGAAGACTTTACCTTGTATACTTTTTCATTTTTAAAATTTTGTTCCCATGAACATGTTAAAATTTAATAAATGGCACATATATGTGTAAATTATTGTGACTAAATTTTCAAATGTTATCCCACTCAAGAAGTATGACAGTCATCTAGGGAACCCGGGTGGCTCAGTCAGTTAAGACTCTGACTCGGGCTCAGGTCATGATCTCATGGCTCATGGGTCCAAGCCCTGCATCAGGCTCTGTGCTGACAGCTCAGAGCCTGGAGCCTGCTTTGTATTCTGTGTGTGTGTGTGTGTGTGTCTCTCTCTCTCTCTCTCCCTCTCAAAAATAAAATAAACATTAAAAAAAAAAAAAGGAAGTATGATAGTCTTCCTATCTATAGACACTAGCATTCTTCTCCAGTCTAGGGAGTAGTTTCTCACTGCACATAGGCTTCTATACAGAGAATTAATTGAGTAGAAGCTGAACTAAATAAGTAAATAAGTAACACCACACCTAAATAGGTTGTAAAGATCTAGATGATCTAGATGATCAACTACAGGATATGCAGGCTTGGTAACAATGAGAATACATGGGTTATGAGAGATGGGATATGTCAAACGGGAAGACAACCACTTAGAAAAAGACTGCTGGGGTGCCTGGGTGGCTCAGTTGGTTAAGCGTGCGACTCCTGATTTCAGCTCAGGTCATAATCTCATGGTTCAGGAGTTTGAGCGCCTTGTCGGCTCTGTGCTGACAGTGTGGAGCCTTCTTGGGATTTCTCTCTCCTCACGCTCACTCTCTTTCTCAAAAAATAAACGAACATTAAAATTAAAAAAAAAAGAGTACTAACAGATTTGGGTAGAAGTTAAAGTTTTTATGATTATGTACAAAGGCATAAAGAGAAAAAAGAGGGGGCTGGCCAGCAAATATGAAAAGATGTTCAACATCACTAATCATTAGGGAAATGCAAATCACACCTACAATGAGATATCATCTCAACACCCATTAGAATGGCTAATATTAAAAACAAACAGGGGCGCCTGGGTGGCTTAGTTGGTTAAGCATCCGACTTTCGCTTAGGTCACGATCTCGCGGTTCGTGGGTTCGAGCTCCGCATCGGGCTCTGTGCTGACTGCCAGCTCAGAGCCTGGAGCCTGTTTCAGAGTCTGTGTCTCCCTCTCTCTCAGACCCTCCCCTGCTCACGCTGTCTCTCTCTCTCTCCCTCCCCTAGAAATAAATAAAACATTAAAAAAAAAATTAAAAAAAAAAAACAAACAAAAAACAAACAGAAAATAAGCCTTCAAGAGGATGTGGAGAATTTGTGCACTACAGTTGGGAATATAAAAATGGTGTAGCCGCTATGGGAAACAGTATGGCAATTACTCAAAAAATGAAAGCTAGAATTACTATATGATCCAGAAATCCCACATGGAAGTATATATCCAAAAGATTTGAAAGCAAGGTCTTACAGATGTATTTGTATACCCATGTGCATAGCAACATTGTTCACAAGAGGCAAAAAGTGGAATTTTTTTTTTTAAACTCTTTTTAATGCTTTATTTATGTCTAGGAGAGAGAGAGAGAGAGAGAGACAGTGTGAGCAGGGGAGGGTCAGAGAGAGAGAGTCACAGACTCCGAAACAGGCTCCAGGCTCCGAGCTGGCAGTCAGCACAGAGCCCAACGCGGGGCTCGAACCCACAAACCGCGAGATCATGACCTAAGCGAAAGTCGGACACTTAACCGACTAAGCCACCCAGGCGCCCCAAAAAGTGGAATTAACCCAAGTGTGCACAGAGATGAATGGATAAACAAAATGTGCTATATACATATAATGGAATTTTTTTTTTAATGTTTTTTATTTATTTCTGAGAGAGAGAGACGGCATGAGCAGGGGAGGGCCAGAGACAGAGAAAGAAACACACACACAGTGTCTGAAACAGGCTCCAGGCTCTGAGCTAGCTGTCAGCACCGAGCCTGATGCGGGGCTCAAACCCACAAACCGTGAGATCATGACCTGAGCCGAAGTTGGACGTTCAGCCGAATGAACCACCCAGATGCCCATATAATGAAACATTATTGAAACTTGAAAAGAAAATTGTGAGGGGCGCCTGGGTGGCTTAGTTGGTTAAGCGTCCGACTTTCGCTTAGGTCATGATCTCGCAGTTCGTGGGTTCGAGTCCCGCGTCGGGCTCTGTGCTGACTGCCAGCTCAGAGCCTGGAGCCTGTTTCAGTCTGTGACTCCCTCTCTCTCTGACCCTCCCCTGCTCACGCTGTCTCTCTCTCTCTTCTAGAAATAAATATTAAAAAAAAAAAAAAGAAAAGAAAATTGTGACACGTTACATGAATGAACCCTGAGAACGTTATACAAGACAGTCACAATAAGACAAATACTGTATGATTTCACTTATATATATATTCTATATATTTCACTTACAGTCAACCCTTAGGAACAGAATCAGAATATTGGTTGCTGGAAGCTGGAGAGAAGGAGAAATGGGGAGCTGCTGTTGAATGGGTATAAAAAAGTCCTGCAGACTGCTTGTGCAACAGCCTGATATATTAAGCACTACTGAACTCTGTATTTAAAAGTGGTTAAGACAGTAAATTTTATGTTATGTGCGTGGTACCACAATTTATTTTTAAAGGCAGAAAGGCAACTACGTACTTGACCCTTACCATCACTGACTTCGTAAATGTGAAGTTTAACTCTACATATTTTCTTCTTCCCTTTTTCAGAAAATAGAAATTCATTCTTAACATCTGGATTAAAGCTATTATTTTTCAGTCACAGAGAAAAGGTATGTCGCCTTAAACATAAGGTGTTTTTAATTTCTTTCCATCTAAATATATAATTAGCCTTTTTTTCTAACATGAAAAATAAACAAAGAAAAAAGGATAACAAAACCTTAATCACCACACTGTCTAGTTTCTTTTCAGTGTTCTCTTTCCACAACTTTTAAAAAGTTGTTAACGTAGGACAGAGCCTGGGTGGCTCACTCGTTTAAATGTCCAACTCTTAATTTGGGCTCAGGTTGTGATCTCACACTTCAGGAGATCAAGCTCTGTGTTTGGCTCTTTGCTGACAGTGTGGAGCCCACTTGGGATTCTTTCTCACCCTCTCTCTCTCTCTGTCCCTTCCCCACTCACGGTCTCTCTTTCAAAGTAAATAAACTTAAAAAAAAAGTTGTAAACATACTGTATGTACAATTTTGCATCCACTATTTTGTATCTTGTTCCCATTTATCACTAGCATTTCCTAGATTTTAAACTGAAACATACTTGGGAGGGTGCCTGGGTGGCTTGGTCAGTTGGTCATCTGACTTTGGCTCAGGTCATGATCTCGCCATTCATGGGTTCAAGCCCTGTGTCAGGCTCTGTGCTGAAAGCTCAGACCCTGGAGCCTGCTTCAGATTTTGTCTCCCTCTCTCAAAAATAAATAAAAGCCTTAAAAAAAAAAAAGAAAACTGAAACATATTTAAAGGCTACAAAATATTCCATTCAGTGAACAGATATAATTCCTAATTTTTTACCAAACAAGACAATACCAATACGAAAGATTGGTATCTTTCGTACAGAACACTTTTCCACAATTAAAATTATTTCTATAGGATACATTCCAAAAAAGAGAATTACTTGATCAAAGAGTTTGAATATTTAAAGTTTTCTGAAGGAATTATACATGGAATAAGCACATAAGAAAGCAAGGATAGGTGAAAAACAATACACTGTTTACATTTTTTTAATTCTCTATTCGTTGTGTGATATATCTGTTCATATTATTTCTCTATCCATCTATCAGATTTTAGTGTTTTTCTTAATATAAATTTCATTCTATCAAGTGGATGTAAATATTTTCCAATATGACTTCACTATGATTATCTGAAAGTTTTAATTTTGGGGGCACCTGGGTGGCTCAGTCAGTTAAGTGTCCGACTTTGGCTCAGGTCATGATCTCATGGTTCATGGGTTCGAGCCCCGCATCGGATTCTGTGCTGACAGCTAGCTCAGTGCCTGAGCCTGTCTTCAGATTCTTTACCTCCCTCTCTCTCTGACCCTCCCCTGCTCACGTGGTCTTTCTCTCTCAGAAATGAATAAAAATTTAAAAATAAAATAAAATTTTAATTTTGACAAATTCATCTATTCCTTCCTATGTTGCTTCTTCGGTCATATATGTGTCTCTTCCTTAGGAAGAGCATTTTGATTTTTAATCTCCACTGATACGAGGGTTAACCCCACAGATAAAATATACAGACAATGTCAAAGATGGAATTATTTTCTACATACTGCCTCTACTTTTTTAAACATTTTATTTTTAAGTAATCTCTACACCCAACATGTGGCTCAAATTACAACCCCGAGATCAAGAGTGGTATGCTCTACTGACTGAGCCAGCCAGGAGGCCCAAAAATGCCTTTTTTAACACTCCATTTCAGAAGATGTAAGTTAGAATGTAAAAGAAAAATATACAGTGCTAAAGCACTGAAAGAAACTATAAAAGATTTTTAGAAACCTTTTTAGGAGCAGTTGGGTGGTTAAGTGTCCAACTTTGGCTCAGATCATGATCTCATGGTTCGTGAGTTAGAGCCCTGTGTAAGGCTCTGCGCGGACAGCTCAGAGCCTGGAGCCTGCTTCAGGGATTCTGTGTCTCCCCCTCTCTGCTCCTCCTGTACTCACGCTCCCTCTCTCAAAAATAAACATAAGATTTTTTTTTTATTAAAAAAAAACCTTTTTAAAATTACTGGAAATGATACTTTTCTGTTTCACTGTGACTCACTGATGTTTCCTCCATAACAATATCATTAAGAAATCCTATATCTAATGGAAACTAACACAATCAACAAAACACACATTTCCTAGTAAAAGCCACCATAGTCAGCAAATAAGATTTTGGACAATTATTACAACCACATTTCCTATGGAAAATAAGATAGCCTATTTTCTATTAATTTTTTTTAAAGAGTAATCAACTAGGGGCACCTGGGTGGCTCAGTCAGCTGAGCGTCCAACTCTTGGGTCATGATCTCATGGTTTCATGAGTTCAAGCCCTGTGCTGGGCTTAGCAAGCTGGCAGTGCAGAGCCAGCTTGAGATTCTCTCCCTCTGGCCACTCCCTCGACCCACACTATCTAGGTCTCTCTCAAAAAAAAAAAAAAAAAGAGGAATCAACTAATTTGTTTTTCCCAAAACGGAAACAGCTTTATAGTTTCCTCTCACTGTAAACAATACATACACTATATTTGTTTAACGTTAAGAGTGTAACCTTTATTTACTCACTTTTGAACTATTATTCCTAAAATTAAGGTTAAGATTAACAATCCGTTAAAAACTGGTTCCTCAATACAGAATAAACTGTATGTGTACAAAGGCATTTTCTATGAAAGTAAAGTAGTCCCTGGCACCAGAGGGAAGCTTAACATTAGACAAGGGTAAGTAGGACAGAATGGGGGGGCCGTGGGGGGCGAGCAATGAAACACAGCTTCACAAGTACCATCAACGGGAATGAATTTTGGGAACTGGGAAACTGCAGCAGGCTATGATCTTGCTGACATATAGAGATCGTAATTAAAAAGCATGGTAACTTTTAAGAAAACTTGCAGAGAATGGAATATAATATGCTAGGTACTAAACTAGGAACTCTTTAAATATCATTTCCTGGATTCTCTATTTTAGAGATGTGTTAATTGAGGCTCAAGGAAATTGTCACTTACCACGGATCTCACAGTAAGATGTGATTACAAGATCGGAGGCCAGAACTATTTAATCCAAAACCCATGTCAGGTTTTTTTTTTTTAATTGTTGTTGTGTTTTTTGTTAATTCCACACTGCCCCTCTTCCTCTCACGTTGTCAATTTGTCCATCTGGCAAACTCCTACTCTTTTCAAGTTTCATCTCAAAAGTTATGTTCCCAATTGCTCCAGGCCCTTTCTTCCTTCCTACTTCCACTGTGCCCTGCAGTTATTTCTAATGAGGTTACTTAACACTGGGAACTCTGTTTCCCCCAGTCTCAAGGTGCCCAAGGACAGGGCCCGTATCCTGTGAATGTGTGCCCTGCCCAGCAGAGACCCTCACGCATGCAGTTGATAAACACCAACAAACACAGTATTCTCATTAGCTGAATGAAGAGGGTCTTCGTTTCCTCACCTACAGAGAATACTGAGCTATGATAAGCTTGAGGGCAAGAAGTCTTTTGCTGACATTTCCACAAGTGCATTCATGACCTCCCCCTCAAAACTGTTCCTATTAGTCACACTGCATTTATTTCAGATTTGCAAATGTGTTTGCCTTGCGTTCTCTCACCTTCAGGCTTTCACATATGCCGTTCGCTCTGCCAGAAACACTCCTTTTCTTCTCTTCATATGGCCTATTCCTTGGAGTTATTTATTCTTCCAGGCAAACTTTCATTACTCCCTCAGACTAGTCTAGAAACTCTGGCTGTATCCCCATAGCATGTTATCCCCTCTTCTCATGGCACTTATCCCAGTATTGCAACGGCCTGTTTTCTGAACAGCACCAGCAGGCAAGCTCTAGGGAGCCAAGGACCATATCCTGCCCCAACTAATACCTTGCATATTTATTAATGCTTAATCAATCAATGGGTTTAGTTAGGTTTATCTAGCTACAGATGTAAATAATGGTTAAAGAAATAGATTTGGGGGCACCCTCCTACACTGTTGGTGGGAATGTAAACTGGTACAGCCCCTCTAGAAAACAGTATGGAGGTTCCTCAGGAAACTAACAATAGAACTCCCCTAGGACCCAGCAATAGCACTGCTAGGAATCTACCCAAGGGATACAGAAATGCTGAGGCATAGGGGCACATGTACCCCAATGTTCATAGCAGCACTCTCCACAATAGCTAAAACATGGAAAGAGCCTAAGTGTCCGTCAATGGACAAATGGATCAAGAAGATGTGGTTTATCTATACAATGGAATACTACATGGCAATGAGAAAGAATGATATCTGGCCATGTGTAGCAACATGGATGGACCCTGAGGGTGTTATGCTGAGCGAAATAAGTCAGGCAGAGAAGGACAAATATCACATGTTTGCAGGTATAGGAGGATTAGGAGGAACTTGAGGAGGAACAAGGGGGAGAAGAAGGGGGGAAATGGTGGGGGAGGGGAAGAGAGGCAAACCATGAGAGACTCTTGAATGCTGACAAAAACTGAGGACTGATGGAAGTGGGGGAAGGAGGGATGGGCATGGAGGAGGGCACTTGTGGGGATGAGCACTGGGTGTTATGTGGAAACTAATTTGACAATAAACTATTTGTAAAAAATAAATAAAAAGAAAAAAAAAAAGAAATAGATTTAGGGGCGCCTGGCTGGCTCAGCCAGATAAGGACTGGACTCTTGATTTCGGCTCTGCACTGACAGCGCGGAGCCTGCTTGGGATTCTGTCTCCCTCTCTCTGCTCGTCCTCTGCTTGCTCGTTCTCTCTCTCTCAAAAATGAACAAACATTTAAAATAACATATATTTAGCCAATTACTTCAATTCAGCTTTAGACTCAGGACAATTCAGACACAAGAAAACATCCTACTTTAGAGTTAGAAATTAATCATAATTAAGTAGAAGGCTATGTGAAGGAAAAAGCATGTTTGGACGGGACTACCATCTGCTGGTGACACAGTGGTACTGTACAGATGGATCGCAGACCAAACATAACCTTAAAGGATAACTACAAGAAGTAGAACGAACACATTCAGCATTAGAACAACAGTACTGATTCTGATTGGGACACTGCACACTGTAAACACTAGAGGAAAAACAGCATTTTCATAAAACTACCTCTTTCTGTTGGTTATGAAATTCTCAAAACAAAATACATTTTGCAACGTAAACAAACAACATACAGACTCATCACAGACCAGGTCAGCCTGACAAAGATGCCTGCCAAAACCACACTGAAAAAGCCTTAGAAGGTACCCTCAAGGAGTATGACAGCTATCCCCGAGTTTATCGAAAATTTGTGTTACACCACTTCACTTTTACAAAAAAAAAAAAAAAAAAAAAAAGACGTACACTAGTACCCGATTTCGCTAACCAAAGGAAATCTGAAGACGGTTTTCACTTTCAGGGGAAAGGAGAAGAGCGACAACGGCCTTCAGGGTCTGTTTCGCAGCCAGCCATCACAGAGGCAGCCTAGACCACAAGGGCAAGAGTGGCCGGCCAAACTCCTTCCCCCCGAATTACACCCGCATCTCAGCCTCAAGTCTCCACGGCTTTGAACTCTGTGAGCATCCGGGCTTTACCTCGACTTATTCTGGTAGTAAGATGTGTCCTAAGGTAGCAGAAATGCCTGAGAGATTCTTTTCCGGGTCTGGGAACACTGAAAATGTTTTCCGCATACAATAATGGTAATTGCTTCTTCGCTTTAGGCTCTTTTCTGATGGAAAGGTTTCACAGGTATGCTCTTTCCGGTAGTTTAGGGAATCCGTACTAGCCCACTGCTCCTCAAAAACTAACAGAGTAGCCATTATTGAACACGAACAATTTTAAAGCAGATTAAGCTGCACGCTCCACCGTGTCGCTGATGCTGAGAGTACCATGCTTTGCTTTTGGTGATAAAGGAGAAAATCAAAGAGACCGTTTCCTCGGTTTGACCCTGCCTAGAGATGAAAAGAGGAGCTTCTATCATCCCACAGCCTCCTTCCTCGCTCATCAGCTCCACCTTCCCATTACTGCTTGGTACGTCTGTGTCATTACCGCACCCCACTCGACCGTAAGCTCCCTGAAGGTAAGGGCGGCTTCCGCCCTCCACGAGGGCGCCCGGTGTGCTCCGGGGGCTCCCAGACGGACCTGAACCGGTCCCGAGCAGCTGGGCGGAAAACGCGCGGAGGCCAAGGCCACGCTGCCCTCCCCGCCCCATTACCAGACCTACGACGGAAGGCGCTGTGCAAGGGCCACAGAGGGGCCGCTTCAGAAGCTAAAGGCACCCCCCGCGAGAGGTCTCCGGCTTTATTCGGCTTGGGGGCTGAGAACCACGGGGGAACAGACCACTTAAGGGGAAACAGCCGGGCCAGGCACGAGAACCGGAAGCGCGCTCGGTGCGGGGACAGCGGGCAGCCCCTCCCCCTTCCGCCGCGCGCCCTCCGCGCCCCTCCCCCACCGCGGCCGCCGACGCGCGCGACCCCCCACCCGGCCCGAGACCCGACTCGCCGACCCCGCCGGCGCCTAGTCCCCGCGCCCTCCCGCTGCCCAGGGACACGGGAACACGTCCCACCCCCGCCCCCTGCTTACCTGTGGCTGCCGCCTCGCCGCTGTCCGGGGCGGGAACTTCCACTCCCCCCTCCCAGGTGGATCCGAAATTCTCTGCCCACTTCCCCACGCCCTCACGCGGCGGGGTATGTGCGTCTCTCAGGGATCAGGCGGAGCGGGGAGAATCTGTCACTCAACAGCCAACTGTCCTAAGCCACCGTTTCCTCGGCAGTCAGGGCTGCCACTGGCGGCATGATCTACACCAGGCCGGGGGCGGGGTAGGAGAGGGGGGCAAAACTGAGTAATTGAGCGTGGGGGGTGAAATTACGGCGGTCCCTCCCTACGGGCCGCCGTCCTACGTCACCGCGTTGCTCACGTGACGCACCGCCATCTTGTGCCGGGTTGCTTCGGAAAGCCCAGTGCGTCCCCCACAGGTGTTAACGCCGGCGAGAGTTGGAGTAAGCGGCCCGGGGTCTTCAGGACCTCTGCCGTCTCTCCTCCCTCACGTGTGCTTTCGGAGGCTCGCGACAGCTTGGTGGCGTCGGAAGGCCGCTCGGTGTGGGGTGGTGTTTTCATCGATTCGGGGCGTCGCTCTCCGCTCAGCTGCGGCTTGGTCTGGGTTGGGTGATCAGGTCCCGAACTGTCGACCCTGGCCTTGATCCACACGTCCTCTGCCCGGGACTTGTAGAGAGAAGTGACTTGAAGCAGAGACGTTTGTCTTCCTCCTCTTTTTTTAGTTTGCCCAGACTTTCTAGCGCCAATTGCGTTGAGCTGCGTCCTTTATCCCGTATGAAAAGACTTTCTCCAATGACTGCCTGCGCGCGCACACACACGCAACCACGTTGCCGGCAGGGTGTTTTGTGCTCTGCTTCACGTGTCACGCTGACACGTTTTAACCCCAGCTGTGAGAAGGGAGTGCTGTAAAAATGTTACGCCGTCATCTTAATACGTTACAGAAACTTAAAAATGTTCTTACATTCTCTAACTTTCTGGGAGTATGCATTATTCTGATTTTTTTTCTTTATCCACTTGCTTGCAAAATATTTTTTGTGGCTTTATTGTGATAACAAACAACAATGATTAAGTCTTTTAGTGTGTTCTTGACAAAAGTCGCGGGGTTTTCTGGAGTTTGACTAGTTTGAGATTTCCACAGTGTAGGAAACTGATTGAGTGGATAGAGCCTATCCTGGTTTTGACCTGTAAGACCAGATAGTGTTATTTAAAGCTCAAGAGTTACTCCGCCAGATACTTAAGAGTTTACCAACGTTTAGCTAATACTATTTATTCCGTAAACGTTGACCACCCATTTTAACTTAAATCAAGTGTCTGCCCTTATTTTAGATTTTTGATTAGGCAAATTACCCAAATCTCTTCTAAGTTTGTCTTCTTGTTATCAAAATTAGGAAAAGTATAATATTGAAGCCATGTTCCAGAATTATTCAGAGAATCGAAATGTCATCTACCATAGAAAAGCAAAACCTTTAGAGGTAAGGGAGTGAGGCAAAGGTTCTCAGACATTAGCCTTTCCTAATTAACAAAACTCAGCACCAGTCCTTCTTGAATCCAGAATGTCAAGTAATATAACTCTGGGGTAAAACTATAAATGTTATTCTTACCCCTTCTACATGAATGTGAACTCGTTCTGATTCTCCTTTTTAAAAACTTTTTAAGGGGCGCCTGGGTAGCTCAGTCGGTTAAGCGTCGGACTTCGGCTCAGGTCATGATCTCACAGTTTGTGGGTTCGAGCTACTCGTCAGGCTCTGGGCTCTGTGCTGACAGCTCAGAGCCGGAGCCTGCTTCCGATTCTGTGTGTCCCTCTGTCTCTGCTCCTCCCCTGCTCATGATCTGTCTCAAAAATAAGTAAATATTTTTTAAAAAGTTTTAAAAACTGAGATATAATTGCCATATGAAACTATATTCGTTTCGGATGTACAACAAATACGTCTGAAATAATGATGCGATATGTATGTATTGCAAAACAATCACCACCATAAATCCCAATAGTTAGCATCCAACACAGTTACAATTTTTTTCCCTAGTGATAAGAATGGACTGGAATAGAAAAAGACACATTTGTCAAGTCAATGCCTACATACCATGTACCTGAGACCATATTAATCTGATCTAGCAAAGATATCAGACTAGGTACAATGGCGACAGTTGAGACTACTATTTGGTTAAGCTTACCCTGGTGTACTGCCATCCTCCAGGAGTCTGTAGAACCAGGCTGGTATACACCAGACCGGAGACCATTACCTCTGAGTCCTGACTGACTTACAGGTGGCACTCATCTCCCCATTCCCCTGAGATGCAGTATTATTACCATTATTGATTTATTATTTGGCTGGGTTGGGAGCAGTTTCAGAAGCTTCTCCATTTCTGAACTTTTGGTTCTATTCCATTGATTGATTTATAGGTCTTTCCTTATGCCAGTACCATAGCTTCATAGTAGGTTTTGAAATATGGAACTATGAGTACTCCAACTTTGTTCTTTTTCAAAACCGTTTTTGACTTTTCTGAATCCCTTGCATTTCCATATGAATTTTAGGATCCACTTAACCACTTCTGCAAAGTAGGCATCTGGGATTTGGATAGAGATTGTGTTGAATCTGAGATCAATCGGGGGAGAATTGCCGTCCAAACAATATTAAATTTTCCAATCCATGAATGTGTGGATGACTTTCCATTTTAGATCTTCCTTAGTTTTTTTCAATGATTTTGTAGTTTTCAGTATGCAAATTGGTGCTTTCATTAAATTATGATGTATTCTATTCCTTTTGATGCTATGTTAAATAGAATTGGTTTTAATTTAATTTTTAAAGTTTGCTTATTTTGAGAGAGACAGCACGAATGGCGGTGGGACAGAGAGAGGGAGAGACAGAGAATTCCAAGCAGGCTCCACACTTAGCACAGAGCCCAACGTGGGGCTCAACCTCGCTTACCGTGAAATCATGACCCGAGCAGAAATCAAGAATCCAACACTTAACCAACTGAGCCAAGTTGGTGCCCCACATAGAATTGGTTTGTATGTATGTATGTATTTATTTAAGGTTTATTTATTTAATTTGAGACAGAGAAAGTGCGAGGAGGGGAAGGACAGAGAGAGAGGGAGAGACAGAGAATCCCAAGCAGGCTTCAGGTTCTAAGCTGTCAGCACAGAGTCTGACAGGGGTCTTGAACTCACAAAACCACGAGATCATGACCTGAGACAAAATCAAGAGTCCAATACTTAACCAATTAAGCCACCTGGGCACCCCAAGTAGAACTGTCATTTATTTGGGGCGCCTGGGTGGCTCAGTCGGTTAAGCGTCTGACTTCGGCTTAGGTCATGATCTCACAGTTCGTGGGTTAGAGCCCCGCATCAGGTTCTGTGCTGACAACTAGCTCAGAGCCTGGAGCCTGTTTCAGAGGCTGTGTCACTGGGAGCCTGTGTCTTCCCCTCTCTCTGACCCTCCTCTGCTCATGCGTTCTCTCTCTCTCAGAAATAAAACAAAACAAACCAATTGATATTTATTTATTTATTTAAAGTTTTTTACTTAGTTTGAGAGAGACAGAGACTGTGCAAGCTGAGCAGGGGAGGGGCAGAGAGAGAGGGAGACTGAGAATCCTAAGCAGGCTCTAGGCTCTGAGCTGTCAGCACAGAGTCCGATGCGGAACTTGAACTCACAACACTGGAAGATCATGTTCTGAGCCAAAACCAAGACTCTAAAACACTTTACTGACTGAGCCCCTAGAATTGGGTTTTAAATTTCATTTTTGGAATGTTCATTACTAGTAAATAGAAACTAAATAGGTATTTTTGTATTGTCTTGATCTTGTATTCTGCAACCTTGCTGAACTCATTTAACAATTTGTATGTGTGTAGGATTTTTTATGTACAAGTCATTTCATCTGTGACTAGAGAGAGATTTAATTCTTCCCATCCAGTCTGGATGTCTTTTTTTTTTTTTTTTTTTTTAAGTTTCTGTTTCTCTGCTAGATTCCTTATGTAGGAATTTCTTATCATTCATTGTGTATACATTTTCCTTTTTTTCCCTCTAGATTTTATTTTTAAGTAATCTCTATGCCCAAAATGGGGCTCGAACCTCCAACCCCGAGGTCAAGAGTTGCATGCACTACTGACTGAGCCTGCCAGGTGACCCTACATTTTCCTTTAAGTCTCAGTATATATATAATAGCTGGTTTAACTGGCCATGTGTAGCAACGGATGGAATTTGAGGGTGTTATGCTGAGCGAAATAAGGAAGGCAGAGAAGGACAGATACCATATGTTTGCACGTATAGGAGGATTAGGAGGCCTTAATGGAGGACTGCGGGGGAGGAGAAGGGGGGAATGGCGAGGAGAGGGAGGGAGGCAAACCATGAGAGACTCTTGAATGTTGAGAACAAACTGAGGGCTGATGGGGGTCAGGGGGAGGGGAAGGGGGGTGATGGGCATGGAGGAGGGCACTTGTGGGGATGAGCGCTGGGTGTTATATGGAAACCAACTTGACAATAAACTATTAAAAAAAAAGTGATCCCTCTCCACTACCCCTGCCCACTCCCCCCCACCTCCTCCTCCCTCTCCCATCTCTGGTCACTAAGAATTTAATAAAGAAGAAACAAAAGGTTTTTTTTTAAAAGCTGATTTAAGGCTTTTGACCACTAATTGCGACCTCTGAGTGATCTTGCAGTTGGTATCTATTGTGATTGATTTACTTTTCCTTGAGTATAGATCTTTTTTGGTTTATTCACATTTCTAGTAGTTTTATTACTGGAATGAATTTTATTGCTTTACAGAGTGATTTTTATTTCAGAAGGCAGTTAATTTGAGAGGACTTAATTTCCCATCTTTTTCCTGTCACGGACAATGGCTGCAATTTTTGCCTCTTTCCATTTCCAGCTGCTTCCCAACACCCCCCCCCCCACCTCTTTTTTTCCCATCAGGGACTCTGGGTTTTTCTCCATATAATTTAGTTTAGCCACCAGCCAAAGATTTTGACATATCCTATATGCAGATTTGAGGACTCATACTTTCTGGGGCTCTCTCCCTTCATAGATTTCCCACCAAACTACTCACTGGCTTCCCTGCCAATATGGAACTCTATCTTTTTACACCCTCAGGCAGTAGGCAGTGGCTATCAGTCAGGTTCCTTGGAATTATGGCAATGTCCTCAGACAAAAAAAAAAAAAAAAAGAAAATCACAAACACACAGAAGTCACCTATTACATTTCATTTTTCAAAAAGTAGTTACTCTTCCATTTCTGTCTTGTGTCGGTCATTTTCCAGTGCCTTCAAATAAGTGTAAAATATATGTACATATATATTTTTCAAATTTAAAAAACTCTATGGGAGGATTAATCTAAATTATTCCACTATTATGGAGACTCATGCTATTGATTTTTATGTTTACTGTGTATTCAGCAATCTTATAAACTCCTGTTTATTAATGTGTAGACTCTCTTATATTTTCTACATAGACTAGCACATCATCTTCAGATTTTTTTTCCCTTTTATCCCATTCATATAGCTCATTTCTTTCTCCCTAATTACGGAAGCCATAATCTCAAGTGCAATGCTGAGTAGAAAGTGAGCATCTTCATCATAGTTTTCCCTTTCATAGTAGTGTTTCTCAAGTGTCATCATTATGTATTCTTTTTTACTGTAGGTTTCCGATAGATGTTCTATCACTTCAAGAAATCTCCTATTCCTTGCTTATTGGATTTTTTAAATTAGTCAGTGTTGAGGTTCATTGTGTTTCCCCTTGATCTGTTGAGATGGTCGTATAGTTTTCACCTTTAAGCTGTTGATAAAATTTCTTATATAATGGGATTTTTCTAATATTGAACTATCCCTGTTCTGATTCTCTTTAAGAACCATCTGTTATTTCTTACACACTACTGAGTTTAACTTGCTAGGGTAGAATACTGTTTTTCCAAAAATCTCCACATATGTCCACCAAAGTCTCTCCTAATCCACATGCTTTTTTTGCAATGTGACTTTGCGTCTCTCAAGACGTAGAGTCCTCTCCCTTGAATCTGGGCTGAGCAGTAGAATGCAGCCAAAGTGCTATATGACCTCCAAGAGTGGATGAGAAGTTTACAGGCTTACATATGCTTGGTCCTGATGTTTCCTTTGAGAATCCAGCTGCATGCTCAGAGAATCCCAGGCTATGAGGAGAGGCTGCATTGAAGTGCTTGGGGCAGCGATCCCAGCTGAGCCTAGTCTTTGTTATCCAAGCCTGAGCTTCAGATGTGTGAGTAAAGATGCCTAGATGATTCCATCCCTGGGCTGTTCAAATTATCTCCAGACACTGGAGTTTTTGCAGCTGACGCCAGACATTTTGGAGTTGAGATGTCATTCCTGCTACATTTTGTCCAGTTCCTGATGCATAGAATATATACATATGACTGTTTTATGCCCCTAAAACAATGGTGCATTACACAGTGACTGAAACATTTTATTTATAATTCGCATCTTTTCACAGGTGAGATTGATTTATTTGAAAACTGCATTAGCCTGGTTTTGGTACCAAGAGGAGTTGGATGGCTTTTTATGTGTGAAACAGGGATTCTCTGCCTTGTGGGTTTGTTAAAATTCAGATTTGCTTGAATGAATTTTCCATAGTTTATAGAAAATTATCCATTTAAAATTCAAGGTTAGTGCAAAATTATAATAACCCCTTAATATAAAAAAAAAACAAACCCAGAGTTGTAGTTATAGTCTCCTTTGTTTCCTACTAGTTGTATGTGTGTGTGTGAATTTTATAGATTTTACTGGCTTATTTTTAAGAAATCAGCTTCTTGAACCCTACTTCCCTTCTTTTCTATTTATTATTTTATGTTTTCCTCCTTATTTCCTTCCATCTTGGAGGGTCTTCCTTTGTTTAGTTGAATACAACTTAGTTTTTGTTTCTTAATAAATGGATTTAAATGTAAATTTCCCTTATATCTGCTTCTTAGAATTCCCATTATTTGCAGATTCCATGTATTTTGTTAGCTCTGTCATACTTCTTCATAGAAATTATCTGAGAAAAGACTTTTCACCTACATAGGTTGAGAATGAAGATTCAGAGAAGTGAATGAGGTCATCGTCAGGTAGACCTCTATCAACTTCCTACTCTCAGGATCTCACCTCTACCCTTTAGGAGGGGAAAAAAGCACTTCCTCCCCTAAAGGCTAATCCTTCTACCCATTCTCTGAATCCCTGCCCCTCCTGCTTCCTCAATGACCTTGCTTTGTGTTATCCCTCACTGCTGTTATTTGGAAGTTTTCCCTTTCTACTGGCTCTTTCCCGACACAGGAATATTTTATTGCCTCCATCTTTTTTTTTTTTTAATATTTTATTTATTTCTAGGAGAGAGAGAGAGAGACAGCGAGAGCAGGGGAGGGTCAGAGAGAGAGGGAGTCACAGACTCTGAAACAGGCTCCAGGCTCTGAGCTGGCAGTCAACACACAGCCCGACACGGGGCTCGAACCCACGAACCGCGAGATCATGACCTAAGCAAAAGTCGGACGCTCAGCCGACTAAGCCACCCAGGCACCCCTTTCCTCCATCTTTTTAAAACAGCCTCCCTTGATTCTACATACCTCTTCTAACTACTGTCCCACCTCTTTCCTTTCTGTGTGAAGAAACTTCTGGGAAGAGCAGCCTCTGTTCAGTCATACTTCCCATCGCTCCTCTCCTGAGCCAGCCTTCTGGCTTCGGTCCCCAGAGCTGCAAATGAAACTGCGCAGACCAAGGTCACCGGTGTATCTGGCCCCATTGCCAGATACAGCACATACTAGCCATTCCAGGTTTTACTCAGCTTCATCGTAGCTTTGGTGTTGCTGACCGCTCCCTCTTTAAAGCTCTGCCCATGTTCTTTCTTGGTTTTGCCCCTACCTCCCCCGGGATTCCCTCTCCCTTCTTCCTTCACCAGCCTTTGTAGTCGTTGTTCCCCAAGCCTCGTTACTGACCCTTTTCTTACTCTACATGATCTTCCTTGGCAATACCATTCACTTCCCTGGCTTCAGCTACCGCTTTTATTTTTATTTTTATTTTTTTTTAAAATATTTTTATTTTATTTCTAGGATAGAGAGAGACAGCGTGAACAGGGAAGGGTCAGAGAGAGAGGGAGTCACATACTGAAACAGGCTCCAGGCTCCGAGCTGGCAGTCAGCATAGAGCCCGACGCAGGGCTCGAACCCACGAACCGCGAGATCATGACCCAAGCGAAAGTCGGACGCTTAACCGACTAAGCCACCCAGGCGCCCCATCAGCTACCGCTTTTAAAGGGATGTCTCCCAAGTATCTAGTTCATGGTCGGAGCTCTCCTGAGGCAGAGACCAAATACTCAGGTGTTGGACCTCTCCACTTGCATGTGCCACACCACCTCGAATGAATATGACCAAAAGGGAACACCGTCTTTTTCCCGACATCTATTCCTTCTCTTTTGTTCCCTACCTTGGTAAATGGCCCCACATCAACCCAACTCCCCAAGTCAGAAACGTCGGAGTTATTTTGGATTCCTCCTTCCTTCCCCTAAGTATCCAGCAGTTGAAGTTTTACCATCTCCCAAGTTTGCATGTGTTGCCTCTTGGCTCCATCCTGTCACTGCCTTTGCTGAAGTACTCTTGCTCTGTCACTGCGGTTCCCGCAAAGGCCTCCCGACCGGTCTCCCCACTTCGGGTTTTACCTGGCTTTCCCTAAGCTCATGAATCTATTTTCTAGAAGACCACTCACCAGAATAATTTTCTAGGTTGCAAATCTGAGCATGTTATCCCCTTGCTGTAATCCCTCACTGGTTCTCTTTACCTCTGGATAAAAGTCCAAACTTCCTAGCATGATACACAAGGCCCTTGGTGATCTATCCTTGGCTCAAGCCTCCATAGAGAGCAATCTGTAACTTTCCTCCTTTCAAACCCTCCATGCTAATAATGAATTGTAGTTCCCAGACAATGCAACTCTGCCTTTCTGCTTTGTTGTCTTTATCTGGCTGGCTCATCCTTCAAAACTCAGTTCAGGTGTTACCTCCGTCAGCATGTCTTCCTCATTATTCTCCCTCGTCATTGGATTGGGTGCCTGTCCTGCTTGCTCCCACTGCCCACCTCTACTCATAACCCTTAGTATATTGTACTGTTTTCTTGTGTCCCCTCCAAAGCAGGGACTTAATAATTTTCTCTCTCTAGCTTCAGTTCCTATTTGCAGGGCCTTGGGCCTAATGGGAAGGCATTCAATTAGAGCATGTTAGGTGAAAGAATGTTCCCAGCTGCCTAAACAGCTCGGATAATCGTTCAAGGACCAGTTCTAGTGTTGGAGAACATGCACAATTTGATGGGCTCCCATCATGTTTCTTGCAACCAAGAAATGAAGAGCAAATGACTCATCGCTTTAGCAAAGGCTGAAATCCAGCCTAATCACACATTAGGAAAAAAGAAAATACAATTTATGACCATAGTTTAAAACTAACCAAATGCCACATGAGTAGGAGGAAACTAAACTTTAGTTGTTCCTGAAAAAGGCTTCTTAGTTTTCAAACGGACTCTCTTTTTTGTTTCTTGATCTGTCTTCCTGTTAGAGCAGTGACTTGCTGTAACTTTGGATCTCTGTGTTCATTTTCCTTAGATCGCTCCAGCTATCTGCAGGTCTTGCCATCTGAAGTTAAATTTAACATGTGTCAATTCCAATTTATCAATCCTCCCAGTGTGTGAAGCATTAAACACAATCAGGCATCAATATTTATTAACACAAGACAAAGGAAACACATTCAATGAGTTAATAGAACACTGTCCAGCCAGATGTTAAATTTAAAAATGTATATCTAGTCTAATTTCAAATAAATAAAAAAAAACTTTATACATAATTACACAGTACTATAGTTTGAATTTGACACTGGTAAATATCTTGACAGAAAGTAAACAAAACATCATTTAGGACTAGAAAATTATTCTTGTATCTTTACACTCTCTTCCTGTGGACAAATAACATGGCCCATCTACATACACCTAAACCGGAAATGTTGTATGAATGATAAAGAAAAGGCCTATAGTGTATCTGGAGTACTGCAGCTTCTTGCTCCAAATACTCTTGCTTTTACATCAGAGCAGACAAAGAAAACAACAACACTAAGGCATAGGTCATGTTGGAGTTTGAGGGTGAGGTGATAACTCCTCATTGCTTTAGTCTAAAAGATTGCTGGGTATTCAAGGAAAGTAATTTATTTGGCCAAGATATTGAGCACCATGCCTGGGGCAGAGACCTTAACAAAAAACCTAAGGCCTCAGGCCCTTTGTTGATTCAACAAAAGCATTATTAAGCAAGCACTGCTCAGGGACTAATGAAAGGAGACACACTCGGATTACCAACAGACAGGCAATGGTCCCTAAACAGCCTGAGGCAGCACAACTTCAGGAGGAAAAGACTCGGTGGTAGTGGTGGTCTGGACCCGGCCCTTTGTGAGGCAGGAAGTAAATAAAGGCTGTGGATTCACACTGATGCCCGTGAGCATGCCGGTCATTCCCAGGGTCTCATTGATGCAGGAGATGACATTTGTGCAGCTCTAAGAATCCCTTGGGTTTAGGAGTTTTCCTGAGGCAGCCCCTTCCCGATCTACCTCAATTAGAGGTTCAAAGGCTTTAAGATGAATGGACTTCTCTTAACTGGAATGGGGCCGTACTATTAATCTAGTTTTTGTTTCCACAGGCATAAAAACCCAGACAGAATGTGTTCCAGAGTTTTGGCTAGGCCGTTTCTCTCAATAATGGTCTTTTGGGTCTGTCCTAAGACCTTCTACCACAAAGGTTCTACTTAATGTGGAAAGAGCACAAGCACCGCGTCAAGAGAGAGTTTTCTTATTCAAGTCTGTCACAGACCAGGCATTAAATATGCAGATGACCCCACACACACCTCTAGGCTAATGACTGGACTCTCTTCCCCTTCCGGAGGACACTTCACTACAGTTACTAATGAAGTTCTCAAAGACACAGCCCAGCTTTCTTTCTTCCACTAGCATATTCTGGCTTTGGGGGATAGGCAAGAGATCAATAAAGCAGCCATAAGGCAGAGAGCAAAAACTAAAGATAAGTCAGAGGTCTGAGCAACTACAAGCCCAAATAATCAGATCCTAAGTAACTGGGAGTTGACAATACTCTGAGATTAATGGAGTATCTTATTGGAAAGAATGAGTGCAGGTTGCTTATGACCAATATTGTAGCCACCGGCCGCATGTGGCTACGCAAAACTTGAACTATGGGTAGTCCGAATTGAAATGACACATTGGATTTCAAAGACTTAATATGAAACAAGAAAATAAAGTATCTCGCTTTTCGTACTGATTCCACATGGAAATTACAGTAGTTTTGATATACCGGGTTAAATAAAATATATTAAAATCAATTTCACTGGTTTCTTTTACTTTTTAAAATGTGGTTACTAGAACACTTAAAATGACAGATGTGGCTCCCATTATAATTCTAGCAGACACCCTACATTGTGTAGTGAGAATTTTCAAAGCAACCCGAAGGATAAGACTGCCTATTTTTTTTTTTCTTAGAACTTGGGGATTATGGAGACAGAACTCTTTAATCCTCAGGAATCCCCTGCTTTGTTTGGTGAAATCACTGGAAACGAAAATTACTTTCCGAATAAGCAGACTGTGTTTTCGGCGAACCGAAGCTAGTCACTGGGATTTCTGGTCCCAACGTAAGTGCTTATTTTTCTGTACATCTTAGAACCTCTTCCGTCACGTGTAAACTAATTTCATCCAAAATGTCAACAAAGAGATCTGGATCTGGAACATGCCATGAGGTTCGCCCTCAGTGGAAAAAAAAAACTGGGAGGAGAAGAGGCTTGTGTAAAAGGGAGGCAAAAAGGTGGCTTTGAGCCACGAGACGGAGGGCAGCCCCCGGGAGTGCTGCCGTGGTGAAGGGTCTGGGCTTTGCATTATAAACCTTATTTTCAGGGTAATTACAAGTCTTAAAAATTGTTTAAAAACATATTTAGTTTACATGATGTTACAGTGGGGTAAATAATATGTATTATTAAAATAGTCTAAATAAATATTTACACAATAGACCAGAGTGGGTCAAAGAGAACCATTCTGATTTAACAAGTTAACTCTGTTCTCTTGGAGCTTTTTTTTTTTAATTTTTAAAAATATTTCTGTAAGAAAAAAATAATAAAATTCAACTATATTCAAATACATGAAGTATCAGACCAAAGAAAGGAAACCGAGCCAGAGGCCAAATTCAGTCCCATGCTCAGTCCACTTGGCCTGGGCACCACAGTTATTTCAAAAGAGTTTCTTGCACACATCAGACTTCCCCTGTTTCAGCGTAAGCCTAGCTATTTTGGCAACCTGAATCCATCAGTTTGGGGGTACGGAGTTATGTCGCCTTTGTGGTTTCATGTGAACTGTTGACCCCACTGCCTTCCCAGCCTGTCATTCTTGTTCCTAAAATCCCTGCCCTCGTGAACTGAAGAACAGAGGACACTTTTCAGTTTTCAGAAAAGAGAAGCTATGTGTATAAACTGTAGACGCAGTTGACAATGGGCCTGGAAAAAGAGGAAATCCTAAATTCTTACACAGTCACTCGAAATTTGAAACACAGTTTCAACACTGGGGGCCACAGTGAGTTATTGTGGTTGCTTAGCATTGGGTGGGATCTAATGAAGCTTAGCCTTTTCATAACATTTTGACTTTTAAACTGAGATTTTCAGCTTGTAGGAACAGGTTGAGTTCTTAAAAGCTTAAGCCGATTCTGGGAATGCAAGCTTTAAAAACAAACAGAGGCAGCTTTAGTTTATAAAACGTATCAATAGCCAACATAGACATAGTACAATGTGCAGTGAAACCTGCAATCGATTTGCTCTTTTTAGTTACCTATTCAATTACACTGCATTAAGAGAACATTGAGATTCTCTGTCCAAGGAGAAATGTTTCTACTTTAGTTGTTAGGACTATACAAGCCAATGTGTCAGTGTTTTAGCTGTATTGTGCGTGTATTCTTATTTACATGTTTAAAACAATGGTCAAAATGTTTTCTGGTCAAGAATTATACATAGAGAGGAACTCTCATACTAAGTGGGTTAGATCTGATTTGCCTACGGGTCAGCGGAAAGGAAGCTGAGGATCCATGTTAACAAACCCGCAGCAGGTCCAGCTATGGTGAAACAGCAGAATACAGTACAGAGCGGGGAGCTGTGGAACTTCGACTACCCCCTTCATGTGAATTCATTAAACTCCCTTACAAAATTCTAAAACAGCATTAGATAAAAATACGAGTATTTACAACAGATGAAAAAAATGCAACATGCATGTAATCGCTTTAGTAACGTGCTGCTCACGCTATGTCAAAGCTCAGGACTAAGGGGCTGTTAACATTTTTTTCATTTGCTACCACACAGCTGCCTTGCCTGTGTGTCCTGTGACTGCGAATCCCACAGGATGAGATGAAGGGTATAATGTAACCATCTTGCTTATTTCACATCGTTTGAAAGCTTGCTCCTAGTCGCTGGTCTTTGGTCCTTGTGGTTTCTCAGGACGGCCCCCTGCAAGCCCCACAAGGCGGGTTACATGTTATAGGCCACATAGATGGGGTCTAACTGGTCAGCCAGGAAGCTGTCACGGAGGTGCATTCTCTGCTTCTCTCCTCTGGAGTTGATGGGGATAACACCAGGGTCCACCACAACCACGACGCCGACGATGAGGTAATGCTCTTCCAGGACCACGTTTGTCACTAAAGGAACCAGATCGAGGGCTTCCTGTTCAGAGCCACACAGTTCTACAACCACCACGAGCAAGTTGGTCCACGTGAACACGGCACTGAAATTTCAACGACATTCAGTTAGCATGTCTGTACGTTTACCAGTCCCGTTTATGGTATCTGCCCAACACTTGTCCCCATTTCCCTGAGGACAGCCTTCTCTGGTGGATCCAACCAGAAGGTTGGCAGCCATGTCTGTAATATGTGGCCTTGCTCTTATGATCACAGATTAGCTGAGCCATCCACAATCTCTTGGGGGTTTAGAAATGGGATTGAAAGTTGGTTAGTTGATCACGTGAACTGAGCACACTGGAAGGTCTGAGGTAGCTGGGTGTCCAGAGAAGCACAGAGAATGGCTCTTCAGAGAGGAGAGAAAGAATGAAGTGGATGCCCCGCATGGCTCTAGAAAGTGAGAGGACTGATTCCTGATGGCCTTTCCGTCCCTTGTTTCCACCTTTCTTGAGGCTTTGCAAGAACCTCTGAGGTAGCCAGGTATTCTTTCTATTAACTCTCTCTTTTGCTTAAGGTTTTTTGTGTGTTTTGTTGTTTGCAGAGTTTCTGTTATTTGCAACAGAAGAGTTTTGACTAAGATAATATTCTTAGATCCAGGAAGGGAGTGGACCTGTCCTCATCTGAGCTTAGTGCCCCACACAGGTGTCTCTTCCATCATGCCACAGAAGTGCCAGAAGGTAGACAGTTGCCTTACATTGAGTGGGACTGCTGGGTCAGGCTTGTGATGCGCAGTGTTAAATGGCTTTAAAAAACAGATGCCATCATTTTAAAAAAAGTACACACCCTTTGGTTTCATTAAAAGTCAAAGGTCTAAAATTAGAGGTTAATCATGGTACCTCATTTCTCTGTATTATTTTTATAACTCATGGGCATTGTTGTGGTCTGGGGAGTGACCAAGTAAAGTGACTGAAAATGCTGACAAAGAAGCATCTAGAAAGCATGAGCAAAAGAAACTAAAAATATTCTGTATTATCAAGAATCCAGAATGGAAGCCACTTTATAAAAACTAAAGAGGATTTTTTTTCTTTAAAAAATTTTTTTTAGTGTTTTCATTTATTTCTGAGAGAGAGAGAGAGAGCGAGCAAGCATGAGCAGGGGAGGGTGAGAAGAGAGGGAGACACAGAATCTGAAGTGGGCTCCAGGCTCTGAGCTGTCAGCACAGAGCCCGATGTGGGGCTCGACCCCACGAACTGTGAGATCATGACCTGGGTTAAAGTTGGATGCTTAACCGACTAAGCCACCCAGATGACCCAAGAGTTTTCATTTTAAGGAATCTCTAGTCAGTATGTGGTGGGATGATCCTTTATCAGGGAGAATGTGGGGGAAATTCCTATGCTGAGAGGAAAGTCGGATGAAGTAATAATGATCCTTTACATCTGCTTATCATTTGACAACCTACGAGGCACTTTCTCATTTGATCCCTCCCATAATTAGGAAATAGCAGAGAAAGTATTTTACGTGGGAAAAGCTGCCTAGTGGGAGAGCTGAGCCTTCAAGCTGGGTCTTTTCAACTTAAAGTCATGGTTCTTTCCACTGTATTACACCCACTTTCTAGAGGCAGATGCTCAGTTTGATCTCTTCTGAAGATAAGAGTTCCGTAGAAAGGACTCAACTCCATGGGTTGTATGGAGCCTGTCTCCGTGTCTCCACGCCCTCCTTGGCCACAGCAGAGGGCACAGCAACACAGGAAAGAATCGGCCCACTTATTTTCTTCCTCCCCTGGGAGTCCTAGGTCTGTAGCTTGTCCCTGGTATGAAAGGCTGACTACTGAGACCAATTTTAATGGACACTACCACTGAGGTGGGAAACCTATTCCGTGCGGGGGACGTACCATTCGGCAATGCTCCTGTGGGTCCGGGACACCGAGGTCTCGATATCGATCGGGTGGTATCGTAAACCTCTCAGCTCCAGCGTCTCGTCCAGCGCTCCCACCACATACAGCGCATCATGACGCTCTGAGAGAGAGAAAAAGAGAAATTTGGTTCATCAGACATAATGAGTGCGAGGCACCGCTGGAGTCAGCAGCACAAGGGCAGACGGCCTAGCATGTCACTGGCTCCTCCACGCACCAGCTGGGGAACCCTGAGCAAATGATTTAAGTCTCTGAGTCCTGCTTCCCCCTCTGTGAGACAGGGAGAACTCTAAATGGCTGCTGGGAGAATTAAATGAGATAGTCCATGTGAGGGAGTTAATATGATGCCTGGTACCTTGTAAGTGCTAAAAAAAAATTAACCCTTACTACTACTACTACTACTACTACTACTACTACTACTACTACTACTACGTCGTCCCAGGAATTGTGCCAGCACTACTACTACTGCTACTGCACCACATCCCAGGAATTGTACCCAGTGCTGGGAAGAAAAGAGGACAAAACACATTTCCTGCCCTGAAGATACTTACTGTCTGGTGGGAAAACAGACACACAACCGGTACTCCATTGTGATGTGGGGGGCCCAGTGTGCGCATGAAGTGTGAGGCGAGCAGAGGACACCCCCGAGCTCAGCTCAAGGCTTCAGAGAAAGAAAAGCCGAAACCAGGCTGAGCTTTTATGGATAAACAGGAATTAGCTGGTGACAGCTGGGGGAGGGGCCGGGGGGGAGAGGATCAGAGAGGGAGAAGAAATGAGCATGTGTTGTGATCCCCAGACATCTTCAAGGAGTCCAGGTAGGAGGAGCAGGACTGCAGAATATGGAGAGACTAGCCCTGGTTATTAACAGGCTTGTAATCCAGCTAAACCTGGGCAGAAATCATTTTTTAAAAAAATTTTACGCACACACTGTACATGTAAAGCCACATGGTTTATGTCTGTACAGATACTGCATTTTGTAGAAAGATGATTTTGCTAAGTCTACTGAAAACAATATTTTCAGGAAACGGTAAAATTTCTGAGAAATTGAGCAAAACAAAGTGCTAGGAGCTGTTGGAGAAAGAAAGATGAGGAGGCCCAGCAGGGGTCCCATCATATGAGAAGAGCTCATAAAGACTTTGGTTACTCAAGATCATACAGCAAATGGCAGACAGATGTAGGCTTCAAAGCCAGGGGACCTGGCGAAGGATACCTCCCTCTTCTCCAGTATGTTATCCCACTTCCCCACAAAACTCGGCAGAAAGTGGTCACTGGTCTCTATGAACCAGATACAAGGAGCTTAGGAGAAAGGATCTGGCTCTAATTCAGGCCTGTAGAGTCCAGTGAGTTATTTGTATCAGTTCTTGAAATGCATGATACACTTAGCGTTGGGTATTTCAACATGGCCATTAACGCCATCAGGAAGAAGAGCCGAAAGGCAGGCAGCAATGAAGCCAAGACAATCAACTAAGGAGAGGGCCCTGGGGGGCTGCTTACACCAGAGCCCTGCCAAGCGGTCTCGCATCTATCGCATCGCACGTGAGGTGCCGAAGGAACAGAGTGCTTCAGCAAGATGGCTCCTCCGCACTCAGGGACCAGGCTTGTTCCTCCTGCTCCCAAAATGGGATGCAAGAGTAGAAGAGCCACAAGACGAAACGCGTAGGAGCTTGTGCAGGGGTGGGGTCGGATCCTCAGGGGCTGAGGGAGCACGGTCTGCCAGGGGCACTCGGTGGTCATTGGGCATCTCCACGGACGTCGGCCACACTAACCCACAGTTCAGAGCCGCTGCTGTGGCACCCTGGGTGCCTGCATCCCAGGTACCCTTCAAATGAATATAAACTCAGGTACGAGCTCAAGAATCGCAGAAGGGAATTATTAAATGCACACATGCCACAACACAAAGGCAGGCTGAGGAAGGCCAGCCAGAGACACTGGCGGAAACACAAAGCAGGCTGAAGGGTGAAGCGCTGGTGAGGCAGCTACCTCCAGTGGCCGCCGTGAGCTCGGTCCGGCGGACAAAACCAAGGTATCCCGTCCGAGCCCAGAGGGTCTGCGCAGCATCCCCAAAACTGAGGCGAGTGTTGAAATGGTCAGCTTGAAGAGTCTCACTATCATAGATGGTGTAATAGCCACTGGCTGTGTGGGGACTGTTCACCCAAATCTATGACGAGAAGAAGGCATAGGTCACATTTCACTAGGAACATAGAACTGTATCAGTTCAATTCTCTTGGGACAGATTTTTTTTTCTTAATTCTCACTTTTATATTAACAACAGTAACAACACAACAAGAAAGGCAGCTGACATTTATCAAGCGTTTCCACCATCTAAACAGAGAGGCAACCCTGACATATGTGACATGAGAATACAGTTACGTACTATTAGCATTCCCATTTTACAGACGAAAAAATGAGTTAAGTAACTCGCACAGGATGCAGAAACCAGGAGACTCCCACTCCCGAGCCTGTGTAGCTGCACAGGCCATGCTCTTAACTGGGATGCTACACACATCCCTGGCTGGCCCATTTCTCAATCACGTTCGGAGCTCCACAAATGCATCGGGGACCATTTCTGTGCTTCTGAAACTCAGGTATAATGCCCTCAGGAAAACACTACGGAGTATTTGAATTTACAACGTAAACACAGCAATAGCTAAAAATGATACTACTACTAGTTTTTACTGAGAACCCGTTATGTGACAGGCACTGTTCCATGTGCATTACAGATATAGGTACTGATGTATTTAACTGCCACACAATTTCATGAGGTATGTGAAGTAGGTGCAATTGTGATTTATGGATGAGAGAACTGAGGCCCAGAGAGATTAGGTAGCTTGCTCAGCAATTAGAAGCTGGTAGCTGGCAGAGCCCAGGCCATCTGGCTCCTGCACCTCCAACGCTCTGCCCAGTAAACTGCGGGAGGCAACATCAGTGCCCCTCGGATACGTGAGGGAAGAACAACGAAGTCTTACAAAATATGTTTTTTAAAAAATGTCTTTATACTAGTACAAACATGGATACATTTTAGAATAGAATATAACATTTCAATGAATGTTAGGGGTGCCTGGGTGGCTCAGTGGGTGAGGCATCCGACTTTGGTTTTGGCTCAGGTTATGATCTCACGGTTTGTGAGATGGTTTGTGAAGCTCTGCACAAATAGAATGGAGCTGCTGGGGATTCTCTCTCTCCCTCCTTCTCTCTCTGCTCCTCCTCCATTCATGCTCTCTCACTCTCTCTCAAAATAAATGAATAAACTTTAAAAAATTTCCATGAATTAAAAAAAATTTAGTGTTTGTGGCTCCTTTCAGTTCTACTCCTTAAAGGGTGAGAACGGATAGGATTTGCCCATTTTCCTTTTCAGCTAAGGGAATGTCAGTGGATAAACCTGAGACCAGTTCTAATCTGGATGCCTATATCTTCTCTGCATCCTGGTCTCAACCTCCCTCTTTTTAGTCTCGAGCCTTACGGAGAAAGATTGAAACTTTTTTAAAAGATGAAAATTCACAGTGGAGGAAAAGCTAAATTCACAGTTTCACTGATTTCTGGAACATGAACCCTCAAGTCTTTACTGCTGACTTTTCAGAGTAAAGATAAAACGACACATACCTCTCCAAGGTGAGAGTCTCCTACAGGTCCTTTGGTCTCGGGATTAACAATAACCACTTTTACTCCAGGTAAAATCTGAGAATCAAAGGGAAACACAAAGACTAAATGAAATCTAGTGACCCCTAGGAAATGCAGTCAGCCCCCACCCCCCACCCCTCCTCTAGAGAGGTGAGCGAGTGCACAAAGGCAGGAGCTAACTGAGGTGATGCTCCCTGGACCGTTCTCAGTGGAGACCAGAGATATAATAAGATTCACCCTCAAAAATGAACCAGGGAACCAACCAGTCTACCTTCTCTTCAAAGGGATGAGAAACTGCGGCCCAGAACCATAACAGTAAGGATCTGGAATCCTGTGACTGCTCTTTCTCATGATCCCTCCCATTCACTGGCGTGACCACCGTAAAACTCCTTAGAGCAGAAAGGGCAGCCGGGAGGGATTGCCCAAGAGGCTTGGCTCTAATCTACAGCAAAAGCTAGTTACAGGAACTTGAAGAACAAGAGAGGACGGTGGCAGCTTAGCAGAAGAACGGATCCTGTCCCTGGGATCATGAAAGACATCACATGGTGGGGATCTCCCTCAGGACAGAAAAGAAAGAACAGGGTTGGCTGTGAGAATGGCTCACGGCTTCTCTGGTTACCCATATTCTGTCCCTTAAACTCCTTTTTCATCTTAGGTTTCTGGAGTATGAGGTTAATTGAGAAGTGCTACAACGATTATATGAGCTCATACACCTAAGACCTCAAGGAAGGAAGAGAGCAGATCATTTGCGCTGGTCTCGGCCAGGTGCTGTGCGAAACGTTCTAAGGCTCCCAACCACTAGCTGAGGCAGATGGAGATCTGACCAGATGCTAGGATCAACCCAACTCCACTCCAAAGAGTTTAAACGGAAGAGAGAAACTGGAGTGAGCATCTCTTGGGCTTGATCTGCTGCTCGATAGGTTCATCAGGATCCCCTTTTCTTTATAATTACCCCCTCTGCCGTTCAGAGTTACTAGAAGGGATTCTGAGGCACCACTGCTATCTCTTCAAAGGGATGAGAAACTTGGGGCACCTGGTGGCTCAGTCGGTTAAGCATCTGACCTCAGCACAGGTCATGATCTTGCGGTTCGTGGGTTTGAGCCCTGGATTGAGCTCTGTGCTGACACCTCAGAGCCTGGAGCCTGCCTCGGATTCTGTGTCTCCCTCTCTCTCTCCCCCTTGCCTGCTCACATTCTCTCTCTCAAAAATAAACAAACATTAAAAACATTTAAAAAAAAAAAAAAGGAGGAGAAACTGGATAGCTTATGCTGATGTCCTATCACCCTTAGTAAATTGCTCAGAACTGCTCCAGGCTTAATGCTGTGTCCCTTCAGAATTCCTATGTTGCATGTAATCTACCCAAACCCCCAGTGTGATGGTATCAGGAGCCGGGGCCTCCTCCCATGTGAGAATACAGTAAGGACGGCCACCTATCAACCAAAACTCCTTCACCAGAATCTGCTGGTGCTTGATCCTGGACTTCCCAGGCCCCAGAACTGTGAGAAGTACATTTCTGTTATTTATATGCCACTCAGTCTATGTATTCTGTGACAGTGGCCCAAATGGACTAAGACAATAACTGTCTCCCCTTGAACATTTTAAAGCCACATTCTAATCCAAGAAATCTTATCCCCGTAGACACTCACTCTATAGATATGTAATCTCTTCCTCATTTTGATTTCTCTCTCAATTTTAAACACATGTATGTCTTCTCTGATCCTCAACCACACCTCATTACTCCCCTCTATTTTTCTCCTTGTAATATTTATAAAAATAAAATTGCCTCTTTAAGTGTTGTTCATCCCTCCACCTTGAATACAATGAACGCTGAATTCTACTGATTGGTCAAATAAGAACACATCCATTGGATTCAAAGACATCTGTGGAAATTAAAGTCTGAACCTAGAATTCTTCATATCTATGTACCCATATGAATGTCGGAGTATTAGCAGAGTTAAAATTATGGAATTATCTCCAGATTTTAATTAAGTTTTGCCCTGGGTACTAATATATTACATGGTTTTAGTGTTCTTTAAAATGAACCACTCCCCCCAGCAGACCACCTTCCAGTGGTTAACAGAACAAAGTACCTTTCCAGACTCTGAGAGGAGCAAACTCTGAGGGGCACCCCTTTCCACAAGACGAACCCTGTAGAAGAATAATATTTCATTTACAAATTATTTATTATACATGTATGTACCTTTAAGAAAACGGCTGCACCACATCTGCTACAGCTTGTACGCGACACACTGCCCTCCTGAGACCTCTACTTTGTCTCTCCTCCTTATGCGAGAACAGTTTCTCAAACTCGGTACTAACATTTTGGGTCAGAGAATGTTCTGTTCTAATTTTTTGTGAGGGGCTATCTTGTGCATTAGAGGATGGTTAGCAATCTCCCAGGCCTCTACCCACTAGATGTCAGTAGCAACCCCCTTGCTGTGACAACCCAAAACGGCTCCATTGTCAAATGTCCTCTGGAGGGCAAAATCTCCCCAGGCTGAGGAGCGCTGCACTGGAGAGATGATCTACCTGCACAGACTGGGTCAGGGCCACGGGGACATCAGTGAGCACAGCCAAAGTCAGTGGGACTTGGGAAAAAGCTGATAAGCTGATGAGGAAGGCGGCTTTTATTCCCGGGGTTTGGATAAAGTGTTGTTTCAAAAACCCCACTCTGCCTCATTTATCTTGTCTGTTCCACCTTTTATTTTTAAACTCCCAGAGGAAAAGGTCTTTCCATTTTAATTTATATCAATGTCACAAAATATTTTTACACAGACAGGAACAAAGTATTACACTTAAATATTAAAGAAGAGCGCAGCAACTGTGATGAAGCTTTCTTCTTACAAACATAAATCTTAATTAGGTGTTAATAAAAACGGATTCCTTCCCTCTTCCCATCCCTTCCTGGAAGATACAAACAAAAGGAATGAGGGGAAAGTGCTGGCTTTCCTGAGACTCAGAATTTTTTATGCTTAGAAGCGCAAACAGAGGGGTACCTGGGTGGCTCAGTCGGCTGGGCGTCTGACTCTTGGTTTCAGCTCAGGTCATGATCACATGGTTTGTGAGTTTGAGGCCCGCGTCAGGCTCTGCGCTGACAGCGTGGAACCTGCTTGGGATTCTCTCTCTGATTCTTTTTCTCTCTCTCTCCCCCCACCCCTCTCTCTGTGCCTTTCCCCCACTAGAGATGTTTCTGTCTCTCTCAAAATAAACAAACTTAAAAAAAAAAAAAAAAAGCTCAACTAGGGAGTAAGTGTAATAAATGTACTGTACCTGTCATGTCTCAAGGATTTCAGATCTACATACACAGTAGTTGGATCAGGCCCTGAGGTTCCCTACAGAAAAATAAACCAATGTATTGTTCATTTAAAATTTAAATGAATTGTAGTGAATTGTATTTCCATATTTCACATTCTCAAATCAAGAAACATAATTTAGCCATTTACATGAAAAATCCTATTTTGAAAGCTCACTCTCTCCTCAACCAGAGGAGGCAGGTTTGCAGTCAATGCCTGAAAGAGACTCATGGCCTCGTGTTTCTGTCCCTCCCTCCCCTGAGAGAGGAGGCCCACGGGCCTGGTCCCAGGGCCTGGAGCAGCCCTGACAGGTTACCAGGCTGAGGAGGAGCCTCATCTGTGGACTCAAGGCAGAGATGAGACAGGCCAGCACCCACGCGACTTTCAAAGCTAACAGTGGCCCGAGCGGACAGCAAATGCCTGTGCTGGGGCTCCAGGGTGAAATCATCATAAGGCTACTTGAAAGTCACTTGCCTGTAGTCACAGAAGCCCTGAAAACACCCACCCACGTAGGCCACCTGCCTTCACTCTCACTCCTGTCCAGGCCTATATTTACCATATTAGCCTCCAAGCTAAATAAAATCAGACTTAGTTCTTTTCTGTTCTTTAGCCACCAAGAGTAACATGGCAAAGTTGCCACCTGGCTGAAGGAAAGAATACAGGCTTATTTCTGCTTCCTTTTTTTTTTTTTTTAAAAAAAGGAGGACACAGAAAAACAGAAGGTAAGATATTAATAAAATTCAAGTGGGACTCAAAAATCTTCTTGATTGATCATCCCGTACCATGAAACTACTAGAGTAAACATTTACACTGGTGCTCAACGGCCAAGCAAGGCGCCAAGCGTGTGCACCTAGCAACTCAGCGAGTCTACAGAATGACCCCTGTGAAGAACAGTGCTGTTACCTTTATCCTACAGGTGAGCAAACAAGGCAGGGTGAAATCCAAATGACAAGCTTGCAGTCCCAGAGCAATTAAGTGTAATGGGGCCCATGCCAGGCTGTCTGGCTTTGCAGCCTCGGCCGTGGGGCACCACACACATCTCTATTTGTTATCAAGCAAGATTTCATGATAGTCACCTGTAAACATATCGCTACGTTGACTCTTGATCCAAACGTGGTGCTGACAGCCCGAGGCGACAAACCAATGTCTTTGAAGAGCTTGGAGAAGGACTGCTGGAGAGCAATGCGGGGCCGCTCCTCGGCCACAACCACACACGTGCGGATGCAGGACAGGTTGATTCCTCTGGTCTGTAAGACACCAATGGCACAGGAGCTCAAGTTAGTAGGATCATAGAAAGAACTGAATAGGTAGGGCCATTGCTCTATCTCGTAGGTCAGGGAAACTCAAGGAACTGTGTCTTCTCACACCCAGAAAAAAGACAAAAATTTTTAGAAATGCCAAGGCATTCCACTAAAATCACTACCCACTGGTAAATCTGTTCATTCTCTAGTTCTTTCCACTTTTATTTAAGAATCTAATGTTCTTCAGCAATTCATTTTTCCACCTCCCCTTTCTATACTTTAGATGTCTTCTTATTTCAAAAGGGAGAGAGGGGACTGAGAGATAAAGAAACATAGCACACTAGAGACCAAATCTTCTCTCTCTTTCTCTCTCTCAATGTTTATTTTTGAGAGAGAGAGAGGCAGAGCGCAAGCAAGAGGGGGCAGAGAGAGATGGAGACACAGAATTCCAAGCAGGCTCCAGGCTCTGAGCCGTCAACACAGAGCCCGACACAGGGCTCACACTCATGAATTGTGAAATTGTGACCTGAGCAAAAGTTGGATACTTAACCGCCTGAGCCACCCAGGAGCTCCAAATCTTATCTCTTTTTTTCCTTCTTAGGGCCATAATTCTCTATTAAATAAAAGTCAGTGTTTTCTGACTCTCTCATATGCTGGTCACAGGTGTCATCCCTGGATACAAACATAAATGAGCTGACCCTCATCTCTGGGGCAGTCTCCAATTTCTAATATTTTGAGGTTGCAAATTCTTTTGGAAAAAGTCCTATTGGAGGTCACCTTTACATGAAGTCATTTCCATTCAGCCTCCCACCTCATTTCACCTTCTTCTCCATAAAGGAAGACTAAGATTCAACTTTGAAAGAGTGTATTACGTTAGAAATAAACTTCCTGAGGTTGACAAAATGTTGACTGGCTAGCAAAAAACGGGCAGATATGCCTGTCAACCTCTACTTGGGTATCATCATGCCTGGCCCATTTCTTTAAAACCTCTCTGGACTGGCTACCTGTAGATGCTTCTTACCTTTAGCACCTCCACTTGGTTTCCAAGCCCTTTGGTGCAGAGCTCCATTACTGAATAGGAGCAAAAAGTGTCCCTTATTTTGTACTGGTTGACAGTGGAGAGCCAGAGGAAAAGGTTGTTTTCTAACTCCATAGGAGGAATTAAGATGGACTGGTGACCTGAATAGACACTGCAATGAAAAAAGGCAAGAGCTGACATTATAAATTTATCCTAGGTATCTTGATGTTTTAGAACACCATCCATTCAGCAAATATTTATTGAGTATGAAGGGCAGTGTAGGGTCATATTAGATATAAAGGTTGAAGAGTCAACCTTGTTCCTATCCACCTTGCAAGACACAATAACTAAAATAAAGCAGACATACATGCAGTATATACAGTAACTGAGATGAAATAAAGAGCAAGTCATTCAAATCAGGAAGTGTTTCATTGAGTAGGTGTCACTTGAGCTAGGGCTTAAAGAATGAGCAGGAATCTGATAGTGGCTGGAGGAAATGGGGGGGCGGTGATGGTGAAAGCATTCCAGGCAGAGGAACAGCATATGCAAAGGAAAGAAGCATAATGTATACGGTGTGTTTAAAGTCATCAGAGGGGCACCTGAGTGGCTCAGTCGGTTAAGGGTCTGACTTCGGCTCAGGTCATGATCTCACGGTTTGTGGGTTTGAGCCCCATGTCAGGCTCTGTGCTGACTGCCAGCTCAGAGCCTGGAGCTTGCTTCAGATTCTGTATCTCCCTCTCTCTCTGACCCTCCCCTGCTCACATTGTCTCTCTCTCTCTCTCAGAAATAAATAAAACATTAAAAAAATTAAAAATAAAGTCATCGGAAATAGCACCCTGGTATGAAATCCTATAGCCTAGGATGCACGATGGAGTGGTGAGAAGTTTGGGGAGAAGGGTTGGGGCCAAATTGTGAAAGAGTAATAATTATTACATGAAGGGAGTTTAGACTTTACCCAGTGTGCAGTCACTGCAGCTTTAAGCTGGGGCAAAATTAGCACCATGGAGAGGGACTGGAGACACAGACACTGATGACAGAGAGACAGTTTTGGAAGTGGGAGCTGATGAGGGCTTGAATCCTGACAGTGCCGCCAGGATAAAAGGAAAGGAATGAGAGAGTCACATATTATATGTATAATTTATTGCCATGAATCCTCAACTTCTTAAACCTATGTATATATCAGAATCCTGAAGAGCCCAAGAATCCTGTATTTTATAAATACTGGCTGGTACCTCTTGAGATCTAAGTTAGTAAGTCTAGGGAAGGCCCGTTAATTTGCTTTTTTAAAGACCTCAAGGTGATTCTTATGTATGGATAGGTTTAAGAACAGCTGAGCCGCAAAGGACATGACACTTCACTCGATGTGAGGCATATAGTTGAAGATATAATGCCCACGTTCCTAGTGGGCATTATCTAGGTGCCCCTAAGGTGAATGGTCCCATCCTAACAAAGATGGGGACACACAAGAATGCCAAGTTGCAGGTCTCTGAAGCATTCATGGAGATGTCCGCCCGGGAGGTGAAAATGCAGGGCTGAGGTAAGGTTCCCTGGGAGGAGTGGGGATCTGTGATTCCATAAGAAACAATCTGCCCAGGACAGGCATGCCACTTTCCAGCCATACGTTGTCATCCAATCTCATTAAATTCCTTCCTACCAAACCTAGGGGGTGCGTTCTGGCTGTCAAAGCATGACATATTTCACCCAAGTATCACCCTTCTACCTGGCTCTGCTTCTACAATGAGGATTACAGGATGGAGCAGAGGGCACATAATAAGATCGCTGACATACAAAAGGCATAAAACTAACAGACAAGAAATAAAAGGGACTATAAACAAAAGTAAATGAACTTCGGAGATCCTATTAGGTACACCCATTCTGGAAACATCAGCATTTTATTGGAACATTACCAAATTAAGGGAGCAAAGGGAAGGATGAGATGGTAATAGCCCCAAAGACATCCCCACTCATTCCTTCTTTGCTCTTCCATTCCTACCTGCAGAGACACCAGAGTGCAAAGCCAAGTCCACAGTACGGGTCAAGGCAGATGGCGATCTGCCGAGAAGAATACAACTCACACTGGAGCTTGACAGCTCTACAAAGAGCGTTGACTGCAGAGTGGGACATCTGGAAAGTAGGGAACATGGAACAGGATGGAACTGGCATCCCACAGGCAGAAAAAATCTCTAATGAGAGTTTTGAAAAATTTCAATTTCCCCCAAACTCCTCAAAATGACGTATATTTTTCATTGTTTCAAAAAGCCTATCTATGTCTAGCATATTCGTGTTCATTAGTCAATACTGAGTTCTATGAAATAGGAATCTAAGGCTTCATACTGGCTTTAAATGTGACTCTTATGATCCATTAGCTTCTAGGCCAGGTTTAGAACACTTCATAACACAAATTCCTTGGGATAGCTTATTCCGGAAGAGCCAATGCTTTTATTTAAATATAGCAGGGACCTTTGATCCTCCGCCTACTGGTCTCTGATACAACCAGTTGGCCTCCACATCTGAAGTCTCTGGGGCAGTGGTCATTTTTATTTTTTGTAGCCCTGGCATTTTACCAGCATCCAGAGAGTGAGTAAGTATATTTGGAGTTCTCTACCTTCACTCCTGTAAGCATGCCGGTTGTGGAGACACTAAAATCAAGATATGCCAACATCTCAGGAGTGGGTGGTTTATACAGCTGAGGTAACCTTTTCCTGGGTAAGTCATCTGCAATGAAAAGAAAAAAAAACCTGATGTCAATCAGACTGGAACGTGAAACGTTTCACACTGGAACGTGAAAATCAATGCTCTTCAACTGATTTTCTATGGCACTGCTATGGACAGGTGAAGTTTATGGGATGTGCTAAGGCTTCAGCTTCTCGTATTTAACCAAACAGCTCAGGGTGTCACTCCTAGAAGTGGGTGAAGTTGAGGACACCACTGGGTAATATAAACAAACAAACTACATCAGGTAAATGTATTTACTAGAAGGCTAGTGAGGGATGATGTAACACAGCAGTAGAAAACATGAACTAAGAAAGCAAATCACTGGTGTTCAAATCCCAGCTCTACCATTTACCAGCAATGTGACTTTGGAGTTATTTAACCTTTGTGTCTGTTTCCTTATCTCTAAAATGGGAATAATACCTACTTTCATAGAAATTGTTAGGAAGTTAATTCACATAAAGCACTTTTAAAACAACTCAAAAAAAGTTTAAGTTCATTATTTATAGATTACTATATACTCTGTTAATCATGGATGGTGTAAAAGTTGTGTTTTTCTTCCCCCCAAGTTAACATGGTAGATTTTGAAGGGTGACCTAGAATTAGGGAATTACTTTCCTTTGCTCATTTATTTATATACCTCTCCCTTCCTCGCAAATTTGTTTTGTACAGTGTTGTCAAAACCAAGGCTGTCAAGGTTATCTCTGGCTCCAACTATACCTCTTTAATGGCTCCTGTGGCTTTCTGGATCAAGAAACAATTGACTGACTTTTAAATCTCTATGTCATCGGACACCCATCTCTAGTCAAACCAAAGACTTTTATCACCTTCAACCTACTTTTGTATAGGGTAGGGTCACTCATGTTCCTAAAGAAACCTTCCTGTTGTCTGTATCACAGCCCACAGTTCAAGTCTTCCTGAAATGTGCAATAACCACTGGAGATCTTTCCGCATCAGTAACACCAACACAGTCCATTTGTGTTATATATTATATAACATATAAGAGGTTAAATAAGGAGCAGAACTAAATTTCAAACCCATTCGATTTGGCTCCATTCCCAGCCTCTTCCCCATTAGTTTCCCCTCTGCCTGTTTTCAGTAAGTAGCACATGGTCTCCATCTCATGAACCAGGAACACTTATGTGGGTTTAAATGAAGGGATGGGCATGTATTTGATTATTGTTTGCCAGATGCTGACCTAGAGATTTTTGCATTTGTTACTTAAGGACATATTATATAATATATAACACAAATGGACTGTGTTGGTGTTACTGATGCGGAAAGATCTCCTGTGGTTATTGCACATTTCAGGAAGAAATGTTTTAACTGTGTCACACCTGGAAGTCAAGGATCAGATCGTCTCAAGACTTTATACGGCCTTACATATGTACAGGGTTACATTCTGCATAAAGACCTAAGCACCATTTGAGGATGCCAAGAGTAAGAGCAAGACACTTTCTGTCTCAAGAGCTCATAGCATACTGTGATCTGCGTCTTTGGATCTGTGTTGTAGCATCCAGGCCTTTGGGAATGCAAGTGAACAGGACATGAAGTTTTGCCTCTGTCTCAGCAGGTGGAATGTGTTGCAACCTAAGAACTGTGTGAACATCTTTGGGATCAGAATTTAGGAAATCTCAGGGAGTGAGTATTCTTGCTCCTTCGACAGCTCTGAGGCAATCTCCCTTTCACCTGTGTCAATGATGGTTGGCCAGGTTTTCACGTCCACAGCTGCCGCCGCCTCTCGGGACCTCAGTAACCTCATTAGGGTCTGTGTGGTGAGAATGCAGGCTGCTTTGCTGACCTAGAAAACCAGTGACGGAAATCAGCACCCAGAAGCTTAGCCCCCATGTGGCGCCACAGGCTTTCACCACTGCTAAAAGCAACACACACTGGATTAAAAAGCACACCATACTGGGTGGGACAGTTACTCGTTTTTCAGAGGACACACAATAGTACAATGGATCTTGGTGTTTCCCTTACATTTATCCTTCTGGAAATGTGTAATGCTGAATTGTCTCAGAAGGATGGACTTGTTCACAACAACAGTTATTGTTTACAACAGTGATTCTCAAATACTTCATTGTTATAATAATCTCAGTATGGATCCAAACATCTACTGATTTCATGAAGACTATAATAAAGTAAAAACATGGATTTTGTATGGCTCAGGGAACGAAGAGGAGCCAGAGGATCATCTCTGCAGGAGTTTGTGTTTGCCGCAGTCTACTGAATGGTGGAATTTACCAGACCTAGAACATATCCCGAAATTGAGGGATGCAGAGATGTCACAGAAATGAAGCTCTCCTTCACACCTACACAAGGAAACGCAAAGTGACCAACTTCCCTATTAACTGCCAACAGAAGGAAACTGCCCTCCCTGCGGCTCTGGCCTACTTTGCAGAATGCAAGGAGGGCATTTTGTGGGTTCTGTAATAAAATCATCTGTGGTGAACATGGGCTTTTATACTGCTCGTTCCAGTTGCTGACAGAGCAGCAGTTCCTAGAGAAACAAATGTTACACAAATTAGAATTCTGTCTCTTTGCTGAAATGTGAATTACAACATAATGCAATACAGATTTATGTTAATTCCTTCAATTCTCATAGCCTCTAGAAACTTCTGTCGTCTCCACGGCAAGCCCTGGGTACCTTTAATACTATACCAAGTGAATTTATATAATTAACCAAAATAAAAATGATCCATATACATTTATGGCATATAAAATTACCTTGTACAGAAAAAATGAGAACATTTTTAAGATTACGGGAGGAAAAAAACAACTTTTATGGAGAATTACTAATGACAGCTTCCTCCTTAACGTTCATAACAACATAATTCTGTACCGCACCAATGACCACTTTCCACATTCCTTCACTGAAATAACGCTAGTCATTTTGGTCAGATAAATGAAGTGATTTTTGGGAGACAGATTTGACTTTCCAACCAAACAACACCGGAAAATTAGCAATGATCCTTAATTATCAACTCGATTTTATAAGATGAAGACAAGGCACGATACGCTTGGTACTTACATCGACAATCATGCGGACAGTGGGCAACGTGGCAGTAAGGTTCTGAGCGTGAGGAGGCCGGACCGTCACAGGTATGCATCCCGCATACAGGCAGCCATAGAATGCAGCTATCAGCTCGATGCCTGCAAGACAGAGACACTAGACTGCCCCCTCTCACCGAGAAACTACAAGGCAGATCTTCCAAAACCAATTTATGAAATCATGTGCGAGAGTTTATTTAGATCATAATTTCACATAGATAACAGCAGAAGACAGTTTTTAAATCAAGAAGGAATTGAGTGTAAAGAAGGAAGTATACGAAATAATTTCGAACATACAGAGAAGCTAAGAATAATTTAGAAGAAAGGAAGTGAGAAGAAAACTCTTGAAAGACATCTGAGGAAGGTATTTTGATAGCATTATATTTGATATTACTTAGCAGAAGTAACTGCTAAGTGAGTAGTTCCTCTGAGTGAGTAGTTACAGTGAGTGCAACTTTGAGGGAGGCAAAATGGGACTCAATCTGAAGACTGCACTATGAGGACATGCAGAGGGGCCCCTCCTCCGGAAGTACTCTGGTCCATCACCATGTCATTCACTGGTAGATGGAAGACAATCTCACAGGAACTCCAGAGCAGGGATCTGTTGTCAGATGACCTTTTAAGAAAGCTTATCATCAGTGTCAATAAAATAGCATAGTAAGAATCCAGAACAGAATGAACCGAGGGAGAGAAGAGAAGGGAAGGCCAGATGGATGAGTGGGGTAAGTGACGGAAGAATAAAGAAACGAACAACTCAAATATTTCACCCAACATTTTGAATATTTATCCCAAACTGTTATCAAATAATTCCGAGTCCCTCTTACTGTGAGGACATTGTTACGTTAAATTAGAGCACAGAAGATGAAAGCAGCAATAACTGAGGAATACTGACCATCAGGATATAAAGAATTGTTGCAAAGTAAAAAAGAGTTTGCACACAATATTCTTCAGGAACTGTGTGAAATGGTTCCATTCCTAAATGCTCCTGGAAACAGAGCACTTCTTTTGAGGGTTTCCAAAAGTCAGAAAGTCTTCATGTATTCATTTGATATTTACCATAGCGCCAGGAAGTAGGCTAGACAGTGGAAGTACAACAGCAAACACAGCAGACGCAGGCCCAGCAGAGCCCCGGCGCTGCACAGCTCCACCGGGGGAAGCTTGGTTCTTAAGTTGGCCTAGGTGCCTGGGACCCCTGGAGCTGGGAAGTGCACAAGCCTGTGTGGGAACAGATGGCGGCCCTGCCTTCCTGCGTTTTACACTTTGTAGTAGTCTGGTAATGGAGCTTAAGTCTAGTTTACCAACCCAGCACCTACCAGGTGGATAGAGCAACACCACGTTGTCTCCTGCATTGAGATGCCCCTTATCACCAAGAACGGATGCAATCCTCTCTGCTCGCTTATGAAGCTGAAGGCAACTGGCTGTGCACACTGTAGTGCCCTTTAAACAGAAGAAAGTGGAAGTGGGTCAAAACTCAGGAAACAAAACAGTGACAAGCACAGGCAATTCAACACTATATCAGAAAGCCTGGTGCCTTGGCAGGTTCTCTGTAGCAAGTTATCAATTCTAATGAAAATTCTCTCAGTATCCAAAGACGTGTGGTATTTTTTTCTTTTTCAATGCTTGAAGGTACTTAGGGAGTATCAGCATTAGCTTAATTCAAACATATTATTTATAGTCCTTCTTGTTTAAGGGAGCTTCAAAAATACATAGGAAAAAATTAAAAATAGAACCATCCTATGACCCGGCAATTGCACTACCAAGTATTTATTTAAGGGATACAGGCACACTGTTTCAAAAGGACACATGCGCCCCAATGTTCATAGTAGCACTACTGACAAAAGCGAAAGTATGGAAAGAGTCCAAATGTCCATCAACAGATGAATGGATAAAGAAGATGTGGTATATATATACAATGGAGTATTACTCGGCAATCAAAAGAATGATATCTTGCCATTTGCAACTACATGAATGGAACTAGAGAGTATTATGCTAAGAGAAATTAGTCAGAGAAAGACAAATACCATGTAACTTCACTCATATGAGGACTTCAAGATACAAAACAGATGAACATAAGGGAAGGGAAGCAAAAATAATATAAAAACAGGGAGGGGGACAAAACACAAGGGTCTCTTAAATATGCAGAACAAATAGAGGGTTACTGGTTGGGTTGTAGGAGGGGGGATGGGCTAAATGAGTAAGGGGCATTAAGGAATCTACTCCTGAAATCAGCATTGCACTATATGCTAACTAGGATGTAAATTAAAAAGTACATAGTAATTTTTTATTTGAATGAGGAAATAAGAGTAGAGGGAAAATAAAGGACATAAAAGCAGAATGAGGGCAGGAGTGGGGTCAGGGCAATAAATGCTGGCCACATGCCCAATGTGCATTCACTGTGCATGGCACAGACTTGGCTCTGAGTTTTCTAACAGCGAAAATGTTTACAAGGCAGGAACAATGAATCAGAGTCTACTAGCTATAATAAAGATGAGCAGATTAGAAGATGGCCAGCTATTCCTGATGCTGAGAATAATTTCTCCTGCAAGTCTTCACCGATTCCTTAGCGTCAACTCAAGTTCCACCGAGCTGGGCTTTGGGAACCCCTTATATGTGTAAAATAAAAGACACAAATATGAAAATGCACAAAATATGAATGTACAGCTTAACGGAAAATTACAAAGCAAGCCTCTGTGTGAGGACCAGAGTGGCACGAAAAAGATCACTGCCAGCAGTGCAAACGCACCCCCGAGGAACTCCCTGGTCTAGTCCTTTCTTTCCTTCCATATGTAACCGCTGCTTTGACTTTTTCATCTTAATCACTGATTTCTTCATAGTGAAGAAATCACTATGAAGAACCTCTCTTCATAGTGTTACCCATAGTGTTACTACCCAAGAAACATTTGATTTTATATAAAGGTAACTGTGCTGCATATACTTTTCTGTTTTGTTTCTGTCTCAAGATTATCTTGAGTCATCTATGCTGCAAGGCATGGTGTAGCTCACTCATTTTTGTTGCTGTGTGGCATTTAACTGTATAAACATACGACAATTTATTCATTCATTCTGCTGCTGATGGATAATATCATTCTCATACATGTATCCTCAGGCATAAATATATGAGTTTTGGTAGGGTGCAGACCTAGAAATGGAATTGCAGGGTCACTGAGTATGCTTATCTTCAGCTTCACTAAATAAAACTAAATTATTCTCTGCCTATTTTGCTAATAGCACCCTATCTTAATTATCGTAGCTTTATAAGCCAAAAAGTCTCACAAGAAAAACAAGTTTTACTGAGCTATTTATTTTAAAAATAACTTTTAAATTTCATTAATATGAGGGGCGCCTGTGTGGCTCAGCAGACTGAGAGTCCAACCAGATCAGGTCATGATCTCACAGCTTGTGAGTTCAAGCCTCACATAGGGCTGTGTGCTGACAGCTCAGAGCCTGGAGCCTGCTTCAGATTCTGTGTCTCTCTTGCCCTTCCCCTGCTTGCGCTCTGTCTCTCTCTCTCAAAAATAAATAAATAGTAGAAAAAACTTTTTTAAAAAAAATTTCATTAATATAAAATAGCACATGTTCAATATAGACCATCTGGAAAATACAGACAAGTAAAATATAAGTCAGATGTAACCACTACTAACATTTTGGTGTATATACTTCCTGGTTTTTAAAAAATGAGGAGATATTATATATAAATTCACATGCAGCCTTAACAAAAAAATTTACCATATTATACTATCTTCCAGAAACTGTAGAGGGTATTGGTTAAGAAAATGGGCTCAGAAGCCAGTTTGGGTTCAAATGAAGAGCTAATTTCCTAGTCCTACCACTTACCAGCCCTGTGACCTCATGCAAGTTATTTTAAGTCTCTCGGCTTCAGTGTCCTCAACCTCAAAATGAACTATGAAATATACAGCACCCAGAACAGGGTTTTCAGTAGGTTCTTATTTTACTGAAGTTTTTTATAAACTGTTTTTTCCACTTACACATTATGAATATTTTCTGCACAAATATTCTTCTATAACAGTATTTTGAATAGCTGCATAGTATTTCATGCCATAATTTTATATGCTAGAATTTTGGACATTAAGGTTTTAATAGTACAATGGATATCCCTTTGGCTAAAGTCAGGGTTAAATTCTTAAAGGCCATTTCTTACATCTTACAATATTCTTCTTTTTGGTCCCTGGTACAGAAGGAAACTAAACCTTCAATGAAAACAGCTTTCTGGGCATGAGGAAGCAATGTGATATGGTTATGAAACTTTCTGACAGTCTGGGCTAATCCAAGGTAAAATATTAGAATATGCGGAAGAATAAATGGACTAAATTCTATCATTTCTCTAAGCAAGAAACAAATTTAAACTTATTCTTTCTAACAAATACCGGGGGTACAGATTTCCAAGGCTACAGCCTTACCTGTAGCCTAGCGTTGAAGTGGAGTTGGGGGGTGGGCAGGATTGACATCTTCCTACCAAAATGAGGACCCTAAGGAATCCATGTGACTGGAGGGAAACCCACAGAGGCAGAGCAAGCAAGTCCCAAAGTTTTGTCATAGAGCAATGGTTCTTATGATTTTTCACTACGATGCACAGCATACTCCCCCTTATTAAGTCCTATCACCACATAATCTCTGTACAAACTGTATAAAATATATCAGAATCTAGGGAGGCCTGGGCAGAAGGGGGCAATTCCCCAGGGGGTTTCAATAGGCCCTCCAGTCTTCCCCCTGATGGTGGGACATGTTATATGCCATGGTCACAGTAATTTCAGCCTTTGATTCAGCCATAAAACGAATATCAGCATCTTCCCACAGAATGTATGACTTAAAAATATAATATTCTGATGAACCATCCATTAGAAAGTAGGAATTAAATGTACTTTTGAATAACTGTCAACTTTTTTTTTTCTGTTAGCAATAAATCATTTAAATACATTTGTAAACATAACCTGGTTTTAGAAAATGTTTCTCTAAAGTCATTTTCTTCCTGGTGGAAGTCAAAAATTAAAAGTCAAACTGGATAAAAGATGGCATGACACAGTGCATCCTATATATCTGCAGATCAGCTGCACTGCTGGCCCAACTGTTGCTACTGGAACTGAACAAAGGTGACTTGACTGTAACACAGGGAGAGCCAGCATTAAATAACACTCCAGGAGGTCTCATTTCAATCTCGAAGTGACTGCACAATTTATCCTCATATGTCAAAACAAGGAGAAAGCAGTAACTCCTTCCTGAGAGTTGACAATAGAAATTTTTTAAAAAAAATTTTAATGTTTTATTTATTCCTGAGAGAGACAGCGTGAGCAAGAGAGGGTCAGAGAGAAAAGGAGACAGAATCTGAAACAGGCTCCAGGCTCTGAGCTAGCCAGCAGCACAGAGCCCAACGTGCGGTCAAACCCACGCTCTGTGAGATCAGGACCTGAGCCGAAGTTGGACGCATAACGGACTGAGTCACCCAGGTGCCACAACAATAGAAATTTTCTGATGAAAGAGATCACGAGTGCCTCAGATCCTCCCACGATATTCATCTGATTAGATATGTGACTCAATTTTTAATACCTTGGCATTTAACAGCATGAAGAGCACATGGTCGGGGGTTGCCTGGGCTCGCCACTGTAAAATCTCAGCCAGAAATTGGTGCTGAAGTTGTAAAACAGAAAAAAGAATCAGGGTCAGTAATTCTGTAAAAGCTGGATAATGCATCTTCCATCTACCACCTGAAGTAGAAGTTCTGTCCTTGACTTGTTTATAAAAATCAACACATCTGAACCCTTACCTTCCTCACTAAGTCATTCTCTTCAATTTGCCCAAGATCCCTTCCTGCAGCTTGTGCTATGCGTTTTCCAGCAACCAGATTCCCAACCATCACAGAAGCAGGGCCTACACCTGTAAGTAAAGGCAAAAATTAACTCTCTGGAGATGGTAATTCAAATTACAACGTCCCGAAGTATCTCTAGACTCACCCAAACTAGTTCAAATGTTCACTCAACAATACAGATGGACTAAGCATTCTAGGCACTAGGCATTCTTCTAGGAACACAGTAGCAAACAAAACAAAGAGCTTGTGCTCCAGTGGGGAAAGGCAACCAATAAGTACATACACAAATAAATAGCATCAGGTAGTAGCAAGTGCTAGAAGAAAATAGAAGCAGAGAAAAGACCAGGATTTGCAGGATTGGAGGGGAGCAGGTGAGCTCCTGTAACATGGGTCTAAGGGCGTTTTCACTCAGGTGCCAGTTGGTTGCACTGGTTCCTAATGATAGTTTCATCAGCTCCAATCACAGTGTGACCCTAAAAGTGGAATTAACAGTAAGGAATATCTGGTCTGGAAAGAAATCTGCCACCTATCAGAACTGAGAGTGGGTTCTTCAGGAATCTCAGAAGTGCTTTATTTTTTTAAATTTTTTAATGGTTTATTTATTTCTGAGAGAGAGACAGCATGAGCAGGGGAGAGTCAGAGAGAGAGGGAGGTATAGAATCTGAAACATGCCCCAGGCTCTGAGCTAGTTGTCAGCACAGAGCCCGACGCGGGGCTTGAACCCACAAACCGTGAGATCATGACCTGAGCCAAAGTCGGACGCTTAACCGACTGAGCCACCCAGGCACCCCAGAAGTGCTTTATTAAAAGTGAGTAATGACATCCAGATTGTGGGACATTCTGTAAGACAATTGGCCTGAACTCTTCAAAAACGTGTCTTTAAGAGAAAATAAGGCTAAGAGCTTCTAAGTTAAAGGACAGCCAGATGCAACTCATGACCTTGACTGGATACTAAAGTTTACAAAATCAGCTATAATAAACAAGTGAACAAACTGGATACCGACAGTATGTCATTAGATGATAGCATTATATTAAGGTTAAATTTCTGAATAGGATAATGGTATTGTGGCTGATTAGGAAAACTTGAGGAGAATTTTTTTTTTCCTTTGGAGATGACATTACTGAACTATTTAGGGGTGTGGTGTCATGATATCTGCAATTTATTTTCAAGGAGTTCATAAAACAATGCTAACAACTGGTGATGCCAGGAGGGTGTATATAGGTGCTCACTATGGTATTCTTTCAACCTGTTCATAGGTTTGACATTTCCAAATAAAAAGACAGAACTAAGTCTCTCCAACAAAAAACCGCTAGGATGCTGTATGCCTTTCTTGATGGTCACTTGAAGACTGTACTGTATTAAACTAGGCAGACGGCTAAAAGATAATAAAACTTATTACTAGCTAAGTTTTGAATAATGCTAATGCTACATATGAGTTAATATTAAATAGCTTTTATTGCCAAAATCTGTTGATCCCAGTGTACTGAAACAGCTGGAACAAAATCACTGAAATCATACTCTAAATATCTGGGGACGTTTGGATAAAGGATGTCAGGGAAATCTCTGTACTGTCTGGCAACTTTAAGTGTGAAATTATTTCAAAATGAAAAGTTAAACTTTTTTTTCAAATTAAATTAAAACCTCAAGAAGCATAAAGTACTCCAACACTGTGCTGAACAATTTTAGTCTACGAAGTGTCTACTGCAATTTTCAGCAGAACTCCTTCCTAAGAAACTGTTTAACAAGTTACAGATAGATCATATTGAAGAGAGCCTTTTATATAGGCAGGGACTCATAGTATATCTGACTGTGTTAGCTACCCAATCCCGAAATTAGACTATAAAATGTATAAAGGCGTGCCTTTGTTTAAAAAATTTTAAATGTTTACTTATTTTTGAGAGAGAGAGAGCAGCGAGCACGCAAGCTGGGGAGGGGACGAGAGAGAGGGAGACACAGAATCTGAAGCAGGCTCCAAGCTCTGAGCTGTCAGCACAGAACTCCCAATGTGGGGCTCAAACTCATGAACTGTGAAATCATTACCTGAGCTGAAGTCAGACGCTTAACCTACTGAGCCACCCAGGTACCCCAAGGTGTGACTTTTTAAAAGTGAATTTTTCAGGGACGCCTGGGTGGCTTAGTCGGTTAAGCGTCCGACTTTCGCTTAGGTCATGATCTCGTGGTTCGTGGGTTCGAGCCCCGCGTCGGACTCTGTGCTGACTGCCAGCTCAGAGCCTGGAGCCTGTTTCAGTCTGTGACTCCCTCTCTCTCTGACCCTCCCCTGCTCACGCTGTCTCTCTCTCTCTCCTAGAAATAATAAATAAATAAAACATTTTTTTTAAAAAGTGAATTTTTCAGGGTAGTTTAAAACAACAAAAATAATTCGGCAGCAATTTCTTGAGGTCATTCTGCATGCATTTCTTAAGTCAAGGATCACAGAGAGTGAAAAATAACTGACAGCAGTAACATCTGGAAGGCTAATTGCTGACACCCTGCCATACCTGTAAATACACCTTCTTATATTTCCCACAAAATGATGTAAATTTCCTGTGGCAAAACTGTTAGTCATCAGTCCCAATATCTATTCTCCTCTTCTTCCTTGGTAACAGACCTCCCCCCACCCCCAGTTTTAAGCCAGATAAGTAAATGCCTAGAATTAAGACTACATACTTTAGTGTAGGAGACTAATATGTAAGAGGAGATAATATGTGCAATTTCTAGAAAATACATTTAAAGGGAAGGGTATTCCCTTCCTTGTCTTTTTTTCCCTCCACTTAGCTGGAATGCAAGAATGATAGCTGGAGGTCAGGGGGCCTAAGTGGGCCCTGAGGTGATATGTTGTGTTGGCTGTGGCAGATTATTTTCTTATAATCCTTCTTTTCCTTCCTGTTGCTGCTGTGATTACATGACAGGAGTACACCTCTCTGCTCCACTGACTTTGGACATGGTCTGACTTGTTTTGGACACCGACATATCAGGAGAAATGACACAAATAGAAGCTTTAAATATGCTTGTGTCGTCTGGCTTGCCTTCTTGCTTTTGCCATCTGCCTGGAGAAAAAAATGGCCCAGTAGCTTCTGGTCCCATGATGAGGAGACACATGGAACAGTTCTGCACCCAACCTATAACTAGAATCAAGCCAAACCCAGCTGATCCCAGCCAAGCTCAGCAGAGCCATGAGTGGAAAAATACGTGCTTCTTTTAAGCTACTGAACTTTAGAGTTATTTGTTATGCAGCAGATCTAGAACAACAGCTGACTGATACAATTGCCAGAGCAAAAAGATGAGATGCTGGAATCACAATGACTGAGGCATAAGTCCCAGACTGCCTGGCTCTGGATTTCTTTTACTCGAGAAGGAAAAACTTACTTCCTGTTTTTTAAAGCAGCTGTTAGGTTTTTCTGAAATTTGCAGCCTGAATTGGTCCTAACACACTACCATTCTTCACACAATATCTCCAACCAACAGCTCACTGAGGCTCTTGTCACTAGGCTGTCTTAACACCTTCGCCATCTTCCTTCTCCTTTCCTCTCTTACCTCACTCCTATTCAACTCCACTTTCCTGTATTTTTAAATCCCAACCTCTCATGTTATCCACACATTATCTCCACCTCATCTATGCCACGATTTTCAAACTGCTTTGGTTCAACCCATATGCATCCCACTGAGATCTCAGCAGGCAATCACAACAGACAGCAAAACTACAGGATCCAAACCTAAGTGCTTTCATTACAAGGCAGATGCCATGCCTATGGGGGCTTAGAATAAATTTCTTCTGTAGATTTTATCATTTAATAAAGTTGATTGAAATCTGGCTAGCAAAAGCTATGTTTTAACCATCTACTATGTCTCTAGGTAGCAGCTTTTAAGCATCTACTATAACGTGAAAATTTTGTTAAAAGAATCCGAGAATAAATGCTCTTTAAATTTTGACAGGGGCACTGGGGTGGCTCAGTCGGTTGTGCGTCCACCTTCGGCTCAAGTCATGATCTCATGCTTTGTGAGTTCAAGCCCCCAGTTGGGCTATGTGTTGACAGCTCAGAGACTGGAGCCTGCTTCAGACTCTGTGTGTGTGTGTGTGTCTCTCTCTCTGCCCCTCCCCTGCACATGCTCTGTTTCTCTCTCTCAAAAATAAACATTAAAAAATTTAAAAAAATAGGATTTGACTATTAACAGTATACTTATTGTTATGAACACTAAGTAATGTATAGAATTGATGCATCATTATATTGTACACTTCAAACTAATACTATGTTAATTGTATTTCAAATAAAAAATTATTTAACACATTAAAAACTACTTTAAAAAATAAAATGGGCTTTTACTCTTCTGACAAATGTATGCAGAACTTCAGTAAACCAGGATGGGAGACAGAGGAGCTGTGTTCTGTGCGTCTGGAAGACACTTGGGAAGACAATATGAAGCCACTTCCTATACATTTCTTGATGAGTTACATCCAGACTTGTCGATTTTGACTGCCCCTTCAGAATATCAGCCTCTACACACCTTATTTCCACAAGCAGAAACTGGTAAATGTCATATATACTTTAGCTCTATACTTAATGGTTACTAAGATAAGGCTAGCTGATAAGTTGACAATCATATCTAGATAAACAGCTGTTATATCACCTTCAGCAACCAGATGACTGAAGTAACTATTGTAGAGCAGAATATATTAACATTTTAATAATGTTAGAATCATCTAGAATAAAAATGTTCTAGAAAGTAAGAGGCTTATGTTATATTTTATTACTGTACATCATGTTTACCTTTCAGCAAAAGCTGTCTTACAGAAATATGATTAATTACCTTTCTGTTCCTAAACTCCGCACTACCTTCTCTCTTCTCAACACATCTGGAGGCCAACATGCTGATGTACACTCTGTTCTATGTGGGCATGCACGTGCAAGGGGGTGAGTGGGTGGTGGCAGCGGATTGTGTAAAGGCCGCATTTTGGCTCTCAGGTGTTTTCAGGCATTCAGGAAACTAGGATCCTTTCATTAACTTCTCCATTAAAATAAAATAGCATCAAAAAAACGTAATGATTTCATGTTGGGTTGAACAGGTATTTCAACATGACTGACCATCAATCAATTACTCCTTCTTTAGCCTCCTACTCTACCCTTTAACCTCAGAAATTAGGCAAAAAGGTGAAATGGACTATTTGGTCTTTTTTTTTCTCGTGTCCATATAGCAATTCACACATACTTACCCATATCTTGAATTCACAGGAATATGGCAAATGCAAAATACATTATTTATCTTGTGCTTACAATTCAGAAAATTTCAAAATTAAGTTATTTTTCTCCCTAGAGGTATTAAAGGCCTAAATCAGACACCTAAAGCTTAAAAGAAATAAGGGAGGACTCTAGATAAGTGATGACCAACAGAAGGGCAGTATAACATAGTGATTCAGAGTGTGGATCTGAGAGTCACAATTGGTGTCTCAGCTCTGCCATTAACTAGCTCTATGTCTCTGAGCACAATTCTTAACTTTTATGAACTTTATTTTCCATAGCTAGGGGCTAACACTTCAGGATCACGTATGTCCAATATTCAACCTGTATTTGGCTTTTGGTGAGCACTCAATAAATACTAGCCATTCTTACCATCCTCAGAACCTTCCCTTATAGGACTTGTTCTATTCCAGTTTCACTAGTAGGATTTTGATCATCTTGATCCCACACTTTATACATCCCACTTTATACATCCAGGGGACATGGAGGCACACTACTGAGAATTATTCAGAAGAGGAAGCCAGGAATAAACTCAGAGAAGGCCATTCTGCAGGTTCTCAATCCTCCCTGCTTTCGGTCATCTAATCCTATTCCTGTGTTACTAGTCTTCGTAAAGTCCAATTCTAGAGAAAGAATCACCCTGAAAAAAGTCAGCTTCTTGAAGTTCTAATTTTAACGTGATGTTTTCAAAGCTAGCATATTACCTGGTTGCTTTTGCCGGGGTTTTGGCAAATTGGTCACACATGTATGCGGGCACATGAGGATGTTGCAAGGATGTAGAGATCCCTCCAGAAAGAGCTGTTTTGTCTGAGATATATGGATCCCTCCTAGTGGAGTTTTTGGCAAGGTATTGGCAGGCACCAGAGCAAGACAATAAACCCCCACTTGATGAATGCTATCGATTGCCTAGAGAAATACAAAGAAAAATACTCAGTGAGATAAATTTTACATTTGACATCCTCCTAAAATAATCCATTATTCTACTCTAGGATTTTTCCTTTTCTGTCCATCCTGGGTCTAGAATCCATTCTAGGTCTAGAATTTGCTAGATTATTAAAATCTCATACACCCAAAGTTAGCTAATTCTTTTAGCAATGACAGAGATCAACAGAAGGGCGGTAAGATACGATCTAAGTGGAAAGAGGTAGATGCTGATTTGAAAGCCTCAGTATGTTCTCTCTTGAATGATAATGTCCAACACCTAGAAATTTGTGTTGGTTACGTTATGTTACGTTATTTAATTAAGAGCTTAAGTACTCTCTGCACTTAACATGGGGCTCGAACTCATGACACCAAGATCAAGAGTCACACGCCCCTCTGACTGAGCCAGCCAGGTAAGCATTTTGGTTCTTTTAGTGAACAACATAGCTCAGTTCAATAGAGGCAAAGTATTTTTATTATGGACATAAGAGAAGCACTGTAAGCGGGCCCCTGCTTAAGTGGCTCACCAAGTTATCCATAATCTCATCTGCAAAATAACAAGGTGAGGCCACTGCACACTGAACCCCAGAGGCCACTGGCGCCCTCAGGGCACCTCTGCTCCCAGTCACGCACCCGTGTCCTTGCTTAACGTTAGCTGGTTTCCTTCTACATCTTTTATGCTTGTGCTTGGTTCCTGTGTTCACATAATTTAACTATTATATCAACTGATAAAACTGAGCATAAAAGGACAGAGAGAATTATCCTTTGGAAAAACTCATTGAAGGTAAGCTCCTAAAACACTACAGTCGAAAGACACAAGTTATTTCTAAAAGGTAAAGATTATGTATTCTAGTCCCTTTGCACATACTTACGTTCTAGTCTAACTTAAAGGAAATGAAAACAGAAACCAAAACTATGCAATTTGATGTGGTTTATGGAAGGTTGATAGGAATGCAAACTGGTGTACTCATACTCACACTACTATGCATCAAATGAAGGCAGATATGTATGTTTTGGGTTAAAAGTTAATACTTGAAGAATTTCTCATTTTTATGATTCCCTGCTTCAACTACCTTTTAAAACACACTGGGTGTGGAGCCTGGTTAGGATTCTCTCTCTCCGTCTCCCTCCGTCCCTCCCCCTTGCGTGTGCATGCTTGTGCACACTCCTCTCAAAAAAATAATAAAATGAAACTGACCAACTATTAATATCGGTTCCAAACGTACTAGCTGAGAAAGCTCTATCTACTGTATCACCCATAAGTCTTTCTGAAACGGAGATACAGCCTCAGAAGAATGGACCAACAGTCACAAAAGACAGACAAGGCCTTGTATTAAAACAATTTAATAGAGCAAAGGAATAAATATGAACATCCTATTCCTCAGGTTATCCCTCTAATCAACAGAGACAACTGGGAAATAGAAAGTCTGGCAGGGTTCCTAAGTCTCTGGTATTTCAGAATATACAGAAAGTTAGCAAATGTTATTATATATAGTCCAGATTTCACACTGCAAATACACCCTCTGGCCAGTCATCTATTGACCACCTTCGTTAAAAGGTGCTGAGTTAGGTATTTAGTTTATATTATACACAGATCTGGAGTTAACCTCTGGGCTTGAACCTGCCAGAACATATGGTGTCCTTACCTTTCTACTATAGCTCTAATGCTCTAGGCTGAGAAGCTAAGGAGACTAGGGAAATAATGTTTTCTTACTTCACGACTAAATAAGAGCCTGAATGATTTTTACAAGAATCTGGATTAGTAAATTAGCATGTAATTTTGCATGTAATTCCTATAATTGCTTTCCAAGGAAAAAATAAGAAATACCTTGGGGAATTTCCTATCCTAGGGAAAAAATACCTAATTCATCACAACATTCTACCATTATGCCTCCTAATTTATTCTGAACAAAATAAGCATTCTGTGTGTTTGCAAACACGAATGATATGAAAAACATTCTCTTTGCAAGTCTGATTCTTTACCATCTTTCAGAGATCAGTCCAGTCCCACCTCTTCATAGTCTTTTCTGTCCATCCTATCCTCAGTAGATTCTTTTTACTACAAATAGCCTATGCTCTGCCAGCTGATAACTCAGAACCACAGATCTCGAGAATAAAAAGAAATCTTAAAAGTTATCTAGCCCTATCACTCATCTCAGGCTTGCATTATTTCTTAAAAAAATTTTTTTAATGTTTTATTTATTTCTGAGAGAGAGAGACAGCATGAACAGGGGAGGGAGGGTCAGAGAGAGAGGGAGACACAGAATTCGAAACAGGCTCCAGGCTCTGAGCTGGCTGTCAGCACAGAGCCTGATGCGGGGCTCGAACCCATGAACTGTGAGATCGTGACCTGAGCTGAAGTCGGACGCTTAACCAATTGTGCCACCCAGGTGCCCCAGGCTTGTATTATTTCTACAACATTACTACTAACTCACAGTGAAAATATCCAAATGCCCCAAGTTGATAAGTTTACTGATGTTGGGAACACTTCCAATAACACAGAATTTTCTTTGTTAAGGACAGTCCATGCTTTCTTGGGCCATACGTTACCCAACAAATATTTGCTGAGCCTCCTATGTTGATGTACTAGCATGACTATCAGGACAGATGAGGTTCTGGCCTTCATGTGCCTTAGACCATGGCTAATGCAGCAAACAGCATCTATGAAATGTGATGAGTACTAAGTAGACAAATAGTGAAAGAGAAGGTTACTGAAAACAGTGCATCTCTCTAAACTTCTTGGAGATTACGCTTATGATTATTATTTTTGATGTTAATAATAATCACCATTGTTATTTACTGAATACACATGGTATACTTCAAACAGTGATCTCATTTAATCCTTCCCACAGCTCTGTAAGATTGTTTTCTCTCCGCTTTATGGATTCGGAAATAAACTCAGCAAAGTTAAGTAACTTGCCTAAAGACACGTGTGCCTGGTACGAAGAGGAGCTGTGATTCAAAGGCTGTAATTCCAAACTGAAGACTAGGCTCTTTTCATCATTCTACCCCTCCTCCTCAACTCTACCCCAACTACTAGTAACATATCCCTTACACGGAGCCCAAATCTTCTCCTTCCCTAGCTCTCTAACTCCACAGGAAAGCTGCTAGTAAGAGGGCACTTCTGGGGATGAGCACTGAGTATTATGTGGAAACTAATTTGACAATAAACTATTTGTGTAAAAAAAAAAAAAGAATGACATCTTACATTTGCTGGGATCCCTGCACACTAGGCACCAAATCACACACACATGTTGTTGAGAAGGGGATTGATTTCTGTCAAAGGCGTGTTCCACACACGGTCAGTTTAAATTTTCCTGGGTAGTGAACACTCAGGGACAAAACAAGTGAGGGAATTTGCTGAGGCGGGTCAATTCAATTGTCCCTGGCAACCTGAGCAGGAAAATCCTATGTAGTCCAGAGGGGGAAATGGTACTAGTGATGTTACTTTGCTAGTAGTACCCGGAACGTCTGAGTGGTGACTGGGAAGAAGAAATATGGTGGCACGACTGGCCCAACAAAGGGCAGGCTTCCGTAGGCAGTGGCTGCCCCCCGCGCTGACGCGAAGCCAGGCTGCCCCGACAGGCGCCCCAGACGTGCTCACCTGCAGCACACGGCTCATCCACTGGAAACTATCTTCCTCTGAGGCGTCGGGTCTTTGTTCCGCAACCACCACGATGCGCTCGTCATAAAATACAGACACAGAAAACACAGCAATTCTAAGAGAGACAGATCAAACACGTCAGGACTCCCTTCACAACCAGTCCTACTTGCTTTGCTCAGTTGGAATTACAGAGAGGAGTCGTCCCCACCGCACTACCCAGAAATGAGTAGCTTAGAAAAGAAAATGCCACAGTCATTACCATCAAAATGAGGACTCAAAAAACATGTACTAGCACCGCTGGCACGAACGCCGGGACGCAGTGGTGAGTAAGACAAAGTCCCTGTCTTCACGGAGCTTGCACGCCAGAGACAGAACATATATATAAAAATAATGTCATGTTGTCGTATTACACCAGGAAGAAAGGCAAGGCAGGGCGGGGTGGTTGGGGAGCGCCTCCCTGAGGAGCGGACATCGGAGCAGAGACCTGAGTGAAGTGAGGACGCGAGCCATGCGAAGAGCTGGAGGAAGAGGTTTCCGGGCAGAAGGAACGGAAAGCGAAAAGGTTCTGAGGTAGGAACGAGCTTGGCAGGTTTGAGGAACAGCAAGAAGGCCAGTGTGCCTGGAGCGGAGTGGTAAGCAGAGAGCGGTGGGGAGAGGTCAGAGCCAGGCCAGGGCAGGCAGGGGGACCCGGCAGGCCGAGGGGAGGGGGATGTTCTGAGTGAGGTCTCCGCTCGAACGTCCCCTTACTAGCGAGGCATTCCCGGACCACCCTATAGAAACCGGCCAGCACGCTCCCACCCCCACGGTGTTCTTTCTACATGGCCCTTATCACCATCCCACATGTTCTCTATGTCCCTGTCTTTGAAGTTACTCTCGGTTTCCCTCAATGTGAATGTGAACTTCACAAGGGCAGAAACCCGGCCTGTTTTGTTCACTGCCACATGCCACACTCTGAGCACGCACCACAGTGGCACACGGCTGGCACCCAAGAACTATTTGTTGAATGGATGCATGAAAGAATGGGAAGTCACCAGAGAACTGAAGGTGCCAGCATGCAGGACCATCTCCCTTCCTTGCACATATTTACTGAATATGAATAAATATTCATCCTTATTGAATACCTACCACGTAGGCGCTGTGCTGAGTGCTGGGGATATAACAGTGACCAAAGACAGAAGGGCTAGCGTCCTACTGAGTTTACATCTCAGAGAAAGCCACGTCACTACAAACACTGCACGTTTTAGGAAATGGGTCTCTACTGGTTTCATTAATTTTTCCTGCTTCTTAAAAAACTAAAGGGACACCAAGAATGCTAAAGCATTCATAAAGGATACATATCCATGATTGTAAATAAACTACTGGATGGACATCAACTACTCAAATATGCACCAAATATCTTTTCTTGTATTAATAAGTGAAGAAAAGAGGATTTGTAATTGACTTTATCCATGGAATGTGCAATTAGCAGTTGTGTACTATGTCAATCTCTGTGTTAAAATGTTATAGCAATTTAGAGACGAGTTAAGAGAAACAGTTCTCAGATGTAAATTCCTACAAAGTAGCATCTATCTTAGTCTGAATGGCACTACTTCCATGTTGTTGGAAAGTAGGAAGTTCAATGTTTTAGGAGAATTCTCCGCAGTCCTTAGAATTCAACAAAGAGTAAGAATTAAAACTGAAATACAGGGTATGGTTATATCCTATTCCTCTCAATTTGAGCCAAATAGCCAGCCATGTTGAGATAAATAGTTAAAGCCCAATTCCTGCTATGCTTAACCAAAAAAGAACCCAATCACTTAGAGACTCTATAGAATACAATTCAAATGACCCTGTAAAGATACATTTAGATTCCATTGCAGGTGCTAACATCTGAATTTTGTACTACTCACCTTCCTCTGTAAACCGTCTTTATTGATTCAACAGCCAATCCAGTAGCAACAATGTCATCAGCATTATGTCTTCGACCACTAACCATCAGTAACCCATCCATTTTTCCAACTACGAACACCAAACTGCCCTGAAAGGTAATAAAAATCTACCTTGATTTCCATTATTTAAATGGCAAAAACTTTGAAATAAAGTTTGAAATAGAGTTCATCAAAAATATAAGAAAACAACATTGTGTTTTATGTTTTCTAAGAAAGTGTTTCATACCTCAGAAGTAAGAGGAGAAATCAGTAGCATTTTACAAGAATTATAGTATATAAGAAAGGAATTTGTTTACATTTATTCTTAGGGAGGAATTTTACAAGAAAGCAACTAGGATTCCACACAAGCATATTTTATTTTCTCAGCCATGACTATGTTGTATTAATTCATCTGTACCTATTCACAAGATGGATGCAAAGAAAAAATTTGTTAACTCATTTCATACTGGAATTAGGAAGAGATGCAAACAGCTGAATGTGAGGATGCATGTTCAAGGTTTATAAGGGTAATACTGTTTCCATCTGGCAAGATTAGAAATAGGCTAATAAAGAAAGGTCTAAGAACCACTATAGGAGCCTCCCCTTTCCAAGAAGATAACAGAGCTGGAGGAAATGTTGCTGTCAACACCCTGAAGATATCACTGTAATCCTCAATAATTCTCTTAGACCCATTTGCAATAAATTGAATTTTCCATTCATTACACAAGTCCTACATTTCCTAGACAATTTATACATACTCAATTGTCTGGTAGTCATCTCCATGTGAATGTCACTTAGTGATTTATTGAGCACAATGTAGTGCCATATGCTGATTGGCTTATGTAAGTAAGACAGAACTGCTAGCCTGAAGAAGCCATTGGCTAATTTGAGAAGACAGGAAAAAAATCAGCCATTTCCAACAGAGTCTGAAAAGTGCTATGGTGGAAGTAAGTAAAGAGAATGAGACAGACACTGATCTGCCCATTTCTCCATTTCTTTCACCGCTGGGCACGGCTGACCAAAATAAAGACTGCATTTCAGCGCCCCTAGGCAGCCAAGTGTGGCCACGGGACTAGTTCAGACCAATGAGATATATGGGGACGTGTTGCTTAGCAGCTTCCAGAAATCTTCCTTAAGAGATGGTGGGATACATTCTTTCCCCTGTCCTGTTTTCTGGAATGCAGATGGGATCCTGCAGTTCCATCTTGGCCTTCAGTTGTGGAGAGGTAAGCTTTAAAAAGAGCTAGGTTATAGAGAATTTTCTGGTGCTGAGAGGAATACTCAAGACAGTAGGTACAGACTTCTCTTTCTAGGGCAGCAATCCTCTTAGAGGTATGCTCACAACCCCTGCCCCCATAAATGGTGGGGAGGAAGTAAAATTAGATCTTTTCTTATGTAACTTGAGCCGGTAAGAGGAGAAGAAATAGGAAAGAGGTAAAAGAGAGTTGGATAGAGGTAAACGGGTTTAACTATGATCACAAATGTCTTGTTACTTACAAAATACAATCCAAACTTCCCACAACATTATGCAAAACCCCTCATAATCTGGCTTTCTGCCTTCTTTGTTGGCTCATGAAACTAACCATAAACTCTCTGAGAACAGATTTTGTATCTTAATGGTCTCTGTGAACCCAGTGCCTATAAATACCATTTGCTGGAAAACAAACTGCTTACATTGGAAAAATTTATTATTACACATGGTGTAGTGCTGATAATTTGTATGAAAATGCTTTGCACACTATTACAGTTTCCCTTTGCTATTATAAAATTTTTTTAGTGTTTATTTTTGAGCGAGAGAGAAAGAGAGCATGAGTGCGCGTGCTGGGGAGGGGCAGAGAGAGAGGGAGACAGAGGATTTGAAGTAGGCTCTGTGCTGAGAGCAAAGAGCCCAATATGGGACTCAAATTCATGAACCATGAGATCATGACCTGAGCCAAAATCAGATGTTTAACCAAACTGAGCCACCCAGGTGCAACTCACTTTGCTACTGAAGGTAACTTTTTTTAGTACTCTTCTAACTCAGTGAAATATACAAATCAAATCAAAGAAATGTAGCAAGATTAAGTGAAAAGAATTTTTGAAAATAAAAAACGTCTTAGTTTAAAGGAGTCAAGTGAATGTGGGTAATGAAAGCGATAAACATTAGCTCAGTTTATGACATTCTTACAGAAACCACTGTAAATATAAAAGAGACCCTGTAAAACTCTTGAACTAATCTGAATTTGTTCTGTTTTGTGACAAAAACTTTGTAAAGTCTAAATATATGGATCAGATACACCAAAACAAACATGAATACATCACTTACCGGCCCTACAAACCCCAATAATCCTGACCGAATGAAGGGCACGTCTCCAACAGGAGAGCCTGCGGAATTGACTGGAATTACCTAAAGGACAGAAAGCAGTCAAAATCTTAGCTTTTTCTTTTTAATTAAAAGAAATTTTTTTTAACGTTTATTTATTTTTGAGAGACAGAGTGTGAGCAGCAGAGGAGCAGAGAGAGAGGGAGGGAGACACCGAATCCGAAGCAGGCTCCAGGCTCGAACCCATGAACCATGAGATCATGACCTGAGCTAAAGTCAGACGCTTAACTGACTGAGCCACCCAGGTGTCCTTTAGCTTTTTCTGAACAAACGTATTTGATTTTTATTTTATTATAAAAATGTTTTTTTTTTTTAATGTTTTATTTTATTTCTGAGAGAAAGAGACAGCGTGAGCGGGGGGCGGGGTTCAGAGAGAGAGGGAGACACAGAATCTGAAACAGGCTCCAGGCTCTGAGCTGTCAGCATAGAGCCCGACGCGGGGCTCGAACCCACGAACCGTGAGATCATGACCTAAGTGAAAGTCAGACGCTTAACCCACTAAGCCACCCAGGCGCCCCTATAAAAATGTTTTTTGAGGGATGCCTGGGTGGCTCAGTCGGTTAAGCGTCCAACTTCGGCTCAGGTCATGATCTCACGGTTCATCAATTCGAGCCCCACATCAGGCTCTGTGGTGACAGCTCAGACCCCGGAGCCTGCTTCAGATTCTGTCTCCCTCTCTGTCTGCCTCTCCCCAACTCATGCTCTGTTTCTCTCTGTCTCAATTAAAAATAAGCATAAAAACAAAATAAAAAAAATTTTTTTGAATGTTTATTTTTGAGAGACAGAGCGTGAGTGGGGGAAGGGTAGAGAGAGAGAGGGAGACACAGAATCTGAAGCAGGCTCTAGGCTCTGACCTGTCGGTACAGAGGCCGACGCGGTGCTCGAACCCATGATCTGCGAGATGATGACCTGAGCCGAGGTTGGACGCTTAATCAACTTAGCCACCCAGGCGCCCCTATATTTGATTTTTAAAAAATCTTAAGAAACTCATAATAGTAATATACACTTATTGAAAAATTAAAATTATATAAATAGTGACTTCAGTATCCACACCCCTTTAAGAGAGAAACATTTACAATTTGTTGCATATCGCTGAGTTTTTTAGACGCATATATTAACATATTAGGAATTTATTTTTTTAATAAAAGGAATCCTATTATATATGCTGTTTTATAACCTGCTTTTTTCACATACTGTCTAGTTTTCACATAACATACGTGTTTGGATACCTTTACAAGCTGGTAAAAGTTGCCCTAGCTCCCTCTGTTCAACAGTCCTGCAACATATCACTGCATGGGGGACAGGGCAGCACAGCCCTCGGAATCAGATCAAGTTCAATTTCTGGTTCTGTACTGACTAGCAAGTTCCTGGACTTCTCGAAGCCCGAGTTTCTTTGGCCATAAAACAGAGCTCCCAATGCCTCTCACAGGGTTAAGGTAAAGATTAAGGGAATGTAAATCGATCTGCAGGCACAAGCACAGTGTTTGGGTCAGAGTCTGTACACAGGAAACTAGAAACTACAAGAATTAGTACTTTTAGAATGTAAGCCATCTCTCCGGCGAGGAAGGCCACTCATTTTATTGGTATAAATGTGTTTTATTGAATATTGCTGTACGGACTTCTGTGTATTTGTACAAAAGGCATGAGCTCTTTAAAGTTTTTCACACCAGTAGCTTATTTTTAAAGATACACTTTACTTTGTTTTCTAGTCATTACTAGGTCTTCTGTCCTAGTGAAATGTTAACCACACTCGAAAACCCTCTCAAAATTTAGAAACTTTAATTTGCAAAAAAAAAAAAACAACAGGCAATAGTTTTCTCCTTTTTTGGCTAGGATTTTTATTCTACTTCCCTTTCATTAAATTTATACTGCAGATTTCAGAACTTCTTCATCACTATGGACCTAGCAGTTTGATATTAAAATCTGAGAATTGTGGCTAGGCAGTTGCTCTTGTCAGAAAGGCAATGTAATAAAATACTAACAGTGTCTTCAAACACTGCTTGAGGATCTTGCTTATAGTAAGGAAAACAAAATGATGAAAAACTCAGATACTGGAAACATACGTACTCCAAGCATTTAAAAAGGAAAGAAGTAGGGTGAGATTTAAATTAGTAAAATGTATAGACACGCAGCCCAGGGAATGAGTCACCTGTGAGAGCAAATCAAGAGCCTGATGGTGAACGTGTGCTTTAAGAGTTTATCAGTGCCCACACCTATCAAGGGGAGTTGGTCACAACTTCTGAAGGCAGGCCAAGAATGTAGTTACTACTACTGATGATGTGCTGATGGTAACAATAGACATTTAATAATTTACACCATTCTAGGCTGTGTAAACACAGAGGATGGTCAGCCCAGGAGTCCTTCACTTTTCCAGTTACCACACCATTCATGCAGGTACCACTCTCCTATCAGTGACGTCTATCACAACATAATTATGTACTCGTATGTACCAATGATGGTAGATACTGAGACAATTAATGAAAAAGTAAGTTCAAAGAACTGAACGTTGGCAGTTGGTCATATAATAAACCCTAATATCATGGCCCATAAAATGGAATTTTCTCTTCCCTAAAAGCCACCCTGAGGCAGGTTAATCCTAATTAGGAAATATAGATAATCTGTTATACCTGTTCTGATTTCCAGCCTCACCAGGCAAACTTTCATCACAATGTATCTTTATACCCAGAACTGTCTGCAGGAAAACAATGTGCTATTTCCACTAGCCTAAGAGCTATTTGAGGAGCTCCGTTCATTTCTCTGAGGAACCACAAGCATCTAGAATTCTGTTGGACGCACAGAAGGTGCTCAATAAATATGTGTTGAATGAAAGACTGAATAATGGGAGCAACCTGCCCCTGTGATAGGACAGGTCACCAGTAACTTAGTGTTCTGGCTGACATCAGTCCTTACAGGCTCAGCTACCTTGAGTCTCCTCTGCAGAGCTGGATCTGATGTCACTGTACTCTTAAAATTAAATTTTGGGGCTTATGAAGCTCAAAGGATGGCATACTCACCAGAGTGAGGCCTTTTACCCTTCACTTATGTAATGGATCAACAGTACTTCCTGTGTGTCAGGGGGGTCCGAAGCACTTTACAAACATTAACTCACTTAGTCCTCACAACAATGCTGGGAGGTATGTACTATGATTCCCCACATTTTACACTTGATCTTAGCCAAAAGGCCGAGAAGTGATTGATTCCCCACATTTTAAAGATAAGGAAATTAAGGCGCAGAGAGGTTAAGCAACTCCTCCAAGATCTGCTAATAAGTGGCAGAATTAGTATTTGAACTTGGGCAGTCTGGCTCTAGAGTACAGTCTCTCAGCTGCTACACTATGCTGTTTCCCATCAGCCAGGTCATCTGACCCAGTGACACCCTGACCTCACCAAATAAGATCCCCCCCAAATTTAATATCACGTACCTCAAATGTATTTTTTGTCACACCGGTAAGCCCAAAGTACATCATGCCTCCCGTTCTAGAGCTGACACAGATTTCTCCAATTTCATCGGTTTTGCAAAGCTGAGGAGGCCCATCAGGTCTCACAATGCACATCATCCCTAGTGAGCAGAAAATATAGTTAAGGGACAGGGATTCTGGAAAACCTTTGTAAAATAACAGCTTCATCGTTCCCAGGAAAGATCTGCATTTACTGAATGGCATTAAGAAAGAAAACCAATAGGAATGTCAAACATAGACCTGATACTACATAGGTATAGTCTGAATTTCCATCTTTTAGTCCTGATGATAAAATTAAAAGAAAATAATAACAATAAAAATTATGTGTTTTTTAATGTTTTGTTTATTTCTAAGAGAGAGAGAGAGAGAGACTGCATGAGCTGGGGTGGGTCAGAGAGAGGAAACACAGAATCTGAAATAGGCTCCAGGCTCTGAGCTGGCTGTCAGCACAGAGCCTGACGTGGGGCTCAAACCCATGAACCATGAGATCATGCCCTGAGCCAAAGTTGGACGCTTAACCAACTGAGCCACCCAGGCACCCCTAAACATGTAATTTTTAAAATTCAGCAAATAAAACTGACAGAGGCATACCAAAGCTTTCCAAGACAGTAACGTATTAGAAATGACTACAACATCCAAAGAAACAGGTGAAATTAATTTACCACTGGGCAAATCAAACTCAAACACAGGAGCAGTGTGCTCAAACTTTCTAAACCCAGCCCCAAAGTCTGGGGAATTGTAGTGAAAACCAGACAACTTTAGTGCAACTCAGTACTTAAGCTTTCCATATGAACAACTGTAATGGAATCATTCACAAGGACAGTATACAGTACCGCTAGAAAGGAAGTATAATTAGAATCAGCGAATTGTTAGACAGGGTCTGAGAAGATAAGAGACTAAAAACTAAATTTTTTATTCCTGGCTGTGGATCTCATTTTTATCAGGTTCTAATACCTCTAATGGCAACTCTTTTTGAAAAACCAAATGGTGCTCCTAAGAACTCACCACCAGGCATTACATGGCCCACATCCTGGACCGTCAGTGCTGAATTTTTATCTTCAGTATTGACCCGTATTACTCCATAACTCAATCCATTCATTGAGAGAATAGCTCTTCCTGGCAAAGGGGCCCCTGGAACTCCAGGCCTGAAAACGAAATAAACTTGTCAAATTTGACAAATTAAATGATATTAACATAAATGTACATATAAAAGCAAATTTTCTCTGAATGCGACACACACACAAAAATCCTCATTTTCTCTACCAAAAACATGTCAAATTAATAAAATTCACATATACAAAGCATGGTCTACATTCATTCAGGTGGAAAAAGTAAGTTTTATGTTTTATTTATAAAAAAATTTTGTTTTATTTTTTAAAATTTATTTTCTGAGAGAGAGAGAGAGAGACAGCATGAGCAGGGGATAGTCAGAGAGAGAGGGAGACACAGAATCCGAAACAGGCTCCAGGCTCTGAGTTGGCTGTCAGCACAGGAGTCCGACGCAGGGCTCGAATCCACGAATTGTGAGATCATGACCTGAGTCAAAGCCGGACGTTTAACTGACTGAGCCACCCAGGTGCACCTAAATTTTAATCTATTATTAAGAATATATTGGCTTGGGTGTACTTTCCACACTTAAGCTATAACCAAGAACAGCCTATTTCATGGTTTTTTGTTTTTAATTTATTTATGTATTTTGAGAGAGAAAGATAGAGAGACAGAGAGAAAAAGAGAAGGAGGAAAGGAGGGGCAGAGAGGTAGAGACAGAATCCCAAGCAGACACCGTGCTGTCAGTACAAAGCCCAACGTGGGGCTGGAACTCATGAACTGTGATATCATGATCTGAGCTAAGATCAAGAATCAGATGCTGAACTGACTGAACCACCCAGGCATCCCAAGGACAGCCTATTTCTATTCTAAGATGCTAACTAAGAGTCTGAAGAGCAAAACAACACAGAAAAAGAACTCATTCACAAACACGAGAGGAGAATAATTAAAGTATATTTTCAGTTTACCAGTTACCCTTATGGCAAGAGTGGGAAAAATAAACAAGATGCTTCCAACTGCTTTACAAAGTCATTTTCACTTTTAGGCTGATGAAGCAGAAAATTAGTTAGCACCCCTTGTCAGCACCCGGTAAATACTACACATCTGATCAAAGCTGTAACATACATCAAGAACACTGACATTCTAAACAATACCTGCGGATTGCGACAGTCATGGCTTCAGCAGAAGTAGCACATGGACAGATGGCCTCAGGTTTCAGTCCATGGCTTTGGAACAGACTCAGGAAGGCATCACAGGATGACACAGACCCTAAGGAGTTGGAACAAATCAACAAGAAAGCTAAAATTGTGATTTTCATTACTGCAGAAAACTGGTAAAGAGTGGAGAGCCAACACATTTGCTTCTCATGAGAATTCTCATTGTACCTCATTAATTCCATACAGATATTTTATTGTGCCTGTGAGAGGGTGCATACATTTCAAGGACAAATAAATGCTCAGCCAGCCCATAAAAGATCACGGACACTATTTAAAGTTAAAACTTGGAATAGGGCTGCTTCTACCAAACTGCCCAATCAATAGCAGAGATGTACTGCAGCCAAGAGGCAGCCGTTTGGAAGTGAGCAACACTTCCTGAAGTAACTAGTTTGGCCAGTCTAGTGCTAATATTCTCTTCTATGTGATATTCTCCAGTTTGCTTCTTATTAAGGTTAACCTCATATCTGTGTTTATGTCATTGTGACTACTGACAGAAATACACTTATGGCAAAGAGCACAATTTCTTTAATTTCTTTTTCTTTTTGTTAGAGAGAGAGAGAGAGAGAGAGAGAATGAGAATGAACAGGGGAGAGGGGCAGAGGGGGAGAAAGAGAGTCTTAAGCAGGTTCCATGCTCAGTACAGAGCCTGACACAGGGCTCAACCCCATAACCCTAGGATCATGCGCTGGGCTGAAATCAGGAGTCAGATGCTCAACTGACTGAGTCACCCAGGTACCCCAAGAGCACAGTCTCTAACACTTTACCTGATTCTATTGTGTGGAGGGTCAGGGTGTTTGTGCTTGGAGGGAAAAGCAGGTAACATGGTAAGATCTCCAAAAGCTTTCCCAAAGTCCTTTGATTTGTTCATAGGGGGAATTTACATAAAGTCCAGACACTTGGGTTACATCAAGTCACCTTCTTATCACTCCTTGTGGTCACATGATAGAAAAAGGATATAAATGAGCAAGAAGGGGTGTTTTTGAAAGCTTACAGAAAATGTGGTATATCTATTCAATGGAATATTACATGGCAAGGAAAAGGAATGAAGTATGAACCCATGCTACATGGATGAATCCTGAAAACATGCTAAGTGAAAGAAGCCAATCACAAAAGGCCATGTACAGTATTGCATTTATATGAAATGTCCAAAGTAGGTAAGTTTGTAGAGACAGAAAGTAGATGAGCAGTTGCCTAAGGCTAGGGAACAGAGAGGGAGAAATGAGGGTGACTACCAATGGTTATGTGTTTGTGCGTTTTTTTTTTTTTTAATGGGAGGGGTGATGATCTTCTAAACTTAGTTCATGGTGACAGTTGCATAACTGTGCGTATCTTGAAACCACTGAACTGCACACTTACTTATTTATATATTTATTTACTAAAATGTTTTTTTTGACAGAGAGTGAGTGATAGCACAAGTTGGGGAGGCGCAGAAAGAGAGGGAGGCAGAGGATCCCAAGCAGGCTCTGTGCATACAGCACGTGAGATCATGACCTGAACCGAAGTTGGATGCTTAAACGACCAAGCCACCCAGGAAACTCTGAACCACACACTTTAAATGGATGAGTTCTATGGCATGTGAATTACATTTCAAAACAGATGTTAAAAAAACGCTTACGGAGGGGCACCTGGGTGGCTCAGCTGGTTGGTGTCTGACTTCGGCTCAGGTCATGATCTCACGGTTCGTGGGTTCAAGCCCCGCGTCGGGCTCTGTGCTGACAGCTAGCTCAGAGCCTGGAGCTGCTTCAGATTCTGTGTCTCCCTCTCTCTGACCCTCCCCTTCTCATACTCTCTCTCTCTCTCAGAAATAAATTTAAAAAAAAAAAATGCTTACGGAAAGGGGAAAAAACCTCAACCTACCAAAGGAAAGGCTATTCCCACACCCGCACTCTAGAAATACTCACAGGGATTAGCTCCATCCGTTACAATTAACATCCGAAGGGAACTCAAGCTCACATCTCTTTGGTCCCGATGTGCCATCATAGCCCAATGCAAGTCTCGACATTTTACTAAAGCTACTTTGGCTATAAATTCAAAATGGATAAAGTTAACACATACATGCATACTAGGATTGGTATGTATTTACTATACTATAATAAAAACATTTTTACTTATTTTAGGAATCATGGTTTTCACTTAGAGAAAATAAAAAAGGCTGCTAAGAAATCGTGCCAGGTGCTCTGAAGCAGTAACAACTGACATGGACACACAATTGTTTTGCTTACTGTGACCTGCAGGCAGGCCATAAATCTCAGCCAAGGAAGCTTTCAACACCACAGCAGCCAATAAATCCAATTCAGGGCTCAGATTCAGCCAAATTCATCTCAACTCATAAGAAAGGACATCAAGTCAGATGAAAGAGACAACATACCTAATTTGATAGTGATTGAATTCTAAAACCTGTCAAGGCACCGAGGCAAAGACTTGTGTCTCCAGAAGAGCAATTTGAAAATCCCTGAAATCTTAGTTTTAATAGTCAGATAATTAAAGCTCAGATGTTGTGTAACTACCTTTGTGGGCATGAACTCTCTGGACCCAGGAGAGCGGGCAAGTCTTCATCACAGAGTAGGGCACACTAACTGTATGCATCTTGTTCATTACATTCTGAAAAGCAGAGAAAGACAAAAAGTAATCAATACCTAACATATACTTAGCATTTTAAAACTGGACTGATATTTTGTAATTGATTTTAGGCATAGAAGTAATACATGCTCTTTGAAAAAAAACCTGAAATATAACCTCTGAGGCTGAAGTGTTATTTGCTACCTACCCTCAAACCTGGTTCCCTCCTCTCCTCCTAAGAGGTTGTCGGTTATGAATCTGGCATGTATCCTTCTGGCCCTTTTACTGTATACTTACATATATATTTGTCCCCAAGGAAAGGTAAAAGTATTTTTAACATTAAAAGGCATCAGATCAAACATAGATCGGCAGCTTGCTTTTTTTCACTTAAAGTGTTTTAGAGCTAAATCTATGCACATGACAAGAGATCTACATACTACTTCTTGAACTGCTGCACACTATTCCATAATATGACTATAGCACAATTTATTTAGGCCTTTCCCTATCATTGACAACTTTTTGCCATTACACACAATGTTTCTCAAGGAACATATCTATACTCCCTTCCTTGCACACATGTGCAACTGTCTGTCTACAGTAGATACAGAAAAGAAGTACTGCCGGGTCATAGGATATATGCTTTTAAAATTCACCAGATACTGCCAAACTACCCTCCAATCTGCTAAGCACTTTCATCATGCACATGCTCATGACATACCACAAAGAGCTGGGTGTTACAAAGCAAGAAATCAGAGTTTCCCTGATTCTTACAGGAGGTCCTGCTGAGACTTATTAGGTGTTTGGGTAGATAAAGCTGGATGAGCTCAGGGAGTCATGGAATTTGGTGTCTCTCCTGCCCCCCGCCCAAAACTAAATGTATACAGGACCCCCTGTCCCCAAAGATATCCAGCCCACAGAGTAACTAAGTCTTGGTATTTAGATTGGCCATTGTGGTCATCACCTAAGTGGCCCCCCAAAATACAAGATACCACCGTAAACCTCTTTTACCTCCCTTCCCCAAGTTTCTAGCTATAGTGACAAATCCTTTTGGACTTCAAGGACAAAATGGTGTTAATACAGTTCTTTCTACATATCCCAATCTTGCGCTCTTTGTATCACAGGTAGAAAATTCCCTCTAACCCCTCAAAAGGGTGCTTTAACCAATGGGAAGGGCTTCAGAAATGAGCTAGAAAATATGTTAACTCAAGGAACAGGCTCTTCCTACTTTGAGGTGTCCTGGGTGAAAAGGGATCCTCCTCCTCTTCCCCTAGGCTTCATTTGCTACTCTTTCTCAGATTCCTGTACAATGCAAAGAAGTTGGAAGAGACCTCAAAGGTCCTTTTCAACTCTTGGACCCTTTGTCTCTCTTTCCTCCAAATATGCACACTATATATGGTAGTTTTTCCCATTTAAATGTCCCCTCTCTTTACCTCCACACCCAAAATATCTCCATTTGGCTAAATCTTGCCCATTTTTCAAAGTCCAACTCAACTGTCGCTCTTCTATAAAAATGGTCTGACGCTGGAAGTGGGAGGAACTTAACTTTCTCTAACTCCCAGAGCATGTTACTTGTTCCTCTATTATGGAAAGGAGCCTGATCAACCTTGTTACTCTATTTTTTAATTGTTGTGTGGAGTCACTCAACATATTTTGTCCAATGGATAAGTTAGATGTCGTTAAGCACAGTTACCAGGATCTAAATACACTTATGATGTAAATCCTTTCTTCAGAAAAGAGAAGAGGTAAATCTGAAACGTACCTTAATCATAAATATAGAGTTGTTTGTAGAAAAGTGGTACTATAATGGTTTTGAGTCATCATAGCAGATGTTTAAGATGTTTAAAATATATTTGATCCTAAGTTCTCCTACACAGTTATGTGAAGAGTATGTCCAACCACACATTGAAGAAAAAACGGAACTAGATTCTCCTTAAAAAAAAATTACCATTTGTATTACAAAATTCCTCTGGAAGATATTACTGATGGGGGGAAGGGCTTACATTTCAAATAACCACTGGGAGAGGCTCCAGTTCCACAGCTAGCATACTGACCTGAATTACAAGCACAATTCACACTAAAGGCCATAATCCTGAGGCACTTACCGCAAACATGCCATGCCACAGCCCAGCATCCTTCTTAAAGTCTAAAACATTTACCACTGTCTCCCCTAAGATTGAAAAAATAGGGGGAAGAAAAAAAAACAAAAGGAAATCATCTTTAGTGTTAAGCAGCAGAAGTGTTTCATTTGTCTCTATTAAACAACTGGTTTTATACTTGTGAAGAAATCAATAAAAGCTTTGGATTACTTGAGAGTCCCCTCCAACTGGCTAGAGGAGACTGATCACAGGAGAACAAGGTCAGAGTCTAAAACTCACTATGACGTAGGTACTATCTTCTAAGAGGTAATTTTTTCCCCTAATTATATAAGGAACACATGCTTATTTTAGAAGCTTTGCAAGTTTCAGAAACACATGTAAAAAATTATACTTCCTAGAGAAAGTAAAAAAATACATTGGTGTATATATATATGTTTATATCTGTACACACACATACTTCTAAGTATCCTTATACCTAGGCAGATATCAGCCATAACAAAATTGGCACATCGCACTGTATCTAATTTGCTTCCACTTAATGATATATTGAAATAATTTCAATTATATTTATTCAATTATATTTATTATATAAAAATAATAAAGTTATTATCTTTAACATTCAAGAATACGACTGTTAATGCCTCAGGGTATATATAACCCACTACTTGAGCATATTATAATTTAATCAATCCCCATTTTTTTGGCTTTTTATTGCTTCCATTACATATATACATTTTATCAGACAAGAATGCTGCTCCATAAAGAACATGTATACCTTGCTTCATTTTATGAAAGGAAAATAAAACACTAACAAATTTAATATTGTAAAGAATATTCTAAGGCATACAGTCACTATGCTGTATCAAAACATCTGAAGTTTCACAATATGGAATACGTTTTTGTGTTTTACTCTGTGCTTTGTGGTAGCTGGATTTCTTTAACTCTAACTCTAAATGTACAACTGGTGTCAGCTCTATATACACAGGGAGATGGAGACATGTAACATTCTGCAGCTAATAAACACATGGTTTTAATTTGTGTCCTATTTCTGCACGCTAGAAATCATGCTTTACATATTTGGTTTGCCCAGCATTTTAGTTCCTTTAAATTATAGCATATTTGTGAAAATGAAAAGCAAAAGCAAGCCAAGAATGTGTCTTAGAGCATGTCACTCTGAATTTGGCCATTAACTGGGGCCCAGTCGTTGGGCACTCTGCTCACGGTCACATATATCTGAAGCTCACAATGAGGGCAGTCACGGGATAAAGTCTGACCTTCAGAATAATTGCAGGCCTGGGACAGCGCTTGGCAGTGAGACAACATGGCAAGGCGGGACACTGTAACTCCCATCACACTCCCTTCTTTGCTTGTTTTATACTAGGGGAAAAAAATCACAGAAAACAAAAGCGTAAGAAACACAATAAAATGGATTATTTCAAATGACAAACTAGAATTCAAAAATGAAACGCAGATAAGCCATGGTAATGGGCTACATTTAATATGTTTCATATGAATATCTGAGACTATACACTGGGGCCCCAAACTCTAATCATGCAAAGATAGCACTGACGAATGACAAAGCTCAACAAAGGATGTGTGAAAAATTCTTACAAGTTTAATTAGTCATCAGTGTCAAGTGGCTGTTAAAGAAGCTAAACAAATAAGTGACTTGAGCTGCATTAATGGAAGCACATATCAAAAACGCGGCAAGCAGGGCACCGTGGAGTTCAGGTGGGTAAGATGTGGTCCCTGTGAGTCAGAAGTGCGCAGGGTGGGAGGGCAACACCCAGAAATGGCCTATTCACTCCTATAAATTAATCAACTCTCATTTTGCTTTTTCCTCAATGTTTCATCCAAGTTGTTTTTTACCAAGATCAGCAACTTTTGATTGTTAAATCAAAAGGACATAGGATACTTTATTTTTGCCTACATTTCTTTAACATTTAATAGCTCCTTCCTTGACACTGCCTTCTTCCTTAGCTTTTGTGATATTCTTCTTTCCTATTTATAATCCCTCCCTTTCTCTCCCCCTTCCATTTCCTCTGCCCTGCCCATCCCTTAAATGTTGGCATTTCCTGAAAGTTCTGTTGTTCTTTCTCTTTTCACATTTCTTCCATCGGGATACCACACAGGCCTGATGGCTCCTCGTTCTCAACCTCTAACCCAGCCCTCCTTCCAGACATTTAGACTTGTAGAGTCAATTGTTCCCCTTGAATGATCCATACTCCTATAAAACCCAATGAATCCACCACTGTATTCCTCATCCTCACCCCATGCCTGTGAACTCTTCTTGCTGTATGTTCTATCTTGGTAGAGGATGTCACCATCTACCCTGTTGCTCAAGTCAGAAACCTGAGAGTCTTTCTTGCCTCCTCCCTCTCCTAAGTCCTGTCTCTTTTACTTCCTTCCTATCTCTCAAGTCCACCCACTTTTCTCTATCCCTATCACCATGAGCTTGGGCTTACTCAGATAACTGTAAAACCTGGACTCCCTGTTTTCCTTCTTCACCTAATCAAACCAGATACATCTTTGAATAACATATTTATTCTTTTTTTTTTTTTTAATGTTTTATTTATTTCTAGGAGAGAGAGAGAGACAGGGTGAGCAGGGAAGGGTCAGAGAGAGAGGGAGTCACAGACTGAAACAGGCTCCAGGCTCTGAGCTGGCAGTCAGCACAGAGCCCGACGCGGGGCTCGAACCCACGAACCGCGAGATCATGACCTAAGCGAAAGTCGGACGCTTAACAGACTAAGCCACCCAGGCGCCCCTGAATAACATATTTATTCTTATCAAACTCTTCTGACAAGCCTTTAATAGCTCCCTATGACTCAGAGGATACTTTAAGCTTACTAGCAATGTCCTGTGGGTAATGAGATGGTCCTAAGTGAAAACTGCAAGTTAATTCAGAATAGCCAAAGTCTAGAAATGTGGAGGGCAGTAGTTCTATGTGAAGTCAGAGAGTCAAGCAGGGGCCACACAATGAAGTGCCCTTCATTTTTTAAAGAAGAACCACTAAGAGTCTGAAAAGGAGTGGTCAATGAGACAGGAGAATTGAGGGAGCAATCAGGGAAGTCAGCAGTGTTAAGAAGGATGCAGTGATGAAGTATATCCTCACTGAGCGATGATATGGACCGAGAGATGATTGCTAAATTTGTTATTTTAATAGCCTGTTTACTTGTCTATCATCTAACCATACTCCGGTCTCTTCCATCTTTCAAAGCCATCCTCCTCACCTCCCACATTAACACATCACCTCTCAAAGCTACTGCCCACTCTCTTCCCTTTTACAGCCAGTTACCACCACAGGGTTCAGGTTGGGTAAAATTTTTTCCCCTCAAGCTTTTTAAATTTATTGACTGGTTTATCATCAACTTAGCAAACAGATGGAAGCACTTACTAATATGTCTCGAGCAGGATGCCGAGTCAAGGCATCAAGGGCATAGCTTTTAGAGGGAAACAAATGTGAATGTAAGTCCTAGCTCTGTTATTTCTGAGTCACGTGGACTTCGGTTGGTTACTCAGTTCATTTAAGTCTTAGTCTCCTTATCTCTAAAGCAGGTTTTCTTCTTTAGTTACTTAACATACAGTGCAATATTGGTTTCAGGAGTAGAATTCAGTGATTCATCACATGCATATAACACCTAGTGGTCGTATCACAAATGCTCTTTTTAATACCCATCATCCATCTAGCCCATCCCCTACCCACCTCCCTCTGCCAACACTCAGTTTTTTCTCTATCTTTAAGAATCTCCTGTGGTTTGTTTCCCTCTCTTCTCTTCCCCTCCTTCCCATATGTTCATCTGTTTTGTTTCTTAAATTCCACACAGTGAGTGAAATCATATGGTATTTGTCTTTCTCTGACTGGCTTCTTTTGCTTAGCATAATACATTCTAGCTGCATCCATGTCACTGTAAATAGCAAGATTTCATTCTTTTTCATGGCTGAGTACAGTTTATATAGCAGCATTATCAACAAGAGCCAAACTATGGAGACAGCCCAAATGTCCATCAACTGATATATGGATAAAGAAGATGGTGTGTGTGTGTGTGTGTGTGTGTGTGTGTGTACAACATGGAATATCACTCAGCCATAAAGCAGGTTTAATGACAGCCCTGACCTCACAGGGTTCGTGTGAAGATTGGCTGAGATAATGCATTGGAAACAGCTCTTAGCCTGGTGTCTGGTATGCAGAAGGACTTAATTGCTCAAACTGATGTTAGCAACCATTCCGGATGGTACAATGACCTTCAATACCAAGCCCTCTAGCCATTTATTTCTTCTTGCTCTTTATCTTTTATCTGTTAAATCTGTTATTTTCAAGTACATGTATTTTCTTACCTCATTTCTCTTTTTTTTTTTTGCTTCCCATTCCCCCACCTCTCCAAAAGCAGCAGAGAAATATCTCTGTCAGTCTATCATTTCTTAAACTTTTGTACATCTCTAGGTCTTGTGTAACTTTCTTATATGAGAAGGATCACTTTTTTTTTGCTATCTTTCTCCTGAATGTGTATTTATGTGAAAACTAATTAGAACAAAAGGCCCACCACAAGCATTTTACAAGTCAAAAGAGGGAACTCTAACAAACCGGAAGGCTCTTCTAACATTAAAACTGCAAAAGGTTAGTATTAACTGTTCTAAGAAAGCAACTGAAACCACAGGAAGCCACGCTGTATGTTCTAGTCTCGGGACTTACCTCAATGTACGCTGGTTCTGTACCAGCAGGTGAGATGTGGGGCTGCCAGTCTTTAGGTGGCTTTGAAAGGTACTTGGAATCTGTTACAACCCATTTGAGCCGGGGCCAACCTAAATTAAACCCAAAATGAAAACTGAATTGCCCGAGCCATAAGGGAAGAAGTTCACATTAAACTGGTCATTTTAAATATCAAGAGACCAAATCAAGGTCATTTTATAAACAGTAAAATACTATACTTATTAGTTGTTAGTGATAAATCACCAGATAATTATACCTTCTTTCAAAAGTACAATCGTTCCACATGCTAATATCCGGCCTTGACATTACCTCAACAACTGGGAGGTCCATTTGGCAGTGGAAGTCCACTGAGGTTAGTGGTCTATCCTCTGTCTCTACATGTAGCATTTAGCTTTAGTGAACAGAGTGGTAGCTTTTTCCAACCATCAGCATAAAGGTTAAGGGTGTGGGATGTGGAATCAGACCGATTTGGGTTCAAATCGCTGCTCTGCCCTTTATTAGCTGTGACTTTGGGCAAGTTACTTAACCTCTCTGTGTCTCAGTTTCCTCACCTGTAAAATGGGGATAATAATGGTACCTACTTCATAAGAATGTGAAAGTTAAATAAGAAAATATATGTTAAGTAGTTAGCTATTATTAAATTAAGACACTAATCGAACAACTAAGCTTTAACTGATAATTCAAAGTATAAATGTTACTAACCTTTAAATTGTACAATTTCTCCATTCTGGGTTTTTGGCAGCCCCTTTAGACAAACTTCACTGGTCAGAGCTAAGGCGATACCACAGCTTCCTAGCAAGAAGCCAATCTGCTGCCCTCCGGCATCCTGTGGAGAGAAGGTAATGGGCACAACAGGGGAGCGAGTGTGAGCACACCCATGCCCCAAACCTAGCGCTTAGCAAAGCCCTGGCACTTGTGTGATAACATTCATGGAACCCCACTGATACCTGGCAGTTGTCAACATCCATGACAATATGTTCTTCCAAAGAATTTCTACAGTACAATGATTTCCTGAGTACAAATTAAATATTTTATTAATCTGATGTTGCTAAAGATGAATTCTACCAGCCAATGTGAGCATTTTATTCAAAAGTTAGCAATGTTCCTCTTTTAAATTAATTTCAGGCCAATGAAATAGATGTGAATACGGTTAAGTTGTGTTGACCTAACCACATCCCCAAATTCAAAAGCAAAGCAACCCAGGTCAGAATAAAATACTGTAAATGGATACCAAGTCTCCAAATTTACAATGAAAATGAATTGATGGTTATACCCAAATCTATATTCTCCTTATTATATTTTATTATTAAAAAATTTTTTTAAAGTTTATTTATTTTTGAGAACTAGAGAGAAACAGAGCACAAGCAAGGGAGGGGCAGAGAGAGAGGGAGACACAGAATCACAATCAGGCTCCAGGCTCTGAACAGTCAGCAAAAAACCCACATGCGGGGCATAAACCCACAGACCACCAGTTCATGACCTGAGCCGAAGTCGGAAGCTCAACCAACTGAGCCACCCAGATGCCCCTATTACTGTATTTTAAAGGAGGTAAGATTTAAGCCATATGGCTGGGGGCCTGGGTGGTTCAGTTGGTTAAGTGTCCAACTTTAGCTCAGGTCATGATCTCATGATTTGTGGGTTTGAGCCCCGTGTCAGGATCTGTGCTGCAGCTCAGAGCTTGGAGGCTGCTTTGGATTCTGTGTCTCCCTCTCTCTCTGCCCCTCCTCTACTCATCTCTGTCCCTGTCTCTATTTCTCTCACTTTCTCTCTCTCTCAAAAACTGAATAAACATTAAAAAAAAAAAAGATTTAAGGCTTATGGCAACAATAGAGAAAACAACAAAAGATATAATGGATTTCCATTAAAATATCACCTTAAAAGTATCATTAGGAAACTACACAAACACAGCCAACTCAATAATTTAAGAACAACCCTATGATTTCCTGACGAATCTAAAGATACTATGTCCCATCAACCAAAGCTTCAGGAATGTTATCAATTTGTTTTTATTCCTTTCAGAAAATAATTTTTTTCTTGTAAATCCACAGTTTCTACCATATTCTTTTTTTTTTTTAATATTTTTTTATTTTATTTATAGGAGAGAGAGAGAGAGAGACAGAGTGAGCAGGGGAGGGTCAGACAGAGAGGGAGACACAGACTCTGAAATAGGCTCCAGGCTCTGAGCTGGCAGTCAGCACAGAGCCCGACGTGGGGCTCGAACCCACGAACCGCGAGATCATGACCTAAGCGAAAGTCAGACGCTTAACCGACTAAGCCACCCAGGCGCCCCTACCATATTCATTTTTATCATGACCTCTCAGTAATAAACTGTATGAGGAAATTAGGATCAAACAGCTCATGGAGAAATCTTGTTACGCATGCTGCGTGGGCTGATGTGTTATTAAAATAAAATCTTAGCCCCCAGAGTAGTAACATGCCATCATCACAGCATCATCCTTCAATGTAAGGGAAGCCCTAGAAGTATGATACAGTTAAAGGAAAACCTTTTACACAAAAGTCCCACCTTGTAAATGTGGATTATTTATAGTCTCTAAAGCAATAAGAGTCTTCTTTATAAATTAGTAATTGTTGAAAAGTCAGGTATACCCCCATGATTCTTAAGGATATACTATAAAAAGTTTATCTTAGTTGAAAACATATTATTTTCACGAAACTTATAAGAAAACAGGCTGTTTCTAATGTCATGATGGAGTCAACTGATCCAAGGACCCGATGCCCACCATGTCACATCAGGTTACATTCCTCTTAAATTCAGCAATGTTACCTTTCTGGTAAGAGGTACCTCTATAGGCACTGGAATCACTTCTGCCAGGAGACATCCATAAAAAGCCACCATAAACATGACTGGATCGTTGTTGGGGTAAACCAGGGCTACCTAAAATTCATAATGACATTCAATAACAGGAATAAAAACAAATACTTTCAATATCATTCTCTAAGACAAACTTATATATACTGCATGTATCATGAACACAAACTATTTTCCTAAAGGAAATTAAGTTACTGAGATAGATGCACAAATCTAAAAAGATCTCCATCATGCCCAGGATTACACTAGACACATTTTGGAGACTGTAATGCAATTCATCATCATCATAAGAAAAAATTTCCACTAAATTCTACTGGTGACTGAGCAATCAACAACTCACTTTAAGTAGTACATTAATTGCTTTTGAAACCTAAGGCAATTTACTTTAGTGCAGGACTAAAACAGTAAAATAAATGTAATGGATCTCTCTGGATAGGCCAGACTATTAGAGAATAAGCCTTCCAACTCTCAGAGAACTCACAAGTGTTGCTTGACTTGACTGCCCACTGTAGGGCCAACTCAAGGTTCCTTATTGTTTAATGAGTTCACCGCATTAATCCCTACTCACTTAACTAACAATGCAAGTACTCCAGCATGAAGGTCTTAGTAACAGGTATAAGTTAACACTGGCACAAACCATTATGGAGAAAAAGTTTATTCTTTTACAAAAGATGAATGGTGAAACTTGTGTAATATGCTCAAAACTGTGATCGCACCTGTAAGGCCTGACAGGGATAACTGACCCTTCTCAATTGACTCAAAGAATGCAAAACCCCAGAAGTCATGACCATTATGGGGCTTGTTACTTGACTTAGATACTCATAGATTAACATGTGAAACTTAATTTTGTCACTAGACTGCTGTTTCCCCTTCTTTTACTTTCAAATTCTCTTAATTCATTCCCAAGCTAAGTTCAATTCTGAAGTTGTTAATCCTTCCTAGAGTTCTGAAAAATATGAATTCCAGCAAACATTTAAGACAACCCATTTCTTCCCTGCACACAAGTGTTTGTGGTACTAGAGGACACAAAATCACCTTCCTAGGGTTCAGGGAGGACCAGGAAACCCTCGTGTATCACAGTATTAAGTAGAGTCACCCTTTAGGTGTCCTCCGCCACAACGCGAAGGTATTTTTAAAAGGCTAGTTCAAGGAGGTTCTGCATCACCCGTCTACTCAAAACAACCCTGTTGTGAGTTGGTGCTCTGTACTACAAACACCAAATAAAAAGTCATGTTTGATGGTAAGAAGCAATCATATTAAGAAAGTCACTGACAGGAAAAAATATTCAAAAAGTAAAAAAAAAATTTTTTAATGTCCCCTCCAATTAAAGAAGAAATTAAATGATGTCATTTTGTTTCTTCTTAGAACACGGGTCTTCCTCCCTTTCTACATAAAACCACAGAAAATTTTTTGAAAAATTTTATGGGGCAAATTTTAATAAAAATGTCAGACTAAACTTTATTACCATTTTTGTTGTCTGGTTATTGAACTATTTATTTCTAGAAAAGTTAGGCTCCTCTTTCTTTGTATTAGTGTAAGAGTTTACTGACTTAGCAGCTACAGAAAGGGATATGTGAACTTCCTTCTACCTACGAATACAGGAATTATCACTTGGTATTCAGCTAACTTCGGCTGAAACCAAACCATTTTCATTTTTGAAGAATAAGAGTTATATAAACTGTGCTGTTGTACATTAGAAATCCAGAATGTGCATATAGAAAACAATAAAACATCATCTCCTTAAAACCAAAAAACTAATTACCCTGTCTCCAGGTTTTAATACAGGTTCATTTTTGGTCCCCAGTTTATTAAGCAGTGTGTAGGCCAACTTTAAACTTCTGCTCCACAACTTTCCTGGAAAAAGAAAAGAATCACATAGAGAAACACAGGCCTACCTCAGCGAGGGGGCATTCAGTTCATCAGCACTTTTAATAAGACAATGGCCACTTCCAAATGACTCATTGGACAAGCATCACCCCCAAAACAAAGTCGACTCCCACAAAAAAATGTTTTTTATTCACTTGAATTTACAAAAGCCAGTCCTGTTTCTAAACAAAAGAAAACATCACCAGATGCTCATTCTGGTTTAGATGATATTTCAAATTCTCTTATGAAGTAATCCAAGTATCTTTAGAAATAATGTGATGTGGGCTGATCATATTTATTTAATTAAAAAAATTTGTTTAAAGTTTGTTTATTTTTGAGAGAGACAGAGACAGAGAGTGAGTGGGGGAGAAGCAGAGAGAGAGGAAGACACAGAATCTGATGCAAGCTCCAGGCTCCAAGCTGTCAGCACAGAGCCCGACACGGGGCTTGAACTCACAGACCACAAGATCATGACCTGACCTGAAGTTGGACACTTAACCAAATGAGTTACCCAGGTGCCCCTGGGGTGGTCACATTTAAAGAGGGCAACAATTTTTATCACAGGGTTGAAAATCAGAAGACTACTTCTGTTCTGAGCTTCTTCTGAAGAATCACTTACATATATGGTATTAGATACTTGAGGTTAACCGCAAAGCAAAAGTATGACTCAAATGATTAAGCATTCCGGAAATACCAATGAATTTCAGTGAAAACAGACAAAATGGAAATTAACTAGGTGAAACATGTAGATATATTCACAGATGTTAAATAAACATATAAAGATTTGGCCAGCTATCTGCTTTAAGGGCTAATATTGATGAAATTAATATACAGCCTCTGAAGTGAATGCTAAAAACAAGTTTGGGGAGGTGGGAAGCCTATTCTTACCCTCTTCCTGCACCCTCTCTCCAAACACCCTTAGAAATTCTTATCTTAGATTATGTAGAAAGTGAAGGACAAATCATGCCATTTTGAATAGATAGGTTAGTTTTACATATAACTCATTCAGAGGGGCAGCTGGGGTTTAAACTCGTGTCAACCTGTCCAATTCTTTAAATAAAAACTGTTTTTCCCTAAAATTATTCTGTATCTAAGTCTATGGACAATTTGCTTCACTTCTGAAGGGAAAAAGGAATATGTATGAATAAACTAGCACAAAATTCACAGCCTAGGGTGAATTCATTTTTCTTCTTCCTTTTTTTTTTCCAGGAATAGAATTTAATGATTCATCACTTACATATAACATACCCAGTGTTCATCCCAACAAGTGGCCTCCTTAATATCCATCACCCATTTAGCCCACCCCCCACCCAACACCCGGCCAGCAACCATAAGACTCTCTTACGGTTTGTCTCTCTCCCTGTTTTTATCTTATTTTTGCTTTCCTTCCCCTATATTTATCTGTTTTGTTTCTTAAATTCCACATGAGTGAAATCACACGCTATTTGTCTTTCTCTGACTTATTTTGCTTAGCATAATGCACTCCATTCTTATTGTTAGTTAAAGATTGAAAAATAAAGTTATTTTAAATTAGTTTTTAAAAGAAAAACAAGTTACTTTTAAAAGTTACTTAAAAAGAAAAATAAAGGGCTCCTGGGGTGACTTAGTCAGCTGAGAATCCGACTCTTTATTTTGGCTCAGGTCATGATCCCAGGGTCACAGGATCAAGCCTAAGTTGGGCTCTGTGCTGATTGTGGAGCCTGCTTAAGATTCATTCTCTCCTCTCCCCCCACCCCCCTGCCTTTCTCCATAACTCTCTCTCATGAATGAATGAATAAATAAATAAATTAATTAAAAAGACGGGGCACCTGGGTGGCTCAGTCAGTTAAGCATCCCACTCCTGATTTTGGCTCAGGTCATGGACTCATGCTTTGTGGGTCGAGTCTGCTTGGGATTCTCTCTCTCTCTCTCTCTCTCTGCCCCAACTTGTGCTCGCACATGCTCTCTCTCCTTCTCTCAAATAAATAAAGATCTAATTTTTAATATTTTAGATAAAACTGTCATATTTTTAATATGTATCCTGCCCAAATGTCTTTTCCAAATCGTCTTATACTATTACCTCATCAGTGGATCTACAAAGCCTCTTTCTTCTTTCTGCTCTTTTAACTATTAGTTGCTTGGCAAATATCATTTAGCAAATGACAATATGTGACATAGCTCTACTTAGAACTTAGGATCCTATTAAAATAACTTAAAAGATCTATTGAAACGCAATGAACAGCAACTATCAAGATCAAAACACTACCTGTGCCAATCTGAAGAACCATTAGGAGAAAAGGAAGGATCTGGGAACCTTGCAAACTCACCGTAGGTCAGAGTGTAAACTGGTTTTCCGGTCACGTCCAGGGCAGTCAGACAGGGGCACTTTGCTTGGGTGGTGCCCCAGCGCTGCAGGGCTGACTCCAGAGCAGGAGGCCAGTTGCAGATGACTCCTAATGGCTCCCCCTTCACAGGGGTCATCTGCCGTCCCTCGGGTTTGGGCTGGTTGGGGTCTGGCTGAGGTACTGTACCGAAAAACCCCAATGGGTTATAAAAATATTATCTGAAATAATATACAAACACCAACTAACACAACTTAGGTCTCTAATCTCAAATGTATTTCCCTTTTCTCTTCATCTTTATTTGGTGTAAACTCACTCAGAAACAAAAGGACTTCGTTAGAAATGGTTATCCACAAACTGGGTCTTAATTCATCTTCCCACATAATTGTGAAATCAATATTTAATACAGTTTATGTAATAAACAAATCCTGACCCTAAGAAAGCAAATCACTGAACATACAGAAAAGCACAAAGCATACATTTATTTCTTTTTAGTAATATAATTTTTACTCTATATGTTTTAAAATCCTTAGTTTGGGGGTGCCTGAGTGGCTCAGTCGGTTAAGCCTCCGACTTCGGCTCAGGTCATGATCTCATGGTTCGTGGGTTCGAGCCCCACATCGGGCTCTGTGCTGACAGCTAGCTCAGAGCCTGGGGCCTGTGTCTCCCTCTCTCTCTGACCCTCCCCTGCTCACGCTGTCTCTCTCTCTCTCTCTCAGAAATAAATAAATTAAAAAAAAAAATCCTTACAGTCTGTGTCTCAAGTAAGAGAACCAGGTTCCAATTCATTGGGTTATATTTAATGAAAAAGCATAAACTTGAGTCAGAAACCCAAATTTACATTTATGTTTTACTAGAGTAACCTTAGGCAACTGAAGCTCCTTGAGCCTCATTTTTCTTCATCTGTAAAATGGGGATAGTAACACTTCTACCACAGGGACAATAGTGAGCTCAAAGAGAAAATGAGCAGATGACAATGTTCCATGTCTCCGTACCTCTGTACACATCTAATCTGGCCAATTCCTTTGCTCCTAGTATACCTGGACTCGTCCTTCTCAGGATGCAGCTCAAACAGCACATTCACTGGGAAGCCGTCCCCAGTCATTCCTTCCTTAGCTCCCCCCTCATGTGGTTGTCTACCCTTAATAAAGCACCAAGGATCCTAAGGGCTTCTTTTACTGTATAAATTTTTCTCCCTGAGACTGACAGCTTCTTGGAAGACGATGGTTTTAGTCCTCTTATTGCCTATAGTACCTAGAACATAATGGTAGCTGAATCAATGTTAATTAAATTGAACTGGATTAGAGGCGCCTGGGTGGCTCAGTCAGTTAAGCATCCGACTGCGGCTCAGGTCATGATCTTATGGTTTGTGAGTTCAAGGGCCTTACTGGGTAAGCTTGAGCCCCGTTTCGGGCTGTGTGCTGACAGTGTGGAGTCTGCATGGGCTTCTCTCTCTCTCCCTCTCCGTCTCTCTCTCTGCCCCTTGCTCACTCGCACTCTCTCTCTCTCAAAAATAAATAAACTATAAATCAATCAATCAATCTGGATTGAGGGGGAATAAATGTGCTAGATTATTAACATGGTCATTCCAGAAATTAGAGGTGAATAATAGTTCATATTTTTTCATATGAATAAAACAAAAGTCCTCTTAATTTTTCTACAATGAACTAATATTATTTAAATACTAAAAAGCAAAAAAATTCTACTTTCATAGCAGGAAAGATCACTGATACATGGAACAAAGTCAAGTATTTACTGAGTACCAATTATATGCACAAGATGTAATAAACACTGAGGAAATAAATGCTGTACATTTCATTCTTGGGACAAACATTTATTGTTTTTTTAATTTTTAAAATTTTATTTATTTTAGACAGAAAGCATGTGCATGTGAGTGAGCAGAAGAGGGGCAGATAGAGAGAGGAAGACACAGAATCTGAAGCAGGCTCCAGGCTCTGACCTGTCAGCACAGAGCCTGATGTGGGGCTCAAACCCATGAACTGAGAGATCATGACCTGAGCTGAAGTTGGACACTTAACCAACTGAGCCACCCAGGGGCCCCCAACATTTATTGTTTCTGATTAGGACACACGCACATACCCAGAGTTAAGGAGACTAAACATGAGCGGTGCATGACAGAGACTTTATAGGAGGGCGGAAGAAGGGCATATCACCCAGCCTAGAGGATGGAGTCCTCCATGGGAGCTGAGTCGTAAAGGAACGGCAGGGATTAGCCAGGTAAGTGGGAGATGACAGAAGAGGCAAAAAAGGGGAGAAGGAGCAGAATAAGCGACAAGTATTAGAAGAGCAAATGAAGTATGAAATAAATTTTATTTTATAGCTCAACTTAATGACAGATTTAGGAAACTTAGTTAAAATGTCGTGATTCTTTCTTCTACTGACACAGAACTAATGATATAGTTTCACTTCCCGATTTACTGCCCTAGGTAAATGTGTTTCAACTGTCCTTCTAGTTCGCATATCCCCAGACTCTAAACCACCAAGATTAAGTAAAAAGATAAACATGGGTGATTCTAAATAAACAGTTTGGTTTTATTGACAGACTGCATACACAGTAGGCAGAGTCTTCCGGTCATAGCAGCGTGTGCGTTACTGCCATCCACTAGGCCTCAGTGCAGACCCTGGTGGACACCTTTTCAGACTTCCAAAGGCATATGGATACTTTTCTTTTTCTTTTTTTAAAATTTTTAATGTTTTATTTATTTCTGAGAGAGAGAGACAGCGTGAGCAGGGGAGGGTCAGAGAGAGAGGGAGACACAGAATCTGAAGCAGGCCCCAGGCTCCGAGCTGCCTGTCAGCACAGAGCCCGACACGGGGCTTGAACCCACGAACTATGAGATCATGGACCTGAGCTGAAATTGGATACTTAACCAACTGAGCCACCCAGGCACCCCGATATTTTTCTTTTTCAAAGTAATTCATCATTATTTAAATAAGGAACCGCAGTCTATAATTAGTGGAAAGCTGCTAGCGCTATTCTGCCAATGAAAACTGTTCAAGTATGATTCCTATTAAACCCTGACCTTCATTTGCCTGGTCAATACACAGCTGCAGAAATACTGAAGAGGCTACTACTGGGTTAGAACCTTGAATATCAGGAAGATGTCCATAGTTCAAAATGTTTGGTGACTCCGAAAGGAACAGAACATCATCTTAACCTTACAAGCCAGCTTGCTTGTTGCTTCTGGCTGCATAAAATGGGCCAAGACCAGATCTAGTCTTTTAATGTACCTACTTTCATTAGCACGTCCAAAGTGATCAAAGCCTATCATTAGTCTCAGGACATAAAAATGAATTACAAAAGCTACCAGGCTCAGTTCTTTTGACAAAACCTGTTGTCATCCAGCTTCAAGAACTATCTACGCTCCTTCTCATCTGACTCCCAACTCTTCCTATTAAATCCTAAACATCATAAGATTTCAACCATACTAATGTTAAATGACCAAATAAATCACTGACTACTACCACTTCCTCTATGAAGCTTTCCCTAACCACAGATGGAACGGATTTCTGCTCTTCTCCCAAATGCTGTATTAGTGAATACATGCTTATTGGCTTAACTATTTTCATGTGTATACATTTTAGCACCAGAGTAAGGTGTAAACAGCATGAATAAATGGTTATATTTTCATAAATCTTTGAACCTCTTCACCATCTACCACACTGTCCTGTAGAAAGCATACATGTAGGTGTTCACTGGCTGATTCAACAAAAAGATCATAATCAAAAAGAATGAGTAATGTTTGAGGTCAAATTTGACCTGTGTATTCTAGGATAATGAAACATGTAAATAATTAGGAGGAAAAAGCAGAGAACTATGAATTCTTTCTACAGAAACGCTGCCTTGTTCATCCTTAAATCCTACCATACCTACATGTAGTAACTGCTTAAGATATATTTGTTAAAGGAATGTATGTTTTTGGTATTATTACTACTACCTTCCACAATTTCTTCAGAGTCATCCACAAAAAATTCTTTTAAGGGAGGCCTTTTGGGTCGTTTGAGAGTGTTGAGAAGCTGCTGGATTTTTGTGGATACTCTGCTACTGACAGGAACACCTATAAGGGGGAAAAAACAGTAAGTGAAGATTCACTGATTTTAGGGCTATCTCAGCTTCTCAATTCTTTAAGGAGTTTTTATTTCTAATGATGTTTGGCCTTTGCCCATAGTCTTCTTCTATTTCAACTGGGCCAAACAGATACAAATATGTACACGACAAGTTTTATGGCAACATGTAACAAATATGGCGTTATTATTAACACCTTGCTTATGGATTTCATCTAATCCTCTTTTTTTCCATCCTCAGTTTCTTGTCCAGAGTTATCTTTTGTCAATGCAGTCTGCCTGAACAAGTAACAGTGCTGCCACAGTGCAGACTGTTGAAAAGAGGGCACCCCAGGGGACCCGTGCTGGTGAGCCAGCTGCAGTGGCATTCTGCACCTGCTCAGCCGTGCAGGCACTGCTGTTCAGGATGTGCATTTGTCCAATTTAACTAATATTCCCTATCTAGCTCCGCGAAAGAACTCCCTACCATCAGCTGTATCCATAAGGCTGGACCTGTTGGATCCTTTGTGCATGCCTTTAACTATCCCCGAGGGGGGCAGATCAATATTTGCTGGGCGCATTGAGGAAGATGATGATGAAGAAGAGGTAGTTGTAGTGACATCAGGGGGGGCAGAGAAATTCTCTAAGAGGGGAGAAAACAGAATTCAGAATTATATTACAATAGCAGTAAAAACAGGAATCTCTAAATCTTTTTGTTATTGTTTCTTAATAAGGAAAAAACTACGTAAACAGGACATCAATTCTTGTAAAATCAATTCTTGATTTTGAAATCGAATTCTACTCATAAGATATAATGAGAGAGCAAGAGTTTAAGCCAGAGCATATCAAAATTATTTTTTTTTCAAAATTATTATTTTCAAGAACTTGAACAGCCTTATTAAGAGCAAATCACATATCCAATGTTCCTCCAAAAGATTCTTTTCTACACAGAAAGTCTGGTAGGAATTCAGTGTTAATAATCATGATAAAAACGGAAAGTGATTTCAAAATGAAAGCAAAGTGAGTGTGGTCATAGCGCTATTGATATTCTAGTCTCGAGAATTTCTCCATGTTTATGTTGGTTTGTCTATGTTTCCCTTTCCATTGAAAATGGGGAAGAGTGCCTTGGGAGTCGGTTAGAGTCCTCAAGCTCCCAAATGAAGAAAACCAGATAAGGCTCACTTCCAATTTTTATAAAATAACCCACAGGAACTGGTTTACTTGACAAAGTTCTTCCCTTGCTCTAAGCATGACTGAGTAACGTTACTATACTCTGCTTCATGGAGGGATTCTTAATATCAAGAAACTGAATGACCTAAGTTGGAAGAAGCCATTTAATAGGGATATGTTACAAAAAACTTAGAAAAACATCTGGAGAAGTAAAGGAAAATTAGAGGAAGTAAAATATACAATTTATAAGAATAACAACAAGCTACTCAAAAATATAAAAAAGGCAAAAAGCATAATATAAACAGTTTCTAAAATCAATTTGGGAGTAAGGTCTCTATGCCCCAAAAGTCTGTTATTACTAGCTCAAGATTTTAAAGTTTTAAATATACGAACACAAGTAAACTACAGCATAACTTTCTGTAGAATAATGTGATAACGAAGCATTAAAACTGTGCATCTTTATTTGACCCCAGAAATCCTACTTATAGGAATATGTGTTAAGGAAATTATCAGACGAATACAGCAAATTGTGTGTTCAAGGATGTTCATTCCAGCAGTTCTTATAATGGCAAAAAATTGGATACTACCTACATGTCCAAACCGGGGGAATGGCTAAATAAGCCAGGACATAGCCATGTAACAGCATACTTTGAAACCATAAAAATAATAGTATAATTCTATATTAATGATATAAAACATTTACTAATTTGTGATACACTGCTAAGAAAAGCAGAACACTATGAACACTATGTTTAGTACAATTTCATTTTTGTAAAAACAAGACCAAACCCTACATATTCATATGCAAATAAAGTGTAGGAAGATATACATTAGAGTGTTATCTGTCGGAAGTGGGTTTATAGATTATTTTTTTTTATATGTATCTTCAAATTTTTCTACTAGGAACATTAATTACTTCTGTTAGAGCAAACAACCAAAAGGCAATAATATTAGTTAGATACAATGGTTTCTGTATCTTAATAAAAAAAAAAAACTTTTCATAGAATAGTAAAGCAATAGAAAAATATAAGGTCAGATGAAATCATATAGTTAACAAAAATCCAGAGTTAATTGGATATTAGGACAATATTTTTAATAAGTGAAGTTGCTTTCTTTTAGACAAATGTGGAAATAAAACCTGAAACAACCACAGTTCTGTTGCTTACCCTCCCGAACAGGAAAGATGGTGAGCATGTTCATCTGTAGCTGCTTTAAGAGGTTCGGTGAATTACAGGGCAGAGGCAAGGTGCAAGACAGGCCACCCGCTGTTGGCACTTGGCTTTTAATGTGGGCAATCATACCCTCACAGTAGCTGTGTTCTTTACTAATTACAGGTTTGAATTGCAAATTTTCTAAATTTTTCTTTTCAGAAATCAATAAAGATATATATCCATATATATAATATAGAAAGGCCACTGATACGAAAATTGAGACACCACAGACACATGAGGTTCAAATACATTACTCAGTACAGCATGTAACAGCCAATTTAGCAAAAGCAGGGATCTGAGCTACAGATGTCACAAACTCTTAAAACACATACACACACACACACACACACACACACACACACACACACACACAAAGCAGAGCCAAGCAAAAGCTAGCCTCCATACAGGAGCACTGGCAGCAGGTAGTAGCTCCCAGGGCACCAACATCCTCAGCCTGCACACTCCAGTTGTAGCAATAGCACAGCAGCAAGGACCATAAATCCAGTCTTTATGCTAAGGACCAAGGGGCTCCATTGATATTAGTACAGAATTTGCTCAGACTTTCATGTTTTTCTGTTTGAGAAAACACAGGTAACAATCCTGGGAAAATCTAAGATGTTACATATTTTATTAACACCTTGTAATACACAGAATATTTTCCAACAGGGATAAACCCACACTAAGACTGGTATTATATCTTGCGGCTTGAGTATTGCTTATGGAAATAGCTATGGCTTCAGGTGGGCAATACTATGCACCAATAATGCAGATGATACCTATCATTCCAAATGTGCTGCTCGTGTTTCCTTCTTTGCCCCATTAACTGATATGTTCTTCCTAATTTTATTTCTTAGGCCACTCTGAAAAACCTAACACGAATCATAAACTATTTCCTGGATGCTGGGAGCCAAATGGAACATAATTTGGGCTGCTCAGGTAGATCCAGTGCCTACCTATTCGAGTATTGGCAAATACATCTGCTAGAGACCCACTGGTTCCTTTGACCTCTCCATGGGATAGCGTAGAAGATGCAGATGAAGAAGTGGACGATCCCTGAATTGAACGGTTGATCCAGGACTCAGCATTCTGTAAGCTCTGTTGCAAGGCAGCAGAGAGCGCAGCTTGGCGTCTCAGAGAGCCCTCATCCTCAGAGGCCGAAGACGTGTCTGTGTGGAATTAGAAAAAAAGAAGTTCTGGATCCTGCCTAGAACAGAGACCTTTCAGTTCTTGCTCAATGATCACACATTCAATATTGACACCATCAAAATATTCATTCTCAAAGTAGATTAGTACGTAAAGTTTCTCAAGAATCTCAAAGAATGGTCTATGGACCAAAGCCTGAAAAAAACAAAACAGCCTAAATCTACAGGTAATTTTTAAGTTCTTAAAAAAAATCCCTTTTAGAACATTTAAACTTCATGTTTTTCTGATCTGAACTGAATCAGGATCTGAATTTTTCTGGCTTACCTATTTATATTCAAGTAATACTGAAGTGCTCATATATCTTCCTTGATCTCTTAATTAGAGAACCTTGTGATAGGCTGCTATACCGATTTTGACAAGTACTTATTAATTAGTGTCTACTCAACAGGCAATGATCTTAATAGGGTGATATAAAAACTTACTTTTGTTAATAACAGCTTCAGTGTCAAACAGTGAGCTGGGTGCTTGGGAACTAGAAATTGAATTAGAAACAGTGCTCAGCCTGGAGGCATTGATCGTTTTAGTGGACAAGTTGTCACTCAGCACAGGTGAGCCTTCTAAACGTGACAGGGGACAGCCCTGATCTGTATGGCTTTCCTTAATTCTCCAAGAAGAACTGTGAGAGATTTACTGATGTCTGTATTTGGTCTGGCTCTGACTTCAGGAAAATAAGGCCTAAATTAGAAAAGCATGTTGAGAAAAATAAAAAAAGGAAAAGTTCAACCAAATATAGGACAGCCAATGGAAGCAGAAGTCAGGAATTTATTTCAAGGCTCTCAGCTTCGGAGGCATACAAGTTTAAGAGGGCATTTGGATTGATCTGACACAAACCCTTCTACGTGAGTTTGGTATTATAATTAATAGCCTAGAGACTGAATTACATTCAATTTTTTTTAAATAAAACATTCTGTGGTCAGTCCTGCTGAACACTCTAACTCAGGTGAAACTGTAAGTCGGCATTCAACTTTGGTTCAAAGAGCCAAAGAGATAACTAACAGGGTAGAATGCTGCTAGCCTCGACAATGGAAATTTGAACCACAAAAGACTAAGTTAACCTAGAAGTCAGATTCTGCATGTCCAGAGCAAGCAAGGAAGTTAAATTAATGACCACATCCTTGCTTCTTGCTCTGAACCACTTCCAATTTATCATCTCATAGTGAAGGAGGTATGAGGCCCACGACTGATTATTTATTTTTACAATGTCCTACATAATACAGTATGTGCTGTGAACTATGCCAGGTTCTGGGGATTCTGAAATGTGTAAGTTCTTGTGAGACAGTGCTCTCAAAAGGCTTACAGTCCAGTACAGGAGACACAATCCCACAGACTATCTCATAAGAATATAACAGATGCTGAGAAACAGGGTAAGCAAAGGATTTCACAAAAGGGACACCAATCCTGGTCAAGGATTTCAAGTATTCCTATGTAAATGGAAGACAGACATTGAGGGGTAAGAGGCAAAAGACAAGGCTGGAGAGGGAAACAGTGGCCAGACCCCAAAGGGATAAGTTGATGAGGTTCTTTAAAGGAGAAAGAGATCTAGAATACAAAAGGAGAGTGACTTAAGGAAAATACAGAGAAAGACAAGTAACAGCATCTATAATCTCTTATTAAGGAAAGAGGTTTGCATAATTCCTAAAAAATATTTCAACATTTCAACTGTACCTTGGGAGGCAGAGATTTCTGTCTCTGTAAACATGCTAAAGAAAAGATGAATGGGGGGCGCCTGGGTGGCTCAGTTGGTTAAGCGGCCGACTTCAGCTCAGGTCACAATTTCAGTTTGTGAGTTCGAGCCCCATGTCAGGCTCTGTGCTGACAGCTCAGAGCCTGGGGCTTGCTTTGGATTCTGTGTCTCCCTCTCTCTCTGACCCTCCCCCACTCACACTCTGTGTGTGTGTCTCTCTCTCAAAAATAAATAAACATTAAAAAAAAAAAAGATGAATAGGTGGGCAGTGTGGAACAGGTGACCCTAAGAACAAAGTATTTTCAGGGTAATTCATCTCAGGACCCTAACAAACTCCACTGGATTTGCAGGCTGTCTTTATCACATTATTTATTTTAAACTGCATTAAGTCTAAAATCAGAATAACCCAATTTTCAAAAGATAGCAAAAACAGTATTTTCATGATTAGGTTTATAGAAAATTGGCTTCATTGTGTTTCTATATTGGATCAATTATGTCACTAGGTGCATTGTTTCAATTCAATGACCTCGTTTGCCTGCCAGTCGTCCTCTGTGTTTAGTGACTACAACTGTGGGCGGCTGAGTGTAGTGGAAAAACATGGTCTTGGTGTCTGTCTTGCATTTGATCTCTGGGGTCCACCCCTCACAGAGCTACGTGACTAGGGAAATAACATTATCCGCCTGAGAAGGTTTGCTTGGTCATCCATTCAACAAATACTACTAAGCACTACACTAGTTGGTAGGAATAAAATGATGACTAAGGAAGATAGCATCCCTACACTAATAGGACATAGTGTCTTACAGTGCAGGCAACCAAGGAAGTGAGACCTAAACCCAAGCCAGAAGGCTAAGTAGCTATTGGCTTTGAGCCATATGAAGGTGGGGGGAACCAAGAGTCAGGTAGAGGGAATAGTATGTGAGGAAGCTGGGAGGGGATAGAAAACAAGGCACACCCGAGGATCTGAAAGAAATGGGACTAGAGGAAGCACAGGACACAACAGTGATAAAATTTAAAAAAAAATTCTTTTTTAATGTTTACTTGTATTGGAGAGAGAGAGAAAGAGAAAGAGCAGCAGAGTGGCAGAGAGAGAGGGAGACACAGAATGTGAAGCAGGCTCCAGGCTCTGAGCTAGCTGTCAGCACAGAGTCCAACGTGGGGCTCAAACTCACAAACTGTGAGATCATGACCTGAGTTGAAGTCCGAGGCTCAACCGACTGAGCCATCCAGGTGCCCCAACAGTGATGAAATTCTGATGGAAGATGAGGCTGGACAAATAGACAGCACTGGGCTGCTAAGGGTCTTTGTGCTAAATGTAGTAGGAGACGACTACGAAGTGAGACACTGCCCAGAACGCACTCCCCCTAGCAGTGCCAGTGCATTGTCATTAGCCAGTAAATACTAGTTCCCCTTCTCTTCCTCAAACTATCCATCCTGCGTGAGCTCACAGGCACAAAACTGGCTGTGCAAAGCTTCCAGCTGATTGTGTATCTTAATAAGCGAAACGTAAGCACTGCTCCAAGACAATATCTTTTTAAAGGTAAAAAAAAAAAGCCAGCTCCCTTAAATATTTATATGTTTATTTGGTAGCTTTTTTGGTTTGTTTTGTTAAGTAATTATCACTCAGGAAATTGCTGTGGATTAGTAGAAATTTGGACAGGATTAAATTAACATTAATAGAAATATTTTCTCACTGATTCTGCTGCGGTTGAACATAAACTCACAACTCTTATCCATCATAACTAAGGTCCCTTGCTTAAACTCTTGTATACGATGAATACAATAGGTCTTCAACAACAGAAAATAATTTTTTTTTAATGTTTTTTTAATTTATTTCTAGGAGAGAGAGACAGCATGAGCAGGGGAGGGTCAGAGAGAGAGAGAGTCACAGACTGAAACAGGCTCCAGGCTCTGAGCTGGCAGTCAGCACAGAGCCCGACGCGGGGCTCGAACCCACGAACCGCGAGATCATGACCTAAGTGAAAGTCGGACGCTTAACCGACTAAGCCACCCAGGCGACCCAACAACAGAAAATAATTTTGGAAACACACTTTGCCCTTCAGTTTCTAAAAAGCTAGTATGATTTAAACACAGCAGCATTTTATACTGATAACCAGAAGCCTAAAATCCATTTCTAACCAATTACAAAACATATATATAACAATGAGGTTGTTGATTTTAAGGGAAGAAAAGTCCCAAATTTGCTGTTATTGAGTGTTGTAGCACTTTTTTTTGTCATTAGCCATGTGTGGAAATGACGTCCCTCTTCTGTGTTGGAAATATAGCTTTTATATCTAAAAATGTTTATTTTAAAAGTTTAAACACCTACCAATTCCACCTACTCGTGGAATAATCTATTCATTCCACTCCTATGTCTCTACCCAAGAGAAATGAAAGCATATATCTATATAAGGACTTGTATGTGAATGTTCACAGCAACTTTATTTGTAATAGGAAAAAACTGGAAACTACCTAAATGTCCAGCAAGAACTGAAAGGAGAAACAAATAATGGTATATCTATAGGACAGACTACTATCAGCAATAAAAAGGAATGAGCCTCTGTTATACACAACAACATGGATGAATCTCAAAATAATTACGATGAGTGAAATATGACAGACCTTGCCCTTCAAAAAGCAAAAAGCACAACAAAGTATGATTCTATTTATACAGAATTGTAGAAAATCCAAACTAATGTAAAATGGCAGAAAACAGACCATGGAGATGGAGAGAAGTAGGATTACAAAGGGATTATGAGGAAATTTGGGGGGGAAGATGGATAATGTTCATTTTCTTAATTGTGGTAATGGTTTCATGGTTTTGCCAGGTCAAAACTCAGCACACTATATACACTTTAAGTATGTCTATTGTATATCAACTGTAACTCAATAAAGCTGTCAAAAGAATTCATTGAAAAAGATTTATGGGGGTGAAAAGAGTGGCTTGGTGAGAGGATGGTAGTATCTCAGTCAGTCTACACAATCCGAGGGGTACTGTGCAAGCTGGACAAGTTCCCAGGATGACAGTGACTGCCATTGGGGTCTGACAGCTGATACCAAAATTAGGCCCAGACATTAGCTTAGAAGAGTAGCTAAGTCAAGACTCACCAAAAGAAAGATCTCATCCTAACAATTACTACAAAACATACCTCATAAGCCAGGCCAAGAAATAGGAGCTTCAAAGAACGAATAAAGGAAACAACCAAGAGGATGGTTAGGGCATGATATTACAGAGATCATGGAAAGAATTTTTGTGTATTTTGGGTAAACAGAATAGAAAGACATCAGGCAGGAAAATATCATGTTCTCTTGCATTGATAGGTCAGAAGAACTAAGGACTTCCAGAGCCTTCAAGAAAGGCAAGTGGAGTTTCTATGTAGACAAGGAAAGAATAATCTTTAGAGACCCAAAGGGAAGCAAGCTAGGAGTAAAAGCATATAGGGAAGAGAAGATTAGAAGGTTAGTTCTGGAAGCAGCTCAATCTTGAACCAACGTTGGGCTTCAAATTCTGGGCGGCTTCTTATAGCACTAAAACCAACCAGGGTGCCTGGTCACCAGACAAGGGTTAGGGAGACTTTCAGAACTATCTGAGAGATATTTTGGTATCCCACAATAATCTGTCTGGATGCACAGAAGCTTGGCTGGGATCAAAAATAACTATGTAGAACCTGACTGGCAGATTCATGAGTTGCCTGCCCATTAATGTCCAAATGGGTATCCCTCTGAGAAAAGGGTGCACACTGTTAATAATTACTCTAGGGTCATTCTACATATAAGGGATCTCCAAATACTGTTTTTCTAGGATTTTCCCATGTCTATGAAAAAAGTCACAAAATAAATTAATATTATAAATACTGTTGACTCTAGGAAAGCCTGAGTGAGCTCAGTTGGTTAAGCATCCAACTCTTGATTTCAGCTCAGGTTATGATCAGGCACTATGCTTAGAGTATGAAGCCTGCTTGGGATTCTCTCATTCCTTCTCTCTCTGCCCCTTCCCAGCTCATGTGCACACATGTGCATATGTGCAAACTCTCTAAATCAGTAAATAAGTAACTAAATAAGTAAGCAAGTAAATAAATAAATAAATGTTTTTGAAAAACTACCGTTGATCAAACAACACAGGAATTAGAGGCACTTGCCCCATGTGTGGTTGAAAGTCCATATATAACTTTTGACTCCCCCCCGCCCAAACTTAACTTACTAATAATATAATGTAAACAACAAACATACATTTTGTATGTTACATATATTATATCTGTATTTTTTTTTAAATGTTTATTTATTTTTGAGAGACAGAGCATGAGTGGGGGAGGGGCAGAGAGCGAGGGAGACACAAAATCCGAAGCAAGATCCAGCTCCAAGCTGTCATCACAGAGCCAGACTCCGCGCTCGAACTCACGAGCTGTGAGATCATGAACTGAGCCAAAGTCAGACGCTTAACTGACTGAGCCACCCAAGTGCCCCTATTATATTCTTATAATAAAGTAATCTAGAGAAAAGAAAATATTAAGAAAATCATAAAGAAGAGAAAATACATTTACATTACTATAATGTAAAAATTCCACATGTAAGTGGACCCATGCAGTTCAAACTGTATTGTTCATGAGTCAACTGCGTTGAGGTAAAAAAAGAGATTTTTAAAAACGTATTGCCTATCTGAAAAGCTCGATCAAACATGCAGCAACTGCTAGAGCTCCAGATTTACCACAAAATATTTACTTGACACTATGGTGTCAAGGAGAGACAATATGCCAAGTGGTTTAGAGAATGGGCTTTTAAAGTCAGACTCGTCTGAATTCCGATCCTAGCTCTGCCACTGAGGGCTCTTGGGCAAATCAGTTCTTACGGGTCTTAATTCCACTGTTCGCTGTTCTTTTTCCATTGATTCTCTCTCGCGGTGAGGGCTTTCTATTTTTGCATTGTTTGCTCACAAAATTCAGTGGATCTTTACCTCTGGAATCCTAAATCCCTGGGCTGAGGTTGTATCCTTCCAGATTATGTGTGTCTCAGGTTATCATCAGCCCAAAGACTATTTTTTAATGTTAGTTCTTACCAGGCAGTATAGTGAAATTCAAACCTGGAACCCACTTTACCCCAAATTCTTAGGGAAGGTCCCAGCTCCTGTTACCCCGAGGCCAGGCACAGGCAAGCTTTCTTAACATCTTTTGCTGGCATGTTAATTTTTTCTAGTTTACTTTTCTGCTGAAGATGCAAGCCCCTCCAGGGATCTCAAATCCAACTACCAACCTTATTATTATTACTTTTTTTTTTTTTTAAGTAAGCTCTAGGCCCAATGCAGGGCTCAAACTCACAACCCCAAGATCAAGAGTCGCATGTTCTAACAACTGAGCCAGCCAGGTGACCCCAACCTCCAAGCTTACACAGGTCCAAGGTTTTATCTTCTCTATCCTTACGGTAATTAGAACTTATTTAGGCCCCTTCTTTCCTGCCTCCCCGCTCTGCAGGACAGGGAAGTGCGTACCATCTCAGCATTCTGGTGTTCAGTGACTGTTCTCTATCTGGCTCCTGTATGTATTTCAAAGGAATCTGGTTATATTCCATCTAGGATTTCTAAAGGGAAGCTTTCTTTTCTTTGTTTTAAGAGAGAATTTTCAGATTAAATAGTTGACTACACAGCTAACAACAGAAGCCTGAGCAAGTTACTGAGCTTCTCTAAACCTGTTTTCTCCTTTTAAGATGGGACAGAGGGTAGTCGAGGAAAAAAGAAGAATATGTGCTAAGGCTTTTAGCCCTTTGACTGATAGTACACAAGGCTACTCAATAAATGGTAACTATGAAATTAGTTTTACTGACAAGCCATAAATTTTACAATTAGCTGTTGAAATAAACAAATTCAATCTATCAAAGTGGGTTTTTACTGTGCTTTGGCTTAAAGAATACTGGATATTTACTGGTCTCCCAAGAAACTGCAGACCACTGCTCAGAACCCAAACCAATAATGAAAGTATGCTAGAAACATGACCCAGGTCTATTAATTAGAGCACACTTACAGGGGTCTGATTTGCCAACTCTGTTCATTTTGCAGTTTTGAATGAAATTAGAATGTTTGGGGAAAATTCCCCAAGTAGGCAATTCTGATAGGTATTCTCCTTTAATTTAAATTAACCGACTAAAATTGGTTTTGGGCTATAAGCTCTCAGAAGGCAACAACTATTCAATTTGCGTGGAATAATATCCCTGCATTTCTATAGGTGATAGTGATGCCCATGAAGAGACCTGGGATATTGTTATACTGTTTTAATTGTAAATTTCTCTTTATTTGGCCCAATGAATTACTACTGTGGTCACTTTCAAGCAGGGCCCTGTGCGGGATAGGCATCTAAATTCATTCTACCCAAGCCAGCTGAAATAGCTTACTGTGCACCGGGGTCATCATGTGGTCTGTTTGGTCATCTGAGTACCCTCCGAATGAAGCACAGGGTAAGTCCACAAGGATGCAGAAAAAATTTAGAGGGGAAAACAATATATGCTGCAGTTTTTGCATTTTGTTTATCGGTATGAATGAGAAATAGAATTACACAAAGAACCCCTACAAAGAAAAAGCTGAGGTAATGGCCTCATGACATTAGTAAATGATTTCAGCACATAGAGGGAACTGGATGGCAGTAATTCAAGCAGTCTAAAAGGCTGAAAAGGCCACAGGCACTAAAAGAACCATAATTTGCTACCAACTCTGAGAATTTAAATTTTCCAATCCATACATATCAATAAACAAATTTTAGGTTGACTGACATTTTATTATTTGCAAATGATATGTGAACAAAAGCCAATTATTTCCCATGGTCACTATTTATACCGTATTTTCCATTCTATATAATACTACGAAGAAAGCCAAGATTTATGACATCTTCTACTTCTTAAATCCTTTTTATTAAATCCTTCCAAAAATAGCTCTAAAATCTCATCCGTTTCGTAATGTCAACAGTTATGTGTTGGGTGCGTCCCAAAGAGCCTCACTGGCTAGTGTGCTTTCGCAGGTACCCCAGGAACTGGGTCCACACGGGACAGCACCTGCACAGTGACGGCCCCGACTGCACACTTGCTTTGTGATGTGCATCCTGGCCACTCAGACAGTGCGCAAAGTGCAACATGACTAAATTACTATAAAATCTGAGGTTAATTTTGCTCTGCCAGGGTAGTACAACTTTTCTAGAAGGAGTGTCATGGCAAGGTCATTTGTATAGCTGCTAAGAACTAACTTTTTTTAAAACTGCCCTATAACCAGCAATAATTAAGGTCAATTCTCCTCCTCCGCAACCCCCAGGGCAGCCTCAGCATTTTTCTGAACTTCAGTGTTTCAGGGGCTCTCAGTGCAAGATAAAACCTACCTGCCATCCCTGGGTGAGAGGGAGACACTGACACAGGACTGAACTGCAGCAGGAATAGGACACAGCCAAGACCCTCACCAGTGGCTCTCAGGAGCTTGGAGAGAATGGACTCTGAATCCTAACTTGGGAACAGCAAATTCCAATTCCTAAAATGAAAAGTGCTGATGGATGCCTCATGATACAGCTCTTGCACATTCCCTCACGCTAGACACAGGCGTGTGGGCAGCTGCAGAAGGAGGAGAGCATCAGGATCTAGCTCCGTGTGGGGCCATGTGACAAATCACTCTGTAGGGTGCTCTCATTGTTTCCTCATGATGCGAGAGAATTCCTCTCCTGTATGACAACATTCATGTCCTTAGTAGTACGTTAAGGTTTCTCATGTGCTATTCAGAGATCCCTGGATCTGGAGATAACTACTCGGATCTGACAAATAAAGGTCTTAGGAGAGAGGATCGTACCTTTACAATCATGAAATCATTAAGACACATAAGGTAATCAGGAACATTACGCCACCTCTGTAAGGCTGCAGTAGAACAGTAGTGCTTAGAAACAGGCCTGTAGTGAATTCCCAAGGACTACGGTCTCATTCAGTAATGAATAGCCATGATTTTGTTGCTGGAGTTGGTAAAGTCCCCTCAGGCAGTGACTTTTGTAAGAGGATAAAAAGGGTTTCCATTCCTTCTGAGCATTCTCAAGACCCTTTGCTGCACTCTCACATTTAACCCGAGGCCACGAGAGCAGACTATTTTACTCTGAAGCTGCATTTCTTTACTACAGCTTTGGAGAGAGACTGTTTCTAAGAAGTACAAGTCACGCTGCTCCCTACCCTTTGCCATTTATCACAACTGAGCCCTCAGCCGGGCTGCGGCAGAATCTGCCCACGAGGAACAGCTATGGGTCTGAGAGCTCCCTTTGTCCACCAGGGCCCAACTGGTGCTATACTACTGTTGAAGGGAAACCAGCCAAGATTCTGAATGAATAGGCTGGAAGTATGCACCATTACAGACACAAAATGTCTTTCATTGTAAAGGTCTGCTAGAGGTATCCTGTGTTACGTTTTGAGAAACACTTGAAGCCACAGAGCTATTTCTCTTTCAAACATATTGACACCACAGATGTAAGGAAAAAAAGCACACACAGTTAATGAGCCCACAGCACACCCAAATGCTCTGAAAAGTTAGCCAAAACCTGGGAGAAAACTATTAATAGGAACCCAGACCAGGGACTAGGATCAGTGTAAAGAGCTCAACCTCATAGCTGTGAATGGAAGTCAATCACAACAATGTAACCTTCTCCCCAAAGACATGGTAGGTCTCTAGACCAAAACTACAGGGAAAATTTTTCTCCCAAAGATTTGATTACTAGTAACAGGACAGTAGACAGACAGACACTAAACTGAGGCTCTGGAACAGACTGATTCTGTTTAGTCTCAGTGGCCTACAGGGAGATCTCGTCTGGGATTCCATCTAAAAACTCTTAAGGTTTTTTGAAACTTTGGGAAAGATTCTGAATAACCAAGACAACTTAAAGTTGTTCTGGTTGCCCCTCAAATAGCAAGTTAGAACTCTTAAATTTACTTTAGCAGGGGTGAGAGAATCCAAGCCTGGGGAATGAGAATGGGATGAAGACATTTATTTAGTTCTCACTGATCTCATGAACCTATTATAAAAAGTGGATGCTTAAAAATATAGACATGTATACAAAATATATTCACACACAAACACGCTTCAATATTTTTTCAGGTCCCTTAAACCTATCCATAACAGCTCTCACGTCGTCTTTAATGACACACAACATTTTATCCCAAGTACACTTATTCTGGAGAGACAAAGCATCTGACTGAGAAGTATAAATTTGTTAAAGAAATTATGACCATGGGTCATATTTTTGACATCAACGAAAACAGCTATTAAACCACAGAAGGGTTTTTTTGGGTTTTTTTTTGTTTTGTTTTGTTTTTTTGTTTTTTAAAGATGTGGCCCATGTTTATTTATGACTGCCTGAGTTTGGGGGTTGTATTAAGGAAATGTTGAAAATTCAGAAGGAAAGCTTTTTTTAAAAAATAGTATTATTCTTAAGGCTTCATTTTGTATGCATTTATAATGTGACAATCACAACCTGCCGTCTTCATTGTGTGTTCTTGGACATCTCAGATGATGAGGAAAGTGTAGGCTCCTACCTCAGGAAAGACAAAGCAGAACTTATTTCAGGAACATCACAGGGGTAACTGTCAGGGAGGAAGGTTCTGATAAACCTACCAGGAGGTGTACACGCATCTGCAGGAGACTGGACGAATGTGGACCGCCTTTTGGTTGGCATAGGCAAAGCCATTTTCTGTTCTTTATGCTTTGCCAGTGCGGCTTGAACTGCTTCTGTATGGATATCTGAAAGATTAAACATTTGCATTGATTAGCTCTTGGTTCTGTTTTTTTTTTTTTTTAATTTTTTAATGTTATTTATTTCTGAGAGAGAGAGAGAGGCAGGCAGTGTGAGCAGGGGAAGGTCAGAGAGAGAGGGACACACAGAATCTGAAGCAGGCTCCAGGCTCTGAGCCAGCTGTCAGCACAAAGCCCGACTCAGGGCTTGAAACCACAAACCGTGAGATCATGACCTGAGCCCAAGTTGGATGCTTAGGCGACCGAGCCACCCAGGTGCCCCAGCTCTTGGTTCTTAAAGTGGTTACTTCTGTTGACTAAACTATCATTGCCTCAACTACTGCAAAGGAATGTTTAGGTAATGTTAGTTATAATTTGTGTTGTAACAATTAAAGTAAAATTGAAAAAGAGACAAAAAGAGAAAGAAGGATACTGCTACAGAGAAGGAAAATGGAGCCCAGAGTGATTATGTGACTGCTTTAAGAGCAAACAAGGAGATTGGCAGGGATGGGAAGAGGGGAAGGGGTCTAACATGCCCCTAAGCCAGGCAGGGATCCTACCTCTGAATGGAATGAATTCGGTGCAAGTACCTGGAAGACAATCACTGTTCTTCAGGAAAAGCAGCTTAGGATTTGCTTAACTGCCTGAAAGTGGTTGAGACTACTCAGTTCTCTACCACAGGAACAGAAGGGCTAAGTCTGATCTAGAAAAATATAAGATGGGACTTGTTTGCCACTGTGGCCACAAGAGAATTCACGTCTTCCTGAAGCCTAATAGGAATCTTGGGGCACCTGGGTGGCTCAGTCAGTTAAGTGTCCAACTTCAGTTATGATCTCATGGTTCGTGAAATGGAGCCCTGCATTGGGCTCTTTAGCTGTTGGAGCAGACCCCAGTTTGGATCCTCTGTCTCCCTCTGTCTCTGCCCCACCCCCGCTCATACCCCCCCCACCAAAATTAAATAAAGATGAAAAACAAATGAAGTCAAATAGGAATCTCAAAATTAACATTTCTCGACAACACTTGATTGTCCACTCCCACCACAAAACGTGCTCTATATTTCTGCAAAAAAAGGATCATATTATTTATAGTCTTTGGTGTTCTCCTTTGGGATTTTTTAAAACTCTTACAAAATCCTATGAAGGTAGATAACTGAAGTAGCTTCCTAGTTCACAAGAATTTCCTCTTCTCAGGAATGGGCCCAGTTGAGGGACAAACTATCCTTAGAGGCCTGTCTGTGCTATGAAAATATACCTCTTACAAGAGCTGGGCCTATCAGATCCTTTTATGGGGTGTGTGTGGAGGAATTTAAAATAAATCAAGAAAATGCAGGTCCTAGAACCGAGTCCCTTTAATGATAATTTCCTAGAAAGACGGAATGTCCTTGAACTTCAGGGTTGAAACCCTGAAAGCTGTCTCTCCTTGACTAGGGATTTCTCAACTGTTGCTTTGCCTCTATGACCTGCTCTAGCTATTTAAGGTAGCCTGAGCTGGCCTGTTTCATGCAACAATAAAAACCTTAACTAATATAACCAGAAACATCTTTTTGTGTAAATAATTTTAAAAGGTTGTGCAGAATTTCACTGAATGTCTGTGTCATGATTTATTTAAGCAACCTGTTTCCAAAGTTTTGCTACTTTTCATAGCAACTATTCACAGCAAGAATAATTCAGTATTTTTCTTTAGCACATACGTCTAATCCTATTTGTGCAGGATTAACTCCAACAATTGTTGAGATATATTTCCTAAGAAAAAGGATTTTACTTTTTTTTGAGGGAGAGGCAGAGAGAGAGAGAGCAAGAGGGAGAGCTAGTACAAGTGGGGGCGGGGGGAGAGAAAGAGGGAGAGAGAGAATCTCAAGCAAGCTCCACACCCAGCTCGGAGCCCAACACAGTGATCTATCTCACCACCACGAGACCATGACCTTAGCTGAAATCAAGAATTGGATGCCTAACTGAGTTACCCAGACACCCCAATGATTTTACTCTTATATAACTATAATACATTTACCAAAATCAATAAATTAAATATTGACACAAAACTATTATATAACCCACAGCCCATATTCCAACTCAGCCCCAGTAATGCCCGTTATAGTTTTTCCTCCTTTGTTCCTGATCTGGGACCTAATAGAGAATCACACATTACATTCAGTTGTCACAATTCTCTATTACCCTATAATCTGGAACATTACTCAACCTTTGTCAGTGCTTTGCCTTTACTGGACAGACTAAGTATATTGTAGAATGTCCCTTAACTTTAGTTTGTTGATACTCCTCATAATTAGATTCAGGTTATGCATTTTGGCAGGAATACCACAGAAGTAATAATGTCTTCTCGAAACATGATGTCAGGAAGCATCTGCCCTATTCCTGGTGATAGTAAATGATTACTTGGTTAAGATGGTGTCTACTAACGTAGTTCATTACAAAGTTATTATTCTTCCCTTAGTGTAATTAATAAATAATTTATGGGTGAATGTTTCTGACATGACGTAAATATTACATACTTCATTAAACTTTCACCTACTGGTTTTAGCATTCATTGATGATTCTTAGCTGAATCAATTATTACCATAATGGATACAAAATGTTGATTTTATAACTATCATTCCTTCTGTATTTATTAGCTGTTTTCTGACTATAAGAAAAAGCATCCCTTTTTCTTCCAATCTATTTATTTATATCAATACAGACCTATCGATTATCAGTTTATTCTATGGCTATTGTTACTATCATTACTTATTTTGATGGTCCTATTACCCCAGATTTGACCAGTGAGGCCAAATCAAACTGGCTCTTATGTCCTTTTGACATATTCCCATCCTTTTGAGCAGCTTTTGTTTTCTGGTATAAGGTGTTCTAGGTATGTTCCCTTCTCCAGCACTAGAATTAGACATTTCTCTAAGGAGCCCTGACCCTCTTAGTGGAGAATGGTATTTAGAAACCAACACCTTAAAAGTAGGAGTGCTCAGTGCTATTGGGGTATCAGACACTCAACCGAGTCACTCAGGTGCCCCTCTTGATTATTTTTTATTATTTTTAATGTTTTATTTATTTCTAGGGGAGAAAGAGAGACAGCATGAGCAGGGGAGGGTCAGAGAGAGAGGGATTCACAGACTGAAACAGGCTCCAGGCTCTGAGCTGGCAGTCAGCACAGAGCCCGATGCAGGGCTCGAACCCACGAACCGCGAGATCACAACCTAAGCGAAAGTCGGACACTTAACCGACTAAGCCACCCAGGCGCCCCCTTCTTGATTATTTTTTATTTATTATTTATTTATTTATTTTATTTTATTTTTTATTTTTATTTTTTTTACGAATAGTTTATTGTCAAATTAGTTTCCACATAACACTCAGTGCTCATCCCCACAAGTGTTCTCCTCCATGCCCATCCCTCCCCCCCCACATCCATCAGTCCTCAGTTTTTGTCAGCATTCAAGAGTCTCTCATGGTTTGCCTCTCCCTTTCCCCCACCATTTCCACCCTTCTTCTCCCCCTTGTTCCTCAGTTAAGTTCCTCCTAATCCTCCTATACGTGCAAACATATGGTATCTGTCCTTCTCTGCCTGACTTATTTCGCTCAGCATAATACCCTCAAGGTCCATCCATGTTGCTACCATGGCCAGATTTCATTCTTTCTCATTGCCATGGAGTATTCCATTGTATAGATCAACCACATCTTCTTGATCCATTCGTCCATTGATGGACACTTAGGCTCTTTCCATGTTTTAGCTATTGTGGAGAGTGCTGCTATGAACATTGGAGTACATGTGCTCCTGTGCCTCAGCATTTCTGTATCCCTTGGGTAAATTCCTAGCAGTGCTATTGCTGGGTCCTAGGGGAGTTCTATTGTTAGTTTCCTGAGGAACCTCCACACTGTTTTCCAGAGGGGCTGTACCAGTTACATTCCCACCAACAGTGTAGGAGGGTGCTCGTTTCTCCACTTCCTCGCCAGCATCTAGAGTTCTCTGATTTGCTCATTTTAGCCACTCTGACTGGCGTGAGGTGGTATCTCAGTGTGGTTTTGATTTGTATTTCCCTGATGAGGAGGGATGCTGAGCATCGTTTCTTGATTATTTTTTAAAGCTGAATAGCATTCCATTATATATGGTAGTTTACTCAACTATTCTAAGTGTGGGCATTTAAGCGTTTCCAATATTTTACAATTACAAACAATAATACAACAAAGAGCCTTGTGCAAATAGACTTTTATATTGATTAGAGTATATCTTCAGGGTCAATTCCAACAAGTGAGACTCCTAAGTCAAAAAGTGAATAAATTTTAAGCTCTGCCGCATCTTGCCAAATTCCTCTCCAAAGAGTTGTATCATACTGTATTACTATCAGCAATGTACATGTGTGGCTGTTTCCCCATAGCCTCACCATCAGAATGTGTTATTTTGGTTTTCTGATGATTGCCAGTTTGGTAGCTGAGAAATGTTGTCTCAGCATACTTTCAATTTGGACTTCCTTTTTTCTTTTCTTTTCTTTTTTTCTTAAGATTTACTTTATTTATAAAACATTTTTAATGTTTTATTTATTTCTGAGAGAGAGAGCATGAGCAGGAGAAAGTCAGAGAGAGAGGGAGACACAGAATCCGAAAAAGTCTCCAGGCTCTGAGCTAGCTGTCAGCACAGAGCCTGACACGGGGCTCAAACCCATGAACCATGAGATCATGACCTGAGCCAAAGCCGGACGCTCAACTGACTGAGCCATCCAGGCGCCCCAAGATTCACTTTATTTTTAGAGAGACAGAGAGAGAACATGTGCAGGGGAGAGGGGCAGAGGGAGAAGGAGGGAGAGAGAGAGAGAGAGAGAGAGAGAGAGAGAGAGAGAGAGAGCAGGCTCCACACACTCAGCATGGAGCCTGATGTGGGGCTCAATTCCACAACCCTGGGATCATGACCTGAGCTGAAATGAAGAGCTAGATGCTCAACTGACTTAGCCACCCAGGTACCCCTGTACTTCTTTTATCATTAGTGAGATTAAACATCGGATTTTAAGGCCATTTAAAACTTGTTGATAAGTTAAAGTAAATATTAATGTCATTTGATCATTTTTCCACTGGGTTTTTGAGTTTATTTTCCCTTAATTTTTAAGAGTTCTTCAAAAGTAATAGATATTAGCCCTTTATCTCTGAATATTAGAAATATTTTCTTTCAGTTTGTCATCTGTCTTTGACATTGTGGTAGTTTATTGCCACACCGAAGGTTTTTAAAATTTTTTTATGGAAGATCTCAAATCAATAACCTAATGTTATACTTGAAGGAATTACAAAAAGAACAAACTAAAACCATAGTTAGTAAAAAGAGGAAATAACAAGGATTAAAACAGAAATTAAAAACTAGATGTGAAAAATAGAAAAACAATCAGCAAAAATAAAAATTGGTTTTTTGAAAAGATGAACAAAATTGATAAATCTTCAGCTAGATTAAGAAAAGTACAGAGAAGAGTAAAATAATTAAAATAATAAATGAAAGAGGAAATATTACAACTGATATCATAGAAATAAAAAAGATTATAAGACTTCTACTATACCACAAATTGGATAACCTAAACAAAAAAGGATAAATTCCTAGAAACATACAACCTACCAAGATTGAATCATGAAGAAAGAGAAAAACAGAACATATTACTATTAAGAAGACTGAATCCATAATAAAAACCTCCCAATAAAGAAAAGCCCAGGTTTCACTGGGGAAACCTATAAAACATTTAAAGAACAGCAACCGTACTCAAATTCATCCAAAATCTGGAGAAGAAATACTTAAATACTTCCAAACACATTCTATGAGGCCAGCATTACCCTAAAATCAAAGCCAAAGATATTGCAAAAACAAAACAAAAACCCCCATAAACTAAATAACCTACTGAATGGAAGATATTTACAAATGATATAGCCAATAAGGGGTTAACATCCAAAATATATAAAGAACTTATATAACACCAAAAAGCAAATAATTCAATTAAAAAGTGAGCAGAGAACTTGAATAGACATTTTTACAAAGAAAACATACAAATGGGCCAACAGACACACACAAGAAGACACCCAACATCACTAACCACAGGGAAAGGAAAAATCAAAACCACAATGAGATCTCACCTTACACCTGTCAGAATGGCTAGAATGAAAAAGACAATACCAAGTTTTGTGAGGATGTAGAGAAAAAGTGGGAAAGTAAATTGGTGCAGCCACTGTGGAAAGAAGGGTCAAAAAATTAAAACTAGAAATACCAAAAGGTCTAGTAATTCCACTATTGGGTATTTACCCAAAGAAAACAAAACACTAATTCAAAAAGATATATGCATCCTTATGTTCACTGCAGCATTATTTATAACAGTCAAGATACAGAAGCAGCTCAAGTGTCCACTGACAGAATGGATAAAGATATGGAATATATACAGAGTGGAGTATTTACTCAGCCATTAAAAATAATATGATCTTGCCACCTGCGACAACATGGATGAACCTACAGGTTCTCATGCTAAGTGAAATAAGTCAGAGAAAAACAGACACCATATGATTTCACTTATGTGTGGAATCTAAAAAACAAAAGAACAGGGGTGTCTGGGTGGCTCAGTCGGTTAAGTGTCCGACTTTGGCTCAGGTCATGATCTCACAGTTCGTGGGTTTGAGCCCCAAGACAGGCTCTGTGCTGACAGCTAGCTCAGAGCCTGGAGACTGCTTCGGATTCTGTGTCTTCCTCTCTCTCTGACCCTCCTCTGCTCATGCTGTCTCTATCTCTCTCTCAAAAATGAATTTAAAAAAAACCACACACATAAAAAACAAAAGAACAAACAGACAAAACCCAAAGAGACTCTTAAATGCAGTTAAGAAACTGGTGGTTGCTAGAGGTGAAGCAGGTAGACAGATGGGCAAAATAAAGAGCATTAAGAGGTACAAACCTCCAGTTATAAAATAAATAAGTCACAGAGATGAAAAGGAGAGCATAGAGAAGTCAATAATATCGAAAACATGTTGTACAATGATGACACTTACCATGGTGAGCACTGAGTAATGTATACAATTATTGAATCACTATTTTGTACACCTGAAACTAATATAACACTGAATGATAATCACACTGTAATTTTTTTAAATAAATAAAAAATTTTGGGGTGCCTGGGTGGCTTAGCCAGTTAAGCGTCCGACTTTCGCTTGGTTCATGATCTCACGGTTTGTGGGTTTGAGCCCCGTGTCGGGCTCTGTGCTGACTGCCAGCTCAGAGCCTGGAGCCTGTTTCAGTCTGTGACTCCCTCTCTCTCTGACCCTCCCCTGCTCACGCTGTCTCTCTCTCTCTCTCCTAGAAATAAAAATTTTTTAAAAAACCCATTAAATAAAAAATGTTAATGCAGATTTTTAAAAAGGCAGAAATAGACCCATAAATACAGAGAACAAACTGATGGCTGCCAGAGGGGAGGCGAGTAGGGATATGAGAAAAATGGGTAAAAGGGAAGGAGCACTGGGTGGCTCAGTCAGTTAAGTGTCTGACTCTTGATTTCAGCTCAGGTCATGATCTCATGGTCTGTGGGTCAAGGCCTGCAATGGGCTCTGTCAGCACAGAGCCTGCTTGTGTCTTCCTCTCCCACCCACCCCCCCTTCTCAAAATAAATAAATAAAGTTAAAAAAAATTTTAAATCAGTAAGGGGGAGTGGGAGATACAGGTTTCTAGTTATGGAATAAGTCACAAAGGTAAAAAGTATAGCACTGGGAATACAGTCAATGGTATTGTAATAGCGATGGACGGTGACAGATGATAGCTGTACTTGTAGTAAGTATAGCAAAATGTATAGATTTGTTGAATCACCATGCTGTACATCTGAAACTAATCTAATACTGTATGTCAACTATGCTTCAATTGAAGAAAAGAAAAGAAAAAAAAACCTATACCAATATCCCTGATGAATATAGATGCAAAAATCTGGAAGAAAATATCAACCTGAATTCAACTGTACATTAAGAGGACTACATACCGGGGCACATGGGTAGCTCAGCCGGTTAAGTGTCTGACTCTTGGTTTTGGCTCAGGTCATGTTCTCATGGTTTCATGAGTTTGAGCCCAATGCTCAATTAAAATCAGCGCAGAGCCTGCTTGGGATTCTCTCTCTCTCCCTTTCTCTCTGCCTCTCCCCAACTTGCGCTATCTATATAAAACATTTATATTTAGGGGCGCCTGGGTGGCTTAGTCGGTTAAGCGTCCGACTTTCGCTTAGGTCATGATCTCACGGTTCGTGGGTTTGAGCCCTGCGTTGGGCTCTGTGCTGACTGCCGGCTCAGAGCCTGGAGCCTGTTTCAATCTGTGACTCCCTCTCTCTCTGATCCTCCCCTGCTCATGCTGTCTCTCTCTCTCTCTCCTAGAAATAAATAAAAATATTTTAAAAAAATTTATATTTATATTTTTACATTTATATTTATATTTATATTTAGGACTATATACCATGACCAAGTGGGATTTATCCCTGTGTTTCAAGGATGGTTCAACATATGAAAATCAATAAATGTTAGACTCTACATTAACACAATGAAGGATAAAAATCACATGACCATCACAGATGCAGAAAAAGCGGTTGACAAAATGCAACACACGTTAATGATAAAAACACTAAACAAACTAGGAATAGGACATTCTCTCAAAATAATAAAATTCATATATGAAAAGCCCACAGCTAGCAACATAGTTAATTAACAGTGAAAACTGAAAGCTTTTGTTCCCTAAGATCAGGAAGAAGGCAAGGATGCCTACTCTCACCACTTCTTTCAACATAGTACTGGATGTCCTAGCCAGAGTAATTACGCAAGAAAAAGAAATTAAAGGCATACAAAAGGAGAGGAAGAAGCAAAATTGTCTGTTTGCAAATGACATGATCTTATACACAGGACACCCTAAAGATTTTATTCATGTACACAAACTGTTAGAACTAATAAGCAAATTCAACAACTGCAGGATAGAAAATCAAGATACAAAAATCAGTTGTGTTTCTCAATACAAACAATTAACCATCTGGGAAGGAAATAACCTCATTTATAGTACCATAAAAAATAATAAAATATTTAAAATAATCATAACCAAGTAGGCAAAAGACTGTACACTATGAAACACTGCTTAAAGAAATTAAAGAAGACGCAAATGGAAAAACATTCCATGTTCATGGACTGGAAGATTTAATATTGTTAAAATATGAGTGATCCACAGATTTAATGCTATACCTATACCAATCCACTGGCACTTTTTGAAGAAACAGAAAAAATATCCTAAAATGTATACAGAATCTCAAAGAACCCCAAATAGCCAAAACAATTTCTTTTTTTTTTTTTAATGTTTTATTTATTTCTGAGAGAGAAAGAAAGGAAGCATGAGCAGGGGAAGGTCAGAGAGGGAGGGAGATACAGAATCTGAAAAAGCTCCAGGCTCTAAGCTAGCTGTCAAGCACAGAGCCGGACATGGGGCTTGAACCATGAACCCTGAGATCATGACCTGAGCCAAAGTCAGACACTTAACTGACTGAGCCACTCAGGTGCCCCCAAAACAATTTTAAGAAAGAAGAATAAAGCTGGAAGCCTTGTATTTCCTTATTTCAAAACATATTACAAAGCCAGAGTAACCAAGATAGTATAATGTTGGCAGAAAGACAGACATACAAACCAATGCAATAAAATAGAGAGCTCAGAAATTAACCCTTGTGTATATGGCTAAAGGGTGCCAAGACTGTAAAATTAGGAATGACAATCTCTTCAACAAATATTGCCAGGAAACTGAAATATCTGCCTATAAAAGAATGCAGTTGGACATTTATCCTATACCATATACCATATAAATTAACTAAAAATAAATTAAAAACTTAAACATTAGACATGAAACTACAGAACTCTTAGAAGAAAACATAAAAGGAAAGCTTTGTAACTCTGGAATGGGTAATAATTTCTTGGATATGACACTATAAACACAAGCAAGAAAAGCAAAAATAGACAGGTGGGACTCCATCCAACTAAAAATCTTCTGCACAACAAAGGAAACAAACAGCAGAGTGAAAAGGCAACCTACAGAATCAGAGAAAATATTTGCAAACCATATGTTGGATAAGGCATTAATGTCCAGAATATTTAAAGAATACCTACAACTCAGTAACAAGTAACCCAATTTTAAAATGGCCAAGGGACTCAAATACACATTGCTCCAAAGAAGATAAACAAATGGACCACAAGCATATGAAAAGATGCTCAACATCACTATTCATCAGGAAAATGCAAATCAAAGCCACAATGGCGTATCACTTCGTACCAATTAGGACAGCCACTGAACAGGTGCCTGCGTGGCTTAGTCGGTTAGGTGTCTGACTCTTGATTTTGGCTCAGGTTATGATCTCAAGCTCCGGGTCAGAGCCTTCTTGTGATTCTCTCCCTCCCTCTGTCTCTGCTCCTTCCCTGTTCGTGCCTTCTCTCTCTCTCTCAAAAATAAATAAACTTAAAAAAAAAAAAAAAAGATAGCCACTGGAAAGAAAAGAAAAGAAAAAAATGAAAAAGAAAGGAAAGCAAAGCAAAGTGTTGGTGAGGACATGGAGAAATTAGAATCCTTGCACTGTTGGTGGGATTGCAAAATGATGCAGCTCGTATAGAAGGTTTCCCAAAAAACTGAAAATAAAAGTATCATATGATCTAGCAATCCCAATTCTGGATATATATGCAAAAGAACTGAAAGCAAGGTCTCAAACAGATATTGGCACACCAATGTTCAATGCAGCATTATTCACAATAACCAAGACATGGAAGCTACCTAAATGCCCACGAATGGATAAAGAAACTGTGTTATATATATATACAATGGACTATTATCCAACCTTAAAAAAAAAAGGAAATCCTCTTATATGCCACAATGTCGATGAATCTAAGTGAGCTAGAACAATCACAAAAAAACAAAAGATTGCATGGTCCTGCTTGTAAGAGATACCTAAAGTACTCAAAACTTAGATGTAGTAGGACTAGGGAAAGAGGGAAACAGAGTCGTCACTGTTTCAGTGATGCAAGATCAAAGAGTTCTAAAGAGCTATCGTGTAACAATATGCCTATAGTTAATATTGAAATGTACATTTAAAATTTTTGAAGGCAGGGCATCTGGGTGGCTCAGTTGGTTAAGTACCCAACTCTTGACTTTGTCCCAGGTCATGATCTCACGGACTGTGAGATGGTGCCCTGCGAAGGCCTTCGTGCTGACAGCGTGGAGCCTGCTTGGGAGTCTCTCTCTCTACCTCTCCCCCACTCTCTTGCTTGTTCCTGCACTCTCTTTCCAAACAAATAAACAATAAAAAAAATTTTTAAGAGGGTATAATAATGGTTTTTTACCACAGTAAAAACATTTTGTATGTAGTCTTTCATCACATCTGGATTTTGAGTCTCACTGGCCTTCCCATAAGACTTTCTATAAGCCCATGTTACAGAGAAATTCACTGGTGTTTTCTTTTGGTACTTACCTTCTTCCCCCGTCCCCTCTTAAATCTAGATCTCTGATCCATTTGAAGTTTTTGCTGGCATATGATATGAGGTATGGATTTACTTCATATATTTCCCTGTGTCCTAGCACCATCTATTAAAAAGTACATTTCTGTCCCAATGACTTGCAATGCTATCTTTATTATACACTAAATCCCAGATGTACTTTGTTCTATTTCTATACTTGTTATTCTAAAGTTTATTTATTTTGAGAGACAGAGAGAGAAAGAGAAGGGGCGGGGAGAGAGGATTCAAAATGGGCTCTGTGCTAACAGCAGAGAACTCAGTGTGGGGCTCAAACTCACAAATCATGAGATCATGACTTGAGCCACAGTCAGATGCTTAACTGACTGAACCATCCAGGTGTCCCTTGGCACTTGTTATTCTATTCCAATGGCCTGTCTGCAACTTTGTCTGCCATACCACACTGTTTTAATTATATAGAGTCTTTACAGTGATATGTTTTAATATCTATTAGGTATAGTCACTCTTCATAGGTTTTCTTTCTCAGTGTTTTCCTAGCTATTCTTACATGTTTACTTTTCCAAATGAACTTCAAAAACATGTTTTCTGGCTCCATAAATAAATTTAATAATGTTACTGGGACTGGACTGATTTTATAAACTAATTTAGGGAGTCCTGCCATCTTTGTGACGTTGAATTACTTTATGAAAGAACAAGGGATGTTTTTCCACTTATCATGTCTATGTTGTGTCTTTCAGGGTGTTAAAGTTTCCTTCATAAAGGCTATACACATTTCTTAAGTTTTTCCTAAATGTGTCCTTTCTATTGCTTTTGTAAATGAGGTTTGCTCTACCATTGTATCTTTTAATTAGTTACTGTTTGCATATATGAAGGCTACTGATTTTTGTATTAATTTTATATCTGGCTACCTGACTGAATTATTGTGTTAGATTTTGTTATTGACTCTCTTGGGTTTTTTTTTTTTAATGTTTATTTTTGAGAGACAGAACACGTGTGGGAGAGGCAGAGAGAGAGAGAGAGAGAGAGAGAGAGAGAGAGAGAGAGAGAGAGAGAGAGAGGGAAACACAGAATCTGAAGCAGGCTCCAGGCTCCAAGCTGTCAGCACAGAGTCCAACATGGGGCTCAAACTCACAGACCGCAAGATCATGACCTGAGCCAAAGTCGTCCACTTAACTGACTGAGGTTAAGTGCCAGGCACCCCGAGTCTCTTGGATTTTCTAAATAAACATCATATCAAGTACAAATACAGTTTTACTTGGTCTTTTCTAATTCTTACACCTCTAGTTGATCTGGGTTGTCTTTAACCTTTAGAATTAAAAAAAAAAACCAAAAACTCTCACAAATAAATTTTTAAAAACTGAACAGCTCAACTATAAAAAATAGGCTGAGGCACAGAACAGGTAGTTTACAGAAGAAGCATAAAAAGGTCAGTTAACATATTCAAAAAAGGGTGCCTAGGTAATTCAATTGGTTGAATGTCTGACTCTTGATTTCTGCTCAGGTCATGATCTCAGCTTGATCACAACAATCAAGATTTACAAGGCCCATAACATTTGGATAATAACAAAACATGTTCTTCTCTCCCGTAGGGAGTTTATCAGCAGACCAAAGAACTAATTAAACCACCCATCTATTTTCCAAAATGATAAGCCCTGGCCCATATATTGGTGTCGAAAGAAGTTCACAGTTACTCTATTAGCAAAGCCTATTATGGATAAGAACAGGCAACTCTCTTAACCGGATTTACTCATTTACCACCATACAATTCATCTTGATCTCTGATAAGAAGTCACTTCCGAAGTTCAGTCCCCAGACGCAGCTGACTCTGGATATCTCTGCTAGAGGCACATGTGAAAGCTGGGTATCATTTTCCAACACTAATGTTTGAGCTGAAAAGGTGATACAAATACTCTAAAGTCCTTTTTTGTTGTTTTTTTATTTGAGGTAGCTAATTGCTCTAAAATTGAACTTTAAAGGAATTGTCAGACTTACTTTCCATCTTAGGCATCAATTGTGACCATAACACACATGTAGAAATTCTATCATGCCTTGATGTACGGGAAAAAAATGTACTAGAGTAAGGGTATTGGAAATGTCAGAATCTGTTGGCTAAGCACAAAGAACAGAATTGGATCATACTTAACTCTGAATAAATATAAGCTCTTTATACCACATTTGCAACATGAAATATTAAGTCTACTTAGATTTGATTATAATTAATTGAAATGTTGTAGGTACTAATAAGCCTCCACCAAATAAGAAAGGATTTTCCAGTCACACTTAATAACACCATTAAATCCTTTCTATGCACCCATCGGTTTACTGTGAATGCCTGTAACTTTACTAAACACACCCTCCATTCTTATGCCACTTTTGCATGTGACATGTAAATGTAACCCTTCCTAAGGATGCAGTGACAAAGAGGTGAAGTTCAACTCCCCACAATTTCTACAACTTACTAGCTCTACTTCTGCTGCTACTGTTGATTCCTTCTTATTCATTGGAGGCCACAATTTGCTGAGTTTTCCTTTGCAATTTAGTTAATTTTTAATGTACTGAAAAATGTATTTTTTACCCAAAACTCGTGCTTGCATGCCTCCACCTTCATGTTCCCCTTGTGATAGTACTATAGTACACTCATATCTTTAAATATCTTCACAGTTTTAAATTACCTTTTCCTCCCTATTTTATCTCCTCTCTGGTCTTCTTGCTACTATCTTAAAAAAGTCCCTGTGAGACAAATATCCCAAACCTTATTCTTTTTTAAAATATTTTATTTTATTTTTTTTTCTTTTTTACAAATAGTTTATTGTCAAGTTGGTTTCCATATAACACCCAGTGCTCATCACCACAAGGGCCCTCCTTTTTAAAAAATATTTTAAAAATTTATTTAAATAAAGTTTATTTATTAAATAAGATAAATCTTATTTATTATTGGCAGACAGAGAGAGACAGAGCATGAGCATGGGGGAAGCATGGGGGAAGTGTAGAGAGAGAAAGGAGACACAGAACCTGAAGCAGGCTCCAGGCTCTGAGCTGTCAGCACAGAGCCTGATGTGGGGCTCAAACTCACGAACTGTGAGACCATGGCCTGAGCTGAATTTGGTTGCTTAACAGACTGAGCCACCCAGGCACCTCACCCAAACCTTACTCTCTTAAACCCTATTCAAGATCTCTGCACCTAACTAAGAGATATAGTCAGCTAACCAGTATTTGATTCACAGACTACACTTTCCTGCATTGGGGTAAATCTGAAAGAACTGGTATAGGGGCGCCTGGGTGGCTTAGTCGGTTAAGCGTCCGACTTTCGCTTAGGTCATGATCTCGCAGTTCGTGGGTTCGAGCCCAGCGTCGGGCTCTGTGCTGACTGCCAGCTCAGAGCCTGGAGCCTGTTTCAGTCTGTGACTCCCTCTCTCTCTGACCCTCCCCTGCTCATGCTGTCTCTCTCTCTCCCCTAGAAATAAATAAAAACATTAAAAAAAAAAAAAAGAACTGGTACAAAAGAGCGGGGGCTAGAGATCACAGTTAGGTTTTAGTTGATAAAGGTCAAAATGTTACAGTAAAGGTCACTATAGCCTTTTTTCTGTATGTGATCAGCCTGGACATAGGATGTAGAGAATCATCTTTTTGGTTCCTAATTCTTTTATTATATGCTATAAAAACAAACAAAAAAGGGAGGGGAACCCCCACAAATCTCCCAAAAGTCCAGGGATGAGGGTTTAGAGGCTGAAACCCTTCTGGACTGGTCAGAACCTACTGCTGCTGAACCTGCGCCCCAGCCTCAAAAGTGCCTAGAAAATCAGGCTGGGGTCGTGGCAACAAAGAAGAGCTCCTGAGATGTTTTTCTATATCCAGTGGTACCTCCCTCTAATCCATTCCCTAACTAACAACTACTTCTATTCTTCCTTTTCTCCAAAATATCTATTTAGCTCTCACATATGTTCGGCCCTGTGTCAGGCACTGGACACAGTAATGGTAGAGCATGTGGTCTGTAGATGGAGCAAACTACTAGAACAAACACAAATCTATGTACCTGCTCTGCTGAAATCCTTCAATGGTATTCAAGATTCCTTAAGATCTCATCCCTGGCTATCTTTTTGGCCTCATCTCCCAAACTACTTCCGGGTTCTTGCATTCTAAGTTCCAGCCATAATGAACCCCTTTCAGGTCTAGTGTCTGATGCTATTTCACTCAGTCTGTCTGCTACGACACAGTTTAGATGTCTTGCTCTTTGAGAAAGCCTCCTTTGATCAAGCAAGACCAGGTTACGTATAAGGGAAAATTCTAGGATGGCATGTGACCTCTTTTTTTCTTATGAGAGAAGAAGAAAGGGTGCTCTGGAGCAGGAGGGAGAGGCAGAGGAAGGGAGAGAATCCCAAGCAGCCTCCAAGCTCAGTGTGTAGCATGACTCGGGACTCGATATCATGAGTCGGTTCATGAACTGAGCTGATATCAAGAGTCAGTTACTCAACTGACTGAGCCACCCAGGGGCTCCTAACCTCTATTATTATTTTTTTTAACGTGACACTTCTCATTCCTTCCTTTCAGTGTATGAAAATACGTATCTAACAAAATCAGTTCACAAAATGTCTGACACAACTCTTCAACCATGTCCTTTCGTTTTCTCTAAATCAGTTTCTGAAAGGATGTCATAAACACCGTTTTCTTTTTTTTTAGTTAATTTATTTTTGAGAGAAAGAGAGATCATGCATGCTCATGAGTGGGGGAGAGGGGCAGAAGAGCTGGAAGAGAGAGAGGATCCCAGTCAGGCTCCACACTGAAGACAACGAAGTGCCTGATCTCGCAACCGACCCTGGTATCATGACCTGAGCCGAAATCAAGAATTGGACACTTAACTGACTGAGTCACCCAGGCGCCCTCACCCTGTTTTCCAATTCAAGAAAAGGTTAAAAGGTTGGCTGGTACAGGAGTCAAAAATCTCAAGAAAATAAGAATACTGCAATTAGTCTGATAACTTAATTCTACTACTTCTTCAAAAAAAATTGTTTTTTAATGTCTACTTATTTTTGAGAGAGACACACAGCGTGAGCAGGGAAGGGGCAGAGAGAGAGAGAGGGAGACACAGAATCTGAAGCAGATTCCAGGCTGTGAGTGCAGAGCCCAATGTGGGTCTCAAACTCACAAGCTATGGGATGACCTGAGCTAATGTTGGACACCCAACCGACTAAGCCACCCTGATGCCCCAATTCTGCTACTTCTGAAGGCAGTAAATGTGCTGCAGAGACTGTCTTAGCAGAGCGGACAGCAGATGGGCATGGGATGGGCTTGCCATGCCACCAGTCCTCCTGAGTGTCTATGATTTGTTTCTCTGCTCATCAGTCCTGTCCATGATATGGCAAGAGCAGGCTCCCATGGCCAGCCACAGCATGTTGCCTTTTTGCTTCTCATGGGTACCTTTTGGGTCAAAAGAAATAAAGTTTAAGAATTTACTAATGTGAAATTTCACTGTGAGTTTTTGTTCCAGCTCCATTAGTAAAAAGACTGATCTACAGCTCTGGCAAACACAGAAGTATCTGCCTCTTCCAGCAGTCCCTGAGTGCGCCGGGTACCATGCCACATGGCCTTAGCCCTCCACTTTCTTATTTACTCATGTTGTCTTTGTACTTGTCTGTACGTGTTAGAAGGCTCCCTTGCTGACCTTGAGTGCAGAAACGTCGTATTTGCGGTTGGAGCCCCAGCAAATATTGAGTATCTGTCTATCACACGTGGCACATAACAGATAATAAACGACTGATGAATGAACTAATATAGACTTGCTTGGCCCTTCAAGGGAAAAAAAAAACCCAAATATTCAAAGCTTTCAGGATACAGAGTTCATACTACAGTCACTAGAAACTATTCTGCTGGTAAATTTCAGTTCCTTCTCACCTGATCGGTAACGTTCATCCCTGGCTCCCCCAGATCGAGTTCGGTGGTACTTGGAAGGAGCAGAAGTTTGAGCTGCAGATGGAGCAGGTGTCTGGTTTCTATGTTCTTTCTGTACTGCTGATTCGGTTTCTAAAAAAGGAAGTTTGGAATATGGTTACCTGATAACAATAGTAACTACAGTTTTCTGAGCACTTTGTGGCATTCTCACAACACTCTGAGGTAGGTACCATTTCCCCATTAGAGAGCTTCAATACACATACCTAAAAATGGTGCAAAGACAGCCAGGCTAAAAAATATCATCTTAATTGTCAACAGGTGATAGGAGAGAAATAGCAAAAAGATAAACGTAAAGTGAAAAGGCCATTCCAGAAGAATTTTTTTTTAACGTTTATTGTTTTTTGAGAGAGACAGAGCATGCACAAGGGGGAGGGGCAGAGAGAGAGGGAGACACAGAATCTGAAGCAGGCTCTAGGCTCTGAGCTGTCAGCATAGAGCCCAACACGGGGCTCGTTCTTGTGAACAGCGAGATCATGACTTGAGCTGAAATTGGACAGTTAAGGGACTGAGCCACCAGGCACCCCCCAAAGACTTGAAGAACTGATGGGGTAGGGGGATGGAGGGGTGTATATGACCTTCTAATCCTGCATTCACGGTACAACAAATAGCTTGGGGACCTTCAGCCTCCCGACCATAAGTTACTCCCAATAAACATGTCACTTAAGCAAAACTACAGTGCTTATTATGTAAACAGTTTTGAGTCAAGTCTAATTAGCCCCTCTTTCAACTGGAGTCACCCACTGAACTTGCCTTGCCCCTTTCCAGTACCTGACTTGTCCCTATTCTCTGCCCTATTAATGTTCACTGTCTTATCAAGAATATGGGGAAGTGGGAAATAAACAGGTAAAATAATCAGAAGTAAAATACTTTAAGTTCAGTCCCACAAACCATGAGATCATGCATGATATGAGTTGAAACCAAGAGTTGGATGCTTAACCAACTGAGCCACCCAGGTGCTCCTCATATACTGTTTTTAAGAAGGCAAGAAGAATATATTTTAGAATGCTCTCCACTAAAGTGCTTTTATGGATCTAGAAATGTTTTCTTTTTTATGGTTCCTGGCAGCTGAAATTTTTAATATAAAATATATTAACTGAGCAGAATCTATTTTAACACTGATATTTTGAAATGTAATGTCTGGGATTGTAAACTGAAGTTTTAAATCAACTTAAATTCTTTTGACAGTCCATTTCACAGAAAAGCTTTACTGAGTTCTTAGTATTTTCATACCTAGCTTCATCTCTTAGTATATAAAGAGTCAACAAACTATAGCCTATGTCTGTTTTTATAAACAGTTTTATCAGAACATGGCCATGCGCATCTGTTCACACACCGCCTATATATGCTTTCATGCTGTAAGGTACATGAAGTAATTAGACAGAGACTGATGGTCCTCAAAGCGTAAAGTATCTACAATCCTGCCCTTTATGAAAAAGCTTAACAACTCCCACTGTATAATAAAAGTTAACATTTAAGGGTTTGTTTTATGCTAGGCACTGCATACAGGTTTTCTCATGTTACTTATTTCTCATAACAATCCTAAAAGTTAGCAGTAACACTTTAAACTTATTACAGAAAAGGAATCAGAGACATGGACTATTTTATGCAGTCACACAGAGCCAGGGAATGGCAAGAGGCAGGATTCCAACCTGAATCTGTCTAACTCCACTGGTTCTCAATCATAAAAGGTTATGGGGAGGGAAAAGAAAGAGAGAGAGAAAGAAAGAAAATAAGGAAGGAAGGAAGGAAGGAAGGAAGGAAGGAAGGAAGGAAGGAGAAAGGGAAGGGGGAAGAGGGAGTGAGAAAGGGGGAAAGGGAAAGGGGAGGGGAAGGGGAGGGGAAGGGAAGGGAAGGGAAAGGGGAGGAAAGGAAAGGAAGGAAGAAAAGGTTATGAAAATTCTCCCAAGACTGTTAGGAGGAATGCAAACAAAATTAATAATGTAGTTTAAGAACATCTAAATGCTTCAGGATTTACAGTCAGCAGGTAGATAATAGTTCTTTAAAAAAAAAAAAACAACAACAACTCAGGGACACCTGGGTGGCTCAGTCAGTTGGCGTCCAACTTCGGCCCAGGTCATGATCTCACAGTCAGTGAGTTTGAGCCCTGCGTCTGGTTCGGTACTGACAGCTCAGGGCTGGGAGCCTGCTTTGGATTCTGTGTCTCCCTCTCTCTCTCTGCCCTCCCCCCACCTCAAAATAAATAAACATTAAACAATTTCTTAAAAAATCACTTGCCACCCATAAGAGACTCTTAAAAACAGAGAACAAACTGAGGGTTGCTGGCAGGGTTTTGGGTGGGGGAATGGGCTAAATAGGTGGTGGGCGCTTGTTGGGATGAGCACTGGGTGTTATATGTAAGTGATAAATCATCAAATTCTATTCCTGAAATTACTACTATACTATATATTAACTACCTTGAATTTAAATTAAAAAAAAAAATCACTTGCCTTCATGTACATGATTCTGCAAAAAGCCCCTCCAAACAAAGTTTTCAGCCATTCATAGAGAAATTATTTAAAACATATTCCAATTAACTTTAGAGAACAAAAAATATACAGGGGCTATTTTTATTTGCATTGTCAGATGATCTATACAGTAAGGAAATCAGAATAGCACACATGAGCTACTTTGCCTGTAAGGATGCACAGCAAAATTGGTTTGACTTAGAGCACTAAGTTTAAAGCTTTGTATTACTTTGGGGGGTAAGGTATCACAGTGAGTATACATCTGAATTACTCATCACTGATTATTTTTTAAATTAAATAAATAGATCTGGTAGGGCTGACCAAATCACCCTGCTCCAAAACATGAGGGCTTCTGAATGAGATAGCTAATGATCCAAAGGATGGAAAGAATGAACATGGATTTTCATTTCACAAAGGATGGACACCAAAGGTTTATGTATTTTTTTTTAACCATTCCTCTCTTGCTTTTACTTTGTACTTTTCAATGTAGTTTTAACTAGGAGAAAGAAGATAAGGCAGGTTAAAAATAAAAATTGATTCAAAAAAGTGACAGAGCAGTGATAGGGAAGCCAGGAGTTGATACATTTGTTTGAGGGAAAATGAAAGAGAATGAACACTTCCACTCGGGATTATCTAGGCATTATCAGAGATCAAACCACAAGAAAATGTAACACAAATACAGACATCTAATGAGAAGTGAGAGTCAGATGACATTTAGCAAGCAATCTACTGAGCTGGTACAAAAAACAAAACTAAATCAAAACAGCAAAAAACAAAACAAAACAAAACAAAAAAAACCCCACACAAAACAGGCCGCACAACGCGCTATTCACCAAGCAACATTACTATGATGCTCTGCAGTGTTTGTCTCAGTTCTTTCAGGAATTTTGTCATCCAAGCAGACCAGGTCCTTTTTGGGTCTAAAACCATGACAATCATTGTGTTGTATCTTGTCAGAAATGGAACCAGAAGGTCAATTTGCAGTTTCAATAAGTGGCTAACAAGTTTATTTAGTGAGCATTCCTCAGGTGCCCACAAAGCGCAATGCCACAAAAACATGGATTTCTGACAGAATAATCTTGGCTTAAATGTGCAATAGACCTGGCTTCAAGTTCAAGAGAAGTTATAAAAAAAAGAAGAGGAAGAAAAGAAAAAAAGGTAAAAGAATTCTTAAGAATTGAATCTCTTTAAGTGTAACAGGGGAGCTTAATGAGGAAACTAAATAATTCTTCATTTCCTTAGGTAATCTCTATATCCAATGTGGGGCTCAAACTCACCACCGTGAGATTAAGAGCAGCAAGCTCTTCAGACTGAACCAGCCAGGTGCCCTATAGATAGTTCTTCTGAAAGTAAATAATCATTCTCCTCCAAATTATATGAATTTTATAAAATTTTATTACCATGTGCTGGTGTTTGTTTTTTAAAATATAATATTTATAAATATATTTTACATGTGCATTGAAAAAACTGGAAGCAAGTACAATAAAATGTTAATAGCAATTATCTCTAAGGGATGAGATTCTGAATGTTTTATATATTTTTCCATAGCGTTTACTGGGATGCTGTAACTTAGAAAAGTTACCTTTTCCAGAATATAAAAATAATATATGTTCCTTACAGAACATCAAGGCAATAGTTAAGTATAAAGAAGAAAATTAAAATGATACAGGGATCTTCTTAATTCAAGATCATACCCGACAGAATAGATTCTGACCAAAATAGGTTAAAATTAATACTCAGTTTTCAGCTCTTTAGATAAATTATGACTGTACCAGCAGGACTTTCCAATCTTCTAACTGGAAAATCATGTCTCCTTTCCCAAAAGTGACAAATCAATGTGTGTTTGGGAGAGGGGGGGATACTATGTCCTGGCTGGATTAAAATAATTTTGGAATCTATTCCCACCTTAGCTTACTTGCCAGGGCAACAATTTGTCACGGAAGGGGTAGGGAACAATGTACCTCAGCTCTCTCCTCAAAGAGGGGGGTTAAGGGGACATGGGAGCACAACAGGGCTTTATTTGACAACATGTCCATGTCAGTGGGGCAGGCAAGATGCTGCTTAAAGATGAATCATTCCCTAGCCAGGGTTTCACACTCCACCAGATCCCAGGAATTACCTGGGGCCTGAAAATGGAGATTTCTAGATTTTGAATAAGATGCATATAGTTTCACGATCACTGAAACTAATAGCTAAGATAAAATGCACTACATGTATCAACACAATAAGATATTACACACCACAAAAAAATTAAAAATATGTTGATTCTGTTCATAGTCTAAATGAAATCATGTCAAGTGATAAAAGAACACAAAATACTATGTCCATAATGTGATTACGAGTGTGTGCATAAAAACTACTTATATTTACTTATAAGGATCAAATAGGACATAAAATCCTGTAAGTAGCTAGAATGAGGTAATAATGAGGCACTCTGTAGTTCTTTACCATTTCATTCTTTTGCTAATAGAGTTATGTATAAATCAAAATAATTAAAAATAGTAAATACAGGTAAGTGAGGGAACAAGAGCTGTGGACCTTACAAATCAAGTCTCTGTCAAAACTCCTAAATTCAAGTGTGAAACATACTTGAGATTCAAAGAAAAAGATTACTCTCTCATTATTATACAATGACTATCAATTTGAGGATTCCTAATATTTTGGTCAGTTGTACAACATATCCACTAGGGGTCGCCATTATGTTTAAATAGTGATGATACTGATTTAATAAAGTTTCTGAGAAACGAGATTTTAATTTCTTCCACAACACAATGCCTTCCTTCTCAAGGATCAACACATACATAATTTATTGTTCTCTGCCAAATACAGTCTTCCATGATGCCATTGTTTGAACACAGATATTAACAGTGATAACTTGAAAAAGAAGCTATGTAAAATTTCCATTCAGAAAGATGGAAGAAAGCCAATCTCAGCTTCTTATCTTTCAACTCTGCCTATGATTTAACAGATATTCTCACCTGTAAGAGTAACGGAGTAGAGCAGGATGTGCTCTGAGAACCAAACAACATAATAATGCAACTTTTTTTAGTTGCTCGCCTTGTTTAGTGGTTAGTCCATGTTCACTCATCTTGGTGCTGATGTTCAGAGAAGAAGTTAAATAAGTGATCGCCAATTCATGTGTATCTTTTACATTGTGATATGTACTGAGAAGGAAAAAAACAAGGCTCTCTAAGTCCACAGAATGGGCAATTTCGTTTGTATTAGAGTTTCAGGGAAGGTCTGTTAAGAGGAGACACTGGTGTAGGCTCTAGGTAGGCAGAGAGAAGGAAAAGCCACTTTCTATAAAAGCATGGTATTTGCAGAAGTCCAGTGAGGGAGAAAACTCTGACAAGAGTAAGAGAGACTGGTAGGCACAGTGAAAGAGATGGAGCAAGATACAAAATGAGGCTGGAAGAAAAGCAGGGCCGGGTCACTCTTTGAAAAGATTTAAATGGGAAATGATAGAATAACAATAACAACATTTCTACAGCTCTCATTTTAGCTTCACAATAACATAATCTGATAGACACCATTAAGGAAGTAGAACACCCAGCACAGATTAAATTTAGTTTTCTATACTGAGAGAATACCAATAATCACCTTGAATCACTTGGGAAATCTTCCCTTTGGAGGACAAGGACCCCCAGCCTGCCTTACAAGGATGGGTGATAAACCTCACTGCCTGGGGAAAGGGAGGAAAGAATGAGAGTGTTTGCATTTGGAATCTGGGAAAGGCGCCACCTGCCTGCTTCCTAGGGGTGGATTCTGGGAGAAAGGGGAGGTAGGGGTTCTGGGTCTGTGAAGTGGCAGATGTCTGAACAGATCCTGACCCAGAGCTTCCTGGGCCCCTGGCCATGAGGAAATGGTTGAGCATGGAGCTAAAGAGCTCTGTCCTGAGAGGTCACCTGTCGGACCTTGGCTGAGCCGAGCAGAGACAAGCTCCTCCTTCGAAGCATGCCTAGCAGTGGGTCAGTATCACTGGCCACAAGGTGACCACCAGTGTTTAAAAGTACTCCATGAGGCACTGGAAAGCAGCAGCTGACTATGGGGCTTTTCCCTTTTGGGTGTGGAAGCAGTACTGACTACCTCTCCCTTTGCACTATCTCCCACGGGGTCCTTGAACAATTCAGAGAAGCCCCCAGAGGAAGATAGTGGACTTCCTTCTGATAAGGGATGTGGAAACAAACATGACTGCAATGTGTGTCCACTCCAGACTTTAATATCAAACCTAGCAAATGAAAGAGCAGCACTGGGACTAGAATAAAAAAATTCTGAGTTCTTTCCATTAGGATGTGATCCTTACACGGGAAGGAACTGTTAAATCAAAATGGGATAGATAAAATAAATCCCACCTATGCCCCTCCACACCCACACACACAAAGAGGCAAGCTGCCTACTTAATATTTATATAGTTGGAAATGTTCTGTAGCATTCCAAAATGCCATTCCTTATTTCAATAGCTGGTTTTAAGTTCATGTCCTTTTGAATTTTCATAGTACGTTGTTTAGAACTCTCTTACAATGCTTATCTTACTGTGTCTTTTATAATCCTCATTTGTATACCTGTCTTATCTCTTACTACAACATAAATAACTCCAGGTCAGAGTCTGGTCTTAATTCATCTTGTATCTCCTACAGTAATTGGCTCTGGGTCTCATAGTGTAGGCACCCAAAATTTTGGCTAAAATAAGTAATTAAGATCTTGTCTGTCTCCTCAGCTCTCCAGCAATGATAGTGAGTGGCTGGGAAAAACAGACAAAAATGGAAAGATACCAATTTAAACGATGTGGATAAATGTTAATCTGAAAAGCCTTATTTGTGTATCTCTATACAAAATAGCTTGTGTATCTCTAAGCTAATACAAGTTTTATGTCAAAAAAAGTGCCTTTCACAATTTTCTTGCTTATGCAAGCTCATTAAGAAAAATAGGGTAGTAAACTAATGGTTAGTAGAGGGAAGGAGAGAAGGGGAATGGATGAAATAGGTGATGGGGATTAAGGAGGGCACTTGTCATGATAAGCGTCAGGTGATTAAAATAAAAACTTAAAAAAAGAGAGAAAAATAAGGTCACAGACTATCCTCAAGAGGGGTTATCAGAGGCCTCAGACAAACAGCATTCGATGCCAGTTTTCTCTGACTTCATTTTAACTCAGTCATATACACAATCTCAAAGGCAGGACTGAATGGAGAAGAAGAACGGTGATGAGAGGGGTGTGGAGCCGTGGGCAAATAGAACAAGGTACACAGACCAGGAGAACCGGTGAGCAAATACCCTCTAGCAAAATAAGCAGTGATCACAAAAGAAATCGAAGTTTGGGAAAACCCTCTGGGTCACATCTTACCAGGGCAAGCTACAGAATGTCAACACATAACCAAATTCATTAAACTGATAGGTCTTATTCCCAAAAGGGCAGCAGGTGAGGGACTGGGGGAAAAAATAATGTGCAAACCTAGACCAAGAGGAGACATGGAAAAGGTGAGATTCTATTCTAAAGCCAAGCGACAAGCACAATTAAAGTGAAGTGAAAGACCGTGGGGACAAACGCTAAGGATGAAGAAGGAAAACACATACGCAAACAATTTCAAATACAGGAAGACAGAATGGACTGTTTATATCAATGGCATCAAAAGCAGAAGCTGTGGTGATGTCCTAAAGCAAGAAACGTGGACCTCAAAGAAGATGCCACTACTGAGCTTCAAGGGCAATTTTAAATACTGGAGAGAGCAGACCACCTGAAGCAGGGAGGACTCCCAGTTCGAACACGAGAATCAGGCTGTTTTGGAGACCATCTGATCAGCTTGCTGGCAAACACTGAAAATGAAGCACTAAGGTCTTTGGAATCTTTTAGTTTGACAGAAATTACCTTTGTACAAATTTGGAATAATGCTTACATAGGAATGTTAGGATAAAGAATCCTGAGAGGCATCTGGGTAACTCGGTTGGTTGGGTGTCTGGTGTCCCACTCTTGATTTTGGTTCAGTCATGACCCTAGGGTCATGGGATAGAGCCCTGCATCAGGCTCCATACTGAGCGTAGAGCCTGCTTAAGATTCTCTCCTTCCCTCCCTCTGCCACTTGACCCTGCTTACACATGCTCTTTCTCTCTAGAATAAAAAAAAGTAAAAGTAAGAACAGAATTCTGATTAAAGATGGCAGAATGAATGCTTCTATCTATCCCTACTCCTTCCCAAAATGCCACCAGAATTATGATGAAGACCTGTTAGAGAACAAGAAAACAGTTCAGATCCATACAGGAAGAGAGACAGCACCAAGAGCAGTCTCTACGAAAACAATAATAAAACTAATGGATAATTTTAAGAAAAAGGAAAAAAACCCACAATCCTAGTAAAGCAAAAGGCTTAGTTGTCAATATTTATGTGATTAATAATCTAAGCACTAAGTTTCCTAAGCTGCTGCTAAGGTGCTTGTTCCTTCCGAGGATGCTAAGGCCAGCTCGAGGTAAGGCCCTCACTTCATCAGGTGACAAGCACCGCGCCCAGCAGCACCTGCTCAGCACTCGCCTGCACCATCGCCTCTGTCTCGGACCCTGCCAGCATCTCCTTGGCTCTCATCCTACACGATGATGAAGTGATTGTCATGGAGGAGATCAATGCCTTCATTAAAGCAGCAGGTGTACATGCTTAATCTTTCAGGCTGGATTTGTTTGCAAAGGGCCTGGCCAATGTCAACATCAGGAGCCTCATCTGCAATGTAGGGGCTGGCAGACCTGCACCAGCAGGAGGTCCTGCTCCCACTACCAAGGCTGCCCCAGCTGATGAGTAGAAAGCGGAAGCAAAGAAAGAAGAATCAGAGGAATCTGATGATGACATTGGCTTTGGTCTTTTTGACTAAACCTCTTCTGTAACCTGCTCAATAAAAAACTGAACTCCTTAAAAAAAAAAGCACTGAACGCCAATTTAATAACAGTAATATATTAAGCATACTGCTCAGAATGAGTATGAGATGGGAGATGTGAAGGAAGGGATAAGGAGGAAAATGATGTGTGTGATGTCTATGTAGTTGAGACACTATTATATAAGAGAGGAAGATTCTAATCTTTTATAGTAGGAAATACATAATGACTCAAATTGGGGGAAAAAAAGGCAAGAAATAGTGGTAAAAATATTACTTAGAAACAGAGGTAAATATCAGAAGAAACAGTTAAACGAGTTGGAAGAATCTGCATCTAGGGAAGAAGACACTGCCCATTTTTGTTGTTACAAACCTTGTAGCCCTATTTGACTATTTAAAATAGATTCATTAATTTCATTTAAAACAAAAATAAATTAAAGAGAAATTCCAAATCTCACATGAAAGCCAAAATATTCTGCACAGTCCCCGGGAGCTGGAGCAAGTCAAATTAAAAGATTTACTGAGGGTGGAGACAAGCTGCCAGGATCATCATTCTCCCATCCATACAGTAAACCATTTCTTTCATTACTTGACAACTTTCATCTTCACAGATGTTTACTAAAAGAGATACCGGAAATTCGAAATGTCCTTTCTGTTCAGCTCCACAAACATTTCTAGAACGTATATATACTATACGTCGGCCCTGACGCTAGAAACTGGGGACATAAAGAAGATAAATAATACTGAAAAAAGAATTTTCCTGAGTTAAACGACCAAGACTTTAAGAGTCTAGTAGGGGAGTAAGATACATGAAAAAATCATAATCAGTGGGACAGTTAGGGAGAACTTTTAAAAAATGCAGCTCAGATAAAGGGAGTGGGGACTGTTTTTGATAGGGCTGGTCAAGGAAGGCTTCTCTGTGGAGGTCCTAGTTGAACAAACCTAGTAGAGTGAGGGAGTGAGCCAGGGCAGCAGGAGGTCCCAGGCAGAGTCATCAGCCTTGTCTGACACGGTCTCCTGGTGTCTCCATAGCACTTGGAACCCTGGATGTGCTTAGTAAATCCGTGTTGTCCTACGGTTCTGTCCCTGTATCATTCGAGTAAACTCTTTTCTATGAAAGCTAGCTGAAATATCCATTACTTGTATCCAAAGTATCTTGAGTTAAAGAATGAGACCCGGGGTCAGCCCAGGGAAATTGCCTCCCTTCATAAAATCTTCCATTTTTCTATAACTCTAAGAGTGGGCAAGAGTCACTAATTTACAGAGGAGTTAGAGCACCTGTGGTTTCAAATTTCAGTTCTTAGGGCCATGCCAAAAGAGTTAATTCCTGGCCCCTTCTCCCTGGACATCTGCTAACTGAGGTGTGTGAGAAGCTCTCTATGCAGGCCCAGTAGTTTCCATACTCAAAGATGTGCTATCTATGGGCCATTCATTTCAGAGAGGCCATGGCTCAGATGAGAAGATGTGAACCTGCCAAAGCTTCATTTCTCCCATAACTTTTGATGTGAGAGCTTCTTGAGTCTCTGAATACGATCTGAACCTTTATCAAGACATATTTTTCATAGAACATGGCTCTTCATTTACCAGATAAAAATCTGGTTTTTGTTTAACTAAAGAAACCACAATAGTTCCAATGCTGGGAGATTTAACTAGTTTGATACATGAGGTTTTTGTCATATAGTGACTTTAGAATCTAACCCCTGTGATACCAATGAACTATATCATGCTTATTATTAACCAATATTGTCCTTACTCAAATTTCCACTATTTCTTTTTTTTTAAACAAATATTTATCTTTGAGAGAATGCAAGTGGGGGAGGGGCAGAGAGAGGGAACCAGAGGATCTCAAGCTGACAGCAGCGAGCCCAATATGAGGCTCAAACTCATGAACCAAGAGATAATGATCTGAGCTGATGTCAGACACTAAACCAACTGAGCCACCCAGGTGCCCCTCCACGATCTAATTTCTAAGTATTTTCCTCAACCTTGTGTTCTCGTATACACGTTTCCATTCTCCTGCTATGTTGTTAAATTTTTAAAATCTTAAAGATTATTTAACATTTGAGAAAAATAATCTAAAATATACATAGGTATGCAATCTAAGATAATTTCAACTCCAAATAAATTCCACACAGAAAATCATTTGCTAAATTTTTAGATAAGCATGTGTACATAATTATTTTTGTAATGTAGTGTTGCAGGGAGTATTACTTTTTTTTATTTCAAAAGAGATTAGTGAAGAATACCACTTTTATACACTATACTCAAGTAGTAACCTTCACAATGAAGCTTCTCAGCATTAAATTAATGAGATCTAACAAGGTAACAGAAAGAGTTTAGAAGATGTTATCCTTCCAAAAGGATGATTTAGGAAACTCTAGCAAAAACATTAAAACAAATTTTATTGCATTTAGTTCTACATCAGACATTAATTTAGTAAGTAAGTTTAAAATCTGCATTTCCATGTCATTAAAGGAAATCAAACTAAATGCTTTCTTCAAAATCTACAAAGATATCTGGGGTAAATACTCCATGGGGTAATCTCTTCTTTTGCTACAGAACCTATATGATATAGATTATCCAGCCCTACACACAATTCCATTCTGGGACAGACATGAATAGATTCAAGATCAGAGATGAGCTGAGTGATAAGCACAAATGCAGAGAAATTCCCACTAATAAACCCTCCCGAAAGTATGTAACTACTCTTTGATGGACTGCAGGAAGAAGGAGAATAAACTGAGGAAGGAGTGAGATGTATGAAGAGTAAGCGAGCAAAGACTAAAGCACTGTTAGCTACGTAAGACAGTAATTGATAATTGAAGGGGTATGTAAACAAGGTAGTACTAAAATTTAAGACCAAAAGTAACCATAATCGGTACTGAAGCATTTTTAAAGTATTCGTATTGTCTGGGAGGAGACTTACGATGTCTAATAACTCTAGACAGTTTAGATTGTTTAAAAAGCCTAAGGAGGGGCGCCTGGGTGGCTTAGTTAAGCATCCGACTTTCGCTTGGGTCATGATCTCGCGGTTCGTGGGTTCGAGCCCCGCATCGGGCTCTGTGCTGACTGCCAGCTCGGAGCCTGGAGCCTACTTCAGAGTCTGTGTCTCCCTCTCTCTCTGACCCTTCCCTGCTCACGCTGTCTCTCTCTCTCCTAGAAATAAATAAAAATATTTAAAAAAAATAAAAAAATAAAAAAAAATAAAAAGCCTAAGGAAAAAAACACTACAGGGGCAATGACAGTTACTCATGATAAAAGGAACAATTCACAAAGAAGACATAGTAATTCTTCATGTGTTCCTAGTAACAAAGCTCTACTTCTGACTTTGTAAACTTATTGACTATTATAAAAAAAAAAAACCACTGCTATACACATAGGGGTGCATATGTCCCTGTGAATTAGTGTTTTTGTATTTTTGGGGTAAATACCCAATAGTGTCATTGCTGCATCATAGGGTAGTTCTATTTTTTATTTTTGGAGGAACCTCCATACTATTTTCCACAACGGCTGCACCAATGTGCATTCCCACCAATAGTGCAAAAGGGTTCCTTTATCTCTACATCCTCGCCAACACTTGTTGTTTCTTGTGTTTTTGATTTTAGCCATTCTGATAAGTGTGAGGTGATATCTCGTTGTAGTTTTGATTTCCATTTCCCTAATCAGTGATATTGAGCTTCATTTCATGTGTCTGTTGGCCATCTGGATGTCTTTGGAAAAATGTCCGTTCATGTCTTCTGCCCATTCTTTTAAAAAAATTTTTAATGTTGTATTATTCATTTTTGAGAGAGAGAGGGAGAGAGAGCATGAATGGCGGAGGGGTTGAGAGAGAGGGAAACACAGAATCCGAAGCAGTTCCAAGCTCCAAGCTGTCAGTACAGAGCCTGACTCAGGGCTCGAACTCCTGAACCTCGAGACCATGACCTGAGCCAAAGTAGGACGCTTAACCAACTGAGCCACCCAGGTGCCCCTCTTCTGCCCATTTGTAATTGGATTATTTGGTTTTTGGGTATTGAGTTCTATCAGTTCTTTATATATTTTGGAGACTAACCCTGTATTAGATGTGTCATTTGCAAATATCTCTTCCCATTCAGTAGGTTACCTTTTAGTTTTGTTGATTATTTCCTCCACTGTGCAGAAACATTTTATTTTGATGTAGTCTCAATAGTTTATTTTTGCTTTTATTTCCCTTGCCTCAGGAGACATATCTAGAATAATGTTGCTATGGCTGATGTCAGAGAGATTACTGCCTGTGCTCTCTTCAATGACTTTTGTGGTTTCAGGTCTTACAGTTATGTCTTTAATCCATATTGAGTTTATTTTTGTACAGGGTAGTCCAATTTCATTCTTTTGCATGTTGCTGCCCAGTTTTCCCAACACTATTTGTTGAAGAGACAGTCTTTTTCCCACTGTATATTCAGTTCTCATTCACTGAAGATTATTTGTCCATATAACTGTGGGTTTATTTCTGGGTTTTTTGCTCTATTCCACTGATCTATGTATCTATTTTTATGCCAGTACCATACTGTTTCAATTACTACTGCTTTTATAACTTAAAATCTGAATTGTGATACCTCCACAGTTTTTTCCTTTTCAAGATTGCTTTGGCTAATCAAAGTTTCTTGTGGTTCCATACAAATTTTAGGATTGTGTGTACTAGTTCTGTAAAAAATGCTGTTGTTATTTTTGATAGGGATTGCTTTGGGTAGTATAGCTATTTTAAAAATATTAATTCTGGGGCACTTGGGTGGCTCAGTGAGTTGAGTGTCCAACTCTTGATTTCAGCTCGGGTCCTGATCTCACGGTTTTGTGGTTTCAAGACCAGCATTGGGCTCTGCACTGATGGCATGGAGCCTGCTTGGGATTCTCTCTCCTCTTCTCTCTCTGCCCCTCCTCTGCTTGAACTCTCTCTCTCTCAAAATAAATAAACTTAAAAAAATTAAAAATATATAAAAATTTTTAAAAATATTAATTCTTCCAACTCATGAGCATGATTCCATGCTCTTTTCATCTTTTTATATCGTCCTGAATTTCTTCTACTAGTGCTTTATAGTTTTCAGCATACAGGGCTTTTTTACCTCCTTGGTTAAGCATACTCCTAGATATTTTATTGGTTTTGGTGCCATTATAAATGGGATATTTTCTTAATTTCACTTTCTGTTGCTTCATTATTAGTGTGCAGAAATGCAACGGATTTCTGTGTATACATCTTATATGCTGTGACTTTAACTGAACTCATTTGTCAGTCTTAGTAGTCTTTTGGTGGAGTCTTTAGGGTTTCTATAGAGAGTATCATGTCGTCTGTAGTGAGAGTTCTGACTTCTGCCTTACCAATCTAGATTCATTTTACTTCTGTATGTTGTCTAATTGCTGTGGCTAGGACTTCCAGTAATATGCTGAGTAAAAGTGGTGAGAGTAGACATCCTTGTCTTGTTTCTAGTACTGTTGCCTTAAAACACATAAAACTTGACAGGACCTACAAGGAAAACTGACAAACACACAGTCATGGTACAGATGTTTCAATATACTTCTGTTAGAAATGACAGATCAAACTGTCAGAAAGTTACTAAGAATAGAAAAGATCTGAAAAATACAGCTAATTACTTTGCATTAATGGGCCAGAACCATCCATTCAACAAATAAAATGCAAATAGCTGAGTTACAGAAATTTACCAAATACTAGCCGTGTTGTAACAAATAACGAAGACTTGATTTTGTATAAGCAGGTTTTCTGACCACAGTGAGATTTCTTTGAAACACTTACCTTAGGAAAGAAGGCAGAAAATCTAGTGCATCCAACTCAGGAAACGCAGAAAAAGTACAAAAGAGTAAACAAAAAGCACAGGGAAGGAAATACATATGGAAGCTGAAAATAATAAGCAGTTCTTTCTGCCCATGGGTCCTATCTCCGTGCTTTAATAAGACCATCTTTTAGCACTGGGGGGGAGGGAGAGAGGAAGCCAAAAATAATAAACAAGAAAATAAAAGACATACTAAAAAACCAAAATCTTATTCTTTGCAAAGACAAACTATTTTTTAAAAATATTTTTTAATGTTTATTTATTTCTTCTGTGTGTGTGTGTGTGTGTGTGAGAGAGAGAGAGAGAGAGAGAGAGAGAGAGAGAGAATGGGGGGAGGGGCAGAGAGAGAGGAAGACACAGAATCCGAAGCAGGCTCCAGGCTCTGAGCTGTCAGCACACAGCCTGAGGTAGGACTTGAACTCAAGAACCACGAGATCGTGACCTGAGCTGAAGTCAGACACTTAATCAATAGAGCTACCCAGGCACTCCTGAAAAGGCAAGTTTCTGGGAAGACTCATGAAGAGAAAAAAAGAGATCCAAGTAAACAATGTAAACAAACAGAGGCTTTAAAAATAAAAAGAAAATTGTGGATAACTTAGTAAATTTGAAAATGTAAACAAAATAGATGATTTTCTAGGAAAAAATTAAACCTTTCAAAAATGAAGAAACAGAAAGCTGATAGAACTTGGTGACAGACAAGAGATGGGGAATTAAAGACATGCTGAGGAGGATTTCTAAGTCTCTACCTTGTTGGGTTTTCAGATGTGAGTCTGATTTGCTCAGAAGAAGACAACAAGAAGAGAAGCATAAGAGCAGGTTAGGTCACTATAGTTGGATTTTTGTTTTTATTTTTTGCTGTGTGTGTGTACATGTTGAAGGGGTTGGCTACGGTGGTAGGGATGGTGTGTGGAAGTCATCAATTTAATGGACATGTTGAAATGGAGGTCCCTTTAAGTTATATAAACAGAGATATATTAAGTATGTAGTTGGATCGGGGCGCCTGGGTGGCTTAGTTGGTTAAGCATCCGACTTTCGCTCAGGTCATGATCTCGCGGTTTGTGGGTTCGAGCCCCGCGTCGGGCTCTGTGCTGACTGCCAGCTCAGAGCCTGGAGCCTGTTTCAGAGTCTGTGACTCCCTCTCTCTCTGACCCTCCCCTGCTCACGCTGTCTGTCTGTCTGTCTGTCTCTCTCTCTCTCGCTCTCACCTAGAAATAAGTAAAACATTAAAAAAAAAAATTTAAAAAAAAAAGTATGTAGTTGGATCTATGGGTCAGAGGCTTAGGAGAGATATGAGTATAAGATACATATTTTGGAGTTACTTGTACTTCAATGATAAAGCCACAGGTATGGCTAAAATACTCTAGCAAGACAGAGCACTGGTTCTCAAAGTGAGGTTATCTGGACCAGCACCCTCAACATCACCTGGGAATTTAACAGAAATGCAAATTCTCAGGCCCCAACCTGGACTTACTGAATCAGAAACGCTGAGGATGGAGTCCTTCAGTCTGTGTCCTGGCAAGCCCTCCAGTGACTGTGATGCAGGCTGCCGTCTGTGGGCCGCCACTATAGAGTGAGACCTCAAGACAGCTTGGGCCCTTCCCTTGAAAATTCCAACGTTTAACAGAGGAGGACGAACCGTCAAGGATGACTAGGAGCAACAGCAAGAGAAGAGTGAGAAAATGAAGAGAGAGTTTCAAAAGGAGTGTTTCAAGAGGCAGAGTGGTAACTTCCTCTGTGATGTCACTTAAAATAGTTCTAGCAGGGACTGGACCGGGCTGAGAAGTGAGGAGTTGAGAAAACAGAGACAGCAGGTATAGACCGCTCGCAGCAGTTTGGTCACAAAGGGGAGGCAGAGAGGGCGTAAATGGAAGAGGTTAACAAGGGAGGATTTTTTTAGCAGAACAGCAGCAAGCACGATGGACTGCTGAGGGAAGAGTCCGGTGGAGAGGGAGAGTGAGTGTACAAGAGAGCCGGGCACTGGAGGCCATGGCAAGGGCAGATCGAGGGGGCGGGGCAGCAGGGGCAGCTTATACTTACAGTCTTTGGAGCTGCTAGACAGGGCAATCATAAAAAGCAGACCAACTTTGTGTTGGTTTTATTACTGCTTTTTAAATCTTTACAGACACTGCACGCCTTACTGCTGACACCAGTGGCAGCCCACTCACTCCTACTGCTTTGTCCTTGGTGTCAGTGGATGATAATATAAGGTCTCAGAAAAAGGAAGAGGGAACGGGATCCAGAGCACAGGCGGAAGTCCCGACCTTGGATAAGAGGAACAGATTACCTTTCTAACCAGAAGGAAGGGGGTGCACATTTTGGGCACAGATGCGGCAAGTCTGAAGTTTGATAGCAGGAAATGGAAGGAGCTGTCATCAAACGGCTTCTATTTTCTGCATGACAGCATCTGCAAGACCCTTCCTCCTGTGCAACGGCTATGTTCCATTCTCTTGGCCTACCGCAGTTAAATGTCTCATTTGTACCAACTGAAGAGCCTTCTGTTTGTGACCTGGTTCCCCGTGTAGGCCTACCCAAGGCGCAAGAATGTGCTCACCACAGAGACCTGAGTATGTCTCAGTGGTTTCTCACAGTAAACCGATAAACTGGGTTTTTGAGCATGATCTGGCTTCTATATAGGCTGACTACAGATAACAGACAGATCAGAGTCCTTTTTTATATTGACTCTATTTCTCGGTCCTATTTTTTATTGACTCATTTTCCCAGGATCCAATTGTTTTTTCACAAAGTGACTAAAGAAAATCTCTGGCCCTACGGGGGCAAGGGCCAGATTCACCTTTAAGCAGCCAGAGTGTTCCTCTCCTCTGCCATACCCTGCTCAGCAAAAGCTGGCTTTTCATTAGCTGTCACTGGCCCAATTTCTACCTCTTCTCTCTCAATTCCTTTTGAATCTGTCTGTTCATCAAGATATTGCTGTCACTGCACTGTCCCACTAGTTTTTGCAGGGAGGCATTTCCAGGAAATAAAAGAGTGAAATATATTGGTACATCACCATTACTCATTTTCTTGTTCTATTAATCACTCAGTATTTATAGACCATATACCCCATGCAAGGCTTAATATTAGAACTACAGGGAATACAAAGTCCATAAGGTATTTACAATCCAGAAGTAAAAGTAATTAGCTCCACAAAGAACAGCCTTGAGGAAATGGGGCTTCGATTGCAGAGGAGGAATTAGAAATAAAGAAAAAATTCCTCCTAGTAAAAGTGATTAAAGTAGAAATAGGCTATAAAAGGAAATCCTCAAATCTGAGTAACTTGAAAAAAAATATGATGACTTAGAGACAGACAGCCCTGCCTACAGGCAAAGGTTACAGCAAGCCCTCTGGAATTAAGCACACAATGACTCGGGACTATCTGACATATAAAGAACCCACCAGTCTCTTTGTAGAAGAAGTAAGTGAACTAACAGACAAGTTTATTAGGGTTCTTACCCCCAAATCCTCAGGTACTGCGATCCTTGCGTTGCCTCGCAGTGCTCAATACGTCTGTTCACCCTTCTTATCTTTGGGGCCCTTGCCCCTCCCCACTACACCTTGTGCTCAGGCATAAATAAGATGCAGCTTTTCCATGACCTGGAACTGTCTGCCATTGAATCATGTCAGCTGTGCACACACACACTATCACCCAAGCTCTGTGTAAGTGATTTGATGACTTAGCTATTTTAAAAGTGCCTCGCACACGGCAGATGCTCAATTAGGATTCATTTCCTCCTTTATTTCCTTCTGTTTTTTTTTTTTTTTTCCCTCTCTCTCCTCTGGTAAGGAAGGGAGGGAAAAAACAGGAACCAACAAAAAGATCTCCCATAAGACAGCATTCTTTGGTGTAAAAATACTGAAGAGATTTAAACCCCTTCTCATTGCCTACCTTGTGTCTGCGGGATGTAGGGAGACAGGAGTTTTGACCTTTTCTTTTCGTATCCCTTCTGTGTGATGTCCCCTAAAATAGGAAGAAACAGAAATAGGTTATGCATTATTCTTACTCTGCGGTTGTTCACTATAAAAATAAAATTAATTACAGAGTGTTATAGAATTACCACATAGAGAGTAGGGGAAAAAATGTATAGTTCTCTGCCAAGGATTTTGCTATGTGTGATTTCCCACAGTCTTGGAGCCGACTCCTTGTGGAAAATTGTAGGGCTTGTCTCCACACCAAGCCAGCATAGCAATATGCTGCATACCATGTCAGAGATTCCCGAGTTCCTAGGCACCCCTCGTCTCCGTGGTATTTAAGACAGACTCAAATGGAATGCTGCATGGCTGGCACACAAATGATCTCTCCCAAGTCTCAGTCTGACCACATGAATGCAACAGGCACGGGAGGTACTCAACTATACTGCTATACGGAACCACGCAAGATCACAAGTCTAGTTCAGGGGAGGAGTCGAAGTTCAGACACTGGGGTGGGATACCTGAAAGGCCTCTCTGCATCTTAGTAGCTATGCTTGAACCAGGACTGAATTTCTCATGCCCCTCCCCTTGATTCACTGGGTTGTATTATGTATGTACATGTATGTCTTTTTCACAAGGTTAAATTAAAAAAGTATACTTGAAGCACACAAAAAAAACACACGTACAACAAATGCAGTAAGGATAAACTGACTGATAGAGGAAAAAAAAAGTGTGGTTGAAATGCCAAGAAATATGCTAGGTATTAGAGAAAGGGTTAACAGATGAATGGGGAGAGAACAGGGTTAAAAGGAACAGGAAACACAGGAGAACAAAAGTTAATTCAAGGGAGAATGAGTAATTCAAAGCTGGGGGAATAAATACATGTTGTGAGGTGACATGGTACAGCATTGTTTTCTAAAAAAGAATTTTGGGGGGCGCCTGGGTGGCTCAGTCGGTTAAGCGTCTGACTCTTGATTTTGGCTCAGGTCATGATCTCATGGTCAGTCGTGAGATCTGCGCTGGGCTCCCCGTGGAGCCTGCTTGGAATTCTCTTGCTCCCTTCTCCTCTGCCCTCTCCCCCATTCGTGTACCTGTGCACTCTCTCAAAAAATAATAAAATAAATAATTTTAAAAGAATTTTTTAATTCACAAAAAAAGTTTAAAGTGAAAACTTAGCGTAAAAAGTAAGCTGTACATTAAGATTTACAACACTGATGGACACCAATTCGAAATCACGAGCGGTGAATGTCATTTGCCTTTCACCTTAGCACATGACTGATGTAGTCAATGGTGGGGAGGTAGCAGGGCTCACTGAGGGGCGTAAACAGGCGGGTGACACTTACAGGCTACACAGTGCAGCAAGTTAGTTCACTCTTCCTGAATGAGAGTGAGACCAAGGGCAGAAGCCAGAAAGACTACCTGTTACCCTTATGCTACTACCTACAGTGATCTGGACAAGTTAGGAGTAGCTTAAAGACAGTGGTAGAAGGGATGAAAAGACGTGAAATTAAGAGAGATATTAGGGAGAAAGACTGGACAGGATTTGATGACTGGATGGATATGGGTGAGAAGGTTTCTGGCAGATGGCAGTGCTATTCCGTGACAGAGAAATACAGCAAGAAATGGAAGTCTGGAAGGCTGAAGAAAATGGGAGTTGAGTTTAGGAGAGGCCCATGAAACACACATAGGGACGTGTCCCATCAACAGCTGGATATGAGGATCTAGAACTGAGGAAAGAGAGACATAGTTATGGATTGATCAGGATATAGCTGAAAAATAAACGGATATAACCTTTCTGGAGTAATGTGACAATTTATATCAAAATTTTGATTCAGCAACTGCATTTTTAGAACTTAGACAATGACAATATTCACACAGGTGACAAAAATCAAATAAGAATATTGCCTGACCCATTCTTTGTAATGAAAAAACTGGAAGGAGTCTGCATGCTTACATTATAGACCATCTACACCGGTGGGCTTTCAACTGGGAATTATTTTGTTCCCCAGGGGAGAACTAATAACATCTAGAAATATTTTTGTCACAACTAGAGGAAGGGGTGCTGTTGACATCTAAGGGATGGAGGCCAAGGACGATGCCAAGCATCCTGCAATCCACTGGACAGTCCCACAATGAAGAATTAGCTGGTCCAAAATGTCAGGAGTGTTAAGCAACAGAAATCCTGGTCTACATAATACTGGGCAGGTATTCCAAATCTACTGGCACAGGAAGATATCTAAAATACAGAAAGGGTAAAAACATAAGTTTTAGAACAGTGAGTATAATAGGATCTAATTTTGTAAAAAATAGCAATAGGTATGTTTGCATATAAATTGAAAATAGTCGGGGCGCCTGGGTGGCTTAGTCGGTTAAGCATCCGACTTTCGCTTAGGTCATGATCTCGCGGTTCGTGGGTTCGGGCCTTGCGTCGGGCTCTGTGCTGACTGCCAGCTCACAGCCTGGAGCCTATTTCAAAGTCTGTATCTCCCTCTCTCTCTGGCCCTCCCCTGCTCACGCTGTCTCTCTCTCTCTCTCTGTCCTAGAAATAAATAAAAATATTAAAAAAAAAATAAATTGAAAATAGTCTGGAAGGCTATATATACATTAAATAAATGTTGATCCTTTGGGGAATGGGAATATGAGGGGTTTCACTTGTTTTATATACTTTGAGTTTGATTTAAAAAAAACAAGATGGTGGTTTGCATAATCTCAAAAATAAGGATTTTTTTCATTAAGAATGAATGGTTCTACAAATATGTATTTGTGAACACAGTAAGATGGTCACAATATATATATATATATAACAGGAAAAAAGGTAAGACACTAAACAGTTTATACAGTATATTCAATTTTTAGAATAATAATAGTTTTACACATACAAACGTATGCCTAAAGAAAATTGGGAGTTTTATACACCAAAATATTAACAGTGGCTAGCTACAGCTTGCAAGATTGTGATTGATTTTAGCCTCTTCCTTTTTGCTTATCTGTATTTTCTTACTTTTCTATAATGAGCATCCACTATTTCAAGAAACAATAAGTATTTAAAACTATAATCATAATTACTTATTAGACTATACAAATTTCATCACAATGGCCCTTCATCTCTGCTTTTCTAGTGAAATAAGAGAAACCCGCAGTGCATTTTTGGAAATAAAAACCAAACCTTCTCAATTAGCAAAGTGAGGAGTGTCGGTAAACTCCAACAATACATACAACTAACAGAGATGGAAGCCTACCAAGGAACCCTTCTTAAAAAGAGGAAATCAAGTCTTTTATTGCAAAAGAAACAATGGAGCATTCTCCTGTCCCATTTCCCACTCACAAGCTTCCCTACCTCCACTGTAACACACATCCTACTCCCTGAAGGGTACAAAGACCACTTCCGCTGGCTCAGAACACATCTGATAAAGTGAAAGGCCTTTATAAGCTTTCTTCAGGGTTTAGAGTCAACCATCTACTGTCAGTAACTGATTGTGGGAAGGACTGGGAGACTTGGGATCTTGGACATTAATCAATGGCTAACCATCTTGAGTTTTGAAAAAAGTCAACCAGTGGAGTCCAATTCAGTCATGACAATCAGCTCCATTAGATCCATAAATGAGCAAAGACACTGAGGAGACCTAGAAGATGAACTACAATGAGAATGTGAAGACTGTGGTGATGAGCCTTTAAAATGCCTTCCCTCTTTTCTATGACCACAAGACCCTGCTCAAAAGCCACCTACTCTGTGACACCTGCCAGGACTTGTAAGTCACTTCTTCCTGGTGCCCCTTCAACTCTGCACACACTTCTTTGATAGCACTTAGCACATCACTGGCATTTTAATTATTTGTTTACACATCTGTGTTCCTACTAGACCATGCACTTGAGGGCAGGGATTATGTCGTGTTCATCTCTGTAGCCCGCCCACAGCCTGGCACAACAGATGCTTGTTGAATGAATGACTGAATGAATTAGTAAGATAGTGGCAGTGAGAGAAGAACAAATCAAAGAGACGTGTATACTTGGGTGGAAAACTGGAAAAGGGAGGAAGAGCAGTCTTTACATTAGCAGGAGCTGAAAGGCCCAGCCAGAGAAATTTAGCAAACCAAGTTTATTGAAACTTGACAGCTAGACCTCAAAGGTGACCAGGAAAGCAGCACTCAGACTTGAGGAATGAAGCACATAAAATCACTGGGCGCTAAAAGTCGAAGAACTCCAGTGGTTATCGATGTGTCCCTTAGCCAGGGGAGGGCAAGACAGACTGAAGGAGTTTGGTTCGTGCACATAATTGAATCTGTTAGTCTACATTTGGTCGTTGCCCACCTTCAGTCTGTCATTCTCACCACCAGTAGTTAACCAGTGTTTGCTGCACCAAAACACTTTCCAAACACCCAATTTTTGAGAATCACCTGAAGCACTTGTAAAAATATAAATTCCCAGGCTCCTCCCATGAAGATTCCAATTGACTAGGTCTCGATTAAGACCCAGATACTTGCATTTCTAACCAGTGCCTTTCTGATGAGTCTTTTAAAAAAAATCGAGCAGGCCTGGAAATCACTGCACTAAAGAATCACGTCTAGAGCGTGCTGGGGGTTTCTGCTGACTAAACGTGAGGAGGGGACCGGAGAAGAGGGTAAGAATGTTGTCTCGGTGGCGACAGAGCCTCAAGGGAGAGCATGGAACCCGAGGAGCTAGAAGACACTCAGTCACACCATAGGTACTCTCTCTCACTCAGAACAGATTTTCTGCCACCTGGCATATAAAACGAAAAGGAGTGCCATAACTATACCTGTATAAAATTTGCATTAAAATGGCACAGGTCTAAGTTAAACCTGTTGTTCAAGTTCTTTGAGAACTAAACAAATAAAGAGAGGATTAGCCTTCCCTTCCCACCCGGGTAACGTATTTCTACACCCACATCTGCACTTAGAAGAGCAGCCACTCGCAGGCGTCCTCAGACCCGGCAGGTGTGGAGGCACGCGGCCTGTAAGAAGATGCAGGCACTTTAGACTGCTCATTTGCTCTGGGATGGTCATGGCCACGATACCGAATTCCAGACTGATGGAAAGACACATATGTGAGGCAGAACCTAAGGGAAATACGTCCCCAATTTCTCTCCTCACCTACCTGGGATTAATGAAAGCAGCTTGGCATAGGGAGCCTGGGAATCACCTTTAAGCAGAGTGAAGAGGGGGCAGGGATGAATGTGTGTGAGAGCCTGCTAGCCATCATGAGTCTCTAGAAGGTCAGCAGTGAGAGGAGGAGTCCTACAAATCAGTCAGCCGTTTGAATGTGTATTTGCACTGGTGCGGTGGTTCAGTGCTGTGGCTGGCACTCAAGAGTCTGTGCTAGACAGAACTACATCTGGAGCACAGCCTTACCACGTCCTGGCTTTGTGACTAGCCCTTGACAAATCACGGTTTTCGTGTGTGTAAAATGGGTAACAATAATCTCTGTCTTGCAGTTTTTATGGTGATTCAGACTACTTGGTATGGGGTCTGGGCTACAAAACAAACTTTTACTGAAAGCCTACTAAAGCCTACTACTGGCCAGGTCGGGATCGGGGCCAGCAACTGTGTTGCAAAGAGAGAAGAGGAAGGCAAGCAATGGATGGTACTAACAGTCCATAATTGCTGTGGGAGAGATGCACACCAGACAGTGTGGAACCCAGAGGAAGCACCAGGATTTCTGCCTGGGTAGGGAAAGGAAAGCTTTAACAGGGCAGGTGACATTTTGGCTAGGGTGTGGTCTTTCATTCAGAAATATCAGAAATATGACATAAACTCCTAATGATGGTTTACTAGTTTTCCTCTGCTGCTGACTGCTCTGTATGAATATGGCCCTGGTTGATGGTCCCTTCACGATTTAACCTCCCAGAGAGAAGCAGGGCAGCACTCAGTAATTTTCAGAGATGACCTTGTACAGCACCCTGAGCAGTCAGGTGCTAAACAAACACAGGGCTTGGGAACTTCTGGAGGGTCACCAAATGGTATGTATGTATAATCTTGATGGACAGAGAGCAGGATTACAGTTTCGGCCATAAACTTTTTCTGCTCCAACAGAAATAAAAAGGTATGTGTCATGGCAGCCCTGCCTTAAAGTCATACCTAAGAGGTGGCAACAGCTTGGGGGACTTTGGGATGTCACAAAAACATTTTTGAGCCCTGAATAGATGACATCCAGAGTGTCAAGCAAAGATGAATAAAATAATATCCATGTCTTCAAGAAGTTCCGGTCTAATGGGGTGCCTGCGTGGCTCAGTCCGTTGAGCGTCTGACTCTTGATTTCACCTCGGGTCACGATCGCACAGTTGATAAGACGGAGCCCCGTTGTCAGGTTCTGCACTGACAGTGTGGAGCCTGCTTGGGATGCTCTCTCTCCCTCTCTTTCTGCTGCTCTCTCTCTCTCAAAAATAAATGAACTTTTAAAAAAAAGTTTCCAATCTAAACAAATAATTATAATAAAAGTGGCAAGTTCTACACAAAAGATCATGTAAAAAATTCTATGGGAATAGAAAAAATAGCAGTGACGGGGTGCCTGGGTGGCTTAGTCGGCTAAGCGTCCGACTTTCGCTTAGGTCATGATCTCGCGGTTTGTGGGTTCGAGCCCCGCGTTGGGCTCTGTGCTGACTGCCAGCTCAGAGCCTGGAGCCTGTTTCAGTCTGTGACTCCCTCTCTCTCTGACCCTCCCCTGCTCACGCTGTCTCTCTCTCTCTCTCCTAGAAATAAATAAAAATATTTTAAAAAAAATAGCAGTGATAAAAAAAATAATACTCTCTAAGAATAAATAAATAAATAAATAAATAAATAAATAAGAACAATACTCGTCGAGGGCCTACTATGTCAGTCTCTGTCCCAAGAGCCTCACGACATCCCTTATAAAGTGGCATTTTTATCAGTCCCATAGAATAGGTGAGGTTACCGAGCCACAGAAGGTTTAAGCTACTTGTCAGTCATACCTAGTAGGTGCTGTAATCAGGATCTGAACCCAGCAGTCCTGCCTCCAGGGCCCCTCCTCTTAAATACTACCCTTTACTCCTTTTTCAGAGAGAAGCCTCAGAAAGACTGGGAAGACTTCACAGTCTCTTAGGCTGGGTCCTGAAGGAGGGCTGTCAGGACTATTCTCACACCCACAGCTAGGGAGGAGAGTATCATAGCTGGAGCAACAGAAGGAAAGAAAAGCTGTGACTGCAATCTCTGAGGAACAGATGCTGGCCCCACAGCAGCTCCTCCCGGCCCTGCCAACTCGGGGGGTTCCACGGTCTGTGCCTCGCCGTGGACTCTGCAGATGCTTGGCTTAAACAGGCTGATATGTATCTTGTGGGGCATCGCTGTACTTCTTTCTTAATTAAATGCCACTGTATAATACAACGAGCATTCTAACTTTTCATAATATGCTGACAGCAATTCATCTGATTTGCCTAAAAATCCTCTTCAACAGGAAAGACATCTTTACTACAGAACAAGAAGCTGAGATGTGAAAAGGTAAATGTCTGGCTTAAAGACACAGAGCTAGACTAGAATCTGGGTCTCTGGCCTTGTCTTACTGTCCTTTGTCCATTGTTTATTTGTAGGTGGCCCCCAAATCAGACGCAATAAAAGTATAAAACTAATCTATTGTTCATAAAATGAACAACATGAGATAAACAATTTTTCTGACTCACTCCAAAATATAGATGACTTTCCAGAAGGCATTAAAAATCCACCCCCACCCCCCACCCCCCAAGCAGAACCCTGCATGAATTGTCTCTTTTAATTATCTTTTAAATGAGACAGCCAACTGTGGGAACCGTGTCCAACTGCAGTTAAAAAACAATCCGCAAAAAGTCATTATACGTCATTACCAAGTATTCAGCTAACAGAGAATGTGGCCTTTCTTTGTTGTTTAGGAGTAATTAGAGGGAAAGAAATGAGAAACTAAGAAGAAAAACTTCTAGAGTCATCACCTTCCAATCTGTACCTGTATCTAATAGCCTCTTCTATCCGCTACATGTACATCTTAGACCAGGAAGGTGGCACATGCTGGCTATGGCTGCAGAGGGGGACTAGGACTGCGGTCATGGCCCTTTATACATATGGAATACACAGAGGCACATAGAAAAGAGCCAAAAATACAGCTGAGAATGTGACTGAGGCAGGTCTTAGCAAAATTTAAAAAGGCAGAGGGTTTGGATACTATCCAGGAGACACTGGCTACAAGACAACAAATTTTATTAATTTTATCATGTTCTCATTACAATTCTATTCAATAAGTTACATATACCTGCCACCCATCTTCCAAATGTCCCCCTCTTCCAGAGGCAATATATAAAGGCTCACAACAAATACACATTTTTTTTCCCTCCCCAAAAGCACTGTTTTTATGTACAGAGTCCTAACCACTTCAGCGGCAGCAGAAGTGGGAAAGGTTCCCAGCCATACAGAGCAATGGCCTTACCCCTAAACCAGCCACTGGACATTTTGGCCTTTGTCTTTCCCTAGTTTTCTTGCTATATCCGAATTGGAAGTGGTCAACAGGATTCTAAAGAATTTAAAACCCTGAATTATTTTTTAAAACTCCTTGTAGTTTCATTCTATGCATATGTAAAATTAACCTTATGTTGAGAGAAGGGTGAAAGCTATATTTTCAGTTTAGCCAAAAAGAAATCTCTGTTAAAACACTTTAATCTGTTCAAAGAAGATGAGAATTTTTATTTTAATCTAAATTTTCTTTTGAAAAAAACCAATCAGTGGTTTTAAAAGTCTGCAACTGAACTGGCAGCCTACAAAAGCTATAGTCTGCTTTTAACTCAAACTTGCTAATCTTACAAAAGATTTCCAAGGAAATTAACTTCAGGACATTCAAATTTCCATTCTCAGTAGACGTCCTCTCACCTCATTTAGGACAATAACTAGACATTTTCCACGTCAAGAACTTGAGAATAAGCCCAGATTACTTTCTTCCAAAACTCAAATCACAGAATTGTTTTGGCTGCACAGTTCTGTTTTCTAGGTCAAATATACATGACTTCGTACAGATGGTATTTCACCTACGGCATCAAGCAAGTTCAAACAAATAAAAAGCAACAGAGTAAAATACTTGAAACACACTGAGAAACTGAACTCTAAGCCTGACTACATCAGCAGGCACCTGGCTCAATTAATCCATCTAATGCAAAAGGTATGTTCGTTTGTCCATTAGAAAAACTATGTCTGCAAATAAGAAATTTGCTCTACAAATGCGGTGGATGTCTAAATAGAGCGGGAGAAATCCCTGAGATGGTTCGGTAGGTAGAAACAGCATGGGTTCTAGCATAACTCTGACTCTTCCAATTGACTGGCTCCATGACAAGTTACTGAACAAGCTGGCCTCAGTTTCATAATAGGTAAAACTGGAATAACTCCTAGCTTTAGTGCTTATGATGAGTCTTAAATGAGAATAAACGCAAAAGTCCCTGGCACCTAAGCACACATTCAACCAGTTTTAGTTGACACCACTCCAGACCCGGCCCCACCCTTAAGTCACAACAATAGCTTTATCCTTAAAAGGGTTATCTAGAAAAGTCTAGCTTAGTAAGTTCTTTTTAACAACAACAACAAGAAGAACAACAGAGGAGAGAGTGCATTAGGTGTCCCTCTAAAAACACATCAGGGTACTAGATCTTTAGCAATAAGAGCCAACAAAATTAGTTACTTAGGGTGCTAACACTCTAAAAGAAGGAAAGCTGACATCGAGGTGGAGGTACAAATATCTAAAGAAGAAATGAGCAGAGACTAGTTAAAATGAATATATGTAAATTTGTGTAAATAAAATAGTGCCACTGTGCACAAAACAGGATTACAGGCATGTAACTATGGGTGTTGTAATGATTTGGGGCTAAAACTACAAATGCCTAGGAAAAAAAATCTAGAAAAAGTCAGGGGGGAGAAAAGGTAGTTTTCTTTATAATTTCTTTACCCACCTTTTATCTTTATTCTTCCTCAGAAAACTGTTTCTTTTGAGAATAGCTAGGTATATTCAGTTACTCTGCCTTTCTACTGCTCTCCACCAGCATAATTGTTTAACACTTGGCATAAGTAATAACATCTACACCAATCACAGCAATTGAAGTAAACAGGTCATGTGCCAAGCATTCCTTATCAATGGTATAGAAAACAATAACACCTGCTCAAAATCTAAGTACGTGATCTTGCAAATGCAGAAATAAAGCGATAATTTAAAAACAGATGAGGAATTTTGTTGATAGCTGATTCATGGTGGAAACCAAAGATACACAGGGAAAAACAGAAGTCCGGAGCCACTGCTAGCATGTGGATCATAAAATAAGCAGCTCGTGTGGGGTCAGTGGAAAGGGCTTTGCTAGCGAGGCAGAAAACATTATCTGTATGTCTTTGGCACAGATTGAGGACCTCAGATTCCAGGTGTCAGGAGATCTGTTCTCTACCCTATTTGCTCCAAACTAGCTCTTTGGGTCCTGGGCAAGCCACTATACTTCTCTGGGCCTCACTTTCCTCGTGTGCAGGAATGAGGATGAGCTGCTAATGTGTGATGAATGCCACTTGCCTGGCGTGTGTGGCAAGTCAAAACCAAAGAAAAATATCCAGTAGGCAATAAGATAGATGAGCTCTAGGACAGATACACAGATTTTCGGCATCAGCGTAGGAGGTGGTGAGGGCCTGAGTGTGAATGATATCATCAGAAGGAATGCAGTGTGAGAAGAGACGGCGGCCAGAAAAGGAATCCGGGAGAAAACTAACATTTGAAGAATGAGCAGAGGATACTGGGGCGCAGCAGGGAGACCAGGAGGGAATGGAGAGAGAGAGGAGGGAGAGGGAAAGAGAGAAGGAGAAAATGAACAACGTACTATCACAGATGTAAAATAAGGACAGATCTGCTGAATCTGACAGCTAGATCGGCAGTGGTCCAGATAAGAACAGTTTTAACAGAACAGTGAAGGAAGAAGACAGAGTATTTTATAGTACTGAAGAATGGATAAGAGATGAAGTGAGAGTACCAGATTTTTTCCTTTCAATATGTTTTGTTATAAAGTGAACGAGATGTGAGGAAGTCTCTACAAGAGGCTACAAAATCAAGGAGAGGGAGTCTGACTCAACCAACAAATACTAAGGGCTTCCTACCTGCAAAGCGCTACTTCAGGGGTAGGAGACAGAAGAGAACAGACATGGTCCCCAAATCTAACCACGGTCATGAAGTTTACAGTCTAGTCTCTTCCAGCACAGAGAGACATCCAAAACCAATCATATAATTAGTGACTGAATTACAAGTGGGATAAGGGCTACAAAGAAGTTGTCCAGGGAGGCTGAGAGACCCCTGATTAAGAGACTGTGGCAGGCACACTGTTCAGTGCCACTGCAGGCGGGTTCTAACCCTGGACTCGACCTAGTCTGGGCAGCTGGGGAAGTGACATTTAAGCTGAGACCTAAAAAATCCAGCTATGTCTAAATGTTTGAAACTGAAACAGAAGCTGGGGGCGGGAGGCTGCGGACCTGTGCTGGTATGCTAAGCATATCCCCTGTGAAGACGGTGAATGGGGTGGGTCAGGGCGGGAGCACAGCTGAAAGCCAGGGCAGTGCAGCAAGTGGGGTGATGTGAGGCTCTGGAGACAGTGGGAGCCCAGATCCCGCAGGGCTCTGAACACAATTCCAAGAATCTAGGATTTTACTATAAATGAGGGAGAAAGCCATTGAAGGCCTTTAAGCAGGGGAGGAACATGATCGAATAGCGCAAAGGAACAAGGTATCTGATACAGACTAAAATTCCTGAAAAGATTAGAAGGAATAAGATCCAGAGCTGGGGGCCTGGGTTCCCTCATGGGTTAGCTCCAGGGCTTCTGAACCTATGCTGGGAATGTGGTATGTACCCTCCATCTGTGAGCACTTTACAGGCGTGGAAATGTTTATCTTCAGCCCCTGGGTCAGCCGGGCAGGGCATACAGGAGCTGGAAACCTGGGGCAGTCACCTCAAGTAGGCAAACTGCCTTTTTATCCTGTTGTATTGAACAAATATTATCATCTTCTGTGTTTGTCAAGATCTGTGAAAGACTGGGGGCACCTAGGTGGCTCAGTTGGTTACATGTCCAACTCTTAATTTCAGCTCAGGTCATGATCTCATGGTTCATGAGTTCAAGCCCTGCATGCAGCTCTGCACTGACAGCCCTATGCCTGCTTGGGATTCTTTCCCTTTCTCTCTGCCCCTCCCCCGTGTGCACTCACGTACCCTCTCTCCCCCTTTCTCTCTCTCAAATAAATAAATAAACTTCAAAAAAAAGATGCATTGAAGACTGGAAGTATGGTCAAACTTTAGTGAAGAAGTACAGATATTGGGAGAGTATAGGGAAGAGGGCAGAAGGCAACAGGGCTCAGGTCTGATGATCTATAAATTTCTTTCTGGGGAGAAATCACAGTAAAGGTTTTCATCTATTTCCCCCTCCAAATTCATTTAGTATTTATCTCATGCCAGGTACCATTCATCTAAAGCATTAACATGAGTAGTAACTCATTTAATCTTCAAAACAATCCTATGGGGTAGTATTATTACTAGTACCAGTTTTATCCAGTTTTCAGGTAACAAAGTGTGGCGCAGGCAGATTAAGTGACCTGCACGAGGACACACACTAGGAGATCCAGCCTCAAACCAGGTGGTCTGGCTCCAGTGTGCAAGCTCTTAAACCACTACTGAAAGCTACCTCTCAAACGTACTTTGCGGAGCAGGACAGAGGTGGAGGAGAGGGTTTTAGTGAAGACACCGAGTTGCCACTAGAGGAAAGGGAGGCACCATGCTCTGAAGCTGATACAGACAACAGTCTGGGCTCTGTCAGGTAGTGGTTAGCCAGCTGTGTCTGAAAAAGCTAGTTAACCTCTCTAAGCTTCAATTACCTCAACCATAAAACAAAGATAATAGAACCTAACGTGACGTTATGGAGATTAAAAAGATAACATAAGCAAAGTTCTTAGTTCCTGGCACAGAGTAAGAACTCAATGACATCTGCTACCCTAATGGCAAAGAGAATTAACTAAAGACATGGAGCGTGTGCCACACACTGCTGAGGGTTCAGGGAGACAGAAGAGAACTTCCAGGGACACTGGTTTTCAGTTTTGTGATTTTCCTTAGCAGTTGCTATGAGAAGACTGCTGCTTTGAATAATTTAGAGCCGGGGTTTACTAGGAAAGGAGAATGGAATGAAGGAAGGATGATGGGATCCAGGCTAGGAAGTATTAACTGGTCAATAACCAATCAACCAGCAGTACATACGTGGTGAATAAATGACGTGCATACTATCAATCTAACTTCTATAACTTTTTAAAGTTTCTAGGGGAAATACAGTCAGGATCCATCTTGGATTGGCAGATCACATCACCTTCAGGAAGAAATGACAGGATTCCAGACAGAGAAAGCTAAAAGGAATCAGGCAAGAGAGATCTGGAGGGTATATAAAGGTTCCCTGCTTGGAAAGTTCTCCTTCCCTGTTTCCCACACCTACTTTTCTCTTCTCACTTTGAACCTATTAAAAACAAAACAAAAAAACTATTAAAGACAAAAATCATGAAAAAGCGATAAAGAACAGACAATATTGAAGATTACTTTATGTTTTAGAAGAAACACTAAAAACTGAACATTTCCTGGGCCTCAAAAAGGCCCAGGGGAGGGGCAGAGACAGTAAATGAAGGGATTATTATTGGTGCAGGGAGCAGCTTTGGGGGACTTGGTGGAAGTTGTTGGGGCGGGGGGGTCAGGTCTGTTGGAAGAGTAACCAAAGGGATGGATTACTCAGGGAAGAGGCAGAGGGAAGAAGAGGGAGAGGAAAAGAAGAAAACCATTACAAGCAGTAGCAGAGAAAAGGGAGTTCCTAAATTCAACAGGGTCCACCCTGGATCAAACATTCATAAAAGACAGCCAGATGTTGCTGCTAGTTCCTCTTTTACCATGGCAAAATTTAAAATTACTAACTGGTGGTCACTATTTTTAAAGATTAAATCAAACAAATCCACACCCCTCAATGCAGCATCAGCAAAAGAATAAATGTTCAATGTTAATAATCCTCAGGAATAGAGAAGCTCCCCAAGCAAGGGTAGGAAAACAAGAAAAAAGAATAAAAATGATCTTGCAGCCACATAATATGCAAAAGAAAGCTGCCGAGGCATTTTAGTGGTCTAAGAGCTGATGTCCTTAGTAGGGAAAAAAGTAGGGTGAAAGAAAGAAATATGATGAACTATTTAGGGATTTTTATTAGTGACTTGTAATTTCATAAACACCTATCCACCAATGTTTAGAAGATGTAACTTCTGATTTGGCTGATAAAGTATGGGGTGTGTGTTGTGTGTCTGTGTGTCTATTGTTCCCCTAGAGATATTTAAATCTTCAATATCATTACCAAAAAATCTACCTCTTTCCTGTAGTTTCACTTGAAGCCAAAAAAAAAAAAAAAAAACAATAACAAATTCCTTCCTAAAATAGCAAAGACAACAATGAGAGGAATAATACTTCAGAGTTTGAACAGATATTTCCTGTACTTCACTCAATGTACTAATCACAATCAAAATTAGGAATTAAAGGGAAAAAAACACCACGACTAATACATACCCCCAATAACAACAAAAAACCAAGTGTAGCATTCTTTGGCTACACTTGCCCCTCAAACAACAAGATAGCACCTCACGTCTGAATATAGTACTACAAACAAATAAACCCTGAATGCTGTCAATATATGAAATGTGAATATTAAGCAGGATAAACACTTCTCATAATGACAGTGGGGGTAGTCATAAGAAAAACCATTATTCCACAATAAATGCCAGAAATACTCAAATGTTTGATTTGTTCAATTTTAGTACAGCTATATACTAGACTTTTAAAAGAATTTTTATTAAAATTCTTGCATTACAAATGCTGTCATTATGAATTTGAAATAATATTTCCATATTCCCTTTCCCATTTGAAATGAGTTTTTTCAATAGTTTTTTCAGAATGATTTTTTCAGAATATAATTATGATGTTTAAGCAGAACATGAGAGATGAGGAAACATCATTATAAAAGCCAAATATAAAAGGAAAAAAAGACAAGCATAAGCAATTTTTGTGCCAAGGGGCTTAAGGAGAGACAAGTGCCCCCATCATCTCTTCCTTTGTCTTTCATGATAGAATTTTTAGCTGGGCAAAACAACTACTGGATAAAGACCACATTTCCTAGTCCCCTCACAGCGAGGTGTGGTCAAATAACTAAGTTCTGGCCAATGTGGTATGGACAGAAAAAATGTGTTAGAGTACATCCCTCCCCTATTCTCTTTTCCTGATGGCTGAACTGGTATTTTGGTAATCAGCCATCTCAGACCATGCACTGACAGACAAATCCAAGGATGGTGAAGGAGCAAGACAGAAAGAGCCTGAAGCCCAAGACCTCATGAAGCAGAGTTGCCATGCTAGTGCATAGTATTACATGACATAGAAATCAATTCCTTCTTCTTTAAAACCTGATATTCAGAATCTGTTACATATAGTCAAACCCATAATCCAACAAATATATGATAAATGAGATGAGTTCCACTCAGTGGCAGCAAATGATTGCTGCTACTTTGATGTCCTCACCAGAACCGTAAACCAGGGTTACTAAAACTTTTAAAAGTTAATTTAACTGTTATATAGGTGAAACAGACCCTTACAAACTTTTCAACATTAATCCCCTTGATAAATCTTTTTTCACACCATCTTACATCATGAGATTTTGATCTAAACTGAATTCTTACAAAGTAAATCTGGTTTATTTATTTGAAATCAGAATACTACAAAACAACTTTTAAACTAATGTAAAATTATCTAAGTACATACATTAAGAGTCTTGAACCGGGTTCATCAATGCATTGTGCCAGTGTTAATTCTTCTGATGTTATTCCCATGAAAGGTTTTAACACAATTAAAATGGCATTTCTGCATTGTATTGTGTTTATTATTACTCTTGAAGTTAAAACAGCAACCACTTGATATGCTAAGAGTTCCCCATCAAAATGTTATCTAAATAAACTATCAGTTAAAAATAGAAAAAAATCTGTGTGAACACAATCCCAATTACTAATTTGCCAATTGTTGACAAGCTACAGCCTGGAAATAAGCAAGCTGTATGAGGAATGATGCTTTTCCTCTGTTTTCAAACTAAAAGCTTGCTGTACCAGACTCATTAGTTATTCCAGGAAATTCTCCAAGCTTCAACCAGAGAAATTCTGCTTTTACCAATTATCCTAAATCATGCTGCAGTATGACACTATGTTTGAACAAAGACCTTCACCTTGGTCAAAAATTTTTTAAACTACTGAAAATATGGCTAATCGTTGTAGAGAACAGTCTTCTTTTTAGTAGTTGAAAAGAAATGCTATATCAGGTAAAGAAAAGGAAGAAATATAAATCGTTGGGGGGGGCACCCTCACTGGGTCAGTCAGCAGAACATGCGACTCGATCTCAGGGTTGTGAGTTCAAGTCCCACGATGGGCGTAGAGTTTACTTTGAAACAAAACACAAAAAGGATAGATCACTGGAAAGAACTGATTTGATGAAAAGAAGCAGTGTGATTATCTTTGAATTTTATTATTTTTTTTTACATTTAAAAATTCTTGGATCTTCCTTATCTGTGTGATCCTCTAGAAGTCAGACAGATCTAGGTTCTAAGCCTGGCTCATCACTTACCAGCAATGTCTGTTTGAACAAGTTACTTAAGGTTGTGGGTCCTTGTTTTTACCATCTGTAAAACAAGGAAAGTCATACTATTTCACAGGACTGTTAACAAGATTAAGTGAGATAATGTAAGCAAAGCTCCTAGCAGAATATTTAATCCAGAGTAGACAATAATTGTTAGTTTCCCTCTCCACCCACTCTGCCCCTACAATCAACCATCAAAGTCTCAAAATGAATTACAAATGAAAGGGTTCTAATGTGGGCTGAAAACCTTTTTGCAATGGGTGATATTTATGTTGAAGACTGGCTAAAAACACTTCTCTGAAGAAAAACATGCATTCACACAAAAATGTGTATATGCATGTTTATAGCAACATTATTTATAACCAAAAAGTAGGGAAAAAGTTCAATGTTCATCAGCTGATGAATGGATAAACAAAATGTGATATATCCATACAATGTAACATTTTTAACCATAAACAGAAATGAAGTACTGCTACCTGCTGATACATCATAGATGAACCTTTCACTTCTAAATGAAAGAAGCCATTCACAGAAGACCATATTTTGCATGATTCGATTTATGTGAAATGTCCAGAACAGGAGGAGAATGGGAAATGACTGCTAATAGGTATGGGTTTTTTTGGGGGAGGGGAGGGGGTGATGAAAATGTTCTAAAATTAGATTGTAATGGTGGCTGCACAACACTGAACTTACTAAAAAATACTGAATTGTATACTTAAATGGGTACGTGAGATATATCTTGATAGAGCTCTGAAAAAAAAACCACGTAGAAAATGCTAATTCAAAAAGATATATGCACCCCTATGTTTATTGCAGCATTATTTACAATAGTCAAGACATGGAAGCCATCCAAGTGTCCACTGATAAATGAATAAAGAAGATGTGGTATATATACACAATAGAGTATTACTCAGCCATAAAAAAGAATGAGACCTTGCTATTTACAACAACATAGATGGACGTAGAGGACATTATGCTAAATGAATTAATTCAAGGGCATCTGGGTAGCTCAGTAGGTTAAGCATCTAGTTAAACAGTCGCCTTAGGCTCAGGTCATGATCTCCCTGTTTGTGAGTTCAAGCCTGGTATCAGATGAGCCCTGCTTCTCTCTCTCTTCCCCTCTCTCTGCCCTTCACTCACTTGCACCCTCTCTAAAAAAAAATTAAAAAAATAAAATGAAGTAAGTTGAGAAAGACAAATGCCATATGATTTAACTTATACATAGAATCTAAAAAACAAAACAAAGGAACAAACACACAAGCAGAAACAGACCCAGGAGTATAGAGAACAAACTGATGGTTGCCAGAGGGGAGGGAAGGATGGGTGAAATGGGTGAAGGGGCATGGGAGGTATACAGGTTTTCAGTTATTGAACAAATAAGTCACATGATGTAAGGTATGGCATAGGAAATACAGTCAACTGCATAACAGCATTGTATGGTGACAAACGGTAGCTGCACTCGTGAACAGAGCACACTGCATAGAGTTGTCGAATCACTATGCTGTACACCTAAAACTAATGTAATATTGTATGTCAACTATGCAATTAAAAAATAAATAGGGGCACCTGGTTGGCTCAGTTGGTGGAGCATGCCTCTTGATCTCAGGGTTGTAGGTTCGAGTCCCATGTTGAGTGTAGAGATAACTTAAAAAAAAATCTTTAAAAAACAAACAAAAATAAAGGCTGGATACAAAACCACAACAACAAACTACACTGCATCTAAAATTTAATAAGCCAAACTGAAGCTATTCAAAATATACTGTCATCTGGAAAATATATTGTGGGTATGTATATATAGATTTCTAAGTCACATACAGGAACTCTTACCAACCTACCATGTTATTTATTTCTATTCATTACATTTCATGGATGCCTTATCTACTGTGCATGTAAAGCTGAAATAGCTAATGTATCCTACTTGGGAGAAGTGAGAAGAGCCGCTCAATTTTCTGTACAGTTTAATTCTCTTGTGGAGTGCTGATATATATTCTTTTCAAACAAATAGAATACTTTGAGATTGACTACACACGAGAACATAAAGTTACAAAATTTTCAAAGAACTGGTATCATACAGACCACTTCATCTGTTAACAATGTAATCAAGCTATAAATCAGTAAAAGACAGGGGTGTCTGGGAGGCTCAGTTGGTTAAGTGTCCCACTTTGGCTCAGGTCACGACCTTGCGGTTCATGAGTTCGAGCCCCATATTGGGCTCTGTGCTGACAGCTCAGAGCCTGGAGCCTGCTTCGGATTCTGTGTCTTTCTCTCTCTCTCTCTGCCACTTCCCTGCTCACACACACTCTCTCTCTCTCAAAAATAAAATAAACATTTAGAAAATTTTTTTAAATAAATAAAAATAAATCAGTAAAAGATAACTTTTTTTAAGGCCAGCCATAGAAAATGGACTACTGCTGTGCCATTTTGAATTTGTAGTATACTATCACTTAATGTGAGCATGTAAGAAAATAGGCTGAGGTTGGATATGTTTGCATACTGCCAACAGATTTCCTTGTTACGTTTAATATATCTGTTTCTCAAAAAATGTATATAATCAATCATATTTAGAAGCATTAGAGAATTTGCCATTTAAAGGATAAATGGGAGTAAATCTTTCTGTTACACATTGCCTAATTCATCCATAGCTAATTCTTTCAAAAGCTTATTCTGTATTTAGCAGAGTATTCACTGTACTATCATTATCTAGGAGAGTACAACCCATCAGGAGCTTGCATGAGATGCAAAACAATGCAGAGAAAGGAATTCGGTGCTCTGGTCAGTGCCAAGGTCAACATTTCCCCCAGTGTTCTAATTCAGCAAGCCAAGGACTGGAACCAGTCCATGGCTTTATCATCATTGGGGATTTATCCTTGAGCAGTTCCTGAGAAAACGCCTCCATTGGGTCCTATCCCAGCAGAAAAATGGGGCCAGGCTTTAATCACCCAAGGGGTCCAACGAGCTCAAAAATCTGAAACACAGCCAATTATCTTCCTCATGGTTAAAATGGTGCACCCAGTTATAACTCTCCCTTCTCTCCAGGCTCAGAGTCACCGACCGACATGAGCCTTTTTTAAAAGATTCAGTTCCCAACTACTGTCCTTGCTTCTTATTACAGTGGGCAGTCGTCAGACAGAGACAAAGCTACGCATCCACTTCCTGTGCTCTTCCCAATTCCTGCATTCTGCCTGGGTCGCTTTTCCAACCTGAACATATCTTCTGGATACCATATGCTTTGCTAATTTATAAAAAGGCATGACTTTGTCTATTTTTCCCTTTACATCTATGTTACTTGTTTATTTGCTTAAGAAAAAGTCATTTTAAATATTAAATACTGGATTTTAACTATATACCAATTATACTGCTGAGATATGTATGTATTAATTATATAAACTTTGGTACTACTATATCATGTGAGTCTGGAAAGTCCTGCTCTATTTCTGCCTCCTTTATTCCTACTCAGATTCCTAAGGGGAGTGGGGGTGGGGGGGGTGGGGTGGGAACTACTTCAGTAAATTAATATAAAAGAAGTTGGAAATATATGAACCTGCTCAAGGCTGACACAGGGGATTTCCAGAACTCCAAGAGTTCCTCTGTGATCCAGTCCCGAGTGACTAATAACAAGAATGAAAAAATTTTTGCTCTCTGATCTCGCGATGAGAATGTTCAATTATATAATAGAAGCAATAACTGTGGCAAACCAGGATAGGACTAAGCAGAGAACATAGGGTGAAGATAGTGCCTAGCATCAAAATTATACGCAAAGAGATTTGTGTCCTTTATAGACTAGGGCCTGAGACAGGATAAGATTTAAGTGCTAGAATAAAAACAACAGGTGAAATATAGAGCAAGATGTAGTAAGAATGCACAGAAACAAGGCCAACAAAAACAGCCTATTGAAGCAAGTATTCATTGAACTGGCTAAGAGGTAAAAACTAAATCTATAAAATCATAAAATAATTTATATAAAATATAAATAAAGCGAACATCCTTTTAATTAAGAGGCTCTCTCTGATGAGCCCGTTCCACACATGTTGTACCATCCACATAATCATACAGAAGCACGCACATGCACATGTGTTAATCTCTCATTCAGCCGGGGTCGACAGCTTACTAGGAGTCAGGCACCGGTCCAGGCACTTGGGGAGTGCCTGCCAGAGCAGACAAAGATTCCCTCGTGCAGCTTCAATGTGAGGGAAGAGACAGGCAGTAAACCAGAAAGATAATAGGTAGATAAATGACATAGAGTGTTAGAAAGTGGAAAGTGCTATGGAAAAAGGAGAAATTAGAAAAAGGAGCACAGTATATATGGAGGATTCAGATAGAGGAGGAAGGCTGTAGTATTCGATAAGGCAAACAGAACTCATTAGAAAATGTGAGATCCGAGCAAAAATTGAAGGAGGTGTAGCCATATAGACATCTTGGGAAGAGCCTTCCAGTGGACACTTTCCAGTGAATTCCTTCCAGGAATCAGCTATACAAATCAATGAATTGAGAAATATAAACATGTTTTAAGCTTTAAGACAAGAAGCAAATACCAGCCTTCTCCCAAACACTCACTCATCCTTGGAAAATAATTGTCTGAGGTAGTTTAAAAAAGATAAATAGGAGTGCCTGGATTTTACAGAAACATTTTTAAAAGCAAGCCCCCAATTTAAAATCAAATCAATTAAAATGGTTATCTGAGCAGATAAGTGAATGTTCTCCTGAGCTATCCAACGGGGGGGATGGGAAGAGGGGGGGAGGAATGCGCCAGCGGACTGCTACAGCTAGGCCAGCGGCCCGGAGCCCAGCCCCCTGCTCCTGTCAGGCCTGCTCCAAGTGGCTAACAGGGAGAGATCATCACGTGTTTCTTTCCCCACACAGGAAGCACATCCAGTTTGGGACTGGTAACAGGGAGATTTGTTTTCCCATTTGTAAAGTGTTATTTACACCCACATTTATGCACACTGTAACAGTGGCTTTTATGTAGAGAACAGCAATCAACTTATTCTGGTATTAATACTGCTACTAATCAAAACAGTAAATTTTAAGAAATATTTTGACTTCACCAAATACTAGCTAGTCGGGGCCACAGGGCGGTTTTAGAAATCACTTGAAACATTGAAAGATGTTAACTGGGGGCGCCTGGGTGGCTTAGTCGGCTAAGCGTCTGATTTTTGCTTGGGTCATGATCTAGCAGTTCGTGGGTTCAAGCCCCGCGTCGGGCTCTGTGCTGACTGCCAGCTCAGAGCCTGGAGCCTGTTTCAGATTTTGTGTCTCCCTCTTTCTCTGACCCTCCCCTGCTCACGCTGTCTCTCTCTCTCTCCTAGAAATAAATAAAACATTTAAAAAAAAAAAAAAAGAAAGATGCTAACTGTCCTGGTCATATGTATAAAAGGAAGGGGCGGAGATATATTTAATTCAAACAAATATGCTTCTGGAATTTACTTGTCTCCCACCTGGAGTGAGTAAATGTTAATTACTAACCATCAAGAAAACAGCTCTTTCTGGTTCTATAAATTGACACCATCTCCCAGCCATCAGAGGTGGCTTACTAATTAAAAACAAAGTTTCCCAATATTTCAGTTTTTTTTCCTGTTCAGTTGAGCTGCAGGAAATGGAAGCAGTTGAATGTGAATGTAAATACGGATGTCCTTACAGAACTGCTGTCATAAATTACACGACCAGGAAAAGAGTGAAACAATACAAAAGATCATAATCTCAAAATCTCCTACTGCCATCACAGAAAACAGGTAATTTTTATAGAAATGGTGTTGATGATAACAGTTAAACTAATAAATAACAACCAGTGACTCTAATCTCCCTCAGCAAATGCTATAATTACACCCTGTCAAGCTTTCTATGTTATGTTATGTGGGTATCTGGTTATATGAAGGAATAATAAAATAAAGCATCCCCTCAGGCTAAAATAACTGTCCAAGAGTCTAAAATGTTTATATGTTTTGACCCAATAGGTCTTCTAGGAATCTATCCAAAAGAAAGACAAAAATTTGTCCACTCAATGCTCTTTTAATAGTGGCAAACTGCGAAAAATCAAAAGTTCAACAACTGGAAACAGTTTAAAAATTATTTTGGAATATTATGTACCGAGCAAAAAAAAAGATATTTGCGAAGAATTCCCGTAGCAAAAACGAACTATCTTTGTTTAGGAAAAGATCTCTTTGAATATACAAGGTAGACAATGTAAATGATATAAAATGATCCCATTGGTGATCTGGTTCCATTCCTAACTCGCTCTGTGACTTTATGCACGTCATTTCCAGCCATCTGTTAGTGCTCTCCTCTGTAAAGTAGGGACACGAATATCCAACATATCTACCTCACAGTGTGCATGTGAGGACCAAAGCAAGTAATAAATCTAAAAACCTTTTGAAAGGTGTTAGTAAAGGACCATCATCATCACCAAAGCTGCTTTTGAAGGAATGAGTAAAAAAGACAAAGGAGGTATGGTAGTTTATATTCTTGGTAGACAAAGGAGAAAAGGAAAGCAAGTCTTATAAAATTACCCGTTTACAGATGACCAGAGAGATGAAGCAGTGGCATTCACGAAGGATCTGGAGCTGTATACGGATACATTTTAGAGCAATGTGAGAAGCAGTTAAAAAGCCAGGTAAAATAATATGTTCCAAAAGTCTCCAAGGAGGAGAGTTGGAGGCTGGGTGGAGGAGGAGAGCAGTGTGTGTGAGAGACCCGAGGCAAGCCAACTAAAGGATTCCTGTTAAGATGTTCCTTACGGGTGTAAGTCTAGGACTAAAACTACCTAAGATTATGTACAAGAAGAATATGTCATGTGATGCAGGTTGTATCTATTGTTCCCAAGACACTGTCATCACCAGTACCTTAATTAAGTGGATTACCCAGTTTTTATAAATCAAGATTCTTAGTTTGCCCTTACTTTAAAGAAAAAAAGTTCTCTGCTCATTAATGAAGAAATAGGTACACACGGATGACTTGATGGTATTAAAGAAAGGAAAATTAGTCAAACTCATACTTAGAAATTACTGAAATTATTTCTAATAAGTCAGGCACGTGGCTGCTTTGGACCCAACCTGACGGAATCAAGTGTGACCGCGTTCTGCAAGAGTGCTCGCTTTGTGCCAGTGGGAGGCAGAAAAGTATGCCTGCCAAATGTGATAAAGAAAACTCTGAAGGGCTGAAAACAACCAAGCCAATAAGTAAAATCATCAAAAGAACTTTACTGTTGAGTTTGCAGCCTTCTTCCTTAAGTGTGAGCATTCACTTCAATACAACCTATATACTTTATATTCACAGAGACTAAAAAGAGAATTATACAAGAGAAGCTGTATTTTTTTAAAAAATTTTTTATAGTTTATTTATTTTTGAGACAGAGAGAGACAGAGCACAAGTGGGGGAGGGACAGAGAGAGAGGGAGACAGAGAATCTGACACAGGCTCCAGGCTCTGAGCTGTCAGCACAGAGCCTGCTGTGGAGCTCGTACCCACGAACCGTGAAATCTGACCTGAGCTGAAGTTGGACACTTAACTGAGCCACCCAGGCACCCCTGTAAAGTATTATTTATTAAAGCTCCTAATTATTAGCACAATGGACAAATTAAGAAAATCATTTATATGAAATACATAATGCTGACAAAAAATATCCACATTTCAATATAATAAGAAGCTAGCTTTTTAAACACCTGTGCTTAAATTAAAATAAATTTGGGGACACCTGAGTAACTCAGTTAAGCATCTGACTCCTGATTTCGGCTCAGGTCATAATCTCAGAGTTGTGGGATTGAGCCCTGCGTCAAGCTCTGTACTGACAGAGTGGAGCCTGCCTGGGATTCATTCATTCATTTATTCATTCATTCATTCTCTTTCCCTCCCTCCCTCCCACTCTCCTTCCCTCTTTCCCCTGCTTGTGCTTTCTCTCTCTCTCAAAACAAATAAAACTTTTAAATAATAATAATTTTTAAGTCATTTAAGTTTTGTTGTCAAATAAATGATATCCCATTCCAATTTACACTGTGCAGCCCTTAAAAGAATGAAGTAAATCTGTGTATGCTGAAATGGAAAGTTCTCTAAGATACACTGAGGATAAAAAGTGCTGGAGAATCTGCAGAGTGGAGCCCCTGATGTATAAAGAGTATATCTCTGCACGTCTATGCTAGAAAGATTCACAAAAGGCCAGAGAAACGCATGAGTCTGAAATTACCCATATAACAGAAAATGAATTTAGATAATTTTTAAAAGGAGTTAGTGGAAAATTTTACTATCTTACATAAATATCTGACTACATCTCAGACAAATATTACCTCTTCTTTCATAAAAAATAAAAATAACCAAGCTTCAAAGAAATAAAACTGAGCAAGTGATAGCTATTTTTAAAAACATACAAATCAGATTTAACTACATGCCTTTTGGTTATCAACCTCCTCAGTTACTGAATCCTTAGTCTATTTTAATTCCAGCTGAAAGCTGTCTTTTTTAGGATTATCCAAACCAGGTCAACGGGTCTTGGACACATGTCAAACGGGAAGTCCAGGCTGGCCTGGCACTTCCACAGCCGTTAGGACTAGATGGGCAAGAAAAGCTCTCAGATTCAATAGCCCCAGACCAGCTATGCATAGTAATGACCATCCTCCAACTATCCACATACACGGCGTTTATTAACCAGTTTTACCATCAAGCAAAACTTTTAAACACAATCCTACTCATACAGTCAAAACGTTATCTGTAAGACCCTCTTATAATTTTTCACATTTTCAATTTTACTTGTGATTATTTTGTATTTCTAAAACATGTCTCTCTTAAATGCAGAGTTATATAAAGGACTGATAAAGACAGAATCCTTCTTACGCGAACCCAAGTCTTAGACCCACGGAGCCCTAAGGCTGGAATACTCTGTGTGCAAAGTGCTATAAAATTATTCAGCTTTACTGAATAGTGTAAATACATAAAACAGAACAGAAAACAATCTATGTTCCAGGAGCTGGAATGGAGTCAGGAGATTATAAAGGCACAAAGAAATCCTACTCTTTAAGAGTAGAAGAGGGACAGCTAAACATAGAAGAGGAGAAAGTAGGTGACCTTCAATATATTCCCAGGAGGCCAAGTGCTGAGACAATTTATTTACCTCATTTCTTATACATTTTTACTTTCGTTTACCTGGAGAGTTTCCTTCTGTGAATAAATGACTTATTTTATAATGTCAATCAATGCACATCATTTGATTAATATATACAACTGTCACAAGTAAGAGAAAACCATACTTGAGCAACATGGATGCAGTACCTCCTAAAATAACTACATTAAGTATAATCTTTGTGTACTTGAAGCTTTCTGTTAATAAAATCTTAACTGGTCTACTCTCCGGGTCTAAATACATTCACCAATACACAAAGGGACAGAAAGCCTCACACCTACCTGCACCACTAGTTTGCTAACACACATTACCAGAGTAGACATAGTCTTACTCTCATTACAGCCAACAGCTGCCAAAGTATTACTTCTTTTAGACCTTGAACCTGAGTTCCATGATAATTTATATGGCCAATTTAACCTAATGGTAGTATGAAAATAATGTTTTCAACATACCCTGTTATTCAAAGTAGAGCTCCTCCCTCGGAACAAGAAGAAAATGTCAAAGCAAACCAAGAGAATTATATTACAGCTAAAATCGGAAAGGTGGATTGCGGATACTAAAAGACTTTAAGATTTGTTGTTTAAGACACACCGGGGCTGACACTGTTAAGTTATTTTGTATTGTTCATATAAACCAGATAATCTTATATAAAAACCAGTCAGGGAAAATAAAAACACCAAAACATTTCATTGATATAAGACCAAGACAGAAAGCAAAACATACTTTATCATGCAGCAAACTATAAATACCTTTTAATATGTTACATTTGAACGAGGCTAAACTTTTAAAATACATTATTTCAATATTTCTGGTGACCTTATCCTATTTGATAGTTAATGTTGAATTCCAGATTAAAAATTTGATTAAGCTAGTTCACACTTAACATAAAGGTTATACTGATCATATAATTCTTAATCTACATCACATGATGAAATAAGACACATATCAAGCTACACAGTAATATACATTGACTTTACTTCACAAAATTTTTAAAACTCTGCTGAAGTTCTAAATTTGGCCTAAACATCCTTCTAGAGACCTCGTCTATTAAAAATTAAACCCTAACTAATTCTCACAAAAGCCCCTGAAGGAAAACCTGTCCTTTCAGGTGTGGGTATCAGATCAAAGACAAAAGAGCAAAAGATGTCATAGTTCAGATTTAAATTCAGGATGACATTTGGTTATGTGCTCAAATTACTGAGGCAGCAGAGAAGGGTTAGTTGCGCTCTAACGTCTCATACCTGAAATGAAACAAAGGGGTGTGTTCCCAGCAAGCACTAATGATTTCCCGATAATGCCCACACATGATCTCCATTTGTGGCCTTAGGTGATTCACTAATCTCTAATGGGCTCTTTGTCATATGCAAAATGGGTGGAATCATTAGTAAGGTCGGGACATAACTTTAATGAGCGGCTGCTGTGTGTTTAACACAGAGTCAACATGTTTTATATCTCTAGAAGACTAAATTCTGCTCTGCTCTTACACCAGGACATGAGTCTAGAGCTACACGTAAATCCTACTGAGTGTATGGGTATTAATTTCAGCAAGTGTAGAAAACAATGAGAAAGATTAGAGGTGAAGGGCAAAATGCAAGTTTAGCTCAGATTGAAATTTAGTTGCCTACCAAAGAAAAAGAATTAAAATAACCCTACCAGATGGATAAACAAAAAGACAAAAATCAATATAATAAAAATTAATAGACTTCCAGGCCTAACAACTAGGTTTTAGATTTAGCTCCCAGTTTCTTGGCCTTCAAGGTACATGGAGAAGTGAGACAAAGTATTTAATTCCTACTCTTTGAAAAGATGGTAAACCAAACTTATAGAAGAAGATGCCCATGTGGTCCATAAAAAGGCTCAAAATTTTATAACAACTAAATTTGATCAATGTATATTTTTATAATAAAGTTTAAAATCCTATTTTTTAAAAAAATGCTTTCACAGGAAATGATGATAGTTATGACCGTCCAGGAGCTAATGCTGTAACGATTACAATGATTTACTCCTTGGGCCACAACTATGAACTTTGATCATTCTTCAGTGGGGGCCACAAGTGGTAACTTAAAAAATCTTTTTAATGTTTATTATTTTTGAGAAAGAGAGAAAGCTCTGAGCTGTGAGCACAGAGCCTGATGCAGGGCTCAAACTCATAGACTGCAAGATCATAACCCGAGCTGATGTCAGCCGCTTAAAAGACTGAGCCATGCAGGCGCCCTAACAAGTAGCAACTTTTTTTTTAATTAATGTTTTATTTATTTATTTATTTATTTATTCTTAAGAGAGAGAGAGAGAGACAGCGTGAGCAGGGAAGGGTCAGATAGAGAGGGAGACATAGAACCCGAAGAAAGGCTTCAGGCTCTGAGCTGTCAGCACAGGGTCCGATGCGGGGCTTGAACCCACGAACCGCAAGATCATGACTTGAGCCGAAGTCAGACACTCAACCGACTGAGCCACCCAAGCGCCCCAACAAGCGGCAACTTTAAAGAGAGAAGAAAACCACACTGTAAATGTTACTAAGAGAGAAAAAAGAAAGCAGCTTAAGGATCTTGGAAGATAATTAGCTCCAATTAGCATAATATTTCCACTGTAATATTCAAATTTCTCCTTTTGACCTCTTGTAATTTTTCTTTCTTTATTAAAAAAATTTAATGTTTATTCTTTTTTTTTTGAGAGAGAGAAACAAAGCGCCAACAGGGGAGAGACAGAGAGAGAGGGAAAACACGGAATCAGAAGCAGGCTCCAGGCTCTGAGCTGTCAGCACAGAGCCAGATGCGGGGCTCGAACCCTTGAACCACTGAGATCATGGACCTGAGCCAAAGTCGGGAAGGTTAACTAAAGTCGGTGCCCCTAATTTTTCTTCCTGATGATCCTAAATCACTCAATTGTTAAAATTTCAATAACACAAAGAATCCTCCCACTGATTTACAAGAGCCTGGTATCTGGCCCAACTATGCAAATCTATTGACCCCATCTCCCCTCACTTTCCTCCTGACCCACCCACCTTGCATTCCTTGCAGTGGCTCAAACACACTTAAGTTTCAGGAATCTCGTGCCAATCATCTCCAGTGCCTGACACACTTTCCCTAAACTTGCTCATAAACTGGCTCCTCTCATCATTCCAGATTTCAGCTCAAATGTCACCTCTACAGAAAAGCTGTTCCTGACCACCCAAGAGAGAGCAGCACGCTCTTACCTTTTTTTTTTTTTTTTTTCTTCAAAATGGCAAGTAACACACTATGGCAATTGCTTGCTAAGAAAAATCAGCCACCTTAAAGCAACCGGCAGGATTATCATCATAATTTTAAATTAATAAGACATTAAGCGATCACTTCATTTACTCAAGTGATCTTAAAGATGAGGAAATATGGGGGCACCTGGGTGGCTCAGTCAGTTGAGCATCTGACTCTTGATTTTGGTTCAGGTTATGATCCCAAGGTTGTGGGATTGAGCCCCATGTTTGGCTCCACTCCGAGCATGGAGCCTGCTTGGGATTCTCTCCCCGCTCCACCCCGTTCCTCCTCCCCACTTATGCTCTTTCTAAAATAAAAAACAGTAATAGAAATAAAGGTGAGGAAACATAAGTTCTGAACGTTAAGAGGTTTTTCTCTCATGCTTTACTTCACTAGACCCCACCCCCACCCTCCAAACTTATAATGTTCTATAAAAACAGGCACAAAATCCCAATTGGACAGCAGGGGCTATAAACATAGACCCCAGCAGCTGGGTTAAGACAGAATTAGAGTTAACACAGTCTTGTTATGGGTGCCTGTTCACCACTCAGTAAAGGGAAACAACCTGGGGGACAGAGAGACACCTTGTTCAGAAAACATTACGTAAAAAATGTCCTTCTGATCATCAGTGAAATGACCATTAAGGAAACACTATTGTACATGTATTTTTAAAATGTGCTGGGAAGCTCTAAATCCTATGTAAGTACAGTGCAGTAGCAGTACTAACAAAACAATCTCTAAAGCTGTTTCACCAATACATTACTTCAAGGCTGGTTCTCTTGGGGAGTGGTATCGGAACATTAAGGTCTAACTTTGCTTTCATCCATAGATATTCTACAGCTACCAAACCAAATCCTAAGCCTATAGATTACATTTTTTAAAAAGCAAACAAGGGGCACCTAGGTGGCTTAGTCACTTAAAACATCAGATTTCGGCTCAGGTCATGACCTTATAGTTCACCAGTTGGAGCCCTGTGCCAGACTTTGTGCTGACAGCTCAGAGCCTGGAGCCTGCTTCAGATTCGGGGTCTCCCTCTCTCTCTCTCTCAAAAATAAACATTTTTCAAAAAAGCATTTAAAAGGGGTGCCTGGGTGGCTTAGTCAGTTAAGCGTCCGACTTTCACTTGGGTTATGATCTCGCGGTTCGAGGGTTCGAGCCCCGCGTCGGGCTCTGTGCTGACTGCCAGCTCAGAGCCTGGAGCCTATTTCAGAGTCTGTGTCTCCCTCTCTCTCTGACCCTCCCCAGCTCACGCTGTCTCTCTCTCTCTCTCTCTCTCTCTCCTAGAAATAAATAAAAATATTTTGTAAAAAAAGCACTTAAAAAATCCCTATATAGGGCACATGTACCCCAATGTTCATAGCAGCACTTTCAACAATAGCCAAAACATGGAAAGAGCCTAAGTGTCCATCAGCTGACGAATGGATCAAGAAGATGTGGTTTATCTATACCATGGAATACTACATGGCAATGAGAAAGAATGAAATCTGGCCATGTGTAGCAACATGGATGGAACTTGAGGGTGTTATGCTGAGTGAAATAAGTCAGGCAGAGAAGAACAGATACCATATGTTTGCACATATAGGTGGATTAGGAGGAACTTAACAGAGGACCATGGGGGAAAGAAGGGGGAAAATAGTTGGGGAGAGGGAGGGAGGCAAACCATGAGAGACTCTTGAATGCTGAGAACAAACTGAGGGCTGATGGGGGTGGGGGAAAGGGGAAAGGGGGTGATGGGCATGGGGGAGGGCATTTGTGGGGATGAGCACTGAGTGTTATATGGAAACCAACTTGACAATAAATTATTTAAGAAAAAAAAACCCCTGTGTAACAGCAAACAATCTCAAGAGACAATTTTCTTTAAAATTTCTTTCCTATATAATTTTCAAACACAACTATGAGGGGGTTTAAAGTCTAACACTACTTGTGTTTTTATTCTCAGAGGCCCCAGCACAGAAATGGACACAGATCACCTGCAATACCTGACAAGTAAATGGAAAACTGGAAAGAACCGGGGAGAAGAGTAGATGAGAAAAGCATGGGTGGCATACAATGTATATGGAGATTTTCAGAATGAACCGTAAAAGGTTAAAATAGGAGATCTCAAAGCACAGGAGACCCTAAGGAAGGGAGAAAAAATGAAAATATAGTGAGACAGGGACTAAAATACTAAGACAGTCCTGGCAAATTCCTAGGCTATCACATTCTGCTGTAAGTCACTCCTATGTATCTGTATGAATTGAAATGATGATATTTTATTTTGGACAAAATTTAACACACTGCCTCATGAAAAATCTTCCCTCTCCATCAAACATCTCCACAGCCTCTAATAGGGCAGGTATCCAAAAGAGGGAGGGGCAAAAAAGTAACTGCATTAATCAGTCATCAGGTAAATATTTGAAAAAGGTCCAGAAAGGCAAAGCGAAGGGGGTCTAAATTTAGGCTGGGCAAAGTCAGTAACAGTGTATCCACAGAACCCAAGAAGACAAGGGAATACTTGTATTGGATCATCACAGTTGTACACCTCCCCCCCAAAAAAATCAGTAAGAGGACAAGGGAAAGGGTAAGAGAAGAGACAGGGGTTCCTGACTTTATATCAAGCTCAATTTTATCATATATATTCTCCCAACTGGAGGGCAGAAAGTCATCTGCCTGAGGTGCACAGGTGTAAAAACAAAGCAGTTGCACCTGGAAGAGAGAGACACCTAAGAGCAGACCAATATGAGTTTTAATTAATTTGTTACTTATTTTATAATACATTCACTCATGGTTCAAAATCCAAAGATACAAAAAAGATAACACATACAGTGAAAATACCATTCTCTCTCCTGTTTTCCAGTCTAGTACTCTCCTGAGAATCTGTCTAAAGACACATATACAAGCAAATCACATTTTCATGCGGGCAAATTTTGATCTAGGTATTCGTTGTGACATTTTTTTCCCACTAGTCTTTCTTTTAACCAAACTCACCGGTGTCACACAGATCTATACATTACAACTTTCCCATGAAGCTGGCTGCTTTAGGATCCCATAAAGGTCTCAGGAGAAGTGGCAAAGTAGAGCTGCTGGACTGGAATGTGAAGTCTGGGATCCGGCCTCAGCTCTCTACAAGTTTGGTAAAGTCCCACTACCTTTCGGACGCTCTCCCTTATCTTCTTATTCAGGCCACTGTCCACTCCTGCCCGGACTTGTCCTGGTCCCCCATCTCCTCTAAGAAATCCACTCTCTTGCTTCCTCCAAGCCATTTTACTCAAAACTATAGCTGAAATTACTTTTTAAATGCAAATCTTGTTTTCATGTGAAAGCCCAACTCCTTTGCAAAAAATTTTCCCCCATTCTGGTGAAACTGGGAACAGGGTACATGATCACCCACAGTGAGATCAGCAAAGACTTTATAGAAATCGCCTCATGAGTCAGAGCCTCTCACTAAACACATGAAAAGACAGAAGCCCCCCCGCCCCCCCCAGACACAAGTGAGTGGGTCACATCTAGAATGCACAGGTTCACAGAATGCCACCATTACATGAGAATTTAAAGGTCATTCATTTACTTATTCATAAATGTTGACTGAAGGCTGGGCACTGTGCTAGGTGTCAGGAACTGCACTGAACAGATAGATAAGATCTCTGACTTTATAAAGCTTATATTTCCAGATGCATTTCAGGAAAAGAATGCATCTTCAAGGCATCATTTTTGTGGATCTCAATTATTGCAGTCAGCTTCCGTTTAGTCTCCCTATGTCTTCTTTTGGCCTCTGCCCTTTTTTCCACAAATGAGGCAAAGTGAGTTTTTAAAAATGTGAATCAGATTATGCCTCTACTTCATTCAAAATCTCTCACAGTCAGCATAAAAACCAAATTCCTTATCATAGCCCATGAGGTCCCAAGTGATCCAGCCCTTCTCCCTATGCTCTTCCTCATTCACCGCACTCCGGCCCCAGACCTACTGCCCAGTCTTCCAAGGCACCCTACTTACTCTTCCTCTGTGACTCATTGGCTGTTTCCTCTGCCTAGAACACTCTTTCCCCCAAGCCTTCACTTAATTCTCTCACTTCATTGAAATCGCAGTAGAAATATCTCCTCCTCTGGCCACTGTCTAGAACAGCATCCCTCACTTCATTCCAAACCCTCTGTCTTCTTTTATCTACACAGGAGAGATCACAGTCAGAATAGGATACATTTGTGGTCTTTCTGTTTCCCTACTGTATGTGAGCTTCCTGAGTGTGTCTACCTTATTCACTATATCCCAGGCGCCTAGAGCAGTGTCAGGGACAGAGTAGCCACTTAATAAATACTTGCTGGGGAAAAAAAAAAAAAAAACAGATGATATGATGAAGAATAGACTGAGGTGGGCAAGTGGCCACTTTGGGAAGAGTGATCAGAAAAGGGCTCTCAGAAGAGGTGACATTTAAACCCTATCCTGGGTCGCCTGGGTGGCTCAGATGGTTGAGCGTCCGACTTTGGCCTAGGTCATGATCTCGCCCTTTCTGAGTTCAAGTCCCGCGTTGGGCTCTGTGCTGACAGCTCAGAGCCTGGAGCCTGTTTTAGATTCTGTCTCCCTCTCTCTCAGCCCCTCCCCCATTTGTGCTCTGTCTCTATCTCTCAAAAATAAACATTTTTTTAAAATTTAAAAAAATTTAGGGGCACCTGGGTGGCTTAGTCGGTTAAGCGTCCGACTTTTGCTTAGGTCATGATCTCGCGGTTCGTGGGTTCGAGCCCCGCGTCGGGCTCTGCGCTGACTGCCAGCTCAGAGCCTGGAGCCTGTTTCATTCTGGGACTCCCTCTCTGACCCTCCCCTGCTCATGCTGTCTCTCTCTCTCTCTCTCTCCTAGAAATAAATTAAACATTTAAAAAAATTTTTAACTGCATCCTAAAGAATAATAAAGACAAGAGCCTGACCCTGTGGAGGAACAGTAAGTGATCAGGCCCTGGCGCACGGAAGACCCTGGTGTGAAAGGGCACAAATGTAGCCACTGCATACTGAGGAAGGGGGAAACACAGTAGATAAGGCTGGAGCAGGTGGCAGGACCTTGACTGCTATAGTAATAGAATAAAATGGGGAGTCAGTAATGTATTTTACATGAAATGCCATCATTTAGCACTAAGCAAGGAGTTACATGATATGGTTAAATGTTTTTAATAGAGCACTCTACCTGCTGCAAGGAGAATAATGTATAGGAGACAAAAATGGAAACATAAAGACCAATTAGAAAGCTCAAGTAGTTATCGGCTGAGAAACGACAGTGATTTAGCAGTGAAAGTGCAGACAGGGAGAAGTGAAAATATTTGAGACAGGTATTCAGGAAGAATTGATAAGTCATGCTAATGGCTGAATGGGGACAGGGAAGGATTTAAAATGATTCCCAGGGGGCACCTGGGTAGTCTAGTCGGTTAAGTGTCTTACTCTTGAATTCGGGTCATGATCTCCCAGTTCGTGGGACTGGGCTCAGCGTCGGGCTCCACACTGCTTGGGATCCTTTTTCTCCCTCTCTCTCTCTGCCCCTACACTGCTCGTACTCTCTCTCTCTCTCAAGATAAAGAAAAAAGCTTTAAAAAAAAAAAAAAAAGATTCCCAGGATTCTGAGTTGAGCAACTGGGTCCACTTACTAAAATGAAAAAGACCTGGAGGGGGGGAGCCAGAATTCCCTTGCGCACCCTAAAGTCTGCATCGTCGGTTACTGATCTCCGGTAGAACTCAGAAAACAGTTCTGTGCTACAGATATATATTTAGGAGTCATCAGCATAAAGATGAAATTTAAAGCCATGGGAGTGGGTGAAATCATCTAGGGAGGGTGTGCAAATAAAGAGAAGTGAGGCCCCAAACTGAGCTTGGAGGCATGCCAGCATCTGGAGGTCAGGCAAAGCAAGGGGAAGCAGTAAAAGAGAACAAGAAGCGCTGGTCTGTGAGACAATGAAAATGATGAGATTCCATCACAGAGGACCTTGGTGCTCTTAGCAAGAAAGGTTTCCATGAAGTCGTGAGGAAGGGAAGCCAGAGTTGAGTGGTCTAAAGAGTGAATGGAAGAGAAGAAAAGGTGTCAGAAAGAACAGACAACTTTTTTGAAAAGTTCTGCTGTGAAGGGGAGAAAAGTCTCACTAACTATAGAGAGAAGTTGATTTCACAAGGGATGATTGCTTTCTTTTTTTTTTTTTTTTTAATGTTTTATTTATTTCTAGGAGAGAGAGAGAGACAGTGTGAACAAGGGAGGGTCAGAGAGAGAGGGAGTCACAGACTGAAACAGCCTCCAGGCTCCGAGCTGCCAGTCAGCACAGAGCCCGACGCGGGGCCCGAACCCATGAACTGCGAGGTCATGACCTAAGCGAAAGTCGGACGCTTAACCGACTAAGCCACCCAGTCGCCCCGGGATGATTGCTTTCTAAAGATGGAGGGCACCAGAGCACATCTGTATACGAACAGGAATGCGCCAGCAGAGAAAGAGAGCCTGAAGAAGCAGGGGAGGGATTTGACAGGGGAGGGTCATAGAAGTGGCATGGTCCTTGCGAAGAAGACAGGATGCTCAGCACAAAGGGACTGAAGCAGAGGCTGGGGGCCTGATGAAATGAATATGTGCTCCACTATAACCAACCATAGGGACATGAGAGAAGAGTAGCCCCTGTACCCCAAAACTTACAGATGTGGTGGAGGGAAGGTGAGGGTGTCCCTCTGGACAGGTATCTATTTTCTCAGAGAAGCATGAAACAAAACCATCAGCTAAGAGGACAGAAGTCTGTGAGGTTTGAGGGAAAGGTACGAAATAGTCCTGTGAATGCAAATTATCAGCTGGGCTTTCTCGCAGTGACAGGCCTGTTGGAGTCTTGTGCTTATGTCTATGTGAAATTCTACAACACTTTCTGCACACAGTAAATATTTCCTTCTATCAACTTTATTATCTAAATTTATATCAAGAATTAGATTTGGGATACCATCTTTGGAAATCACTGATCTACTGTAAGTAAATGTTCCTCCTTCCACACACATCCACACAATAGAATAACATGGGCTCTCTATACATTCCCAGAATTTGATTCAGTCATCTGATTATCAGCACCTTGAAAAAGAAACCAGACAACCAAATAGGGAAAAAAAAAAGAAAAGAAAAGAAAAGAAATTATATGATCAGGGGAAAGGTGACCACAGACTGAATATCTTATATATTTCTGGATGAAATTATAGACTGATGCCTAAATATGCTTTAAAATAAAGGGTGGCATGGAGGAGATAGTGAAAGTGAGTGGAGGGTATTAATGAAATTAGATTAGTCATGTGTTGGTAATTATTGATATTGAGGGATGGGTACACAGAGATGCCTTACACTAGTCTACCTACTCTGGTATATGCTAAAAAATCTCCATTAAAAAAGGTAAAAACAATAATAAAGGAAATCTAGAAGACTAAAATGTAATTATGCTCTGAATATAAACTAATATTCTGAAGTTTCATAAATTTCTAGTTTGCTTCCTTAACAATTAATCAGGAAAAAAAGCTAATGAGGCTTATAAACAAAATGTGCTTCATTTCCAAAGTTCCTACCCTTTTCTTTTGTCTTTTTTTTGGGATCAAGCCTACCCTACTGTGTCGTGAGGCCTGCCTGGGGCCAATGCAGCCTGAGATGAGGAGGGTAACCATGACCTGACTCAGGCACTCAGCTGTAGGTTCTCACACTAGGCTCTGCCTTGATCACTATTAAAGGTGGCATTTTACAGGCACCTGGGTAGTTCAGTCGGTTAAGCGTCTAATTTCGGCTGAGGCCATGATCTCACAGCTCATGGGTTCAGGCCTGGTGTTGGGCTTTCTGCTGACAGTTCAGCACCTGGAGTCTGCTTTGGATTCTGTGTCTCCCTCTTTCTCTGTCCCTCCCCTACTTGCACTCTGTCTCTGTCTCTTTCTCAAAAAAAAATAAACATTAAAAAAAATTTTTTTAAGATGGCATTTTAGTCACAAGAAAAGAAAAAAGTAAAATAAGAGTTATTGTCTTTTCTTTCCTGCCTCAACAATGTTCCAATCTCCACAGCGCATGGACCCACTGTAACAGACAAGCTTATCTTCATTAATTTCCCCTTTAGCCAACCACAAGTAAAGTTAAGGACTGGGTGCAGAGCATGCTTAATAGCAGGAATGGAGTGAATAGTCCTGTGCTTCCCCACTGGGCAGTCCCCATTGCCTTGGTCAGGTTAATTTATACCAGAAATAGATTTTAAGGGCAGTTATCATTGTGATGAATGTGGGTAACAATGGATGTTATGAAGAGAAATCAGCACTGGGTAATCCCCTTCTTGGGACAGAAGGTAAAGTATATTCCTTTTATTCTACTGGTATTTTCCTCCATCCTTCCCACATCTCCTTTCACCCCACCCTCTTCTAAAACTAAACTTGTGGCAAATAAGATGAACTGGATACCATAAGGCTGGAAAGAACCAAAATCCTATTGGATGCCACTGCTCCAGTTCAGCCTCGCCAATCTGAGGGTTCCCTGACTGGTTTTACTGACAGAACTGGTTGCCCAGGAAGGTGTGCATTATCACTAAGAGCCACAAGAACATTTTCTTTGCAGTAGCAGTCTTAGAAGTTTTTTAGTTTGGGGGCGCCTGGGTGGCTTAGTCAGATAAGCGTCCGACTTTCGCTTAGGTCATGATCTCGCGGTTCGTGGGTTCGAGCCCCGCGTCGGGCTCTGTGCTGACTGCCAGCTCAGAGCCTGGAGCCTGTTTCGGAGTCTGTGACTCCTCTCTCTGACCCTCCCCTGCTCACGCTGTCTCTCTCTCTCTCTCTTTCTCTCCTAGAAATAAATAAAACATTTAAAAATAAAAAGGAGTTTTTTAGTTTATAAATACATATCTATTTCAGTGATTCCCAAATCTGGCTAATTAGAGGAATTTCTAGAGGCCTTTTTCTAAGACTCATTTGGAGCCCCGAAATCTATATTTTTAAAAGTCATTAGGCAGTTGTACTCACTTAGGTTTAGAAACTGATGATGTGTTACAACCTAAGGTACAAAAAATAAGTCACAGTCAAAAGAGTAACTTACCTCTATAATCTTTAATTATTCTGAACATAATCAAAGTATTTTCTCCAAAATATAACCATAATTCTAGATTACATACAAAGTAAAACCAAACTGTTAACTCAGCAAAACACACTAATAAAGAGCTAACAGATCACAATGCAGGATCTTTTAAGACCAGTATTAACACTTTGGACTAGACACTTTTATGTTGATAGAGGCTATGCTACACATTGTAGGATGCTTCTCTCATCTGAACATAAATCCTAGGAAAATTCCATTGTAACAACATAATGAGTGATTTTGTTGAAATGAAGGCAACTCCTGATTTTTCTGCACTAGATGCCAATCACATCCCCCAGTTGTGACAACCAAAGACATCTCTAGACATGGCCAAATGTATCATGGGGGACAAAATTACCCATCCAAAACTACTGGATTAAAGAAACTTGGTTAAAAGAAGAAAGGTTCAAGTAGATTGCAGGGTGAAGATACAGAAAATAAAACTGTCTTCAAAATGTAAAGCAATAGCCAAGAGGAGCACTGCTCATAGCTCTTTATTTTCATTAAAAACAAAACTAAAGGAAAGGGACTTAAATTACAAAAGGGAGCATCTAGAGTACTCAAAAGGAAAAACTTCTTAACTCCTGAGGTTTATTACAGCCAGGAAATTGGAGGCCCTTTCCTAGAGATAATTAGAATGAAAACACCATGGTATGACTCAAAAGGTGTGGGGCTAGAGTGTGTGGGTCCGAGAGACCAATGGAGGGCCCTTTTGAGCCTGAGAATCTCTCCTGCCCTGGAGCCTGAAAGACTCCTTCAGAAGGAAAGCACTTGACTCATAGTTAATATCTCCCCGTGGTCCATGTGATATGACCAATTCCTGAATGCACACACACCAAGCCAACAAGGCTAGCAGGTTTGTGGCCCTTCCCTGTTGCTTTTGTCCCTCAAGGCCAAGGTGAGGCTGTGAAGCGGTCTTCTCCTTTGTGCCCAAGGTCATTCCCAGCATTTGGCTAGTACCTGTCAGAGGCTGCTGGCTGAGAGTACAGATTTGACTAGTAATGATCCTCAACTCAGATTAGTGACTTACAAGGTATAGCTCACCAAAAGAAAAAAAAAAAAGCAGAAATTAGAGAAGGGAGAAAGAACTAAGTGGAGTCAGAAAGTACTTTACTATAAATCAGCAATTCCCCAAAATGTCATCCATGGGTTTCTGGAGGTCCACCAAGAACTTACAGAGATCCCCACAAGAAAAAATATTTTAATAATGGTATTAGGACATTATTTGCCTTTTTTATTGCAGAAAAGGCTATTTAGAATTTTAAACTCTTATTCTTTATCCATAATAATGGATTTCAAACTTCACACTCATAAATTATTAGCACTGATGGTATAAAAATAATGGTGAGTAAAACTGCTAGAACCTTAACACAAATCAAGATGGTGGCAACTTAGGCAACATACTCACAGTGGAAGTTACTGATTTCATTACATCTTGACTCCTAAGATCACATCTTTTTTTTTTTTTTTAACTTTTTAATGTTTATTTTTGAGAGAGAGAGAGAGCATGAACATGAGCAGGGTAGGGGCAGAAAGAGAGGGACACACAAAATCAGAAGCAGGCTCCAGGCTCTGAGCCATCAGCACAGAGCCCAACATGGCGCTCAAACCCATGAACTGTGAGATCACGACCTGAGCCAAAGCCTGATGCTTAATCAACTGAGCCACCCAGGCGCCCTGCACATCTTTAAAAAAAAAATTTTTTTAATGTTTTATTTATTTCTAGGAGAGAGAAAGAGAGACAGCGTGAGCAGGGGAGGGTCAGAGAGAGAGGGAGTCACAGACTCTGAAACAGGTTCCAGGCTCCGAGCTGGCAGTCAGCACAGAGCACGAACTGTGAGATCATGACCTAAACGAAAGTCAGATGCTTAACCGACTAAGCCACCCAGGCAACCCCATGCACATCTTTTTAATATTCTGTGTTGTTTCAAGGAAAAGCACTTGCATAAATGAGTTATGAGCTGAACCGGTTGCCTTTTTTTTAACACCATTTCTATTTGAAGAAATACATGATGGACATAAACTATAGTTATTCAGACTTGAATATCTGGTAGACATTTTCTTTAAAATGAAGAAAGTAAGCCTGTTACTGGCAGCACTGATAACAACATGAATTTCAGTGACTTCAAGCAAAAGTCAAAATTTTGGAAAACTTGAGCTTGACAGCTTCCCAGTACTTGGCATTTTTTCCTTATGAGATTGGATGCAATATTAACAAATATAAATGTTGATATTGTATACTGAAACGTGTGATAATTTAGAAGATGTACATAACTCAGTGGTTCAATATTTTCCAAATGACCAATGCATGATGCTAAAAAAAAATCATACATGATTTTTTTTAAGAGTTCATTCAAAGTACAAGACAGGTAGAAGAATTTTAGTGTAACATAGTATTAAATATTAATCTACATGGTCTCCTATTCCATATTATAACTAACCTTTAATAAACTACCTCTTGAGGGGTGCCTGGGTGGCTCAGTAGTCAGCTGAATATCCAACTCGTGATTTCGGCCCAGGCCATAATCTCATGGTTCATGGGTTTGGGCCCTGCATGGGGTTCCACACTGACAGTACAGAGCCTGCTTGGGATTCTATCTTCCTCTATCTCTATCCCTCCCCTGCTTGCTCACTCACTCTCAAAAATAAATGAATAAACTTTAAATAAATAAACTACCACTTGAGTTTGGGTATAGTATCAAAGAAGAATATACACAGTTATATAAGATATCTATTAAAATATTCCTGACTTTTTCAACTGAAGCCAAATTTTCTTCATATACTTCAACAAAGTAATTTATCATAACAGACTAAATGAAGAAGCAGAAATGGAAATCTAGACACTAGAGTCACAAAAATGTAAAACCGTGCTTTTCTCCTCAATTTTTTTGTTTTGGAAAATGTAGCTATTTCTCATAAAAATATAGTACTTATGATAATATAAAACAGATGTATTACTGGGCTTTTTAAAGTTTATTTATTTATTTTGAGAGAGAGAGAGCGAGCGAGCACCAGGGAGGGGCAGAGGAGAGAGAATCCCTTGACATGGGGCTCAAACAAACCATGAGATCATGACCTGAGCCAAAACCAAGAGTTGGATGCTTAACTGACTGAGATGCACCCAGGTATCCCTTATTATTGATTTTTTAAAATAAATTAAATTTGTTTTAATTTGTAATATGATAATGATAGATATAATACACATAACCAAAAGCTCTTTGAGCCTAAATAATTTAAGAGTACAAAGTTTGAAAATCATTCTTGTACACAAAGAACAAGAGGTAAAATTTTTAAATTTTTTACAGAAACTACAGTGATGTACAAATAGGAGACTGCTTCATCTTTTTTTTTTTTTTAATGTTTTTATTTCTGAGAGAGAGAGAGCATGAGCAGGGGAGGGGCAGAGAGAGAAGGAGACACAGAATCCGATGACAGGCTCCAGGTTCTGAGCTGACTGTTAGCACAGAGCCCGAACCGGGGCTCGAACCCACAAACAGTGAGATCATGACCTGAGCCGAAGTCAGACACTCAACCGACTGAGCCACCCAGGCACCCCACTGCTTCATCTTTTAAGTTATGAAAATTCAGCAACAAAAAGAACTACCGATACTCAAAACAACCTGGATGAATCTCTAGAGAATTATGCTGAATGAAAAAAAAATCCAATCTTAAAAGGTTACATGCTGTAATTCAACTTATATATTCTCAAAATGACAAAATGTAAAATAGGTAAGTGGTTGTTGTAGGGGAGGGTGACGCTAATCTGGGTGGAGAAGTAGCTGTGGCTATAAAAGGACAACAGGAAGGATCTCTGTGGTGATAGAAATGTTCTGTATCATCACTATCAATGTGAATATCTTAGCTGTGATATTACGTGTATTATGGTTTTGAAATATATTACTATTGGAAAAACTCAATAAAAGATAGCTGGGATCTTTCTGTATTATTTTTTCATAATCACATGTGAATCTATAATAATCTCAACAAATTTAAATTTAGTATTCAAAGTTAGGAAACAGAGAAATCAATAGAACATAGCATGATTGTACCAAAAATCTAGAAAAAAAAAATTTTTTTTTTTGGAGAGAGAAAGAGCGCCAGTGGGAGAGGGGGCAAAGAAGGGAGGGGGGAGAGAGAGAGAGAGAGAGAGAGAGAGAGAGAGAGAGAATGAGAATCCCAAGCAGGCTCCATGCTCAGTGCTGTATCCAATGAAGACTCAATCCTATGACCCTGGAATCATCACCTGAGCTGGAGTCAAGAGTCAGATGCTCAACCAACTAAGCCACCCAGGTGCCCCCAAAATCTAGAAGCTATAAATCCTGCCTACTGAAGTCAAACTGATTAATGATACCTTTAGACTACCAATATTTTTCATATCTTAGGAATACAAATTATTCTTCAAAGCAGTCATCATAAGTATCAACTCATTACAGTTCCTACAACACGGCAGACACTGCTAGGAAAAGAGAATAAAACTGAACAGGACACAGATCCTTCCCTCAAGGTGTGCAGTAGAGTAGGGATGACTGAACGGCAAATGAGCTCTCAGAATGCAATCTGCAATGTGCAGTAACAGAGGTACAAACAAGCCTGAACGGGGCATAACTACACGGGAGATAGGTAGACTTAATGGAAAAGGTGACAACTAAGCGGAATCCTAAAGAGTGAAGAGGCTGTTCCAGGCAGAAAGGAGGGGAGAAGAAGGCAAAAATCCAATGGAGGGTTTTAAACAAGAGGGGACATGATTAGCTGACAACAGTATGAGAGGAAGAGACAAGTGAGCAGGCTACCAAGTCAGTCCAAGTGAAAAACAGGACAGGCAAGATTGTGGGGGGCAGCGGAGATAGAGAAAAGGAAACAATTCAAAGTGATGCTTTGGAGGGAGCAATGATAGGACTTGCTGAGCTAGGACAGGGTTAGCCGAACTTTTTCTGTAAAGGATCAGATAATAAATACTTACTTAGGCTTTGCAGGCCACATAAAGTCTCTTTGACTATTTAAAACAACTGCTTAAAAACATACATGGCTCAAAAGTCTCTGCCCGGATTTATCCCAGCAGCCACAGCTTGCTGACCCCTGACCTGAGAGATAAGCAATAGAGAAGGAGGAAGAGCTGGAGGTGACATGCAGGTTTCTAGCCTAACACAAAAAAGGGCAAGAGTTTCTGAGCTGCCATTGAGCGAGTGGGTGGAAGAGATAAGTTTATTCTTAGATGGCCCAGATGAAACTGTTAAACAGTGTGTTGGATAGACTAATATGGAGTTCAGAGCATAGATCTGGGTAGGAGAGAGATTTGGAAGTCATCAAGATACAATACAGTTAAAACCAGCGCGCCTGGGTGGCTTAGTCGGTTAAGCGTCCAACTTTCACTTAAGTCATGATCTCGCGGTTCGTGGGTTCGAGCCCCACGTCAGGCTCTGTGCTGACTGACAGCTCGGAGCCTGGAGCCTATTTCAGAGTCTGTATCTCCCTCTCTCTCTGACCCTCCCCTGCTCACGCTGTCTCTCTCTCTCTCTCTCCTAGAAATAAATAAAAATCGTTAAAAAAAAAAAAAAACAGTTAAAACCACGTAAGTGGCTGATGGCAAAGTGAAAAGAAAATTGTCTATAATAGTGGGAAACACTGGGGGTGGCGGTGGTGATAAGAAAAATGGTCTGTGGAGAAAACTAACAGAGAAGAGACAGGGAGGCAGGTATATTTAAAAATGCTAAAGAACAACACAGAACAAACTTGTGGCCAGGAAAGAATGCTAAATCACAGATATTTCAGAAAGGCAGCAAGAAGTGCCTATGGACACACAATTCTCATGATTTGGGTAAACGAGCATTTGCTATAATGCCCAAGAGGCCAACTGCTTTCAGGTCTGTTTCCCAAAAGAAAGGTTTACTCTCTGGCCTACTTAGTCTCCCATTTCCTACCCTAGTACCACAGGCGACTACTCGTGTAAACCGCACATGGAAGAAGGAACCACGGGCTAGAGGGGAGGGACGCTTATTCCTCTCAGCCGAAGTCTTCCATGAACACAAGCCCGCCAGCGGTAACAGCTCTGGCATTTCTTTGCCACTTAGATGATTCTACCCTGGGGAGGGAAGCAATTGATCTGGTTGGCAAATCTGGGGGAAATAAACAGTCCAGTTGTGCCCTTCCTCCTCCTATCAGTAAGCTACTTCAGGAGGAGACGGGGTGAGTGGAGGGGATGTATAACACACATACCTTCAATTCAGCACCACTGTGAACAAGGGGTAGGCCTGCCTAATTGTGGAATTCAGCTAGCAAGCCAATTTAGCTCTCATACTAAGAAAAACACATCTCCAAAATGCCCTTCAAAGTACTTACATGTAATTCATAAATATTTATCTTCGGTCACTTTAAAAATACTTGGGGAGATAAATTATTTGAATAAGTGAATTTAGTGACTTCATGCAAAATACCTCCCACGCCATCATTCACTATACCATGTGGTTTCTGGTCTGAAGAAGGGAAAATACACATTCTGAAGAATAAGGAAATGTAATCAAAATCAGACTAACCATTTTTAAAGAATGCCTCCCACCTGGGTCTTGCCTGTCTCAACGATTATGAAAATCATGGGACTCCATTAGAAAAACAAAATTGCCCTGAAATAGTACCTCAAGTGACTAGCGCTACAATGGGCTTTTCCACCAATCACTGTAGACACTGTCCAGGGCTGAAGGCACATCTCTACCAACACCTACTGGACATTAAGGAAAAGGTTATACAGATTGTGCTGTAATCACCATACAGAAGGACTCTGGGTCAACACCACGCAGTAGCTGGCTGCAGACCAGGGTCGGCCAGGAAGAAATGGACTTACAGCGGGCTGGCAGGTGGACTGACTAGAGCAGAGTGCTCTGCTAAATCTGTAAGTTGCTTGAAAGATATTCAATTTTACTTGTCTCTTTACACCCGAAGCACCCAGCACAGAGCTTTACGTAGTAAATGTTCAAGCAGTTATCTGTTTAATGGAACTGGGTGTTATTGTGGCCAATAAAGCCAGAATTCTGGCTTCTGGATAAATAGCTGTATTCAGAGATTCTCTGTGAAACTTACAAATTCACAAAAGAATTTGTGAATATTTTTAGATTATGTGCTAATAGTGGGGTTAGCTTAAGGGGGGGAAGCCTAAGAAAACACTTAAATGTTTAATTCTGCCCAAATGAAAGCAGGAGACACCCTATGTGGCTATAATTATTAAGAGTTCACATACAGAATGGCTCATGTCTGATCGGTTTTGGGGTGCCAAGAGTGTTCTTTGTTTCAGCAGCACACCCTAGTCAAGATGCCGACACTGGGCATATTCTCAAACTCTCAACTGTCTCCTAGAGCTGCTCAGATCGATTTAATACTGTCAATGAAGAGTCACAGCACGAGAGGGACTGGATCAAGATGCTTTATAAAAAGCAGCCACTTCTATAAATGTTAATTTACAAAAGTAAGCACAAAATGTTTCCTGTTGTTTTAATACTGGCAGCATGAAGGAGAAGAAGCTACCAACATTTTAAGCGAACTAACTTTACAGACTTTTCAGCTTACAGAATTGATAAATTAGAACTCTGCCTTTCAGTATCTGGGAAATGGCAAAGACGGATAATGGAAAAGAGGAGATTCAGAAACAGTGTAGTAAATTGGAAGGTCCTTCAAAATAGAGCCTATGCTTTGTTCATTTTCTTATCCATCACACAGTCTAAGAGGAGTGCTTTGACCGCAGCATTCAGTAAATGTTTGCTGAATCAAACTGCTGCAAAAGCATTCTCAGCACAGTACCAAGCCAGCTGGCCACAAGTTTAGCAACCCTTAGAGCTCTCTCCTTAGCAAATGCTTTCAGTTCTACTTAACGGCAAAGTATTTTTCTAGAAAACATACCTTAACTCCATAATATATAAATACAATTTTTAAAAATCTCCTTTGTGTATTTTTTTAAAGGCGCTATCCACTACTCAGCAAAGTTTGAGGTAACTACGTTCTTACTCTGGGAATAATATTTGTATCTCAGCATGTGATGGCCATCTTTGCTTTGAAGAGAAAAGGAAGATAAATAAGGATGATAAAGTAGAACAATAGATCCAAGTTTGCCGTTGCTGTTTTTTTAAGTTTTGTTTTGTTGGTAAAGACTGGACAAAGGCAAATGAGAAATATGTTGTGTTAAAAAGGAAAGGGCAACCTAAGCAAAGCAGTATAACTGGAGCTCTGTTGTAAGGGACTCAAAAGAACAAACACATCTGCAACACTGTCATAGAACTGCACCCATAAATGCTTTTTCCTAGTTAAACTAAAGGTTAAACTGGAAAGACAGATGCATCTTTTAAATAAACTCCCAGTCCTAGATGTATGTTGAACTCATATGAATTATTAAAAAGCCAAGGGTCACAGAGAATGTGACTTCCATTTACCTTCAAGAGGCAGCCGACAATAATGCATTCTCTGTGGGGCTTTTCCTGGCAATCCCATCCTTCACCAGCTCCTTCCCTATTTTACCATGGCATGTTCTTTTCACACCTCCTTTATCACTTACATTAGTATATAATTTTAATTTCCTTTTTATCAGAAATCAGTTCCTGATTAGATGAGGGGCACTTTGTGGACAGGAACTGGGTCACAGTCATTTTGCTATCCCTGGTGTCTACTAAACTGCAAGCAGTCAGTAAAAGTTTTGTTGAGGGAAGGAAGCCAAAACTTCTGAGAATATTGTTTTACAAATTTAAAACTGCTCAAGAAAGTATCTGTTTATGCATCATATATCCACCCGTTGTCTGCCTGTATCTCTACACTTTAGAATGCCAGCAACAGCCTTGTGCACAACTACGTCTGGACTCGGTTGGTAATTCATAATTAATTAATACATCTAGAACACTTTGGGTGTTCAAATATACATACATACATACACACACACAGAGAGACAGAATGAATATATACTATGTACTACTGAACGCAAAGACAAATTTCCTAGATCTATTTCCAAGATCTGAAGATATTAAATAACATCTAAAGGAAAATTAGAGAACTTTCTCATTTTCAGTCAGGACTTGGAAAATGTTGTAGAGTTGATTTTCAGGAGCAATAAAGGAATCATGACATAGTAAAAATCCAGTGAAACTACTGAATCTCTCATAAAGAAATCAGATAACTTCATTCATAGACGTGACAACTTTGTACAACAAATTGCAAACGATTTCTGACTTTAAAAACTAGCAGCAGATAACAAAAGAGCAGCTCAGTTGTTACTCCTTCTTGGATATTAGATGATTTTTAAACTTATGAGTTTCATAATAAACATAAAAACATGGCAAAACAAACTCTTTTATTTTTTTAAGTTTTTAAAAATGTTTTATTTATTTCTGAGAGAGAGAGAGAGAAAGAGAGAGAGAGACAGCATGAGCAGGGGACGGTCAGAGAGAGAAAGTGACACAGAATCTGAAACAGGCTCTAGGCTCTGAGCTAGCTGTCAGCACAGAGCCCGACACGGGGCTCGAACCCACGAACCATGAGATCATGACCTGAGCCAAAGTCCGATGCTTAACTGACTGAGCCACCCAGGCGCCCCTAAAACAAACTCTCTTAAAAGACCAATATTTATCTGATATTTATATAACTTTTAAAATAATGGTTAGGGGCGCCTGGGTGACTCAGTCAGTTAAGCGTCTGACTTCGGCTCAGGTCATGATCTCCCAGTTCAAGGGTTTGAGCCCCACGTTGGGCTCTGTGCTAACAGCTCAAAGTCTGAAGCCTGTTTCAGATTCGGTCTCCCTCTCTCTCTGGCCCTCCCCTGCTCATGCTTGCGCACTCTCTCTCTCCCCTTCTCTCTCTCAAAAATAAATAAACATTAAAAAATGTTTAAATAACAGTTATATAGTTCACTTAAAGGTGGAGTATAGTTTTATTAAAGAGATGAATCTCAAGTCACTATTTGGTAAAAGGTAGTATTACTGAGAAGTTAAAAAAAAAAAAAAAAAGAGTCTGATAGTCACAGTGAGGCTACACAATCTTGAATTACCCTGTATAAAGGGCTTAAGAGCTTCGTTCTTCCATTAAGTCTCACCCCAGTCACTAGAGATAGATGTGACAGAACAGCAGGCCAAGAGAAGGGGTCCAACTGTTTGGATGGTGGAATTCACGTGCACATTCTATTTCACCTTCAAATGTCTGGTAGGTTAATAGGATATTGCCAATCATAACACAGCCTTGATTTTTAGTAACAGAATCTCATTTAACAAGTCACAATGAAACAAAATTCTCCCCAGAAGTCCAATATACACTAGTGATTTACTTTTACATTATAGAGTGTGGGGAGATGGGGATGGCCCATGATGCAGAATTTCCTCTAGGTGACATGTTTAGTAACTCTCCTTACTATTTTAGTAGTTAACACACTCCTCAGATAAACTACAATAAGGACTCAACATTTAGCAGACTCAATAAGGACTCAACATTTAGCAGACTCTGGGAGAGAGAAAAACAATGATCACATTCACTGAAAACCAAATTGTCTTCACTAGACTTTTCCCCTTGACTAATTAATAAGGGAAAATGCCTTTGAGACACTGGCAATCTTCAATTATCTATATAATTCAAGATTTATTAAAGACCCAGTGAAAGTATAATTATAGATCAAACATTTAACATTTTTTTATTCCTTTTGTTTATGAAGTATGACTACTTTTGGTGAAAACACATACATTTACAGCATGCCATGTGTGTTATGGGCAGAATTGTGTCCTCCCACAAAATTCATATATTGAAGCCCTAACCTCTACTATCTCATAGAATGTGCCTATATTTGAATACAGGGCCTTTGAAGAGGTAAGTAAATTAAAATGAGGCTCTTAGGGTGGGCCCTAAACCAATCAAACTCATTTTCTTATTAGAAGAGAAAGTCTGGACACACAGAGATGCCAGGGATACCCCCACACAGAGAAAAGACCACGTAAAGATGTAAAGACGCGGTGAGAAGGCACTGTATGCAAGCCAAGAAGAGAGACCTTAGAGGAAACCAAACTTGCTAACACTTTGGACTGCTAGCCTCTAGAACTATGAGAATGAGATCTCTGTTGTTTAAGCCACCCAGGCTGTGGTATTTGTTGTGGCAGCCTGGCACACTAATACACATGGTAAAAAGATGTCTTCCATGTGACCCAGAAGTGGTATGGCAAAGATGGCTAGTTGCCCTGCAGAGATTCATGTTTTCCTTCACAACTGGTGCTGAAAAGCAGATGACAAATGCTGACGACATTTTCTGCCTCTTTTGTACCTATATTCATTCTCAACAACCCAGTACAACCACTCTGGGATGAGATTAAGAAAGTGGGTGTGTGGGGCACCTGGGTGGCTCAGTCGGTTAAGCGTCCGACTTTCGGCTCAGGTCATGATCTCACGGTTCATGGGTTCGAGCCCCGCGTCGGGTTCTGTGCTGACAGCCAGCTCAGAGCCTGGAGCCTGTTTCAGATTCTGTATCTCCCTCTCTCTCTGACCCTCCCCTGCTCATGCTGTCTCTCTCAGAAATAAATAAAACATTAAAAAAATCAAAAAAAAAAAAAAGAAAAGAAAAGAAAGTGGATGTGTTTGAGGCACCTGGGTGGCTCAGCTGGTAGAAGCTGCAACTCTTGATCTCAGGGTCGGGAGTTCAAGCCCCACACTGGGTGTGAAGCCTACTTAAAATAAAAATAAAAATGAAATAAAATAAAATGAAATGAAATATCTTTTTTTTTAATGTTTTATTTATTTCTAGGAGGGAGAGAGAGAGACAGCATGAGCAGGGGAGGGTCAGAGAGAGAGGGAGTCGCAGACTCTGAAACAGGCTCCAGGCTCTGAGCTGGCAGTCAGCACAGAGCCCAACGCGGGGCTCGAACCCACGAACCACGAGATCATGACGTAAGCGAAAGTCGGATGCTTAACCGACTAGGCCACCCAGGAGCCCCGAAATATCTCTTTTTAAAAAAAAGTAGGTATGCTTTTGTCACCCTTTCTCTTTGTGTCACTATCTCCCTTTCCCAGTTTCCTGTAGGACACCTGAAAGACATGTATGAACAACGGAAAAGACTTCATCATTCTGGGTCTCTGGAAGACTCCCCTGAACAGTTTCCTATATTGCCTGTCCCAACAACAGGAATGTCCATTCTCGACTTTGTTATACATCTAGATTTTAGATTTGCCTGTTAAAGCAACAAGCATTATCTTAATTTAAAATGGATAATATTTAAACTTAAGATTTTACTTTCTTCAAATTTCAGAACAGAGAGTTAACTATAGATTGATTCATGTAAAACTGCCATTTTTGTAAGTCAAAGACAGTCAAATATTACCTACCTCATATAATTCAACCTAATATGTTTAATCTACTGAAAGGTGGATCAGGTACTACTGCATCCACAGCTCACTCCTCAAAGACCCCCACAAGGTTTAGCACAACATCTACTCAGCTCAACATCTACTCAGACTAAGAGGCAATTATGTGGAAAATTTCTACTGAGTACTGGCTAATTTCTCTGCTTCCACAAATCCATGTCCTTAACTAGGTGTTCTGCTATTTGATGCTCCTTCTGCACTAAAATTAACAAATTATACTCCACTGAAGATACCAAGATAGAATAAGCCCACTACAGCGTATGGCTCCCACTGATTACAACTAAAAGATCGAAATAAATACGAAAAGAAACTTACCTGAGGACTGTGAAAAGGAGAGAAATAGCAGGCAAATAAATGAAGTCAAAACTTGAAGAATTATAGCACTGGTGAGCGTCCTGCCCTTTTTTTAAAACTCCTTCATCTCTCAGATTTGATCCATGAATGGTTTGGTCCAGGTGGCCCAATTTACAAAATGTCACTGAAAATCCACACATTAAAAATACTGAGAGAAACTTCCTTATTTTGACCAGAGGACTGGAAACAAACAGCCAAAGCAAGCCAGGGTACAAGGGAAGTTTCCCCCTTTTTTTTCCTTTTTTGTCTTCCTTTTCCTTCTCCTGGCCCTGTCCAGTCACAAAATTACACACATACAGAGGTCCCTTGGAGTGTAAGAATGTGGGAGATACATCAAACAAGAGAAAACTGGAAAGAGGATCCCGATTCTATATGAACAGATACAAGTCTCAGGCTGAGCCCCAAGTTCTTAAGTATAAAACAAATCCAAAGAAGGGATGCAAAGCCTCTGAGCCTGAACTAGAATATAAGACATTGCCCGAGTCTGACTGGTAAGCGCGCAGAACAGTTCCAAACAGCACAGCAAATGCGGAGAACTGAAATGACACTGGGTGGTCTTACCACCCACAGAAGGTAAAACCAAACCTCCTGAGATCTGAACCTAATCAAGTTGACTATCTGCTGAAACAAAAAAATCTCAACTTTCTCCAGAGGGTTTTTAACAGAACCCAAAGTTTCACATCATAATATTCAGTATCTCCAGGACACAATCCAAACTTTCTCAACATACAAAGAACCAAGAAAATATAACCAATTATTGGGAGAAAAAGCAATCAATAGATGGTAAAACTAACTTTCAACAGATACTCTATTAAAGAATTGAAAGCAGTTATTATAATCATGCTCCATGAAGTTATACTCTAGAAAGGTAGATGGTGTCCACAAAGAAATAGAAACTATACAAAAGAACCAAATAGACCATGATATTATTCTGTAGTTTGATCATGACACTACACCTGTGAAAACCACACACACACACACACACGTGCACATGCGCGTGCACACACACAAGTGAAAGTGTTAAGTGGAGAAAACTGAATAAGCCCTGTGGGTTGTGCCAATGTCAATTTCTTGGTATTGATAACATACTATAGTTATACAAGATTTTAACAAAAGAACAAGCTGAGGGAAAAGTGCCTAGGACTTTTCTGTACATTTCTTTGTAACTTTCTATAAGTCTGTAATTATTTCAAAATACATAGTTTTTTCTTTTAAGTTTACTGATTTATTTTGAGAGAAACAGACAGCACAAATGGGGAAGGGACAGAGAGAGAGGGAGAGAGAGAATCCAAAGGGCTCCAACCCAAGAAATCATGAGATCACCATCTAAGCTGAAACCAAAAGTCCGGACGCTTAACTGACTGAGCCACTGAGGTGCCCCCATAGTGTTTTTAAAGGAACCACATGGAAATTTTACAATAGAAAAGTAAACTATGTCAAATAAAAAGGTCACAGAATAGGCTGAATAGCAGAACTGAGCTAAGAGAAGAAAAATCCAGTGAAGGAAAAGACAGATCAATAGAATGATTCAATCTGAAGAAGAGAGGAAAAAAAAAGAAAAACATTTAATAGCCTCAGAGACCTATGAAACACTACCAAAAGGCCTATATCCATGTCATTAAAACAACAGAAACAGAGAAGAAAAAACTGGATGAAGAAAAAGTAATTGAAGAAATAATGGCTATAAACTTCCCAAACTTGAAAGACACAAATTTACACATTGAAGAGAACTCCAAACAAGATAAACTTAAAGAAAACCAGACCCAGACACACTGTTATCAAAATGCTAAAAACCAAAAATTATTTTAAAAATCTTAAAAGTAGCCAGGAAAAACAGTCATATTACACATAGGGGAAAAATAATTAAAATAAATGCAGATTTCACATCAGAAACTATGGAAACCAGAGACAATGGAATTGTATTTTGAAAGTATTGAAAGAAAATACTGTCAATCCAGAATTCTAAATTCACTGAAGATATTCTTGAGAAATGAAGATGAAACAAATGTGAAGGAAGGCCAAAAGAATTTATCAACAGCAGTTGGGACTTTCTGTACTATTTTCATAATTTTTCTGTAAATCTAAACTTATTTTAAAATAAAAATTTTATTCTTAAAAAAGGAGATGAATAAATTTCTGGAAAAATATAAAATGCCAAAGATGGCACAGGAAAAGCTGTAAACTTAAATTACTACACATTAAAAGGACGTGAAAGAGGTAAGTCAATTTTGAAAAAGACCTTTATTTTTCCATTCAAATTTTAGAATGTTTGCCAAATCTCTCAAGGAAAGAAAAAAACATGGAATGTAATTGGGACAACAATCACTTTATAGATTAATTTGAGGAAGAAATCACATCTTTTTAATTTATGTACCCTATGACTTTTTAGGACCGCACAAAGCAGAGTAATAAAAACAGTTGGTACTGATGTGAAAATAAGTAAATATACCCTATAATAACACAAGCTAAAACTCTTAGCCTTGGAAATACAGAAACATGATATATAAAAGATAATAACAGTGGTACCACAAATTAGTTCATGAGGTTAGGTAGTCTCACTCACTATGTGGAAAAAAACAAAATTGGGTTACTATTCTAAGCCATATACAACAATAGACTCAGATAAATTAAAGACCTAATGTGAAAGGCTGAATTATACAATATATACTTAAAAATGTAGAATATCATTATATTTAACAAGACCTAGAAAGCCATAATGTAAAATATTATAGACCTATTACATCACAGTTAGCTTCTGTTCAACAAAAAACACCATTAACAAAATTAATATACGACAGACCAGGAAAAGACAAATCCCAGGCTAATGTTCTAAACTAGACAACAGACTTCTGTGGCTCAACCACGAAAAGACAGGAACCCTAATTAAAGAAATGGGCAAAGGATATGAACAGGTAATTCACTGAAGAGGCATTGTAAATGGCTCCTATGGTATTCAAAGAGATCTTGCAATATTAGTAACTGGAAAATGCAAATTAAAACAACATTAAGATGCCATTTTAGCACTATCAGATAGGAAAAAATTATTAAGGTGGCGAAAGCTAAGTGCTGGCAGGAAGGTAAGAGAAACAGGATCCTTTTGCACACACTGAGAAACAGCCCAAATCTGGCAACACTCCATCAAATGAAGTATTGCAATCTACTCTTGTGCATATGTCCAGAGAAATTCTCCCAAAGAACCATAAGAGAACAAGTGTAAGGCTGTGTATCCCACTATCTGTGGCAGTGAGGATCTGAAGGTAACCCAGGTGTCTATCACTGAGAGAATAAATCATTTTGCAAAAGAGTAAATGGCAATTAAAAACAAAGAACTAGATATATACACAGAAACAAAAATAGGCTTTAAACAGTGAGGGAAGGGGAAGTGACTGGCAGTAAGAACCAGAACAAAGACTATATACCACAGTACCATGTATGCTGATTTAACAACACATACCAAAAAATAAATTTAATTGGTTAATAAAATAAAAAATTTTTAAACCCACTACATATTTACAAAAATACATATAAATACAGGATATATATCAACCCCATTAGAACAGTTAACTATGGGAAACTGGGAACAAAAGTAGAAAGTGGAGGTAGAAGAGAAATACATTAAAAAAATTTTTTAATGTTTATTTGAGAGAGAGAGAAAGACAAAGTGTGAATGGGGGAGGGTTTGGGAGAGGGGGAAGACACAGAATCTGAAGCAGGCTCCAGGCTCCAAGGTGTCAGCACAGAGCCCCAAGCGGGGCTCAAACCCATGAACCGTGAGATCATGACCTGAGTTGAAGGCAGACACTCAACTGACTGAGCCACCCAGGTGCCCCTGATTAATTAATTTTAGAAGTGAAGAGAGAGAACTTGCAAAGACCACTGCTAATTGTGGGCCATGAATTGAGATATATGATTAATTCAATCCGTGTCACCTAAGGAGTGAAAAATAAACTCATCCCATGTCACATCAACATTTCAAGACTGCAGAATCAAAGAAGTTAAGGTACATAAAACAATAGCTTTTTTTTTTTTAATTTTTTTTAATGTTTTATTTATTTCTAGGAGAGAGAGAGAGAGACAGCGTGAGCAGGGGAGGGTCAGAGAGAGAGGGAGTCACAGACTGAAACAGGCTCCAGGCTCTGAGCTGGCAGTCAGCACAGAGCCCAACACGGGGCTCGAACCCACGAACCGTGAGATCATGACCTAAGCGAAAGTCAGACGCTTAACCGACTAAGCCACCCAGGCGCCCCAAACAATAGCTTTTAAAAAAATAAAAAGGAAATGTGGAAGAAGTTACATCTCAACAAAGCATAAGCATGTGTTGAAACCAAATAACCAGCAGCTCCCAACAAATGAACGGAATGAAAATTGATGCAGTGGCCTTCTGCTGGTTCCATGAGTAAAATGAGCCGTGGTTCTTAATCTTAAAAGTTTTGACAACCATTCTTTGCGGCAACTAAGTCAACTGAGATAGTGATGTTACAAGGTAGTTAAATTGGATTTGGTGGTCCATAAGAATGAAAATTATTCCCTTGGCACCAACATGACTATATTTATTTCGATTACATTTCAATATTGTTTTGTACTCAGTTCTCCCCACCCCACAATAGCCAGAGTCGTACTAATGAATCGTATTTAAGTGACAAGTAAATCTGACCATTAAAAAAAAAAATGAAGATATTTTAAAAGAAAATTAACTTCCAAAAAAAAAAAGAAGATTAACTTCATAACTTTCAAATATAAACACAGCATTGCTGAAAATCAGCGACGGGAAAGACCTATTATATGCTTTTAAGCACTTGCTCCAACTCTGTGTGCAGAAGAGAGCTAAATGATAACTTCCTTCCTCACCTTATCACCATAAACACTCCCTCATGATGCCCCATAATCTTTTGTATTCTTTAATCAGGTATAACCACTATTTAAGACTTGCTATGAAATCTGGAAGAACACCTTATAACACTTTCCCTTCCTCCAAACACCCTTTATTTGAAAGCTTGTTCCTGGCAGTCAAGGTCAGTGAGATAACTAAAACAATTCACATGTCACTTTCGAAAGTGATTCCAAATATTTGAATTATGATACTATATTATTTATTCTCTTTAATTCAATCAAGTAGTGCTTAATGGTCCTAGCAATACAGAGATAAAAAACACAGTCCCTTACCACTAGATTAAGAACTCTTCAAAGAGAAACAGACCAATAATTACAAGAGGTTGAAGAGTATTAAGTCAATTAATTTCCTTATTTATGTAATAAAACAAAATTTTACATGTAAAAATTACTTTATAGACAACTTCTTAGGAATGTCATTTCCATAAATTCAAGGTATTTCATCATCTTAGATGCAATGTATTTATTATGGGTGCACTAATTTAATTCATTCTACTCTAAGTAGTTCCACAGACACTATCTGTCGAAAGACACATGCAGCTCTTTTTAACAAAAAATCAAAACAATTTAACTATGTCAAAGTTATGACCTGAGATGGCAATAATAAATAAAGGTCTTTGTATAAAAGCACTAGAAAATGTCCACAAAGATTCTTTCGCCTTATAACATGTCTAGAAATACGATGACAAACTGTAGAAATATAAAAACAACACTGTCAACTTTCATTAAAAACCTGAAACGTCTCTGATTCAGAATGATAGCTCTGAAGGGCACCTCAGTGGCTCAGCTGGTAGAGCATCTGACTCTTGCTTTCAGCTTAGGTCATGATCTCATGGTTGGCAGGATCAACTCCCGCATCAGGCTCTGCACTGGGAGCGCGGAGCCTGCTTGGGTCTCTCTCTCTCTCTCTCTCTCTCTCTCTCTCTCTCTCCCTCTCTCTCTCTCTCCCTCCCTCTCTCTCTCTCTCTCTCCCTCCCCTACTCATGCTTTCTCTCCCCCCAAAAATAAATAAACATTAAAAAAATTAAATAAATAAAATAATGGCTCCTAAGCATAGTAAATGAAGGATAACAACAAAAATAAAAGCTCAAATATTTACCATTATTAACTGCTTTGGCTGAGGAGGAAAAGGATGTGGGAGTCTAATTCTTCTTAAACAATCCATTTTGAGTAAATAGGGCGGGAAAGGCTGATGTTTATAATATACCACTAATCTAATTCACATGGGAGTTAGAAGAACATGCTCTTACACAAGTTGCTATTTTCTGGTTTTTATCCTAAGGAATAAAGTTTGGAAATATTGAGCATTAAAATGTTACAACAGTTTATCTGCCAGACAATTGCCTAAGCATTTAATGTGCTACTGTTTAATGTGAATCTCAAAAAGAAGAAACTAGGGGTGCCTGGGTGGCTTAGTCGGTTAAGCGTCCGACTTTCGCTTGGGTCATGATCTCGCGGTTCGTGGGTTCGAGCCCCGCATCGGGCTCTGTGCTGACTGCCAGCTCAGAGCCTGGAGCCTGTTTCAGAGTCTGTCACTCCCTCTCCCTCTGACCCTCCCCTGCTCACGCTGTCACTCTCTATCCTAGAAATAAATTAAAAAATATTAAAAAAAAAAAAAGAAGAAACTAAATCACTGAATCTTTTAGAGATGTAATACCTAACTAAAATTAAGTCATTAGGACTTAATTTGAGAGAAAGACCATTTTGGACTGCAAACTCTGAGGGTAGAGAAGATTTTTCTTTTTTACTCTTCACCCAGTCTTATGCTTGTACACAAAGAATGACAGTTAACTTGGTGCACTACACCTTTTCCCTTCTACAAGGGCAAAGAATACATTCTAGATTTCTTTGTACTGCATTCCCACACCCATGAACAAAACATCTAAAATACTCTGCAATTGATAAAGGTCTAGAGTCTAGTAAACCTAACAATAATTTTAAAGTGCCAATTGTTGATTAGTCCAATAAAGCTGAAATAACACCCAAGAAAACATTTACTATCAACCTTGTAAACTGCATTACACCACCTTCCTCTTCTATGTTAACTTCTAAATTACAGGAGAGGAAAGAAAAGGAAAAATGAAATGTTATCCAAAAACCTAAATGATTCCTTCAGCAGAAGAATAGTTAAGAAGAAGTCTGTCCTTTGCAAAGGTGGGAAGGTGGGGACTGGGGGATGCGTAGGGGATCACCTAATCACCCATGTTTCGGGTCTGGAATTAAATCAACCTCAGTATATGATACTGAGTATGGATAAAATCACACAGAAGTTCGATCTCCCTTGACAGTATGCTCTCTTTGCCCTCAGTTGTGCCTGGTGTTACCCCTTCTAGAAATGCTCTATTTCACACTTTTTAGAAAGTAAATATGGAGCACCTGAGCGGCTCAATCGGCTGAGCATCTGACTTTGGCTAAGGTCATGATCTCACAGTTAATGAATTCGAGCCCTGCAGGTGAGCATGAGCTCACAGCAGGTGAGCTGGAGCCACACTTCTAATGAACACGAGCCCTGCTTCAGGTGAACACGACCCCTGCTTCCAGTGAGCCCTGCTTCTCTCTCTCTCCCAGCATCCTGACCTTCATGGGACTCTTTCTCTCTCCCCCACTTCTCTCTGCCCTTAATGGAAGGAAGGAAGGAAGGAAGGAAGGAAGGAAGGAAGGAAGGAAGGAAGGAAGGAAGGAAGGAAGGAAGGAAGGAAGGAAGGAAGGAAGGAAGGAAGGAAGGAAGGAAGGAAGGAAGGAAGGAAGGAAGGAGAAGGAGGGAGGGAGGGAGGGAGGGAGGGAGGGAGGGAGGGACGTCTCTGACAGGGTGAGGAAAGGGCATTCTCTTGGCTACAGGGAAAAAGGGAAATAAGATCCGGGTGTTTAACTTTTCTTAAACAGACAGTCAACAAATCTTCCTATTTATAACCTCCTTTTCCCCCACTTCCAGGAGGAACTGGTCCAGCCCATTCCTGAACCTGCTGGGTTTTCATACTGCAAATCGCTCTGCTCCCCCACTACCCACTTAGGTTCAGCTTTCTTGAGTCTGCTGAGTCAATTACCATCCACCTGTTTTCCAGTTTCCAAAATTTTGTTCTTGTTGCCTTTTGTGCGGTTTTGTTTTGTCCTGGTGAGTTAATGCTTACTTTTCTTTCTTTACTGTCATTTAGGAGGGATGGGAAAGAACAAAAACCGTCAGGCCTCTGACTGTAAGCTCCTGGACTGTTCTTGAGGTACTAACTCCTCACTGGCAGAAAACACAGCCAGAGATTTTTTTTTTTTTTATGTTTATGTTTATTTTTGAGAGAGAGAGAGAGAGAGAGAGAGGGAGAAAACACATTCAGAAATCCAGCGCTGCTTACTGCCCGGCCTCAGGCAAACCACTTCACCTCTCAGGACCCCAATTTCCATATCTATAAAAAATGTTAGAACAGGGAATTCCTAAGGTTCTTTTCAGTTCTAGGAGTGTAATGTGGTCAGTCATTACCCTCGGCAGGAGCACAGAAACTTAAATCATCTTGATGTCTTCAGTCAGTACTGCTTTATCCAGAACTATTCACTTTTTTCTATTATTTGTATTACCTCTAAGGACACTGATCAAAACAATGCAATACTGGGGCATCTGGGTAGCTCAGTTGGTTAAGCGTCCGACTTCAGCTCAGGTCATGATCTCACGGTTGGTGGGTTCGAGCCCCACTTCGGGCTCTGTGCTGACAGCTAGCTCAGAGCCTGGATCCTGTTTCAGAGTCTGTATCTCCCTCTCTCTCTGCCCCTCCCCTGTTCACACTGTCTCCCTTTCAGAAATAAATAAAACATTAAAAATTTTTTTAAAAATGCAGTATCTAAAAAGTTTTTGAGCCAGACTGAGTTAATTCATAGAATAAAACTCCATAAGCCTTAAAATTTCTGACAATTTACACTGGATTGTGTTGAGGTTCACCTTTTACTGGTTAGAACACTACCATTTATGGACTTAATTTTCCTGGTTCTTGAAGAAACAGTTAGCTAAACAAATCAGTAGTGCCACTTATATGGCAGAGGGGCAAGCTCACCCTTAGGAGAAAAAACCAAGAATGCTAGAATCCATTTTCTAAGAATTACAAAGCTAATATAACCTAAATTCCTCCATGGCTAAGCAGTCTGTGCACAGAGGTCACAATAATGGTAACAAGATTTTTGCTGTTTCTTACCCACCGTGAGCTCCAGCAGATCCCTTAGGGAGAGTATCTCCCCCAGAGCAGGCCATTACCCCACAGCTCAGCAGGTGTCGGCCGCCACCATGCACTCCTTGCATCTGCTTCTGCCTGGGAGGGCCCTGCCACTGTTCTGAGAACACCAGTGTCCCTATAAGAATGCTACTGCCAATACTTCTGATTTGCCACACTAAGGACAGGGCAAGGATGGCTTCTACCCAAAAGGAAAGAGATCACCCAAGCCACAGCCGTGTCCCCTGCGGATCTACTCAGCCCCACTGGTGCGCACACGCCACACACAGGAAATCAGCTCCAAAACCTCAGCCTGGACCATCTGCAGAAAACAAGAGGGAGCAGGGCACACGACTTACATGTCACTCCCCTCAAACTATCTCATTTTCTTCTCAAAGTCCTATAAAGTAGGAAGAAATCGGCACGCCCATTTTGCAAATAAAGGATCAAGAGTTAGTCATTCAGAAAGTCTCAAAATATCTAATACCACCTAGAGCAATAAACTCAGCCCTCCTGACATAATGTTTCCACTCTCACTCACAATGTTTATTCTACTTAAAAAGGCAATATCTGTCTTCATAGTGGCAAAACCCTGCAGGGAAGAAGACATATTAGTAGATGAGTAATTGGTAAGATGAAAAGTCAAAGAGACATTACATAGCATAAAGAGTAGCAAGAATGCAAGAGAAGCAAAGTTAGGACATGTGCTAAATCAACAAAGATTTAATTTCTAATGATGTGTGTGTGGTTTTTCTGTTGTTCAGAACAGGGTTTTTTTTTTAATTTTTTTAATGTTTTATTTATTTCTGAGAGAGACAGCACAAGCAGGGGAGGGGCAGAGAGAGAGGGAGATACAGAATCTGAAGCAGGCTCCAGGCTGTGAGCTATCAGCACAGAGCCTGACGCAGGGCTCGAACCCACGAACCATGAGATCATGACCTGAGCCAAAGTTGGACGCTTAACTGACTGAGCCACCCAGGCGCCCCCAGAACAGTTTCTTGAGGAGCTAACAAAACACAGGCTTGAACTGACCCTTAGATCAGTGTTTTATAATTTGGAATGCAGGGAAACTGACAAGTAGCAAAGGGAGAGAAGGCTTACTCTGTTTAGTAGAAGTACCTAGAAATAAAGAAAGAACATGAGGTACCAGAGAAGTGTGTTGTTTCCTTTTGGAAACAACACGATATAAAAGGTTCAATAAGCTGGAAAAAAAGTATTACAGACGACTGGGGTTGGAGCGAGATGCAGTAAAGGAAGTCAGAAGCAAAGTAGATAAGGGGTGCCTGGGTGGTTCAGTTGCTTTAAGCACCCAAGTTCAACTCAGGTCATGATGTCACAGATCATGGGTTTGAGTCCCGTGTCGGGCTCTGTGCTGACAGATCAGCCTGGAGCCTGCTTTGGATTCTGTGTCCTCCTCTCTCTCTGCCCCTCCCCCACTCATGCTCTGTCTCTGTCTCTCAAAAATGAATAAACATTAAAAAATTTAAAAAAAATAAAAGCAAAGCAGATAAAAGCAGAGTAGAAGCTCAGCTGGAGAGGAAGAGGAGCTAAAGGGCAGTTCCAGAAGCTTCCAGTCAGAGATGGTAGAATGTAGGCACAGCCTCTGCTTTCCCTTCCCTCACTAAAGAGCAGAAAAGGGAAAAAATTAAGTATTAACTCACAAAGACAAAAAATTAATAAAGGACAGCAGCAACAAAATTTTGGTATTTGGAAAAGCGGATGGATGACTCAGCAGACCCAAGAAAGCTGAAATAGGTGACAGTGGGGGAGCTGGGTGATTTACACTATGAAAAGCCTAAAGGCTCAGGAATGGGCTGGACCAGTTCCTCCTGGAAATGGAGGGAAAGTAGGTTACAAACAGGAAGATTTGTTGAATGTCTATTTAAGAAAAGTTAGACTCCCAGATCCTATGTAGCCAAGAGAATGCCCTTTCCTTATTCTACCAGAGACTACAGGTTTATTTTCTAAAGAGAGTAAAATAGAAAAAGAGAGAGGGGCGCCTGGGTGGCTTAGTCGGTTAAGCGTCCGACTTTCGCTTGGGTCATGATATCGCGGTTCGTGGGTTCGAGCCCCGCATCGGGCTCTGTGCTGACTGCCAGCTCAGAGCCTGGAGCCTGTTTCAGTCTGTGACTCCCTCTCTCTCTGACCCTCCCCTGCTCACACTGTCTCTCTCTCTCTCTCCTAGAAATAAATAAAAATATTAAAAAAAAAAAAAGAAAGAAATAGAATGAACAGGGGAGGGTCAGAGAGGGAGATAACAGAATCCAAAGCAGATTCCAGGCTCTGAGCTAGCTGTCAGCACAGAGCTCGACGCGGGGCTCAAACCCACGAACCGTGAGATCATGACCTGAGCCGAAGTCGGACGCTTAACCAACTGAGTCACCCAGGTGCTCCCTGAGCTGCTCACTTAAAAATGGTTAAAACACGGGGTGCCTGGGTGGCTTAGTTGGTTGAGCGTCCGACTTCAGCTCAGGTCATGATCTCATGGTGTATGAGTTGGAGCTCCATGTCAAGCTCTGTGCTGACAACTCAGAGCCTGGAGCCTGCTTCAGATTCTGTGTGTGCCTCTCTTTCTGCTCTCCCCTCCCCGACCCCCACCCCACATCCTGTCTCTTTCTATCTCTGAAAAATGAATAAATCTTTTTAAAAAAAATTGTAATGGTTAAGACAGCAAATGTCATGCTATGTGTTTTCTACCAGACACACACACAAAACTGTAAAAAGAAAAAGGCGTAGGTAAGAAGAGGCAGATGAGTGGGAAGAGAGGCATAATGGATAACATAGGCCCTCTGGGGCATATGAATCAATTCAATGCAAACATTTATGGCTGCTCACAAGGCACAGCCCTAGGTCTCTGGGGGTTACAAAGAATGAGATTTGCAGCCCTGCCCAAAGAAATGACATCCTATGACGAAGATTTACTCATCACTGAACTATATCAAGTAGCATACAGTCCCAAGTAGTAGAGGCGGTAAGTGCTGTACAAGAACAGAGAAGGTAGATTTTGATTCCCAAAGTAAGGATGGAAAAAAACACCTGTATAAAGACAGGAAGAGGTCTATCACATGCCAGTCAATGTTTCAATGCCAGAGACAGAGAAGATGCCACCGCTGCCCACAAGGAGCTCACAGTCCAGAGCTCAAAGTCTAAAGGAAGAGGCAGAAAAATAACAGAAAAAAAGTGTGGGAAGTGCTTCCAGAGAGGTGAGAAAGGAAACTAACATGAAGCATCTGAAAGGCACCTAGAACCCAGCCTGAGGAGTAAGTGTTAAGAAAAAGAGTCACTTAGGGGCGCCTGGGTGGCTCAGTCAGTTAAGCGTCCGACTTTGGCTCAGGTCATGATCTCACGGTTCGTGGGTTCGAGCCCCACGTCGGGCTCTGTGCTGACAGCTAGCTCAGAGCCTGGATCCTGTTTCAGATTCTGTGTCTCCCTCTCTGACCCTCCCCTGTTCACACTGTCTCTCTCTCAGAAATAAATAAAACACTACAAAATTTTTTTAAAAAAGAGTCACTTAAAACTTTGACTTAAAAGATGACAATAGCAAAAAGGGTATATTATGTAAAAGAAAAGATAAAAAAATCACACAGCTTATTCCAGTGTTACTGTAGGGCTAAAGAAGGCACTCAGGACACAGGAAATCAATTCCAAAGAAATAATTAAGAAAAGATACAGCACTTAAAACTGCAACACACATTAAGTTGAAAAACAGGGCACCTAGGTGGCTCAGTCAGTTAAGCGTCTGACTTTGGCTCAGGGCATGATCTCAAAGTTCATGGGTTTGAGCTTGCATTGAGCTTTGTGCTGACAAGCTCAGAGTCTGGAGCCTGCTTTGGATTCTGTCTCGCTCTCTTTCTGCCCGTTCCCCGCTTGCACTGGGTCTGTCTGTCTCTCAAAAATACATAAAGACTAAATAATAAATAAATACATTAAGTTAAGAAACAGAAATAGCCTAAATGTCCAAAAATGAGGAAAAGTTAAATGTGCAACATTACAAACATGCTATGAAAGAACATGCAATTATTAAAAATTATTTTGTTAAAAAAATTACTCGATGTCATTTTAATAGAATACAGACACACTCTTTTAGGGTTACCTGCTTCTACAGAAGTCTGGGCCTTTCACCACCATTGCCTAAACTATTTTACAATGAAAATTCATAATGATGCAAATGAATTTTGTCCAGAAGAAATGTTATCACTACTACCTACTTGGCTCTCCCCCACCCCTTAAAAAACACCAGCTTACATCTACTACTAAATTCATTTCAGCATTCCTGACTCCCTATACAAGTATCTGCTGTTTGGATTCTCTTTTGAATAGGCTGTAAAAATTATTTGACATGTGTTATTTTTTTAAATATTTATTTATTTTGAGAGAGAGAGAGAGAATAGGAGAGGGGCAGAGAGAGGGGGAGACAGAGGATCCGAAGAAGGCTCTGCATTGTCAGCAGAGCCGGACACAGGGCTCAAACTCACAAACTGCGAGATCATGACTTGAGCTTGAAATCAAGAGTAGGACACTTAACCAAATGGGCCACCCAGGCACCCCTGTGTTCCTTTATTTTTTATTTATTTTTAATTTTTCAAATGATTTTTACTTAATCCCGAGAGAGAGGCTACATGAGCAGGGGAGGGTCAAAGAGAGAGGGAGATAACAGAATCTGAAACAGGCTCCAGGCTCTGAGCTAGCTGTCAGCACAGAGCCCCGTGAGATCATCACCTGAGCTGAAATCTGACTCTTAACCAACTGAGCCACCCAGGCACCCCTATTTTTTAAAAAGAGTACACACACACGCCCCTATTTTTTAAAAAGAGTACGCCCATACACATACACACGCACAGACACAAAGACACAACAGACACACAGACATACACACACACACTTCAGAATATATACCAAAACCTTAAAAATGGTTATCTCTGTGGTATATAGGTAATTTTTCATATTGTTTCTGCTTATCTATGATTTTTTTTTTACTTTTTCTATACTAAGTATACATTGCTCAATGTGTAGAAAATTAAGAAAAAATTTTATCCAAATTCAAAGTCAATGAACTGATCTCAAAAGTATCAGAAGCTACTAAAGTACAGCAATCAGAGGTCACTCAGTACAGAGATAAACAGTCTCATGTACCTTTAATGTCCAAGGACAACAGAGTAATGTAGTACAGGGCACTAAATACTCAAAATAATGAACACAATGTTATTAATAGTTAAATTGTACTCTGTTTAAGGAATTAGAGAAATATGGGACACCTAGGTGGCTCAGTCGGTTAAGCATCTGACTTTGGCTCATGAGTTCGAGCCCTGCATCAGGTTCTGTGCTTACAGCTCAGAGTCTGGAGCCTGCTTCAGATTCTGTCTCTCTCTCCCTCTCTCCCTCTCTGTCCCTCCCCCACTAGCATTCTGTCTCTCTCTCTTTCAAAAATAAATAAATGTTAAAAAAAAAAAATGTAGAGAAATTGCCATATAATTTTGGTTGACTTCCAATAACCATGCCTCAAGTTTAAATGGTTTTTGCTCTTAAAATGCACTATCGTATCAGTCATGTGGGAAATTCAAATATTCAAGATATCATATTACTCAATAATAATAAATTATTATATTATTGCCTTATTCTTTTGAGTCAATTACTCTGATTTAACATGTGACTGATTCTTTAAAAGAAGTAAAAGAAGTCAGTCACAAAAGACCTCATCTCATTATATGATTTCATTTGTATGAAAATACAGAATAAGCAAATCCACAGAGACAGAAAGTAATTTAGTGGTTGCCTATAGTTGTGGGAGAGGGAAATAGGGAGTGATTTTTAACGGGTTTGGGGTTTCTTTATGGGACGATAAAAATATTCTAAAATTGGATAGTGGTGATCATTGTAGAACTCTGAAAATACAGTAAATATCACTAAATTTGTACACTTAGTTTAAAAGTGTGAATTTTATCTCAATACAGATGTATTGAGGTAAAGGAAAGGAAAATGCACAGGTTGACCTGAAAAGAAATTTGATCACTGTTTAATCCTCATGTGTAAATGAAAACAATACCTCCCTTGCTGGGTTTTGCAGAATACATGTAAAGCACTTAGCACAGTGCTTGGCACAAAGCAGATACACAACAAATAAAACCCATTATTAATAATATACACTACAATGTAAAGTGCTTTGACTACAGACCTCAAAACAAATAAATGACAGTCTGGTCGGCAAAATGCTTCATGTCTTTTTTTTTTTTTTTAATATTTTTATTTATTTCTAGGAGAGAGAGAGAGAGAGACAGTGAGCAGGGGAGGGTCAGAGAGAGAGGGATCACAGACTCTGAAACAGGCTCCAGGCTCTGAGCTGGCAGTCAGCACAGAGCCCGATGCGGGGCTCGAACCCACAAACCGCGAGATCATGACCTAAGCGAAAGTCGGACGCTTAACCGACTAAGCCACCCAGGCGCCCCCCAAAATGCTTCATGTCTTAAAAATAGTATTGATAAAACTTAAATTGGAGCTAAGTGCAACCCCTAGAAAAATAACAATTTGTCACTTGCTTTGAAGCGGGTGAAGGCAAGCACTTGTTGCTGGCCTACATTACTAAGTGCACAGAAACTGGCCAGTATGCTGCCTGCAGATTAACAGTTACCGCAAGCACTGATTGACAAATCACTCCCTTCCCACAGAAACAGCACTGTTTAAAATCTGGTTCTACCAGGCCTATTCATTTCCTTCTGTTCAAGATAATTTTTCAATAAGGTAAAATGAATCATGACGGATGGAAAAGCCTGGTAGGTTACCCATTCCCCTCAGGAACTCTGGAATATGAGAAACTTTTATAGAGCTATTAATATACCAATGGTTATAAATAATATCTCAGAGGCTAATTGTTCTTTTAAACTGGGTGTCTCTCACTAAACATTCATAGTTAATATTCTGAGTATCTCAATTTCTCAATTCAGTTGAGAATGCCATGGTCTCATGAAAAAGAATGAAAAAAATTCAATGAAGAAACGGTCTAAATCTGCAGGAAGCTTCAAGTCTCAAAAAGTAAGTTGATCCCACGAGTTTGCTGTTATTAACTCTAAATTTAAAACTCATGAGTTCTTATAAAGAAATTTTAAGAACTTAATGTTATCTATTAACACACAAAACTAATTAGGTGTAAAAAATGAAATTCACAGCTTCTAGGCATCTCATTTTCCTTCACTAGGGCACAGACAACAGCTGCTACTCTGCAGGCAGGGGACTGAAGAAGGACAACAGAAGCCTAGCTAACTTGCAAACTGAAGAGTCAGTCCCTAGAATCTAAATTGCCAGTGACGCTGAAGTGAAGTTCAAGAAAATTTCCAAATCTGATAAAACCAGATACATTGATTCTTAAGTCTGGAATCGGACTTTTCCTTCATTATGTAAGGAACTTAAATTTCTATACCTGAAAAAGAACAAGTTATTACATTTTCTTTTCTTTTCTTTTTTTGAGAGAAAGAGAACGTGCACACGCATGCAAGAGAGTGGGATAGGGACAGAAGGAGAGGGACAGAGAATCTTAAACAGACTCCATGCCAGGACTGGAGCCCCATGCAGGACTCCATGAGATCTCCATGAGGCGGACCATGAGATCATGACCTAAATCAAAATCAAGAGCGGGATGCTCCAATAACTGAGCCACCCAGGTGCCCCATTAAATTCTTTAAAAATCATTCAGATGAAACAAAATTAGGAACTCGCAGACATAAACTACATATTTCTATGCATCAAGAAGATCACTAGAAGATGAATTTAAATAGGCCATCAATGTCCTCTGAAACATAATACTTAGAAATCTTAACAACTAACCACACAGGTTTTTTAACAGCTAACAGCCCTGACTCTTATCCCTGACTTGGTCACTGTAAGGAAATTCCAATTCATTGTCCAAACCTGGAGCAGTTGTACTGAGAGTTTCACTGCTCTGGAGTACTTTCTTTGTTCAGTTTCAAAGGTCATGCAGTTGACTAATTACCATAAAATTTAAACTTTAACTCAGAGACATGAACAAGCTGTAACCTGCATTGAAAAACTCTAACACATACCACTGCAAAGGTAGAAAACTCTCTGTACATTTCCAGAACAAATCCTGTCAATTCTTGAAGAACTTAACTATTATTGTACAGTGTGATATGCAAAAAATACTTCATTGTATTTTACACTTTAAGATGCATGCCAATACGAAGCATCCTGTAGCTTAACTGAATATCCAACTACACTCATTCTATAGGTGTGTTTGTGCATGTATACATATATATACATATATACATGGATATGTACACACAATTTTAAAGAACATCTTTGTTAGGTTAAAAATTAACCTAGGGGCACCTGGGTGGCTCAGTCGGTTAACCATCCAACTCTTGATTTCAGCTCAGGTCAGGATCTCACAGTTCGTGAGGTGGAGCCCCATGTTGGGCTCTGCCATGACAGTGAAGCCTGCCTGGGATTCTCTCTCTCCCTCTCTCTCTCTCTCTCTCTGCCCCTCCCCAGCTCAAACAGGTGTGCAAACACACGAGTGCGTTTGCTCTCTCAAAATAAATAAATAAACTTAAAAAAAATTAAAGTAGCTTACTTGGATCTGTAACTTCTATTGTTTTCTCTTAAGATTGTTTTATTTGGAAAATCAGAGAAAAGTACACACAAAAAAATGTTAACAGTCACCTATAACTCTCACTTTTTTCCAAAGTATATCTAATAAGAAGTGAAAGTTCCTTACTCTGCCTATCTAAACCCAATTGCAGAGGAAATCACCACTAAGTTTCATGTGTTTGCTCCTATGCTTTTATAAAATTTAATATATATATTCTTGTTTTAAAAAATGAAATCATGCTATACACACTGTGTCACAGCCTGATTAGTTTCACTTAACAATATTTCAGACATTTTTTAGCTCAACACATATTATAGCTCTAGCTCATTTTTTATTTTATTTTCTAATGTTTGTTTATTTTTGAGAGAGCACAAGCAGAGGAAGGGCAGGAGAGAGGGAGACAGAGAATCCAAAGTGGGCTCTGCATTGACAGCCGAAACCCTTATGCAGGGCTCGAACTCAAGAACCATGAGATCATGACCTGAGCTGAAGTCGGACGCTTAACTGAGCCACCTAGGTGCCCCTCTAGCTCATTTTTTTAAATGAATGAACAGTAAAGATAAACCATAATCTCACTGTTTTTCTGTTGACAAGTGCTTAGGATGTTTCCCACTTTTCCTCTTACAAATAATGCTTCAATTAACATCTTGCTGCATATATTTTTACTGTTCACACTATTGTTATTGTGAGAGATTGCTAGACATACAATTGTGGTATCTCAGGTTATACAAAATTAACCCTGCTGCTACTGCTAAATGATCTTCTTAAAAAGACAGTACCAGTTAATATTGACATTAAATATTTTAAATCTTGGCTAGTGCTGTACTGTCATCATTCAATTACACAAAGGAAAACTATCACCTCCCAGAAATTTTTCATTCTTTTCAGCCAAATTTTAACTACGAGTTGAATCAATAAAGTTAAACATACACGTTTGTCACTTTTATAAAACGGATACCCTCTTCCCCCCTAAAATGGAGTGAAATTCACTGTTTAGAAAGTGATGTTTTCATTAAAGCCAAGGGATGAACTCTGTGGTTAACAATGCCATGAATATCAAGGAGGAAAGGTAGTAAAAATAAGCCAAGGTGATCTGTTAGCCTTTAAGTAAGCAGCATTACTAAAGAAGAGAATACAGCCAAACAGATAGTATGTTCTAAAGTTTTGTAGGTAATGACTTTCTAAATTATCTATACATAAGACCAGCTGTAAATTCAAAAGAGACATCTCATTTTTTTCTTTCTCCACACTGCCTCCTACATTAGCCCTAAAAAACTGAGACATGAAGCCAAGATTCTTAGTTTAAAAGTATGCTATTTGAGAGCTAACATTTGTTAAGCACCTATTATCTGCACAGCCCTGGGCAGGTAATTTGCATACATACACTACCCCCATTTAATCCTTAATCCTAACAGATATGTGAGGAAAGTGTTAATGGATCCATTTTTCATATAAGGAAACTGAGACTCCCAAAGAATAAAATAACTTGCCCAAAAACAAATGTTGGAAATATCTACATTGGTCAGAGTTCCATACTGTGCCTAATTCCACCACCTGTGCCTCATTCCACCAACATATACGGTGGCACAAACATATGTGGCATAAACATCCAGCTCCTGTAACAAGAGCAGACATTATTAGTCAGTGATCTCAGGCATGGCCTCAGAATTCTCCAGAACATGTGATCCAACTGACAGGAGTTGGCATCTAAAACTATATGCTGTCCCTGCAGCACACTATGGTGCCTCTCACTTAATACTAGTTAATGATAATTCCCTAAAGGCAGGACCAAATTTTGCTATACTTGTGCAAATCTGTACATGTGTGAATATACTAGGAACTGTTTTCATCTGATTGAGAAAGGAAGCCTATCTGGCTGGCCTATAACAGGGTAAGAGAATACAATCAGAGCAGAGTGGAAACAAAGTTGACAGGCACAGCAGCCCCATATACTCAATTGCACTCACATCTTTCTGAAGGAACTGGAAAATCAAAGGAAGGAATTCTGCTTTTGTTTCTAATACACTACATAATTACTCAATAAATCTTATTTTATTCTCTGATTTTTCTCTCTGTCAAAAAGGTGTTCCATAAGGATATTCGGTAAGTCTCTTTTAAGGCATAAGGAAATTCTGACATTAACATAATTCATTCTTATAAACAAAATATAACTAGTTAACTAGATAAAGCAAAAAAAAAGCTAGAGATATTATTATAAAAGTAATTAAATTACAATTCAAAACACCATTTCGTGTCACACTACTCATGCATTCAAAAACCAGTCACTAACTCCTTATGATATACCAAATATTTTCCTAAACAGGGACAGAAAAATAAACAAAATTCAATTCTTATCCTTAAAAAGCTCAGTCTAGTATGAGAGACAAGTAAAATATTATATACACTTTGTATGATAAATGCAGGGGTCAGTAAACTTTCTTAAGGGGCCATACAGTATATATTTTAGGCTTTACTGGCCAAAAGGGAAAATCAAGGCTATTATATAGGTACTTACATAACCATTTAAAATATAACAATTTAGGGGCTCCTGGGTGACTTAAGCATCCAACTCTTGGCTTTGACTCAGATCATGACCTCAGTTTTGTGGGCTCAAGCCCCACGTAGGGCTCTACACTGGCAGCACAAAGCCTGCTTGGGATTCTTTCTCTCCCTCTCTCTCTCTGTCCCTCCCCCGCTCATGCTGTCCCTGTCTCTCTCAAAATAAATAAATAAGCTTAAAAATAATGATATTTGGGGCGCCTGGGTGGTTCAGTTGGTTAAGCGTCTGACGTCAGCTCAGGTCATGATCTCGTACTTCGTGGGTTCGAGCCCTGTTGTCAGGCTCTATGCCAACAGCTCAGAGCCTGGAGCCTGCTTCAGATTCTGCATCTCCCTCTCTCTCTGCCCCTCCCCCTCTTGCAGGCTGTTTCTCTCTCAAAAATTAACATTAAAAAAATTTGTTTTTGTTTTTAATTTTTTTTTAAACTGAAAGCCCAGAGGTGCCTGGTTAGCTCAATCAGTAGAGCATGTGACTCCTGATATAAAAAATAAATAAATAAAAATAAAATAAAATTGAAAAACCATTCTTAGCTTCTGGGTCATTAAAAGAAAAAAAAGGTAACTGACAGGATTTGGCCTACTGGCCCTGGTATGCCCCTTTCCTGCACTCAGGAGGACCAAGATAAAGTAGTGGTTTGAAGGAGAACAGTTTTGCAAAAGGTGTGCTAATTTGCATCTTGAAGGATAAGGAAAATTCTCCAGAAAAATAGGGGCAGAATATATCTTCTACACAAAGAGAATAAAAACTTAAAAAGCAAAACCTGGTGGTGGGACAACTGCAGATCTACCAGCAAAAGAATAAATATGGACTTCTACCTCACACCATATACAAAAATTAACTCAAAATGGATTAGAGACCTAAATGTAAAAGCTAAAACTACAAAACTCTTAGAAGAAAACATAGGTATAAATTTTTATGACCTTGGATTAGGCAAAGTTCTTAGATATTTGCAAATCATATATCTAATAAGGATCTGGTAGCTACAATATATAAAAATGTACAATTCAAAAATAGACACATAACCCATTTTATATTGTTCTCTTGGCTAGTCCACCTACTAGGGTGATTGTTATCAAAACAAACAAACAAACAGATAATAAGTGCTGGCAGAAGTGTAGAGAAATTGGAACCCCCATACACTGCTGGTAGAAATATAAAATGGTGGGGTGCCTGGGTGGCTTATTCAGTTAAGCATTCAGCTCTTGATTTCTGCTCAGATCATGATCTCACGGTTCATGAGATCAAGTTCCACGTCAGGTTCTGCACTGACAACAAAGAGCCTGCTTAGGATTCTTTCTCTCTCTCTCTGTCCCCTCCCTGCTTGCATACATGCTCTCACTCTCTCTCAAAATAAATAAACTCAAAAAAAGAGAGATATAAAATGGTACAGCTACTTTGGAAAACAGTTTACTAGTTCCACAAAAAGTCAAACACAGAGCTACTATATGATCTAGCAATTTCACTCCTAGGTATATTCCCAAGAGAATTGAAAATATATGTTTATACATAAACTTGTTATGTCAATGTTTGCAGCAGCATTGTTCATAATAGTCAAAAAGGAGAAGCAACCCAAACATTCATCAACTGATGAATGGATAAACATAGTATGTTATATCCATATAATGGAATATTATCCAGCCAAAAAACGAATGAAGTATCATACATGCTACAATGAACACTGAAAATATTTTATCTTTTTTATTTTTTTTTAATGTTTTATTTATTTCTAGGAGAGAGAGAGAGACAGCGTGAGCAGGGGAGGGTCAGAGAGAGAGGGAGTCACAGACCGAAACAGGCTCCAGGCTCTGAGCTGGCAGTCAGCACAGAGCCCGACGCGGGGCTCGAACCCACGAACCGTGAGATCACCACCCAAGCAAAAGTCGGACGCTTAACCGACTAAGCCACCCAGGCGCCCCGAACACTGAAAATATTTTATATTAAGTGGAAGAAGTCAGGCACAAAAGGCCACATATTGTATGATTCCATTTATATGAAATGTCCAGAATATGCAAATTCACAGAGACAGAATATAATTGGTGGTTGCAAGGGGCTGAATGGTGGCGTGAATGGGGAGTGACTGCTAATAAGTTAGGGTTTCTTTTTAGAGGGATAAAAATGTTCTGGAATTCGAAAGTGGAGATGGTTGCATGACTCTGTGAATCTATTAGAGACCACTGATTTGAACATTTTTTTAAGATTTTATTTTTTTTAAGTAATCTCTACACCAACGTGAGGCTTGAACTTGTCAAAGGTCACATGCCCTACGAAATGAGCCAGCCAGGCACCCCTGATTTGTACACTATAAAAGAGTGAATTTAATGTATGTGAGTTTGATTTTTAAAAATTGAGAAACCAAAAAAATAAAAATAAAAAGTTGAGGGAACAAAACAAAACAAAAAAACATTTAGCACACTTGGGGAACTAAAAGTAGTTTGTTACGATCACTTTGAAATTCATCTTATCATTTCTCCCCCAGAACACTACAATTCTCTAAGTGGCCTTTGAGCTGAATTAGGCTTACCATACACAAAACTTTGTCTTTCAAAATGAATCATGTCAGTCCTCTGCTTAACATTTTTCAGTAGCTCTCACTGACCTCAGAATGAAATACAAACTCATTAAAATAAATCTTTAGACTCACTTGAGGCGACTCCCCTCTACCTCCCCAATGCTGAAGCCAAATCTAAGACCTGCAGTTCTATGAAATACCAAGCTCTCATCCGTCTCTGTGCCTCCTCTGCCTTCCTTATCGCATCCTCCTGGCTAATCCCAAATCATTTTCAGGTCCTGGTTTCAGCATCACCCTCCTTGAAAGGTAAAATTTGATACTCGTGGCAGAGACTTAGCTGATCTGAAAAACCCATCTCCCTCTTATCCTAAGTTAGAGACCCTACCCCATTTAACTAACCACATGGGTAGGTGTGGAGTCATATAACTAAGCTCTAACCAATGTAATGTAAGCACAAGTTCCCACGCACTCTCCTTAAAAGACAGCTCTATGCCTCCTCTTCTTCACAGCTTTGACCATCCCGCGGCCTAAGGGAAGAAGCTGCGACCTCAGACTACGAGGCTGAGACCACACATGGCGGGGAAACAACATGGATACTTTAATGTCATGAAATAGCACACCAGCCCTAATCCACCCAACCAAACATTTAGAGAAGAGAGAAACAAACTTCTGTCTCACTTAAACCACTGTTAATTTGGGTTTTCTGTCCATCTCAGCTGACCTCTAACTATTACAGAATTTCTTCACTGTGCTCCCTGAATTCCTTTGGGATATTCTCCCAAAGGCACCAATGATAAGCACTATCACTGGTTTTTTGTTTTTGTTAGTTGTCTCCCTCTAGTCTAGACTGTGAGTTCCCAAAGAGGGTGCTACTAATTTATCCTAATATTACCAGCTGAGCACAATATCTGGCATACTGTCTTGGCACATTAGTACATGTTCGAAAGGCATTTACTGAATTTAATTATACTGGTGACTAAGTACCAAGTTATTAACCTCAGTTATCTTGCCCCTTTTTTCTTTTCAAAGTCCAAATATGAAAGGAATTCCTTTTCTGAATACATCTCTCAGTATTTCTCCCAAATGTCAGCCCAAAATCTCAAGCTACTTCTTTTTTCCTTTTTGAAAATTGTTGGTTGAACATAAAATGTACTTTTACAAAAATTACATGTTCGCAGGACTCTCTTCCACATCAGCAACGCTAAAGATTAGAAAAAAATGTCATCACTGACTCAAAAACCTGTATTAAATATCTACTATGTGTCAGGCACCAGCCAAGCAACTAAGAATATTAATTCAGTATTCCTGGCTCTCATGCTCTGTTCAGTTTAGTGCTTCACTTTGAGGACCCACCCCAAGCCAAGGAAGAAACACTAAACTGTGCTATAAGGGGACCTGTTGCTAGAATAACACCATGTCTGTGAGATTTGACTCAAACCATGTCTGTCCCTTGACCCTTTTCTGTTCTCTATCTTTGCCTCTCCAGCCCCTTATCTGCCCCAGTCCTTCCAGTGAGATGTCTAAGTAGCTTTTCCTGCTCTGACCCTCCCAATTTATTTCCTGGTCTATTTCCTATCTCCCTAGTCCTTTCATGGAAGTTGTTTTCATACAGCCTTCTTGATAACTATGTTCTGGTTTTGTTCTGCCCACTCTTCTTGAATACTCTCAGGAGGCAAAGGCGGTACACTAGGTTTCATATCAGTCTGTCCTCCACAGACATAGCAGCCCTTTAGGGACTATGGTGTAATGGAAAGACGACTGGCTTAAAAGCCAGAGAGGCATAGACAAGTATGACCTTAAGAAAACTATTTACTCTCTTGAGCTTCTGTTTCCACCAATATAAAAGGGGGATTCCATTTTATTAGAGTCACAAGGATTAGAGAAAATTCATGTAAAGGGTCAAGGGCAATGCCTAACAGATTTTCAGTAATCATGACTTACTTCAATACAAAGAGATGTGTCTTATACAAAGAGATGGATCTGAAATCTTGTCATCGATTATAACAATTAATAATAATTTTAAAAACCTAGTTTATAATTCCACAATGTTTACTGAACACTAATTCTAAGTTGTGCTAGGTACCAGAATTGTTAGGTGGAAACAGGGAAGTGCCTGTCCTCCAGAGGTTTATACGCAGATAAGGAAGAAAAAAAAATAAAAAGATAATGAGGCAAAGAATCAAGGAGGGGTAAGAACAAAGGTTTAAAACAAAAGAACATTAAATACTTGAGATACAGATTAAATGCATCCAGGGACGTGGAGGAGGCAGGAGGCAGAAGGTAGGGAAGATGGGAAGGAGAGTGGCAACAGTGAGCACAGAAGATTCCCACTGTGAAATTTAAATTTTTTTCCTTTTTTTTTCCATTTTTTGAAAGACAGAGCAGAAGCAGGAGAGGGGCAGAGAGAGAGGGAGACACAGAATCTGAAGCAGACTCCAGGCTCTGAGCTGTCAGCACAGAGCCCAAGGCAGGGCTCGAACTCATGAACCTCGAGATCATGACCTGAGCTGAAGTCGCTTAACCAACTAACCCACCATGTGCCCTGAAATTTAAGGAAGAATAGCAGCTGTCCACTCACCAATGTGTGCTGATAATTTTTCTCCTGCTCAAATCACTGGAACCACAAACCAGCCTACTAACTCCTATACTCATTAAAGATTCTTATGTTCCCCACTAGTGCCCTACCTCACCCTCCTCCAAATCCCAAGGCTATAAACTATCCACACATGAAATACAATGTCCAAACACAGCACACTGGGAATCCAAGCCAGGCCCAACAGCCAAAATACCACGATAATCACCCAATTCAAACAAACCATTTAAAAAAGAGAGAAAAGGGGTGCCTGGGTGGCTCGGTGGGTTGAGCATCTGACTCTTAATTTTGGCTCAGGTCACAATCCCAGAGTCATGGGATCAAGCCCTGCCTCTGGGCTCTGTGCTAAGTGTGGAGCCTGCTTGGAATATTCTCTCTCTCTCTCTCTCTATCTCTCTCTCTTCTTCCACCCTCCCTTGCCCCTCTTCCCCACTCATACACACTCTCTCTCTAAAATTAAAAGAAAAAAATTTTTTGAAAGAGAAAAAAATGAATGAGCCAACTGGAGGAATTATTAACACATGCCCAAATATTTGAGGCAACGAAGATGTTTTTAGGTGATAATGGTAATATGGTTTTTGTTACTATTTTAAAGAGTGTTTTTGCTTTTATTTTCAAGATTTGTTTTTATTTTTTAGAGCTATATACTGAAATATTTACAGATGAAATGACATATCTACAACTTGCTTTGAAATAGTAAGGGAGTGGGGGAGAAGATGGCAGGTATGTATGAAATAAGGCTGGTCATAAGCTCATAATTGTTATGCTGGGTGATGGGTACATAGGGATTCGTCATACTCTTCTCTCTTGTGAGTGTTTAAGATATCCCATAATAAAAAGTGTTTTTTTAAAAAAAAAAAAAAAGCACTAACTAGACAATCTATAACAGTAGAGAATGATATTCATGAAGTTTCTTCCTTCCTTTTGTTCATCTTGAGATCTATGGCAGAAGAATTATTTAATTCTTTTAATTAGTCCTCAGTTCCCTTCTCATGAGATATTACAGATACATCATATTTTCTTTTAAGAACCTCAAATCATTCCAAGGAAAGAGATGAATTCTTAATCAGTAGACAGTGTCTATGTGTTACTTCTCTACCTTAAAGAAGATAATTAATTCTAGGATCCCCACACTGCTCTCCAAAGGAATCAAAGGAATATTTGCCACAGAAAATTATGGCACTGTTCTTGAGGGAGATTAATTTTTTAGCAAAGAAAGTTCTTTTAAAAAACAATGCAAGTAATTTCTTTAAGTGCACATGGTTAGGCTGTATAAAATGAACTCCTGGTGTCTACTGCCAAATGCTGATGAGAAGAGCTACCTGCAGAGAACAAAACCTCAGACAACAGGAAAGGCAACTTGAAACCCAGATATGACTCTGAACCTAAAAGAAGAAATGTGGGATTTTTGAATATATAAAATTTTAACTCTCTGAAATCACCAATATCTATTTTATTCTCATTTCCTTAAAAACCCTGTTTCCTGAAAGCATGTGTGAATTCAGTTTGTCCTTATAAATAAATGTTTTAATCTTTATTTTTAACCTTTTCTTCCCAATAATAGTAAATATTTACTGAGATCTCACTATGGGCCAGATACGTACCATTAATTATCACATTTAATTTTCACAAAACTGTCATGAGATAGGTTCACTATTGTCCCCATTCCAAAGATAAGGAAATTAAAGCTTAATTAAGGAGGCTAAATAACATACCTAAGTTGCCAAATCAGTAAATTCAAAAGCTAGAATTCCAACTTAATACAGAACCTGAGTTCCTAGCTACTAAATCATGCTACCTTGCTATCTTTTTGCCTTCAGTACCTACATTTATAACTTTTGGCTTGCAGCTAGCTCTGGTTTTGTTCTAACTCTGGAGAAAAATAAAGTCAACTTTAACTTGTTTATATAATCCCTACTTTTTAAATGGATAGATTAAAATGTATTGAGATCCTAATCACTGTGTGCAATTTAAGCATTAAGTTATCTGTGCAATACTTCATATGAAAATGACTCTACTTGATCCATTCTTCCGTTGATGGACACTCAGGCTCTTTCCATGTTTTGGCTATTTTGGAGAGTGCTGCTATGAACATTGGGGTACATGTGCTCCTATGCATCCGCATTTCTATATCCCTTGGGTAAATTCCTAGCAGTGCTATTGCTGGGTCATAGGGGAGTTCTATTGTTAATTTTTTGAGGAACCTCCACACTGTTTGGACGAATGGATCAAGAAGATGTGGTTTATCTATACAATGGAATTCTACATGGCAATGAGAAAGAATGAAATCTGGCCTTGTGTAGCAACATGGATGGACCTTGAGGGTGTTATGCTGAGTGAAATAACTCAGGCAGAGAAGGACAAATATCATATGTCTGCACGTATAGAAGGATTAGGAGGAACTTAACAGAGGACCATGGGGGAGAAGAAGGGGGGAAATGGTGGGGGAAAGGGGGAGAAGCAAACCATGAGAGACTCTTGAATGCTGAGAACAAACTGAGGACTGATGGATGTGGGGGGGGATGGGCACGGAGGAGGGCACTCGTGGGGATGAGCACTAGGTGTTATATGGAAACCAACTTGACAATAAAGTATTTGTAAAAAAAAAAAAAATGACTCTACTGGGGTACCTGGCTGGCTCGGTGGAGCATGCAACTCTTGACCTTGGGGTTGTGAGTTCGAGCACCATGCTGTATTTTTTAAAATAAAATCTTAAAAAAGTTACTCTACTAAGCCAATATTAGCAGGGATTGAGCTTTTAATAGTCTATTAGGGTTAGAGATAAATTTTTACAGATCCACCCATGTGTTCCACGGGTTCCTCTTACAGCCAAAGGCCCGTATTTACTTGTAATACAGCTGGCACCTCTGGAGAGGCTAACCATCGCCATGATGCTGGGCAAAGCTAACTACAATTCTGATTTTATTGTCCTCTTATGCACTACCCTCCAAGGGAGTGCCCTAGGTATGTATGTGTGTATGTGTTTACCAAAATAACATTGTCAGTTTCTTAAATTGTACTATGTAAGAGATACCAATAAGAAAGTAAAAAGTCAAGCCACAAAAAAATATATTTGCAATGCATACAACCAAAGGACTCCTATTCAGGACAGATAAAGAATGCCTACAAATCAATAAGAAACAGGTAAACACAATTTAAAAATTGCCAAAACACTTCAACAAACAACTTATGAAAGAGGGCATCCAAAAGGCAAATGAGCATATGAAAAGATGTTCAATATCATTAGACATCAAGGAAATGCAAATCAAAATCACTAGGAAATTCTACTACTACATATTTACTAGATGGTTAAAAATAAGAAAATAGTAATACTAAGTGTTAATGACTATAGGAGCAAACTGAACTCTCATATTGTTGATGGGAATACAAGTTGGTATAAACACTTTGGAAAACTGTTTGATAAAATATCTGTTAAAACAACATATACATTCCTACGGGCAAGCAATTCCACTACTGGGTATACCTCCATATATACATATAAAAGACACATGTATAAAAATTTCATAAGGGCCAAAACTGGAAACAAACTAAATGTCCATGAACAGCAGAATGAATAATAAATTGTGGTAGTCATATAATTAAATACTGTACAAAATGAAAAGGAATTAACTAGCCCTATAAGTAACAATATGGATGAAACTCACTGATACAATGCTGAACAGGAGTCAGACTCAAAAGAGAACATACATATGAGTCTATGTGAAATTCAAAAACAAATCAAATTCAATTAGCAAATTGTGAATTGGCAAAAACAGTCAATGATGACAGAAGTCACAGTTGTGATTAACTTGGGGATCTAATAACTGGGAAGGGGCATGACTTCTGTATGCTCTCTTTCTTGGGGCATCTGGTGGCTCAGTCGGTTAAGTATCGACTTTTTTTTTTAATGTTTACTTACTTTTGAGAGAGAGAGAGAGACACTAAGAGAGAGAGAGAAAAAAAAAAACAAGAGCAGGGCAGGGGCAGAAAGAGAGGGAGACACAGAATTCGAAGCAGGCTCCAGGCTCCAAGCTGTCAGCACAGAGCCCGACGCGGGGTCTGAACTCTCAAACCATGAGATCACAACCTGAGCTGAAATTGGACGCTCAACCAACTGAGCCACCAGGCGCCCCAAGCATCGACTCTTGATCTTGGCTCAGGTCATAATGTCACAGTTCGGAGGTTCTTGCCCCACATTGGTCTCTTCACTGACAGCACATACTGACAGCATGGAACTTACTTTGGATTCTCTTTCTCTCTGCCCCTCCCCTGCTCATGCTCTCACTCTCGCTCTCTCAAATATAAATAAACATTTAAAAAACAAAATTTTAAGTCTACTTTAAAAAGTTTACTGTAGAAAAATTTAAAGCTACCTATAATTCCAATGGTAGGTGAATATTCAAATATTATGGTAATCCAAACCAATTGAATATTACTTAGTCATGTTTTTAAAGAATAATGAAATAGGAAACGTTCAAAATAAAAGTTGATATAACTGAACTTACTGTATTACTTCAATTTTCTTATTTGTATTTTTTAATTCCATTATAATTAATGTATAGTGTTTGTATTACCTCAGTTTTTAAAAAGATATCTAGGTAGAAAAGTGACAGAAAAAAATTTCCTTAGGTAGTGTTAGTATTTATACTCGGGTGTTAGGTGTAAGGAAATACATTTACTTTGTTCTTCAATTTTTTTTTCATAAAACGAGTTATTTTTATAATGAGGTGAAAGCTATTTTTAAAACATTAACAACCTGCCACAAATACTGGAATTACTTTAACCTTAACAAATTTACCTATGAAAATTTATCTTGGTGGAGGATCTGGAGCACTAAAACCACTGAACCAGAACCGACAATACAAGAAACAACTAGAAATTTGTTTTCATTATGTGTTTCATTTTCTTTGTATGGTCAAAGTGAGAAACAGCGTAATCATCAGTCTGATTAAAGCTTTGTAATTGTTCTAGCACCTGTTTAACTTTGCTGATGAACACCACACATGTGACACACTAAAATCCAGACAGGATTTAACAAGTGAGGTATACCAAACACAGGCCTTGTTATTGTCAAGGTTTCTAGGTGTGGTTGCAGCTCAAGTATAATAAGATCATTTACATCTTTCTGAGTCAGTCACCCACTCTCCTGTCTGTGTCTCTCCTTCCACATCAGACGTGGGCAGGAATATAACATCCTATACACAGCACACATTGGAGCAAAATGAGTAGATTTTACAAAAGTGGTAACTCAGAAATATCAAATCTTCTCGCATGAAGGAAAATGAAGAGAGTAAAGACTATACTGAGCAGTCCTGGCTGAGATCAGTTGGTTCAGTGTCTGACTTTGGCTCAGGTCATGATCTCACGGTCCGTGGGTTCGAGCCCCGCATTGGGTTCTGTGCAGACAGCTGAAAACTGCTTCAAATTCTGTGTTTCCCTCTCTCTCTGTTCCTCCCCCACTCGTCTCTGTCTCTCAAAATGAAGACATAAAAAAAAATTTAAAAATGACTATACTGAGGGGCGCCTGGGTGGCTTAGTTGGTTGAGCGTCTGACTTTCGCTTAGGTCATGATCTCACGGTTTGTGGGTTCGAGCCCCGCGTCGGGCTCTGTGCTGGCTGCCAGCTCAGAGCCTGGAGCCTGTTTGATTCTGTGTCTCCCTCCCTCTCTGACCCTCCCCTGCTCGCGCTGTCTCTCTCTCTCCTAGAAATAAATAAAACATTAAAAAAAAAAAAATGACTATACTGAAACACACATCTACAAAGATGAAAAAAATTTAAGTTTTAGAACACATTTATGTATTCTAAGACAGCTGCAGCCTTTCACCATTCTATTTATGAGATTTTCTAGCTTCCCCTATTTGTGTGTGCGCATGCACGCACATGTGTGTGTACTTTCCCACCAAACAAGTTAGAAAGTAGAAGGAATTAGATTCCTGGGGCGCCTGGGTGGCTTAGTCGGTTAAGCGTCCGACTTTCGCTTAGGTCATGATCTCGCGGTTCGTGGGTTCGAGCCCCGCGTCGGGCTCTGTGCTGACTGCCGGCTCAGATCCTGGAGCCTATTTCAGAGTCTGTATCTCCCTCTCTCTCTCTCTGACCCTCCCCTGCTCACGCTGTCTCTCTCTCTCTCCTAGAAATAAAAAAAAAAAAAAAAGGGAATTAGATTCCAGAAAGTTCCAAACTAGGAAAGTCAGACAGCCTGCAATCACACATACCCCTCAAGTTTATGGAATTCTGGTAGAAATCTAGTCCAAAACTTAAGGGAATATGAAATACTACAGTAAACCACAACAGAGGGTTCACATTTTCTATTTGTATTTCTATTAGTCTGCCTTCCTCTGTTCTCTAAACAAAAGTTGTTTGTGACCGTGGATTAAAAACAATTCCCCTTCCAAACTGTAAGTACAGCAGTTCAGTTCTCATACTACTGTGATGCAAATTTCAAACCAGAATTACAACTATTATGAACACATTAAGCACTCTTAGGGGTTTTGAGTATCATTCAAACCAAGTACCTGTGGATCCCTTTCACTTACTAACATGTCTTAAAAATAGTAAAAAAAAAAAAAAAAATGTTGAGTATAACATTTTGGGTCATCTTCTCCACATTTTTTCCACCAGACTCTCTAAATTTTGTTGGGGATGGGGCTTATCAAAAAATAAGAACATTATATACTGTATGGGATAAACTAACACACTCTACAATACACTGACAAAGATTTTTAAGTCAGTCAGGGCCACAGTGCACCTTCTAATAAGGCTTTCCTACAGTAGGGCACAGAAAGATCATAAGTATTTTGTTTGGTGAAATATAAAAAGGAGATGATACAAAAAACGAAGTGCTCACATTTTTGAAGTTAATATGGACATTAACTGGGTTGTTGCACCAACTCCAATTTTTGCTCTCTAATCTCTTGAGCCATACACTAAGTCTGAGCTATTATCAAGAAACTTTCTTCATCCACCCCAACTGTGAAACTTGACTTTCCTGAACTGAGACTGGCATCATGGCCAAATTTTTCCCAAGTCTGTTCAGTACATGTTGCTGCAAAGAGATGGTGCAAGAGACCTATGGAATCCCTCCAAAATCCAAGGTATATATTCATTCATAAACCCAACTGAAGAAAACTGCTTGCACTTTCCTGTATTCAAACCAGTTCCATTATCCAAATTCACTTATAGTGGTGATCATCAGAAAAGTTTCAACCAACTCTCATAATTGTTCAAGGACACTGGCCTTTGAGCGAGAACTCCAGAGGACTGTGAATGCTTATCTGAGGGGGTGCATCTTTAAATGAAGGTCACACAAAACGATTCCACAGTGTTTCGAGGTATTTAAAACGGATTTCCCCTATGTCTGAAGCCAAGTTTATTAGCTCTATTATCAATCAATCAAAACTTCCTGAGCTCTGTGATCAGTTGCTCTGAATGCCTCTATTTGCTCAATCACCTTCAGCTGAGTCAATGAGGTATAGAAAAATTGTTACCCCAAGCAAGCCTATGTAATTTAGGCAGAGTATCAAAGCTCATTATCAAAAGCATAGGTATGCCTTAGTCTGAAGAATCTGAGCATTAAAAACAAAAACCGAAAATCTTATAATCCATGAGCCAATTAACCTATAATAAAACTCTTAAATCTTTTCAACGTTTTAAAATTATTCTATTTGCTTAGACAGCAAAACGTTTTTTGTTTTTAATTTTAGTTACTTAACATACAGTGTAATATTGGTTTCAGGAGTAGAATTCGGTGATTCATCACTTACATACAACACCCAGTGCTCATCACAAGTGTCCTCCTTAGCACCCATCACCCATCTAGCCCATCTCCCACCCACCTCTCTCCATCAACCTTCAATTTGTTCTCTATCCTTAAGAGTCTCTTGTGGTTTGTTTCCCTCTCTTCTCTCCCCTGCCTTCCCATATGTTCATCTGTTTTGATGAAACATATGAAGCTCCTATGATTTCACATATGAGTGAAATCATATGGTATTTGTCTTTCTCCAACTGACTTATCTGGCTTAGCATAATACAGTCTAGTTCCATTCACATCTTTACAAATGGCAAGATTTCATTCCTTTTGATGGCTAAGACAGCAAAAAGTGTTTGATGGATCTCCTTTATTGGGCATGACGCTGGCAAAGGCAATTTGAGTGACTGATAGTTTGTCTTGATATATTCTCACATTTGTGACTGGTCAAAAAACCTACCTCGTATCTTACACACCTTCTCACTCGTCTTGATATATTCTCACATTTGTGACTGAGTGACTGATAGTAGATGAACAAGAAAATAACAGAAAAGTTTTAAAAGTTGCAAACATGACAGAAACACTTATAATCCAAGCCTAGAGGAAGTTACAAATAGACTTATTTGATACAGAAGCACTGCCAAAGATTCTACAAGATCAGTAAGCCTGCAAAAATCAAGCTTTAACACATGAAAGTTGCATTGATTCTTTCTACATTTATTAATCCAAATTTCTCTTATTAACCCATACCCTTTTCTGTATTTTCCAAAGGAAAATAGTGTAGGTATTAATTTTTTTTAATTCCAGAACTTAAAACCAGGGGCATTTAAGGAACTGTGAAAAATACAAATAAGCTTATTAAAGGATTTTTAATCATTCACAATTTCCTACCCAAAGATTGTGTTCTATTTCATTCTAGTCTCTTACATACGCATGTTTAAATATAGAAGACATATATAAGCACGTTCATAGCAATGAAGACATATATAAGCACATTCATAGCAATGAAGACATATACAAGCACGTTCATAGCAATGATGTTTGCAATAGCAAAAATGTAGAAACAACTAAAATATCTGCCAACTGGTGAACAGACTAACAAGCTGAGATGAATTCATGCAATGGAATGCTAGAGCAGCAAGAAAACAAAAAGAAGTACAATAACTTGCATCAGCAGGAATGAATTTCATAAACAATGCTAAGCAAAATAAAAAAAGCATGATTCCACTAGAAGAGTTACAAAACTAAATACTTTGTTGGGATATTTACAAACTATAAAGGAAAATTAGGTAACAAAATTCAGAATGATGGTTACATTTGAGGGCGAGGGAGAATAATCGGCCCACAGGGCCCTCAGAGGTCTCTTAAAATTTTAGTTCCTATACTAGATCATGGATAATTGACTACTCTTACTGAAACTGTGTTTACACATAACATATACTCTTTTGTATGTGATATTCCATAATAAAAATTTAAATAATAAGACCAATTTACCTCCAGGAGAAAACCATGCCAACTACCTAAACTAATTAATCAACCTAGTCACTCACATTAACCATGAACAACTATGACATTTGAGGAAACCCTACGAAACAGGAAAAAATAGGCCAAGATGGCCCACTGGAAGAATTTGCCCCCAAAAGAAATATGAGATATTCCTGAAATAAAAAGATAACTTTTAAAAAATTCTACACAGAGGAGGGCACCTGGGTGGCTTAGCTGGTTGAGCATCAACTTTGGCTCAGGTCGTGATCTTGCAGTTCACGGTTTTGAGCCCCACGTTGGGCCCTGTGCTGACAGCTCAGTGCCTGGAGCTGCTTTGGATTATGTCTCCCTCTCTCTCGACCCCTCCCCTGTTTGCGCTCTGTCTCTCTCAAAAATAAACATTTAAAAAAACTTTTTTTTAATTCTAAACAGAAAGATTCAAGAGGCTATCATGTGCAAAGGAAAAAAAGAAAAGAATAAACTGCTGTTAAAGGAGAGGAAATTTTTAAAAAAGAAAAAGAGAGAAAACACAAAATACTTTAAAAACAGGACACATGGAATGAAAGAAATAATAAAACAAAATCCCTCTGAGCTGTAGAAAGACAGCCAATAAAGACAGACTGAAAGAAGTCTACCAAGTGCCAAAGAGGATGAACGAGAAGACACGCACCTAGACACATCCTAATGAGTTTCACAACTCCAAGGGCAAAAGGCAAATCCGAAAAGTCTCCACAATATAAAAATAGGTTACATTCAAAGAAATGATAATCAAGGGAGATAAAGCTATTTTTGAAAGGCAAGAACTTAAAGTTTAACACTCATGCACCCATATTAAAAATATTCCAAAAAAATTTTTTAAAGATAAGGAAAATGACAACTTAAAGTATGAGAAACAATAGGCTGGGTAAGACCTAGACACAACATAGAAGGATAAAAAGAAATTAAAAGAGGATCTGATAGATCTTGTTGTTTGCACCATTCTCTTTGAGGCAGGGGTTTGATGATAAAGCATCCTATTTCCTTCTCCACACGTCCAACAGCACTTCTAGATTCTTTTTTTTTTTTTTTAATGTTTTTATTTATTTCTAGGAGAGAGATACAGACAGCATGAGCAGGGGAGGGTCAGAGAGAGAGGGAATCACAGACTCTGAAACAGGCTCCAGGCTCTGAGCTGGCAGTCAGCACAGAGCCCGATGCGGGGCTCGAACCCACGAACCGCGAGATCATGACCCAAGCGAAAGTCGGACGCTTAACCGACTAGGCCACCCAGGCGCCCCTAGCACTTCTAGATTCTAAAGTGGCATTTGTGGGGTATAAGCATGTAGGCTTCATTTGTATACACAGCACAAAGACTACTTCTTGTTACACAAAACAATATAAGTATTATTTACCTTGACAATGTAAGAACAATAACATAACGAAAAAAAATCAGGAGGAGAAGAATACTAGGAATGGATAAATTTCTCATTGTAAGTTGACGTAACATATTATTGAAAATTACACTGTTAACCACCAGAACTGATAAAAAGTGATTTCATTTGGGAAGCAGGACTGGGGGAGGGGGAAGGAGGAGACTCCTTTTCCATTTCACAGAGTTTTTCACCAATTCCCATGCCACTGGGGGGGGGGGGAGGAGAAGCATAGCATTCTTATAAGTATTCTCAGACTTTTTTTCACCTCAATAACCTTTAAAAAAGACAATCTTTTTTCCTGCTTCACACACATACATGCAAAAACAGTAACACAGAAATGGGCAGTGATCAACAACAAGGGACAGTCTGAACTGTGAAGTCAAGGATGATGGCCCAGTGTTCCCAAACCCCGCCCCTCCTCAGAGCACGTTCCCATCTTCACAACCTGCCTTCTGCTTTCCTCTGGACCCCAGGGGGCTACTGACTTCGTACTAATGACTCATATGACATCCTGATCTCACAGTTCTACACAAACATCATGCAACCATGTCCACTCCAAATCCATGCTGACCACACTGGCTCTGGCCTCATGGGTTCTGGCTCTGCTTTCATTTGTTTCATTAATTCTCAAACTTCCCCACACCTCTCATTCTTTTCACATTTCTCAAAGCTCCATGCTTCCATCTTTCTGAAGAATCTTTTCCCATTAATTTCACACCAATTTCCCAGCCCCAATCAGTTTTTACAACCAAACCCTCCTACAGTCTCGGGAGAGGTGCCCCTCCGACCACCCCAGCAGGACAGCGGCCCCATCATCCTGCTCTCAAGTCACCTTCTTCTACCCTTGGGATCCTGTCTGTGTCCAAATGCCCCTAGCCAACTCCATCTTTTCTTGGCCTCCTTTCTCAGCCTCCCCAGGCCTATAAAGATTTCTCAGTAACCTCTATTATTAAAAAATAACAACAAAGTAAAATACGATCTCCTCTGAATCTGCTCTTGTTCTTTCAACCCTTTTTCCCAATTTCAAAATGAGAAGTCTACACTCATAGTTTCTATGTCCTCATCACTTTTTAATCCAGGCTCTGATTCAGCCACAAGACCAGAACTGACTAATCCAATCATCTGTGTTCCCTCATCTAATTCTCCTAACCTCTCTACAGCTTTAACACTGTTGAGTCTTTACCTCCATAAAAGCGTGGTACCACATACCCCAGTCCAATTTCTACTTTTGTCATCATTCCTGGCACTCTGGATGACTCTTCTTTACCCTGGAGTTTCCTAAATATGGGCAGCATTCCCCATTATCTTCATGTTTTACTCTCCCTTTCAAAGATCTGATTCACCCTGATAAACCTCATAAAGATGATGCCCAAATCCTTCAACTGCTCCAGGATCTATGTCATCATTTCTAACTGCCTACTAAGTAGTCTACCTGAATGTCCGGACAGTGCCACAGATCCAGTCTTGTCCAAAATTACACCACCTTCTCTCCAAATCAGCACCTCAGGTGTCTCTATATATAACACCATCATTCCCTTGGTTACCCAAACCAAAATCTGGGCTTTTTTTTTTTTTTTGAGAGGGGGAGGGGGAGAAGGGGAGAGGAAGAGAGGGAGAGAAGGGTGGAGAAAAAGAGAGAGAAAGAGAGAGAGAGAGAGAGAGAGAGAGAGAGAGAGAGAATCTCAAGCAGGCTCCATGCTCAGTGTGGGGCCAAGCACAGGGCTTGATCTCACAACTCTGGGATCGCAACCTGAACCACAATCAACAGCCAGAAGCTCAACCAACTGAGCCATCTAGGCTCCCCTGGGCCATCTTTGACTCTGCTGCTGCCTATTTCTTCACATCTCACCATCTTTCTTCTCCTCAATGTTTTATTTAAAAAGAAAAAAAAAGGTAAAGATGAATAGGACATGGTTTCCAGCAGCTGGGAAGGACAGAGAGAAATGTAAGCAAACATTTATAAAGCACTCTGATAAGCATTACAAACGAAAAATGCACAGGATGCTGAGGTTGTAGGGGAGAGAGGGGCAAAGGGGAGAGGAGATGCAGTAAGAGAGGAATTCAACAAGCTGTGAGTCGTAAGAGTCAGAACTAAAGTCCTGTCCCCTAACCCTCACTAGGCCAAAACAACAACAGCACACATCCTGAATAATTACGTGTGCCTTACTTTGAGAAAACTCAACATGTAAGTTTTGACTGACTCTACATATGAGGCAGTGACTATTCCCACTATACACTGGTTTTCTTTAAATAATAACTGTCCTGATGAATTTAAAACAGAATTTCTTTCTCATATATTGTCATAAACATACTGGTCATCACAGGAATGAAAAGCTGCAAAGACCCAGATTCTCTCATCTAGCCACTTCATCTCCCAGAGGCTAAGAGAGGTTAAAAGACTTGGCCGAGGTCACACAGCTTGTAAACAGCAGAAATGGGACCTGAACCCAGTGATCTTTTCCATGTTACCTCACTCACTGCCTCTGATGTGTCTCTCACCTCAGAATGCTTTCCCAGTTAATTCCAGAAGAGCCAAGAGAAATGAGAATCTGGTAAAAGGGTCCAGTTGTCTAGTCTCTTTCAGAATTCTTGGATGCTCTCTCTGACACACACATACACATACACAGACACACAGACACAGACACACAGACACACACACACACACACACACACACACACACACACTATAAACTCAGGGAAATAGGGATCTGGCTACAACTTAGCTGTCCATGAAAATGAGAAATGGGTTCTCTGCTTCTTGATGCCAAACTGACTAGATAACTCTCCTTCCCTTGATTCTCCTCAAAACACCGATGAAGTTACTTTTTCTTCCCTCAAATAAAGGCCTACCTGGAGTTCTAATTATTCAACTAATGGCAAAGAGGACATCCAGATGGCAAACAGACACATGAAACAATGCTCAGCGTCCCTCATCATCAGGGAAATACAAATCAAAACCACACTGAGATACCACCTCACGCCAGTGATAGTGGCTAAAATGAACAAATTAGGAGACTATAGATGCTGGCGAGGATGTGAAGAAATGGGCACCATCCTACACTGCTGGTAGGAATGTAAGCTGGTGCAGCCCCTCTGGAAAACAGTGTGGAGGTTCCTCAAAAAGTTAACAACAGAACTCCCCTATGAACCAGCAGTAGCACTGCTAGGAATTCACCCAAGGGATACAAGAGTGTTCATGCATAGGGGCACATGTACCCCAATGTTCATAGCAGCACCCTCAACAATAGCCAAAACATGGAAAGAACCTAAGTGTCCATCAACTGATGAATGGATCAAGAAGATGTGGTATATTTATACAATGGAATGCTACATGGCAGTGAGAAAGAATGAAATCTGGCCATGTGTAGCAACATGGATGGACCTTGAGGGTGTTATGCTGAGTGAAATAAGTCAGGCAGAGAAGGACAAATACCATATGTTTGCACATACAGGTAGATGGATTAGGAGGAAGTTAATGGAGGACGAAGTGGGAAAAGGAAAAATAGCTGAGGAGAGGGAGGGAGGCAAACCATGAGAGACCCTTGAATGTTGAGAACAAACTGAGGGCTGATGGGGGTGGGGAAGAGGGGAAGGGGGGTGATGGGCATGGGGGAGGGCACTTGTTGGGATGAGCACTGGGTGTTATATGTAAACCAACTTGACAATAACCTATTTAAGGGAAAAAAAAAACTAGCTAAAAAGTTTAGAATGTGGGGGAGTGAGGTGGGCATACAGACAGTTTTCCCCCACCCCCCCTCATCAAATGTCGGATGGCTTCAAAAAAATGAATTCTAAGTATTGAGCTAATTGTGATACCAAGTCCTAATTAGTATAGCTTAGTCAGCCTCTGATTTCACCTTCTGTCAAAGAAAAGAAAAAAAAGTTGCTTCTCTCCACCTCCAAAAAGTGACAGGTGCTTTTCACATTATGAACTTGTTTTCCCTGATAGAGCAGTTAAGTAAGTGATTACAATTTGCAACTTGCTCTAAGCAAAACACCTTTTACTCTTAGAATCTGAACCCTTTCTGAAAGATCCTGTGTTCACTTTACAGAAAACATGTTTTAACATGTGAGAAATGCAAAAACAGAAGCAGCCAGACTCAAGGCCAACTCTCTAGCCTGCCTTGTACAGCTTCACTGTCAGAGGTCAATTTGTAGTAATGACTCGTAAGGTTAATAGCAAAAGAAAAAAATCAGCTTATTCGGATTATTTAAATTTAACTAAAGTCTAGAAGACCATAAAACTCATCCTTACTACCGTATTTTCCCTGTCAAAATTCCTGAGAAATATGTAGTCTTGACCTTGATGAGACCAAAAAGAGAGACTTCTGAACAAGTGAGAATTTATTACTGAACAACTGTTAATTGAAGCAAAAGGGACACTTTAACATTCTTTAAACTAATTCTAGATAAAACCTGATGAGGTGAACAAATATGGTCATGTCTTGTTCCTTATGACTCACTGGGACACTGTCATATCCTCTTTCTCACTACTACCTCTGCTCCTAAACAGACAAATCATTTTAGATACAGGTTGTCAAAAGTTGGGAAAGCAGTTTCCTGTGAAATGAATCAGAAATAAATCACTGGAAAACCAGCCTGGTTAGAACCAGAGGACTTGTTAACAAAGAGTTACTACTTCACTCAAGGCTCAAGTTTCTCTTCATTTTATCTCAGAGGAAAAAGCGAGCCTCATGCACTGCCTTTCCTTTCGACTTCCCTAAGGGTCCAAGGACAATGTCCTGCTGTTCGTGGGTCTCAGGGAGCTGGGGTTCTCACTGGTGTGTGTTTTCCCTTCTCTCAGCTCACAGCCACTCCCTACATTTATGTCGGAGACTGGAGACCTCTTGTCTCACCTACTCTTACTCATGCTCCCTGGCGCATCCTTACCTCACCTACCCTTTATGTCACTGACCACAACCTCGTGTGTGCCTACTATTAATTATAAATCCAGAACTTTCCACATAAGCATAGCTGCTTTTGAGTGGGAGTGGCTTTTTTGGTATGACTTCACAAAGCGTTTTCCAAGGATATATACATGATACTTGTTCTTAATGTATTTTTAACTCAGAGAATACTCATAAGACCATCAGGAGAGAACTCCCCCAACTTCCTCCTCCACCACCTATAAATAGCTGCCCCTGCTCCCCTCCTTTCTTCCTTTCCTTCTGTTTCTTCAAGAGTCACTCCTGTATCCTGGATAACCACTCCAGCAGTGCTTGGGATCGCACCTCGCTGACTCATGTTCCATCAAGTCCTTTCTACTCTGCAGCTTCAATCTCCTCTCCAAGACCTCTAACCTTACCCACCCCCAGATGAGCATGTTAAGTCTCTCCCTTCTTAACATAATTCATTAAAGAATGAATTAAAGAAGAAAAGGACATTCTCCTCGTGCAAACTGCTTTCTAGTATGGAGAGATAAACATAGAAGCATTGTAGCTACTATTCTTTCTTTCCTTCACCTCACACAGCCCAGCCTGAAAGAGCAGTGCACACAGCCTGCCTCTACTTCCGGAAACTTCTTCTTCCACCTTGGATTCCTTATCGTACTACTCCTAACAGGTTCGTAGCCCCCTGCCACAGCACAAAACAGCTCACCACCAATGACCTCCTCCATTTGCAAATCTCAATGACATTTCTCAGTCCACTCTTGGTTAAATTCCCAGCAGTAACAGGCACTTCTTGCAATTCCCTGTTGCTTTGTTCTTCTCCCTCTTTGACCACTTTTTCTCAGGCTCCTTTTCTTCAGCTTCCCCTGTAAATGGTATTACTTCTAGAGCTCTACAGTTAGTCTCTTCTCATTCGGTGTGCTCCCTTTGGACCAGCTCAGTCATGCTCATGGCTTCCATACTCAGTATATGTATCTTTAGGACAGGACTTTCTAAAAAGTTACACGCTGGGGTGCCTGGGTGGCTCAGTCCATTAAGCATCCGACTTCGGCTCAGGTCATGATCTCACGGTTCGAGGGATCGAGCTCCGTGTCAGGTTCTGTGTTGATAGCTCAGAGCTTGGAGCCTGTTTCAGATTCTGTGTCTCCCTCTCTCTCTGACCCTCCCCTGGTCATGCTCTCTCTCTCTCTCTCTCAGAAGTAAATAAAAAACATTTTTTAAAAAAAATTTAAAGAGGGGCACCTGGGTGGCTCAGTTGGTTGGGCATCCAACTTCGGCTCAGGTCATGATCTCACGGTTTGTGGGTTTGAGCCCCGCGTCGGGCTCTGCGCTGACAGCTAGCTCAGAGCCTGGAGACTGCTTCACATTCTGTGTCTCCCTCTCTCTGACCCTCCCCCCTCATGCTGTCTCTCTCTCTCTCTCTCTCTCTCTCAGAAATAAAAACATTTAAAAAAATTTTTTAAAGAAAAAGAAGGTGATCAAATCAAATTCAGAATTCTTAAGAATTTACTTCTTCTGACAACGGTGGTCTTCTGCTAATTAACAACAATCACCTTAGTCATGTTTTTCAACATGGTAATCATTTAAATCATGTTTTCTTGAAGTCTTTACTAAAATAGTACAATCTTCGTTATTAAGATGTTACACAAGCTCTATTTTTAACCACAAAGATAAACTAGAATCTCATGACAGAAAAATAAATGGAATATTTGAGATTTTACTGTATTTATGCAATGTGCCAAATTACAGTAAAGTTAGTGTTTGAACAATATCTTGGACACAGATATGCAAACAGGCACCTGAGACCAAACTGGTAGGACCTAAGGTACAGCTGCACATACTATGGGTGGCTCATGAGCGTCCTCAGAGTCTAGCTGCCACATGGTAGGTTAACCTGACCAAAGGTCTGATCTAATTCAACAAGCCTAATATTTACCACCTGGTTCACTCCCCTGGTTTTCCAACATTTTGCAGAAGATGTAACGTGGCCAAGAAAAGATGTAGGAAAACCAGGCATATGAAATATTTAGCTTCTCCCAACCAGGACCAACCAGTTAAACCAAAATGAGGGTTGCTCATAATATCTGGTCTACAGAAAAACCCACACAATTAACTTACACGTCAGACCAGATCATGTGGGTAGCACATGTGGTTAAGGTAAAAGGAAAAAGGAATCAAGTTTACATGGGCGGGGGCGCCTGGGTGGTTCAGTCGGTTAAGCATCCGACTTCGGCTCAGGTCATGATCTCACGGTTTGTGGGTTCGAGCCCCGCATCAGGCTCTGTGCTGACAGCTCAGAGCCTGGAGTCTGCTTCAGATTCTGTGTCTCCCTCTCTCTGCCCCTCCCTTGCTTGTGCTCTGTCTCTCTCTCTCTCTCTCAAAAATAAACATTAAAAAAAATTTTTTTAAGTTTGCATGGGCATAATACAGTGAAACAGAAGGGTATACATCCCCCTGTGCAGGGAGCGAGGCACTCCGTGATGGCTCCAGCGCACATGAAGCACTGTACCGGGGGTGGGACTATGTCGTCTGTCATAAATACCAGCTGAACTGAATAAGCAAAGTAGCCAAGTAGGCTGATGAAATGGAAAGTTTTGACACATCACCCAACTATAAAAGTCACATGGAAAGTCAGAGGGCACAAACAGGTGAGGGAAACAAAGGAAGAACAAATTCACTTCAGAAACTAACCAAATGCCAGGAAACATCATGAGCCCCTGAGCTCCAGTTCTGACCAGTTCCCACTGGGGCTCCCTTTCCTTCCGGCTAGAGGCCCTGGGGCCAGAGCCCACACATCCTTACTCTGTAAAGCTATACCATCTAAGGAATCCTGTCGGAATCTTCTCCCTGCAAAATCCATCTGTTCACTGAACTGTCTAGTGAAAGTCTTCTATTCTAGACGCTGGACATCCAGCAGGGAAACAAGACAGCATGGTCTCTGCTCCCACAGAACTAACGTTTTTTACTAGGGGAGCATCAGACAATGAACAAATAAACACAGGCACAAGATCATTCCAAGTGGTGGTATGCATTAATTAGAAAATTTAAAACAGAAAAAGAAAGTACCAGGAGAGAAGCAATGGGGGGAAAGGGGAGGAGTTACTCTTTTGAACCTGGCGGTCAGGAAGGCATCTCTGAGAAGGTAACTCTTGAGCTGAGACCAAAAGGAGGCAGAGTTGTTGGCCGAGCACAGATCTTGGAGAGGAGTGTTCCAAGCAGAAGCAAAGCAAAAACCAAGGCTCTGAGGTAGGGACAAGCATGGTGAGTTCAAGGAAGAGGAAAAAAGCCTCACTGCCCTTGGGTTTTTGTCCAAATGCCATCTGAGGATGAGATCATCCCTGACCACCCTATTTAAATTGTACCCACTGACCCAGCCTCAGTATGCTCTACCCTCTTCATGATTGATCTCCATTGAAATGTTTACCACCTGACAAGCAAAATAGATTACTTATTAATTTTTGTCTATTCCTCCAGAACGTAAGCCCCTTACAGGCAGGGATTTTTGTTATTGTAATCACTGCTCTATTGCCTGTACCTGTGTGGCACATACTAGGCCACAATAAATAGCTGCTAAATAAATAAAAAGGAAAGGGAAAAGGGGGAGGGAGGAAAGAGAAAAAAAAAAAAGAACGTAGAGAAAAAAGAGAAGAGGAAGGAGAGAAGTCAGCCAACATGGCTGAAGCACAGTGAATGAGGGCAACAGACTGAGGGGTTGGGACTTCTCAGGCCTTAGAGAGCATGGAATGGAGTTTGAATTTTATTTTAACGCAAAGAAAAACCACTGAAGGGTCTTACGGCAGGGAAGCAACAAGATCAAATCTGTGGTTTAAAAAGTTCACTGTAAGGGCGCCTGGGTGGCTCAGTTGCTTGAGTGGCCAACTCTTTTGATTTCAGCTTGGGTCATGACTTCACAGTTTGTGGGATGAAGCCCTGTATCGGGCTCTGTGCTAATAGCATGGAGCCTGCTTGGGATTCTCTCCCTCTCTCTGCCCCTCCCCAACTTGCATGTGCGTGCGCTCTCTCTCTCTCTCTCTCTCTCTCTCGCTCTTGCTCTCTCTCGCTCCCTCTCTTTTTCTCAAAATAAATAAACTTTAAAAAATAACTAGATGAACAAAAAGCTCCCTGTAGATGCTATGTAGAAATCAGTGACAGAGAAGACAGCAAGGGTACTAGGAAGGAGATAGCGAAGCCAGAGATGTACAGGCCAGGCAATGATGAGCAGTATCACTGGAGAGAAGCAAAGTAAGGATACTTCTGCAGGTGGTACCAAAAAAACTGAAGCGCCTGGGTGGCTGAGTCAGTTAAGTGTCTGACTTCAGCTCAGGTCATGGTCTCATGACCATGTCGGGCTCTGTGCTGACAGCTCAGAGCCTGGAGCCTGCTTCAGATTCTATGTCTCCCTCTCTCTCTGTCCCTCCCCCACTCACACTCTGTCTCTCTCTCAAAACTAAAATAAACATTAAAAAAATAAAAATTAAAAAAATTCCAAGGGACTAGTATGGAGAGGTGGACTGAAAGAAAAAGAGGAATCAAGGATATGTAGCTTTCAATTTATTGCTTCTCAGCTCCAAATCTATCCTTCATTGCCTGCTTTGTGAAAATTTAACATTATTTAAATAATTTTCTTTTGCCTGATGCCTCAACGTTAAGCAGATCTGTAGCTTGTCTACAGACACTGCAAGAGGAAAGGTCTTTTGTTTCTGGGTCCAGTGTGCTCCTCTTGACAGCAAAAATAGAACATCAAGAAGTTCAGTGTTTCTGGGGCACCTGGGTAGCTCAGTCAGCAGAGCATCCGACTTCAGTTCAGATCATGATCTCATAGTTCCGAGTTTAAGCCCCATGTCAAGCTCTGTGCTGATAGCATGGAGCCTAGAGCCTGCTTCTAATTCTGTGTCTCTCTCTCTCCCTGCCCCTCCCCTGCTCATGCTCTGTATCTCTAAGATAAACAAACATTTTTAAAAAATTTTTTAAGAAGTATTTCTGATGTCCTATGGAGTCCTAGCCAACTTATTTTAAGATCTTTTCTAATTTGAGAATTTGAGAAGACAAGTGGTCTAAGCTCATGAAACTTTCATGTTTTCATAATTATTTTTCCTACATATACAAGGACTTGGGCACTTTATTCTGTTCATTCATCTTTATTCAAAAGCTAATATCATCCTGCTCAGAGCATAGTAATTTTAGACTCTGCTTTAATACATGGTAAAGCAAGGACTACCTCACTATTTTGTTTCTAAATTTGCTTGACTATTCCAAAACATTTATTCTACTATATGCACACTGAGATCATTATCTAATTCCCCACTACCCAAAGAACTCTCTATTGAAGCTGTAATGGATTTCCATTAATTTTATATATTTAGTCCTCCCATCTGGGAAAATGTTATATATTTACATTCTTTTCAGATCTCACTTTTTAAAAGCTCTCGCTTTTTTTTTCATCCTTGAGATTTTGTAATTTTTTTCATATGGATCCTGTGCCTTTCTTATAATATTTACCCTAAGGATTTGGCAATTTTTTAAAACTATTACAAAGACTTTTTCTTCTCACCAAGGCAGTTCATTCCCATACTCCTCCCTGCCAATATCCCAATGATACCAAAGAATGCTATTACTTCCTACCCATCCCCATACTAGCCTGACCCACAATGTCTGAGTTTTGCTGAAATCATTTAGACTATTTCTTTTTTTTTTTAGGTTGATTTATTTTGAGAGAGAGAGAGCATGTGCATGCAATGCACACATGTAGCGTGAGCAGGAAAGGAGCAGAAAGAGGGAGAGAGAGAATCCCAAGCAGGCTTCACGCTCAGCACAGAGCTTGATGCGGGGCTCCATCCCACAACCACGAAATCATGACCCGAGCCGAAATCAAGAATCAGATGCTTAACTGACTGAGTCACCCAGGCACCTCTAGACTATTTATTTCATTCAGATGACCAGCTTTTCTGCTGTAGTATGTCTCTTCTATGTTTCAGAGACTCTTATTTAGCATTTATAGTACACGTTCTTTGTTACTTGCTATATACGTGATTATATAACACATATACATACATTTCAAAGTCCATTGTCCGTCACAGTTTCCTTTCATCCTATCTTGGAGTCTCTGTTTCGCATTATCTGTTTGATTAGGGTACGCTGTTTAGACTGGAGCCTGTGGGTGATACAATCTCTGAATCTTTGCACACTCACACAGAGCTTTCTTTTCTCTAAAGGGTGAATTATATCTATTCTGCATACAGGATTCTTGGAGCAGAGACCTCTCAATAGTCTGTGGATGTTTTTTACACCATAGTCAAAGTTGCAGTACTGCAAATGAGAACAGTCTGTTTTGTTGTTGCTGCTGTTTTAACTTCATCTTTCTACGTAGGAGCTCGTTCAGGATGTCTTTTTCTTTATCACTGAATTCAGGAATTCTATCAGGAGATGCCTAGGTTTATGTCATTTCTCATCAGTCTTGCATGGAACACAGCACACTCATTCAAATCTGCAATCTTTTTCAATCTGCAATCTTTTTTCAGCTCAGGGCATTTTTCTTCTATTACTTATTTCTCCTTCTAAAATTTTATTATATGCATTTTAGGTTTCCTGGATCCAGTCTCTGAGTCCTCTGCCTTCATAAGCTCCCACTTTAACTCCTGGCATTCTTGTTCTAAGCTTTGAAATTGTTATTTTATTTGATCTGGGTTTAAAAAAAGTGGGCAGTCGTGATGGGCTCAAGCTGCCGTCTTCTCAGAATCATTTCAAATGGGACTATTTAAATGCTATCTTATCACTCAAGCAGAAAACAAAAATCCTTCTATGTACTTAAAAGACAATTACTTAAATTAATATACTAACATTTTTAAAACCCAAACAGCTATTTGTTGAGAAGTTACTAGATTGAAAGCTCCTTGAAAGGAGGGGATTTACCTTCCTTGCATCTCTCATCCTCTCAATAGATCTTATAAACACATTAAATACATCTTTACTGTTATATTGAGCACTTTATGAGTTCAAAAGGTAGAAAACCTAGCCATTATACTCACAAAATGTACAAAAAAAGTGCCATCACACTCATAAAAGTCCAAATGAGGAGGCAAAAATAATGGAAACAATAATAGTGGTCAGTTAGGTGCTGAACTCTGTTACTGCATACAATGGTCTAAAAATAGAAGAGATTAATATGAACTAAAGCAGTCAACTGGCTTCATGACCAAGGGAACATTAGCCAGATCCTAGAATATGGGGAAATTTTAATAGGAAAGAAGGTAGTCCTGACAAAGAAAGGAGTCACTGCAAACGCAGAAAGAATAGAATAAGCCTGTCAGGAAAAAGAGTGAGGAAACTAGTCTGACTATAATAGAGGAGCCTGATGGAGACTAGTAAGAAAATCAGAATAGACAGGGAGGTTGATGACAGGGTCTAGACTCATTCACTGGTTCAACAAGTACTGAAAAGCACTTATGCTGAAAGATGTTACATGCTGTCCTCAAACAGCTTACGAAGGGAGGTGAGAATACGTATGCAAATAACTTTATATGTTTGAGATCATTTGAAATGATACAGGGTGATGTTAGCAATCAGAGCTTAGAGAACCAACAAATGAGGAAGTTGGTTTTTTGAACAGGAAGTTCATCTTCCAGTACTTCCTTTGGTCCTTGAAGAAAAACAAGCAAAGAACGATAGGAGAAAAACTCGAACCGATGCTTTTTCTATATGTTCAATTTAAAAGTGAAAGTTTCTCCAGATCAAAGAAAAATCCAATAAAGAATGGCAACTCTTTAAAATTTTGAGACAGAAAAAAAATTTTGTAACTATATATGGCGATGAAAATTATTATAGTTATTATAGTGATCATTTTACAATATACACAAATATCCAAGTGTTATGTTGTATAACTGAAACTAATATAATGTTGTATGTCAATCTTACCTCAATAAAAAAAAGTAAGACAGCCTGTTTGCCTCAGTCACGGGTTAATAACTGAACAAGAGACTATCAGAAGCTTCTACCTCGTAATTCCTGCTGGGTTGATTTTTTTAAAAGGAGATTCAGTGACAAGACTGATCAGCACTATAACGCATGCATGCCTGACCTGAGTTAAAACCCACAAGTTCCAGACTATGAATAACTTAAAACAATGGAATCCAAGGTTCTTCAAAAAAAAAGAGAGAGAGAGAGAAAAGGAAAGAAAAACTCTAAAGATGCTTTAATTTGTCCATAAAAGCAATAATCATCTAAAAATAAAGAGATATTAGAGCACCATTCCTCACAAAATAAGAAATAATTCCAAGAAAATAATCAGTTAAAGTACATGTCATTTATAGGAGCACCTGGATGGCTCAGTCCGTTAAGCATCCAACTCTTGATTTCGATTCAGGTCATGATCTCAAGGTCATGGGATCAAGCCCCAAGCTGCACTCTGCACTGGGCAAGGAGCCTGCCTAAGATTCTCTCTCTCCCTCTTTCTCTGCCCCTCCATTGTGCATACACACGTGTTCTCTCAAAAAAAAAAATAAGTAGTACAGAAATACCTACATTAATTTATACATTGATTTTAAAATTGAACATCAAATATCCTAAGAAAAAAATAAAACACTAAATACTCTTTCTGAACCAGAATGTAACCATAATCCTCTCTACAGTCCAGAAACTCAAGATCAGTGCAAACCAAGGACTGTTCAAAGACATCAGATCCATGGGTCTTCATTTAGGACTGTCCTGTGTAGTATCCAAAATATTTTCCTCTTACAGTTCCCTGTTTCAGCTTCTCATCATCATCTTCTCAATTCAAGGAGGAAAAATTAATTTCACATCTCTTCTCTGAAAATAGGACAGAACATTCCCATTCTTTCCCCTCCAGGGAGCCCCACCTCCACAACTCCAAAGACAAAAGCTGTATCCTAAGAAAACTAGCCCAATAGTTAGGATGGAAAAGAATTTTGCCGAAACGACTTGAAACATGATTCAGGGAGACATAGGCAGACGCAGTGTGGAAACCCGTGGGGTTTGGAGCCAAGCAGACTTGGGTTCCCACCCCAGCACACTGTACTCTCAGGCTTCCCGTTCTTTAACAAGTGCCTACAAAATGGAAATCACACACCTATCTTCAGCAGTTGTGAGATTAGAAGCACATTTCCAAGACCTGCTTGAGATCACACAGTAAAGGGCAAACACAAGACCTACTTCAATTCCAAATGACTGTTGAATCCACATGGGTTTTTTTAATGTTTGTTTATTTTTGAGAGTGAGAGAGACAGAGACAGAGCATGAACAGGGGAGAGACAAAAGAGAGAGGGAGACACAGAATCCGAAGCAGGCTCCAGGCTCTAAACTGTCAGCGAGCCCGACGTGCGGCTCGAATTCACTAACTGTGAGATCATGACCTGAGCCAAAGTCAGCCACTCAATGGACTGAGCCAGCCAGGTGCCCCACTAAGTCTACTGTTCTGATCTCTTTGCCATTTGTTTCAGAATGATACTGTCACTGGTAGCGAGAAAGGGAAAGATCAGGTTATGAGGCCAGGTCTGGTACACACTGTATTCCTCTCCCTTTCAGGTGCTTTTTGCTAGCTCAGTTCTGTCATTATGATAAGAAGAATTATTTATTCAGCACCTACTTACTGGCCAGTGAGGGTATATAAAGAGCTAAGCACAGGGTCTATTACATAATAAGCACTCGATAACTGATGGCTACTTACACAGAGATCTTAACTTAGGAAAAGTTGCCTTCTTATAGGAAACTGAGTGGAAAAGAAGTAAACCAGACACAAAAGGAGGAAGACCACGCCAGTGTGGGCATTTCTCAGAGAAAGGGAACGTGTACAAAGGCATGGACGTGAAAAAACACAGTGCATTCAGGATAACTCAGGTAGCTAGCATGGCTAGAGAGGGGAGAAAATCATGAAAGACACAGGAAATGAGGCTACAAAGGCAAGCAGGTTGGGTACACAAAGGATGCTTGCATTTTATCCTGTGGATGGGTCAAACCAATGAAAAATCTCCAACAGGGAAGAAGACATGATTAGACTGTGTTTCAGAATGACCATTCCATCAAAGAATAGAGAAAGGTGGACTGGGGGGAGAAGGGACTGGAGGCAGGTGGCTCAGTCACGAGACTACGGTAACTCTCCCAGCAAGAGGCGGTAAGAGCCTGAACAAAGACCAAAATGAGGTGAATGGAGGGGAGGAACGAGAATCGACAAGACTTAATGATCCATTAGAAGTTAAGGATGACCCCCAAATTTCTGACCTGAAGTGGACATTCTGAAGTAGGGTTTTGTGGAGTAGGCTGAAATAAGAAGTACATTTTTGGACTTACTACGTTACAGCTGTCTGGAGGAACCAGTGGATGTTAGAGCAGAGGCCTCAGAGGCAGGCCTAGAGATACAGATCAGAGAGCCAGCTCACACCCAGGAGAGCTAAAGCCCTGGGCATGGATGAGATTACTCAGCAAGTTTATGTAAAGTGAGATGAAGGCTAATGACTGATAGCAGGAACACCCATATCAAACGGATGAGAGAAAAAGCAGCTCACGAGGAGAGCATAAGGAGGAGCAGTTAGGGAGCCGGAAGGAAATGATGCCATAAAAGCTAAGGAAGGAGAGAGTTTTATAAAGATAACTGTTCACCATATTGAATGCTGCAGGGAAAGATACTGTATCCAGTGGGTACTTTTCAGTCTGAAATTAGAAGTCATACGTGGCCTTGGAGACTGTTTCAGAGATTTGATAAGCAGAGCAATGGATGAAGGAGCAAGCAAAGGAAACAAAGAAAGGAGAGAAAAGTAAGCCACACCTTCTAGAAGCTATGAGAGGGAGAGAATGCATGCCCATAAGAGTAAGCAGTTCCAATACAAGACTGTGGGAAGCTTCTTTTTTTAAACTAGAAAAAATTTCAGCATATTTATAGGCTGAAGGGAAGGAATCGAGAGCCAAGTGTTAAGTGAGAGGCTGAAGATGAGAGAGAGAGACAAAGAGAAAAAGACTATGAATGAAGACTATGAATGAATAGATCAATCAATGAAATAAGATGCCAAGATTACAGAGGAGAAGGGATGGGACTGAGAATACGGTCAGAGGGATACACGGTAGAACAGGAAAGAGGATATTTCTTCCTCTGAGAAAAGAAGGAAAGGGGATAAGGGTGGGAACTGATAGATAAGGCTTTGAGTATTGAGGAGGGAAGTGGACTGAGTTTAGCTTTCCTCACAAGCTAGTAAAAAATGGTTCCTTTTTTTTAAGTTTATTAATTTATTTTGAGAGGGGGGAGGGGCAGAGAGAAAGAAGGAGAGAGAATCCCAAGCATGCTGGGGAGCCCACCATGGGGCTCAACCTCATGAACCACAAGATCATGACCTGAGCTGAAGTCAAGAGTCAAGACACTTAATTGACTGAGCCACCCAGGCGCCCTGATAAGAACAGTTCTTAACTCTGCTTCATAGTCCTCTTGAAGAAACTGATGGAAACTCTGCTCCCCAAAAAGGCACATAAGACCTACTGAAGCCAACTCATGAGTCTAAAGAAATTGGCAATGGAACCCTAAAGAAATGGCCTTTCAGATGTGATCTTGTTCATGGAGAGGCATCCACAAAGGAAAGCAAACTGCTCACTATAAACACAAAGATATGGGGCACCTGGGTGGCTCAGTAGATTAAGCGTCCAACTTCAGCTCAGGTCATGATCTCACAGCTCATGAGTTCAAGCCCTGCAATGACCTCTGTGCTGACAGCTCAGAGCTCAGAGCCTGCTTTTAGATTCTCTGTCTCCTTCCTCACTCTCTGCTCCTCCCCCACTCAACTGTCTCTGTCTCTCTCTCAAAAATAAAGAAACATTTAAAAATTAAAAAAAAAGGGGGGCGCCTGGGTGGCTTAGTCGGTTAAGCGTCCGACTTTCGCTTGGGTCATGACCTCGTGGTTCGTGAGTTCGAGCCCCACGTCGGGCTCTGTGCTGACTGCCAGCTCAGAGCCTGGAGCCTGTTTCAATCTGTGAGTCCCTCTTTCTCTCTGACCCTCCCGTGCTCACGCTGTCTCTCTCTCTCTCCTAGAAATAAATAAAAAACATTAAAATTTTTTTTTAAAAAAATTAAAAAAAAAAAAAAAACAATGCAAAGATATGAAAAACTCTCATTTACACCTCTAGGCTATGATCCATCACCAAAAGAGATGGGACTACTTGATGTGTACAACAGCCCTACCTTAGACTCTCGGAATAGGGGATACAGGAGACCATCCTCGCTTTCAGGAAACTTATAACTTAAAAAAAAATCAGAGACAAGAGCCTTGGATTTGGCAATGACTTTAGATAAAAGCAGTATCTTTAAAAGACAAAGGGTCGGGGTACCTGGGTGGCTTAGTCGGTTAAGCGTCCGACTTTCGCTTAGGTCATGATCTCGCGGTTCGTGGGTTCGAGCCCCGCGTCGGGCTCTGTGCTGACTGCCAGCTCAGAGCCTGGAGCCTGTTTCAGTCTGTGACTCCCTCTCTCTCTGACCCTCCCCTGCTCACGCTGTCTCTCTCTCTCTCTCTCTCTCTCTCTCCTAGAAATAAATAAAACATTAAAAAAAAAAAAAAAGACAAAGGGTCAATCTAGAGCTGAAGGGAGACAAAAATCAGACTCTTAAGTCTAAAGATAGAGGACCAGACAAGGCTGGTGGTAAACACAACTCAAAAGAAAAGAGGACCAAGGGAACTTTTGTAGGAGGAACTGAAAGATTTTGTTCACTGAAGACAAACGGAGGACTAAGAAAAGGAAGAGACAAAAACTACTTGAAGGTTCTGAAACCAACATGTGCCTTTTCATAGTTGGTAGATGCTTGAGTCTCAGAAACCACGCTTAAATTTCAAAGCCATGCGCCACAACCTACAGACTTGGAAATGTACACACGCCAGATGTCTGTATGGAACAAACCAGCTACTCTTTTCTGCTTCAGTCAACTGCCTGCAGTGACCCAACACGTGTTAACTAAGGGTCGAGGGTGCCGACAGGAGCAGCTGATGGTGGAGTAAGGTCTTACTTTAAAAAAATACGTGTACAAATTGATTCCATTCATCACTTCCTATAGAACCATATTCTGCTAAGTAACACAAGATATTAAAAACAGCCACGTCACTATGCATCCATTCACTATCAGAAACAGTAAAGATTACACATACCACGTGATCACTGCATGCCACACACTACATACAGTCAGCTCATTTTAAACCTTACAACTCCAATGAGATCATCATTCCTCTAAGAACTGGAGACACTAAAATGAGGGAGGGGAGAAAATCTGCCCAAGGTCACAGAGCTAGTAAGGGAAGGCCAGGAATTGGACCCAGGCCCACCAGATGCCAAAATCTGTGCTTCTCAAATGATTACGCAGCCGTGCCTCAGACCAAAGTCAAATCCCCGAGACAGGGACTTTACGTCTCACTTCAAATCAAAGTCAAGTGAGCAAAACTTTATTGCATTCCTAAAACAGTACAAGAAAAAAATAGCTGGGGAGCTATTTAAAGAAGTTTCAGACATGAATGACCTCTGGAGCATACAGTGAGGTGAAATGAAAAACAATCAAAATAATTAGAAAATATATTGGGCAGGCAAGCAGGAAGGAGCACAGCAAAGAGCATTCCTGAGAGAGGACCGTGAAGCATACTCATCATGATACAAATATAGTGTGAGGGCCCGTTTTAGCCGGTCATCTGAACTTTCACCCGTGAGGTGCTAATCCTTATGCAGGTGCTAAGCAGCCACCAGGGGCTGGGCCGAGAGTGAAGGGTTAACGATTTCTCTCATTCAAAAATCCAGCTCAATGCTATGGGACTGTCAAATAAGAGTGATTTTTTTTTAATTTTTTAATGTTTTTAATTTATTTCTGAGAGAGAGAGTGTGAACAGGGGAAGGTCAGAGAGAGAGGGAGACACAGAATCCAAAACAGTCTCCAGGCTCTAAGCTAGCTGTCAGAACAGAGTCTGACGCGGGGCTCAAACCCACAAACTGCAAGATCATGACCTGAGCCGAAGTCAGACGCTCAACCGACTGAGCCACCCAGGCGCCCCAAGTGATTTTTCAAAATACACATGAGAACGAGGGTGTCCAAACAAGCACAATGGTAGGTGACTCATTCTACCAACCAATTTGTCTATTGTCTTCTGGAAGGAACTGTCCTCAAACCCAGTTTATATCATTCTACTTCTTTAACAGTCACAACTCAAATCAGTTTACAATTGCTCTAATTTTTTCGATCACAACTAGTTTGGACTCCAAAAGAACACCACTGGCTTTTCTCTACTTGACTCCAAGTAACCTATAAAATGAAACTCCACCCTCAAAGAAAAGTTGTCACCAGGAGGATTTTCCAGGGAATGTGCCACGGGCTCTAACTGCATTTCCTAAAGATGATTTCCGGCGTAAGATGAGTGTAGCCCACCAAAAATATATACGTGTAAGTTTGGGGAAGACCACCTAGCTAATGCCCAGTTTGGGCTATTTAAAAATCCCTACCCCGTTTTCCCTAATACTCTTAGCGTCAGGCGGGACAACTGTTAGATGTAATTTTCTGATACCCAACATCCTATCGATTCACAACTGTGCTATCTATTTTGGGGAAAGTGGACCACTTTCCCAGTTGCAGATAAAACTGGAGGGACTCCCCAGTTTCCTGGTTCCTTAGTTTTACTTGCCCACTTGTGACATATAATCTCTGGCCAGCATCTTCTCCTCTCCCTCTTCCACTCCCTCGCTGCTTCCCCACTCCTAAAGCGGATTCCCTTCAACTCCTAGCAAGGAGCCCTCTCTTTTCTCTCCACCTTCAGCGTGGGCCCTATACCATGCTTTAAGGACTGCTGAGGTAAGTGACGGAAGTGATGGAATAGGAGCAGGGAGGATGTGAATGTGTTTGTTGTGTTTGTGCTCAGAGAAGTGTTCAAACCCTTCCAGTGTTATTTGTGTTAAATACCTTCCCAATTGTCATCTTTGGACACTGAAAGACTTGAACTCCTTCTGACAAGCCACAGAAGCATGGGATTTATATCCTTCTTCCCTTCACGCTTGTGACTGAACTATACAAGCTAAATCACAGCCGTCTCGACACACGATCCAACTTTATATTTATAGTTCTCTGCCGTTTCTTCTTCACAACGACAAAGCAGATAGCTTCCTCTTTTCTTAGAAGGCAGCCTCTGTACAAAACTCTATCATGGCCTCTGGTACTGTTTGGTTGGTAGTAAAGTGATTTCTCTACCAGATTCGGACCTCTCTGAAAGCTGACACATCATCTGCTCACCTCTGTATCCCTAGCACATAGTAGGCACAAAATAAATGTCTGTTGAAGCAAATAAGTGAATGACAGATTTGGAAGGGATTTCAGAAAGAGAATCAAGGGGACTACTTACAATTGTGGCACAAAACTGTTACATAGCATTTCCTTGGGGTAAAAATGAGAGTTGACAGTGTGTGCCCTAACAGTAAAGACATTTAAATCATCTGATGGTAACACATGCCATAATTGCATGGCAGCTTAGGATAAAGGCACTTATCACAGGAGCAACTTTAGACAGAACACTTAACCTCGTAACCTTTCAAAGTTTTCCCTTCTGTGAAAACTTTAAAACAAAAAGAAATAGGGGAGGGAAAGAAAAGGAGAGAGAGGTGGCAATAACATCTATCTATTCTACCTAATCACCACGTTGTAGGGAAGCCCAGATGACATAATGTGGAAGATCATTATACAAATACAGTGCACTGTATGACAGAGTTAAACAAAGAAATCTCCTCATTAGTGTCACGTCAGATGTGCACACTCGAGTAAAACATGTGAATAAAGTTCAGACAACAGGGTGTACTGCCAATCATATAACAGATATAACAGTAACAATAACATACCTGGATCATGAAGAAAATATCCAGCAAGGGAATACCTGCAGAAACTGCCTGCCTATTTAATTTACCTCCAGAGAAGCTCATGATTATTTGTAACTTCAACTTTAAGTGATTCTCCAGGAGCTTTCCCCGCTAAGTCCACAGTGACCTGCCTGAAGCACCAGACACAGCCCTGGGCTCTGCAACGTGCTCTGCGGCAAACGGCCCACAGAGGCACAAACCTGCATTTTGGCCCAGAGGTGGCTGCGCTTATGACCAAAGCCTGCGGCTGAAAATACAGACAAGCACGAAGAAATTTCTTTCATAGTATACAGCTCAGGCTACCACTATAATTAGGACCATCTATAGCCTGAACATTACAAAAAAAAAAAAAAAAAAAAAAGGAGCAGAATCAAGGAATGAGTGCCCCAAAGCCGGCAACACATGATAAACATAGTTAAAAGCACATTTTCTTCCAAAAGAAAAAAAAATACTTTTGTCAGAGCGGCAGCTGCAGAGAAAATGTACAATAAACAAACAGGGAAGATTCATTCAAAATGTACTATAGACATCACAAAGAATATATCCCACGCTATAGGTCTGGGGGATAGTGGGTTGTTTTAACTTCACTTGAATCCCTAAAAAATGTCTACCTATTTCTCCAGTCAAGCATCCTCTGTACTTTATTTTTAAGCAAGAGAAAAAGACAGATGGCCAAGACGCTGACACTGCAGGCCCCAGATTTTTCAACTGCATTTCCTCCAGTTGTCCACGGCTAAGAGACACAGGACATAATCTCTAAGAAACTAACTCAAACTAAGTGTATGTCAACCAAAGCAAACCTGCATCAGAAAGTAAACCCGGCACTTGTCCTTAACAATGCCCTGACATCCAGTCTGTAGAGTCTGACACCTTTCTAAACCAGAGAAAGGTGAGCTCATCAGTGTTAGTCCTAGAAACAGTGCCTCGGCATCATTTCTAGAAACATTCAGAGAAGTAAACAATAATCAGCTGGAAGCCGATATACCAAGAAGAAGGAGCTTCCAGGATTTCCCTCTGTGTGAAAGCAATCAACTCCTATTTTTAATTTCATTCTGACACAAACATCCAGCCAAGGCTCTCTCTTTTCTGGCTAATCAAATATAGCTGATCTGCTACTACAAAGTGAACTGTTTTAAAAGTCAGATTTGAATGGGAATCATTACAGATTTAACGACAATATTTTAGGACAGAAGAAGGATGAGGTTATCTTGAGAGGCAGAACCGATGGTAAGTTCTAAATACGTCACAGAGACCAACTCAGCCACCACCGCTGATTCTGGGGAAGGGCAAAAAAAAAAAAAAAACCTTCCCATCTGATTAATTGAAAAATAATATGTTGGCAATTAAGTGCACATGAAAACAGCACCTCCCTATGTATTGGGAAAACCTAAGAGGGTTATAAAAAATAATTATTTCCTTGTATGCCCAACAGGATTCGTAACACTCAAAACCACTTCTGGCTTTTCACGGTAAAGGACTGGGGAGATGGCGGAGAGAAGGCCTTGATAAGTCAACAAAAAAGTCCAACTCTCCTGGGAACTTGTCACATTCTTCTCTTCCAAATCCACAGTATTTAATCCACTTGAAAAATGCCAGCAGAGAGGGCCTTTGGCAAGGAACTCGGGGAGAATATGCAACTCTGAGGACACCATCACAGTACTGACATCAAGGCTGCAGAAAATGCTGCTTTTGTCTCAGAGTCAGCCCCAGATAAAAACAGGAACTTTATGGAGAACTGATCACAACTGCACAAGCAGCCTGATCACATGCCCACAACAGAGCAACGTTTCTCTCATTGTTGTCCAAGGGACTTCTCTAATAACAGTGGCTCGATTTATTCTGTTCTTTTAATTCTCAAATAAATCCAACCCTCCCTGTACCAATCCATTGTCAAAAGAAACAGGGTGCCGGCCAGGATTTGCCTGTAACCGGGAGTCACCCTCCTTCTCTCTTCAAAGACTCCAAAAGGTGATCAGGTTCGGAAAATTCACCCCGATACAGGCACGGGGGGGGTGGGGGGGGGCTTATGACAAAGGTGGTCTGAAAAACAGCACACTGGGTCTCTCTCTGGGTTACTGCCACTGCTTCTAATCTCCCTATAGGACCCTCAATGGCCCACCCTGCTCCTAGCTCACTCCTGTCACTGGGGAGGCATTTCGCATTGTTAAAGAAGGAGGAAGAAGAAATGCTGCGGATTTCCCATGTATCTTTCTCTTTTTCTGGGGGCGGGGGGGAGGGGAGCTGAAACAGGCGTGGGGCCCTCCCCTCGAAAAGGGTAGAGGACAGGAGAAAGCTGTCAGCCACCCTGCTCTCAGCCTCACCCCCACCCCCACCGTGCCCAGACGCCCGGGCAGAAGCGGGAGGGCGCAGCTTTGTCTCGGGTCTTGAGGGGCAGGGAGTGCAGAAACAGGCCGGGCCCGGGGAGGACTTCTCCCCCGAGCCCCGGCTTAACCCCTTCCCAGGGAACACAATGAACGCCACGGGAAACCCACTTCACGGGGTGCGAGAGCAGGGAAGACGACCCTTCAGGGCACGGGCCAGATTTCCGGCACCCTCCTCCCGTCTCGCCCGCACGGCCAGTAGGGCGCGCGGCGGGGACCTGCTCTCCCTGTCGCCACGATCCGATGCGGCGCCCGCCCGGGTCCTACCCTCCGAGAGCTCCAGCTCCAGCTCCGCCAGCTGCGCCCGCACTTCGGGCGGCAGCGCCGCCACCGCGGCCGGCGCGGGCTCCAGGCCTCGCTCCGCCATCCGGGCTCCGCCAGCCACACTCCGGAAGACAAGAGAGGGGGCCGAAGGAGGGACGGACTGACGCGGGCCCACACCCGGGCTACAGGATCCGGCTCCGGCCGCCGAGCTCCGCCGCTGCTGCCGCCGCCGCCGCCATGAGCAAAAGTCACGTGAGCTCGGCGACCCCACCCCCGGGCCGAGGACGCCCCGCCCCGCAGCCAAGCGTCGCTGAGGACTCGCGGGCTTAGGGCGCCCTCTACTGGGAATCTCGTAAAACGACGAGCCCAAGCCCGCCCCCCGGAACTCCCCTAGACGAACCGAGCTCGAGGTGTTGAAGTCAGCGCGAAGACACGTAGCGTTTAGCTTTTACGAGCTCATAAGCAAGTTTTCACTATTTCCAAGTGAAAACCTCACTATTTCCACTTCCCGTAGCAGCGTATCCCTTTGTCGTGTCCTCTCCATTTCCCCCTGATTGACATCTACCCATTTTAGAGGACCAGAACTCAGGCCACTTTTTTTTTTTGGACCGATAATTATGTTGTTGTTGTTGTTGTTGTTTTAATTATTGTATCACACTCCTCTTATTTTACTGGGGTTTCCCAGTCCCACTTTACGGGAGCTCTTTGTTTCTATTTCAGTTCTGGCATTTAAGGCAACGGACGAGAATCTCCTTCCTCCCTCCTTGAATTCTAACTACTTGCAAGAGGGGAACTTCATCTCTTTGTTGTTTTATCCTCTTCAATGTTTGACTTAATAGATGTTCCAAAAGTATTACCTTAATTCAATACAAGGAGGATCCAAATATTTGTGTGTTTTTACCGGGAAATACTGGGGCGGATACTTAAAATACTCATTCTGTTCTTTCTTTCATAGTATTGTGGTGGTTTTTTTTTTTGTTTTTTTTTAATGCCAAAGCTCCCCGTCACAATTTGAGAGATTTCAGCCCCTTTTATACTGATCCAAAATTGGTCTTCTGAGGGGCGCCTGGGTGGCTCAGTAGGTTAAGCATCAGACTTTGACCCAGGTCATGACCTCATAGTTTGTGGGTTCAAGCCCCACATCGGCTTCTGTGCTGACAGCTCAGAGCGTGGAGCCTGTTTCGGATTCTGTGTCTCCCTCTCTCTCTGACCCTCCTCTGCTCACGCTGTCTCTTTCTCTGTCAGGGAAAAAAAAATGGTCTTCTGAGAGTAAAAGCCTCAACATCTATTCACTAGGAGTTTCTAGACAGTATTATGCCATTTATGGGCTGAAAGGAAAATTATTTTTTAGTTGAGAAAAGAGTTGCAGCTTGAAAAAAGAAAATGTGATATCGTGGTTGATTGAGGGATAGACTGAAATGTCCTTTTAACTGCAACAATGTAAGGAGAATCTTAGGAATATATGTGTGTGTCCTCTGGTTTAAGTGGCACTTGTGAATTTTTTTAGGTCTGCAAATTTGTTGACATTCCTCCCACCAAAAAGTGAGGTCCATGTTCGCTCCCCTGAATGTGAACGGGCTTCTGACAGCTTTGACCAACAGAATTTGGCACAAGTGGTACTATGTAAATCATAAGGGTGGGTTCTAGAAGGTCATGCAGCTTCTCCTGCTTCCCTTGGAATTCTCCCTCTCCAGAGAACCCCTCTGAAGATCCTCCCTCCCAGGGCTCTCTGAGAAACCAGTAGCCATGATGGGAGCTGCCCACACGGAAGACCATGTGAGGTACTGTGCTCTGCCCAGTCTCCCCAGCTCAGCCCAGCATTACCATCATCTTAGCCCAACGCAAAAAAGCTCCAGGTGACTCCAGCCCCCAGACATTTGAACCTTCCCAGCCGAGATCCAAAAGAATGTGGAGCAAACAGCCCATCTCCATCGTGCCCTTTCCAAATTCCTGTGAACATAATAAAATAGTTGTCCTTTTATGCCTCTAAGTTGAGTGGTTTGTTATACAATAAAATATCACAAGAAAGATCGTATCAGGTGTTCTCGTTTACCTTCCCAATACCCCCTACCTCCTCTTTCCTTGCCTCTAGACCGCACCAACCCTACTGAGGCTGAATATGCTACCTACACACTTTTCTGCTCTCCTTGGCATGTGTGTGATCCACTGGAGCAACTATTGGAGGGGGAACATCTGTGGAGGATTCTCCTTCTTGATGAGAGAGATGCGCAAGGAGAAAATGTCCCTTCACTCCCTTCCTGTCTTTGGGTGTTGTCCAGTTTAGGGCACCAGCAGTCATCCTGTGACCATAAGAGGAAAGCTAAGAGAAGTAAAGAGACATCACCTAGAACTTGACGGAATTGGTCTGCTAAAGTAACAATTCTGGAACCACCTATATGAGAAATTGAATTGATTGAATATGTCTGCTATTTACAGCCAAAAGCTTCCCATGTGATGCTCAATTTATACCAAAAAATGGAGTATTCTGGGGCGCCTGGGTGGTTCAGTAGGTTAAGCATCTGACTCTTGGTTTCAGCACAGGCCATGATCCCAGGGTCGTGAGATCAAGCCCCATATCAAGACTCTGCGCTGGGCGTGGAGACTGCTTAAGATTCTTAAGATCCTTTGCTCCCCTGCCATCCCACTCGAACTCGCTTCTCTCTCTCTCTCTCTCTCTCAAAAATAAATAAATAAATAAATAATAAATATAAAACAAAAAATGGAATATTACAAGTGAGCAAAATGTGAAATGACTGAGTGTAGTTGCAAACTGTCTAGTAAGCTATTATGCTACATCACATGTAGATTGGGGCTGTTTTGCTGGGGAAATGGAAAATTTCAAAATTTGGGGAGTAAGTTGGTATGGCTTTCAGTAAATTTGTACTAAAGAAAAACAGTCTGAAGACATCCCAGTGGAGGACAGGTTGGTAAGTTTGTCTTTGCTAAGAAGCCTTTCTGACTGCAATCCAAACTGACATGATGACAGGGTGGAGCTTTGCTGGCCTGGAGAAGTCAAGATCTCCCAGGGTAAAGCTAGGATAAACAGAGGCAAGAACATGGGAGATTTAACAGGTGATAAAATTGAAAAGATTGTGGCTCCAGATGTCTGAAGAACTTCAAGACCTTTCATTAGACAGTCTTTGTCAGATGGAGGTAAATTTAGTAATGAATACAATAACCCTAGCAGGAAAGATTACATTAATGATGGTATTTCTGGGGCTCCTGGGCACCTCAGTTGGTAAACGGTCCAACTCTCGATTTCCACTCAGGTCATGGTCTAATGGTTCATGGGATCGAGCCCCATGTAGGGCTATATACTGACAGTGCTGAGCCTGCTTGGGAATCTCTCTCCCCTCTCTCCCTGCATCTCTCTCTCTCTCAATCTCTCTCTCAAAATAAACAAATAGAGGCACCTGCATGGCTCAGTCTGCTGACTGTCTGGTTTTCGCTCAGGTCATGATCTCACAGTTTATGAGTTTGAGCCCCACATAGGGCTTGCTGTTGTCAGTTCAGAGCCTGCTTTGGATCCTCTGTCCCCCTCTCTCTCTGCCCCTTCTCTGTTCATGCTTTTCCTCTCTCAAAAATAAATAAACATTTAAATAAATCAATCTAAAAAACCCTTTTTTTAAAGGTGATATTCCTCCCTCTGGGGTCATTCATTTCAAATTGTCTCTAGGGGCGCCTGGGGGGCTTAGTCGGTTAAGCGTCCGACTTTCGCTTAGGTCATGATCTCGCGGTTCGTGGGTTCGAGCCCCGCGTCGGGCTCTGTGCTGACTGCCAGCTCAGAGCTTGGAGCCTGTTTCAGTCTGTGACTCCCTCTCTCTCTGACCCTCCCCTACTCACTCTCTCTCTCTCTCTCTCCTAGAAATAAATAAAAAACATTTAAAAAAATTAAAAAAAAAAAACAAATTGTCTTGAAGTCCTTTAAACTAAAGAAGAAGGTATTTGCTGAGTGTAGAGACAAGAGCTATGAGGCTGAAATTCCCAGGCTTACCAAATAATCAGCGCTGTCCAATAGACATACAATGCGAGCCACATGTATAATGTTAAATTTTACTACATTAAAAAGAAAAAAAACAGCATATCTCAATCCAGACTACCTACATTTCAAGCGTTCTATGGTTAGTGGCCACCTTGTTGGACAGGGCAGGTCTAGATAATTAGCACACAGAATTGATGGGCTTAAACAGTCCAGAACCCTACTAAGTTTCTGCAGCATATGTAGTGTCAAAAATATTCCAAACTTGGCATTAGCGGCCACTAATTATTCAACAGTGCAAGCAATCTCGAAACTTCCCACTCCCACCAGCAGAAAAATGGCTGCCAAATTCTTCTCCTAACGACATACACCCAATGCCCATATTGGGTATGCCCGTGAAGGACAGTGGATACCTAAGACACTTCGAGAGATCAGAACCAGAGGCTGCCAGACTAGTTAACACACTCACTCCATTTGCCAGGGTTGGGCATCCTCACTAGTCCTGTAGGGCAGCATGGTAAATTGTTTGCAAAAATGGCTGCAATACCCTCCCCCCTTTTTTAAAATTTTTAAATGTTTTTAAATTTATTTTTGACTGAGAAAGAGACAGAGCGTGAGCAGGGGAGGAGCAGAAAGAGACGGAAACACAGAATCTGCAGCAAGCTCCAGGCTCTGAGCTGTCAGCACAGAGCCCGATGCAGGGCTCAAACTCGTGAACCTCAAGATCATGACCTGAGCTGAAATCGGCCGCTTAACCTACTGAGCCACTCAGGCAACCCTTTTTGCCCCCACTGTATTTACTATCCTTAGGTAAATCCCTTCTATTCATTGGGTTTAATCATAGGACTTGCTTTGGCTAATGAGACGATTGTAAGCATGACCCAGAGACTTGGCAAGTGCTTGCGCATTGGTCTTTCTGCTTTTGAGACCACTGCCTTGTGAATGAGCAAGAGCTAGACTACTTACTAGATGAGAGAAATGGCCCAGCTACCCTCACTGCTCTAGCTAGGTAAGACCCACTCTGCTGCAAGCTCTAAGAGTGAGGCCACACATAGACGGCCAATTGACCACAGACCCCAGCTCAGATGGCCTATGCATGTGTGCGAAGAATGGTTGCCATTTTAAGCTACTAAGTTTTGGTCATTTGTTACACAGCAAAAACAGATATAAATAACATAATAATAAACCTAATAAAAACAGGTATGATGATATGTAGTCAGGAACAGTGTCTGCTGCATATTCCTTTTTCTGAATGGGAATATTATAGTACTTACAATCCCTTGTCTGGCACGTCTTTGCAGTCAAACTTCAGCATACATCAGAATCACCTGGAAAGCTTATAAAACACAAACTGTGACTTCCAACCCAAGTCTGGAGTTGGAAGATTTTGTAGGTTTGGGATGTGGCCCAATGATTTACATTTCTAACAAGTCCCATGATGACACTGCTGCTGCTGGCGTGAAGACCGTGTTTGCTAAGCCATTGGTCTATTGCATGTCTTGGAAACAGTTAACTTGCAACTCCAGGCTGGTGGTCCCTGAGGCACCATCTCTGGACATGAAAGAGAAGATTGCATAGTCCCGGAGGTCTGGACTTGGAGCTGGAGGAAGTAGCTGTGTGATATTGGGATTGTCTCCCGTTGAGGGAGGAAATGAAATTTCATGTGCTCTAATGTGTCATTCAAAAACACAGTTGCCTTATTGATTTTCTGCCTGGATGATATATCCGTTGATGTAAATGGGGTGTCCATATCCCCTACTATTACTGTATTATCATCAATTTCTTTATTTATGTCCGTTAATATTTGCTCTATGTATTTAGGGGCTCCAATGTTGGGTGCATAGGTATTTACAATTGTTATATCCTCATGTTGGGTTGAACAATACACACTTATAATTACGTAAACGGAATAAAAGTTTGCCACAAATGAGTGGGCCGTGACAGAGGCTGGGAGCTATCTACCAAAAGTTCATTTCCCTTCCTTTCTACTTTGTCTGTAGAGCCCACGCACCACCACAGAGGCTGAAGATTCCAGATACTCAGCCTTCCTTACCATTAGGCTATTAAATTACCCTATCCTGGCCAACGGGCCCAGATGAGAGTCCAGCTAGGGGTCAGAGAACAGAATTCTGAGAAACATATTCCACCCTGATAAACAGAGAACATCTGAGGAAAATCCTGAGAACTCTGAAAAGTTCTTGGATAATTATACCCTCAGAAAGATAGTAGGAATAGCTGGAAAAACAAGAGCTTGAAACAGAGGGACAGCCACCAGGTCCTGAAGATAGTGGCAGAAAGCAGCAACCTGGAGTGACTTGTGATCTGCCTGTTGGGAACACCCAAAAGTGCCTGAATCGAGTGAAGAGCAGGAAATGGATCCTGTCAGGGAGTCTCTCACCTGAAGGAAGAAGCAATAAATGTTTGCATTTATGTTAATAAGCTCTCACTTGTACCCCTTAACTGAATACTGGGAAAATTTAGGTTACATAAAACCTACCTGTAATTGAAACTATGTCTTAAAGCCCTATAGAAACTGGAAGACGTCCCACAAAGGAACGGGTTCTGTGGGATGAACCAACATCTCATGATTAACCTGGAGATTTTTATGTTCTTAAATCCATATGAAACCGCTGGGAAAACAGCAGGAACATACAGAAAACTCTAGTCAGTTTAGGAGGGTTTAGAGAAATACCAGGACGAAGATTCTTTTCCTGTGTTGTGACGTGTTACGGGGGCAGGCTGAGGTGTGCCTTAAGAGGAGAAGCATCTTTCCTTACTATGATCTTAAGTGAAATCCTGGCAGGCAGAGAATAAAACAGAATAAACTAGTTGAGCCTTTTAAACTCTGCATGATCCATCCCCATTATGCCATAGCTGCCATAACCATAGTTGTAGACTCAGAGTAAGGACTAGAATACTGTCATAGATGAGATTAATCCGTTTAAAATTTTCTATTTCTAGTGCTATCCAGCATGTGGTGTGTGTATAACAATGGATAAAAACAACAACAACAACAAGTCCATTTGGATGAAGATACATTGCAGGAAATAATATAAAGGCAAACAGTAACCTATACAAAATTATGTAGAAAATTTATTAATTTAATTCCAGATAATTTAACTCCTCCCTTCTGTGAGGTAGAGCTTAACTCCTCCCTACTTGAGTGTGGACCACATCTGGTGACCTGATTCCAAAGAGTACAGTATGGGGGTGCCTGGGTGGCTTATTTGGTTAAGCATCTGACTTCGGCTCATGATCTCATGGTTCGTGGGTTCGAGCCCCGCATCGGGCTCTGTGCTGACAGCTCAGAGCCTGGAGCCTGTTTCAGATTCTGTGTCTCCCTCTCTCTCTGACCCTCCCCTGCTCATGCTGTCTCTCTCTCTCTCTCTCAGAAATAAATAAAACATTAAAAATTATTTTAAATAAATAAATAAATATTAAAACAAACAAACAAAAACAAAGCGTAGAACGTGGAAAGAGGTAATGGGGAAAACCTGGCAAACACTACCTCGGCTAGGTCATCCACATCAATATCATCAATAATAAGTCATGTTGTTAGTATGAACCCTTGATACTATGGGATAAAATCTGCACTTCACTTTGATGGTCTTTTTCCCCCAAAACTCATCACTCTCGCCTAATAATGAGAAAAACCCAAATCGACATTCTACAGAGACATTCTATAGAGTGTCTGACCCACATTCCTCAACACTGTCAACATCATCAAAAATAAAACACAACAAAAAGCCTGAGGAACTGTCACAGCCCAGAAGAGCATAAGAAGACAACTAATGTAGCATCTGGATGGGATACTGAAACATACAAAGGACACTAGTGTCCTAATGAAATCTAAACAAACTGTGGAGTTTAATTAATAGTATGTTCAAGTGCTGATTCCTTAGTTATGACAAATACACCATAGTAATATAAGATGTTATCAAACGTGGAAACCAGCCAAGGTGGCCCTAGGAATCCTCTGTACTATCCTTACAACTCTTCAGTCCATTTAAAACTCTTCTAAAAATGTTTACCTAAAATAAAAGACCAGCAGGAAAATTATAAAATATTCCCAATATACAGTTAAGTATAAAGCGTAATATAACAAACATGTGGCTATCTGTTAATACTGCCTTAAGAAATATTAATATTTACCATGTCTTATTTTTTACAAGAAATACATGATGAGGAGTTTGAGTCCTTGTGAACTCTTTCATCTCCAGCAAGATTTTAGACTTTTACTACATATGTATGTTGTAAATAATACGGCTGTACAAATGAACATTATCTTCTGTATATTTATGGGCACAATATCATACTGTACACATCCTTCTGTAGCTACGTGTAGTTCTAGATGACTCATTTTAACTGCTGGTTGATATGCTATTGTAAGAACATCTTATCATTTGTCTTTATTGGACATTTATGATTTGGGGGTTTGTTTTGCTTTTGTGTTTTGCTATCTAGAGTTGCAAGAATATTCTTGTGTATATCTTTTTGAGTACATATTTGAGAATTTGTTATATATGCCTAGGTCTTTGCGTTTGATCATCTTGACCTATGCTACACATTGGAAAGCCATTTGGCTTCCCAAAGTTGTAGCAGCTAATACTCCCATAGAAATATATGAGAGTTCCTATTTTTATGTTTATTTTTGAGAAAGAGAGACTGAGCGTGAGTGGTGGAGGGGCAGAGGAAGAGAGAGGGAGACACAGAATCTGAGGCAGGCACCAGGCTTCGAGCTGTCAGCACAGAGCCTGACACGGGGCTCAAACTCCTGAACCACAAGATCATGACCTGAGCTGAAGTCAGATATTTAACTGACTGAGCCACCCAGACACCTCTGAGAGTTCTTATTTATTTTTAATTTTTTTATGTTTTATTTATTTCTGAGAGAGAGATACACGCACACAACATGAGAAGGGGAATCTTCGGCTCAGGTCATGATCTCATGGTTTGTGGGTTGGAGCCCCGCATCCGGCTCTGTGCTGACGGCTCGCTCAGAGCCTGGAGCCTGTTTCAGATTCTGTGTCTCCCTCTCTCTCTGCCCCTCCCCTGCTCATGCTATTTCTCTCTCAGAAGTAAATAAAATATTTAAAAAAATTTACTGTAATATATTTTTCATTACTTTATTCTTCAACTTTTCTCTTTTCTGTGTGTATTTAACAAATTAAATATATTTATATTTAATATGATTGCTGACATATTAAGACCTATTTCTTCCTTCTTATCGAAGGCTTTGTTTATAAATCTTTGTCTTTTCTTCCTATTGTTGAATTAATAAAGTAATGAATACTTCTTTATTCTGCTGGTTTGGGGGCTATAGATAGCATTGTTATTGTTTTTGCAACTATTTTATAAGTTCTAAAAATTAACATTTTCTCTTGGGGTGCCTGGGTGGCTAAGTTGGCTGAGCGTCCAACCTTTCATTTCAGCTCAGGTCATGATTGCATGGTTCCTGGGATCGAGCCCCATGTCCAGCTCCATGCTGACAGCGTAGGGCCTGCTTGGGATTCTCTCTCTTCCTTTCTCTCTGCCCCTCCCTCACTTGCAAGTGCACACTTTTTCTATCATAATAAATAAATAAACTTAAAAAAATGATCCTGAACACAAGCACCCAAACTAGCTTTAACTATTATCTCTATCCTTATTATCTAGAATTTTAATTTTAGCTTTATTTAAATACAAACATTTAAAAAGCATAATCAAGGTAACTTTTGCTTATGTTTTATCAATGTCTGTGCTTCACATTATTTCTTGTATCTCATGTCTTCCCTTTGGGTTTGCTTTTTCTTGCTGGTATACATCCTTAATAGTTCCTTCAGAGAAAGTATATAGAACATAAATTCCCTTGATCTTTAGTGTCTGAACATTTATGTATTATTTTTATTTAATTTTTTTTTTATTGTTGAGAGAGAGAGAGAGAATGAGTGAGGGAGGGGCAGAGTGAGAGAGGGACATAGAATCTAAAGCAGGCTCCAGACTCTAAGTTGTCAGCATGTCAGTGTCAGCTGGACACCCAACGAACTGAGCCACCCAGGTGCCCCATTTTTATTTTAATTAATTAATTATATTTTGCATACTCCTAAAAGAGAGCTTACTTGGGTATAAAGTTCTAGGTTGAGAGTCATTTTTCTCCAAATAGTTTATTGTAAATTAGTTTCCACATAACACCCAGTGCTCATCCCCACAAGTGCCCTCCTCCATGCCCACTTCCACCAGTCCTCAGTTTTTGTCAGCATTCAAGAGTCTCTCATGGTTTGCCTGAGAGTCATTTTTCATTGGCATTTTGAGGATCACTTCATTGTCCTGTGGCAGGTATAGTTGTTGATAAGAAATCTACTATTCAGGTATTCCTATTCAGAATATTTCTGAATATTTCCTATTCAGAAAACAGGTTGTTTCTTTCTAAACTTTTAAGATTTTCTCTTTATCCCTAATGTTTTATAGTCTCACTACAAAGTGGCTAAGTATCCATCTTATCCTTGCATAGCTATTCAGAATGTATTAAGATTTCACTGTTTTCTTCGATGCTCAGGGAAAACTGTTATTTTCTCCTCAAAAGTTGTTTCTTTGGGGTGCCTGGGTGGCCCAGTTGGTTAAGCGTCTGACTGTTGACTTGGTTTGGGTTATGATTTCAGTCATAGGATTGAGCCTTATTCTCTCTCTCCCTCTGCTCCTCCCCTGTTTGCGCTGTGCTCTCTCTTTCTAAAAAAGAAAAAAAAATTATTTCTTTTGCCATTTGCTTCCACTGGTTTTTCTGGAAATTATTATAGCTATATTTAAAGTACTTGCACCAAATAATATCGAAGATACAGCCAGTGTAATCATCAAGGTTACTAAGCTTTTGTAAGTGGCTTGATTCAATTCCTTTTCTCAAGTCTGTGACATTTTTTTTTGCCATTGAACAGTTTTAATATAAATTTTTAAAAATATAAGTTTTAATATAAATTTAAGTGTTATATTTAACATTTAAAAGACTAATTTCATAGCATTTTATCTTGTATATCCTCAGTGTCTTGAATTACTGATAGATATCTTCTAAGTAGTTATTTCTCCAGATGCACAGCTATGTTTTAGTTTTTTATTATTTATTTTTTATTTGAGGATAGCTGAAACATAATGTTACATTTCAGCACGTATATACGGCTTCAGGTGTACAATATAGTGATTCAACTAGTTTAAACATTATGCTGTGCTCACCACAAGTGTAGCCACCATCTGTCACCATACAACACTATGATAATACTGTTGATTATATTCCTATGCTATGCCTTTTATTTCCATGACTTTTTTTTTATTCCACACATAAGTGAAATCATATGGTATTTTTTGTCTTTTTCTGTCTTATCTCACTTGGCATAATACACTTTAGGTCTATCCATATTGTTTCATATGGCAATATGGCTGTGTAACATTCCATTGTTACAACATTCCATTGTGTGTGTGTGTGTATATATATATATACACACACACATATATATATATACACACATATATGCATATATATATATATGTATATATATATATATATACATACACAACACATCTTTATCCATTCATGTGTTGATGGGCACTTGGGTTACTTCCATACCTTGTCTATTATAAATAAGGGTGCCTATATCTTTTTTGAATTAGTGATTTTGAGGGGGTTTGGGGGGTAAATACCCAGTAGTGGAATTATTGGATCGTATATTTCTATTATTGTTTTCCTCTGTGGTGGTACCAATTTACCTTCCCACCAACAGTACATGAAAGTTCCCTTTTCTCCACATTCTTGCCAGCATTTCTTTCCAATTTCTCATGTTCATGGTTTCACTGAAGACTTCTCTTCATGTGGCAGCAGCTTTTTTTTTTTTTTAATGTTTTACTTATTTCTAGGAGAATGAGAGAGACAGCGTGAGCAGGGGAGGGTCAGAGAGAGAGGAGTCACAGACTCTGAAACAGGCTCCAGGCTCTGAGCTGGCAGTCAGCACAGGGCCTGACGCGGGGCTCGAACCCACGAACTGCGAGATCATGACCTGAGCGAAAGTCGGACGCTTAACCAACTAAGCCACCCAGGCGCCCCGGCAGCAGCTTTTTTTTTAAACAATTGTTCCTATCTCGGAAACTGACTACAGTGCCCACTCTCAATCAATGAGTCTTGCCCTTGATTCCTCCTTCGTGCAAAACAATTTTAGTTCCATTATCCTGCTAGATCCAAACTCATTGCCTATTATGTCTGTTTTTGGCCCATTAAGTCCCACAGGACAAAAGTTTTGGCTCTATGCTCACTGCTTTAGGTTTTTGATACATTTAAAGTTCACAGACCAGGGGCATCTGGGTGGCTAGGTTGGTTAAGCGTTTGACTTCGGCTTAGATCATGATCTTGCAGTTTGTGGATTCAAGCCCTGAGTCGGGCTCTGTGCTGACAGCTCAAAGTCTGGAGCCTGCTTTAGATTCTGTGTCTCCCTCTCTCTGCCTCCCACCCCCATGCTCTGAGTCTCTTTCTCTCTCTCTCAAAAATAAATAAGCATTACAAAATTTTTTAAAGTTCACAGATCATAAATTACCAAGAAAATAAACAAATCCAAGTGTAGCCTATAGATAAGAGATTCTTTTTAAGTTTTTATTTTAATCACCCAGTGCTCATCATGGCTAATGCACTGCTTAATCCCCATAACCTACTTAACCCTTTGTCTTAACAGTCTCCCCTCTTGTAAACATCAGTTTGTTCTCTACAATTAAGAGTCTGTTTCTTCATTTGTCTCTCTCTCCTTTCCCCTCCTTTGCTCATTTGTCCTGTTTCTTAAGTTCTACATATGAGTAAGATCATACAGTCTTTGTCTTTATTTAGCTTAGTATTATACTCTCTAGCTCCATCCATGTCATTGCAAATAGCAAGATTTCATTTTTATGGCTGAATAATATTCCACTATTTATATACAACACAAATTTCTTATCCATCCATCAATAGATGGGCCTTTGGGCTGCTTCCATATCTTGGCTATTGTAATTAATGTTGCTATAAACATAGGGGTTTGTGTATCCCTTTGAATTAGTGATTTTGTATTCTTTCGTGAATACCCAGTAGTGTGATTGTTGGCTCATAGAGTAGATCTATTTTTTTATTCTTATTTTTATTTAGTTTTCAAACCTTTTTTAAATTTTTTGAAAATTTTTCAGAGAGAGAGAGAGAGACAGTATGAGCAGGGAGTGGCAGAGACAGAAGAAGACAGAGGATTAGAAGTGGGCTCAGCACTGACAGTGGAGAGTCCAATGTGGGGCTTGAACTCACAAACTGCAAAATCATGACCTGAGCTGAAGTCGAATGCTTAACGGGTAGAGCCACCCAGTTGACCCAGGGTAGTTCTATTTTTAACTTTTTAAGGAACCTCCATATTGTTGCCCACAGTGGCTGCACCAGTTTGCATTCCCACCAACAGTGCAAAACAATTCACTTTTTTTCCACATCATCACCAGCACCTGTTGTTTCTTGAGTTGTTGATTTTAGCCATTCTGACAGGTATGAGGTAATATCTCATTGTAGAGAGCAGGAGTTTGTGGGTTTCTTTTTTTTCATTGTAGTTTTGATTTACATTTCCCTGATGGCAAGTGATGATGAACATCTTTTCATGTGTCTCTTGGCCATCTGGATGTCTTCTTTGGAAAAATGTCTGTTCATGTCTACTGCCCATTTTTAATTGGATTATTTGGGTTTTGAGTTTTACAAGTTCTTTATATATTTTGGGTACTAGCCCTTTATCAGCTATGTTATTTGTAATACCTTCTCCCATTCAGTAGGTCGCCTCTTAGTTTTGTTGATTGTTTCCTTCATTGTGCAGAAGCTTTTTATTTTGATGAAATCCCAGTGGTTTATTTTTGCTTCTGTTCCCCTTGCCTCAGGAGACATATCCGGGAAAAAGTTGCCATGGCTGAGGTCAAAGAAGTTACTGCCCATGTTTTCTTCTGGGATTTTTATCGTTTTAGGTCTTTACTCCATATTGAGTTTATTTTTGTGTATGGTGTAAGAAAGCAGTTCAGCTTCTTTCTTTAGCTTACTGCTGTCCAATTTTCCCAACATCATTTGTTGAAGACTATCTTTTCTCCATTGGATATTCTTCCATGCTTTAAGATTAATTGACCATTTAATTGAGGATTTATTTCTAAATTTTCTATTCTGTTCCATTGATCTGTGTCTATTTTTGTGTCAGCTATAGTTTTAAGTAATATAGATTTGTAATATAACTTGAAGACCAGAATTGTGATGCCTCCACCTTTCCTTTCCTTTTTCAAGATTGCTTTGGCTATTCGGGGCCTTTTGTGGTTCCACACAAATTTTAGGATTGTTTGATCTAGTTCTGTGAAAACTGCTGTTGGTATTTTGACAGGGATTGCATTAAATGTGTAGATTGCTTTGCACAGTCTAGACGTTTTGGCAATATTTGTTCTTCCAATCCATGAGCGTGGAATTTTTTCCCATGTGTTTTTGTCCTCTTCAATTTCTCTTATCAATGTTTTATAATTTTCAGAATACAGGTCTTTCACCTCTTTGGTTAGGTTTATTCCTAGGTACCTTATTATTTTTGGTGCAATTGTAATGGAATTGTTGTTCTTAATTTCTCTTTCTGCTGCTTTATTATGGGTGTATAGAAATACAACAGATGTCTGTAGATTGATTTTGTATCCTGCAGCTTTACTGAATTAGTTTATCAGGTCTAGCAGTTTTTTGGTGGTTTTTCAGGTTTTCTGTACCTAATATCATGCCATCTGCAAATAGTTTTACTTCTTCCTTACTAATTTGGATGCCTTTTATTTCTTTCTGTTGCCTGATTGCTAAGGCTAGGACTTCCAGTACTGTGTTGAATGAAAGTAGTGAGAGTGGACATCCCTGTCTTCTTCCTGACCTTAGAGGAAAGGCTGAGTTTTCCCCATTGAGGATGATATTCGCTGTGGGTCTTTCATATATGGCCTTTGTGATGTTGAAGCATATTCCTTCTATCCCTACTTTCTAAAGGGTCTTTCAATAATGGCCTTTATTTTGTTGAGGTATGTTCCTTCTAAACTTACTTTTTAAACTTCCAATATCATGAATGGATATTGTGCTTTGTCAAATGCTTGTCTACATCTATTGAGATGATCATATGGTTCTTATCCTTTCTCTTATTGATGTGATGTGTCACATTGATTGATTTGCAAGTATTGAACCACCCTTCCAACCCAGGAATAAACCCCACTTGATCATGGTGAATGATCTTTTTCAATGTATTGTTATATTCTGTTTGCTAATGTTTCATTGAGGGTTTTTGCACCTATGCTCATCAGAGATGTTGACATGTACTGCCTAAGATCATAACAGAAGTTGGGTGATGAGAAGATGCAGGTTGTTTATACTCTTCTACTTTTGTATGTATTTATTTTTTTTTAATGTTTTTCTTTTATTTATTTCTAGGAGAGAGAGAGAGAGAGACAGCGTGAGCAGGGAAGGGTCAGAGAGAGAGGGAGTCACAGACTGAAACAGGCTCCAGGCTCTGAGCTAGCAGTCAGCACAGAGCCCGACGTGGGGCTCCAACCCACGAACCGCGAGACCGTGACCTAAGCGAAAGTCGGATGCTTAACCGACTAAGCCACCCAGGCGCCCCATACTTTTGTATATATTTAAAAATTTCCAATATCCAAACATTTTTAGTACAGAGAAATATTTTTTATTTCTCCATAAGGTCAATGCTTTGTAATTTTATCTAGTATTGCTGTATATGTATGAGAAAGGATGCTTCAAGATATGAACATGCAGAACAATCTTTACTCAGTCTCATAACAACTGAAAATTTAGAAATATTATCTACCTAGAAGTCCAACAGAATTGACTTAAGTACCATCATTCGTTCATTCATTCATTCACTCAAACACTGAATTACTACATGTTAGGCATTGTCTAGGTGCTAAGGATACAGTGTTTGAAATAGGCCTATCTTCTCATAGAGCTTACAATGTAGTTTTATCAGAATTATTATGAAAAAAAAATTTTTTTAATGTTTTATTTATTTCTAGGAGACAGACAGAGAGAGAGAGACAGCGTGAGCAGGGCAGGGTCAGAGAGAGAGGGAGACACAGACTCTGAAACAGGCTCCAGGCTCTGAGCTGGCAGTCAGCACAGAGCCCGACGCGGGGCTCGGACCTAAGCGAAAGTCGGACGCTTAACCGACTAAGCCACCCAGGAGTCCCATATTATGAAAAATTTTTTAAATGGCTTAAGATTAAAGTCAACATGTAAATATAAATAACTTTCCTGTTTTAGAGCAATAGTGAATTGAAAGAAAAATCCATTCACAGTTACAGCAAAATATAAGTAGGCACAAACCTAATAAGAAATGTACAAGCTTAATGAAGAAAACTGTAAAAGTTAACTAAATGTTCTAAAAGAAGAACTAAATAGGAGCGCCTGGATGGTTCAGTCAGTTAAGCGTCTGACTTTGGCTCAGGTCATGATCTCATGGTTCATAAGTTCAAGCCCTGCATGGGGCTCTCTGCTATCAGCACAGAGCCCACTTCAGATTCTCTGTCTCCCTCTCTCTCTGCCCCTTTCCCGCTCTGCCTCTCTCTCTCTCTCAAAAATAAACATTTTAGGGGTGCCTGGGTGGCTTAGTCGGTTAAGCGTCCGACTTTCACTTAGGTCATGATCTCGCGGTTCGTGGGTTCGAGCCCCGCGTCGGGCTCTGTGCTGATTGTCAGTTCAGAGCCTGGAGCCTGTTTCAGAGTCCGTGACTCCCTCTCTCTCTGACCCTCCCTTGCTCACGCTCGCTCTCTCCCCCTCTCCTCGAAATAAATAAAATATTTAAAAAATAAAATAAACATTTTAAACAAATAAATAAATAATAAAGAAAAGAAGACCTAAATGAGTGGGAATAAAAGATATCAATACTCCAAAACTTAATCTGTAAAAATCAGTGCAATTTTTATCAAAATCCTAGTGTAATTTTCTAAATTGTAACTTGAAAAGCTAACTCTGAATAGAAGATAAAAGGCTCAAGGGAAGTCAAGAAAAATTAGAAGTAAAAAATTAAAAAAAATTTTAAAATGTTTTAGTTATGTCTGAGAGAGATTGAGAGAGAGACAGCATGAGCAGGAGAGGGTCAGAGAGAGAGGGAGATACAGAATCTGAAGCAGGCTCCAGGCTCTGATGGGCTGCCAGCACAGAGCCTGAGGCAGGGCTCGAACCCACGAACCGTGAGATCATAACCTGAGCCAAAGTCAGACGCTTAACCAACTGAGCCATTCAGGCACGCAAGAAGTAAAAATTTTAAAACGAGGATCTTCTTGAACAGAGATCAAAGCATACTCAAAAGCTATAAGCCTCAACACCAAAAAGTTACTTGTTCCAAAATTTCCTGTAAGTGCAATGTAATATCCATAGAAACCCCAACAGAATTTTAAAACAAAATTGTTAGGTGATTCTAAAATTCATGTTAAAGAAAAAAAAATCACAAGAATAGCCAGAGATTTTAACAAAATCAACCACGGGAGCAGTTTGCCCTTTGAGCAGCAAAATATACTGAAAGGCTATAGGAGTTAAAATGGGCTGTTATTAACGCAGGAATAGGATAAAAGGAATTTGATAAATACTGAAGAAGCAGACATGCATAACTGGGAATTTCCTTTATGATAATGGTGGCATCTCAAATAAGGGAAAAAAGATCAAGTGTTCAACAAATGGTTTTTGAACCAATGGCTATTCAGAAAAAATAAGTTAGACATTTTCATAACGCACCAAAATAAGCTGAATGTATTTATTTTTTTTTAAATTTTATTTCTAGGAGAGAAAGAGAGAGAGAGACAGCGTGAGCAGGGTAGGGTCAGAGAGAGAGGGAGTCACAGACTGAAAGAGGCTCCAGGCTCTGAGCTGGCAGTCAGCACAGAGCCCGACGCGGGGCTCGAACCCACGAACCGCGAGATCATGACCTAAGCGAAAGTCAGACACTTAACCGACTAAGCCACCCAGGTGCCCCAAGCTGAATGTATTCAAAGCTAAAATTTAAGTAGCGTTTCGGTGGCTCAGTCAGATCAGAACCTGATTTTGGTTCAGGTCATGATCTCAAGGTTGTGAGATTGAGCCCCACATCAGGCTTTGTCTATGTGGAGCATGGAACCTGCTTGGGATTCTCTCCCTCTCTCCTTCAAAATAAACAAACATTAAAAAAATAAAAGTTAAATTTAAAAAGCAAAATTATTAAGCATTAGAAGAAAAAATATTTAATAACTCCAAGATAAGGAAGGCTTTTCTAAGCAAGTCATATAGGAAAAGATTGATAGGTAGGGCCCCAAAGCCAATTAAAGGTACAAGAGACCTAAAAATCTAAAAACATACTGATATGAATATATTTCTAATATATTTAACAATGAAATATCCAGCACGTGAAAAAGAGCCCCCCCAAATGACAACCTAATGGGAAAATAAGTAACAAATTAAGCAGTGGCTAATAAACATGGAAAAAAAAAACTCACCATATTTCAAGGAAATATAATTTTAGCAATAATAGATAAGAGATACTTAAATGATACATAGATGCTAGTAGAATCTTGTATCTTGATCTCAGGAAATCATAAACTAAGAGATCATAAAAGTGCAGAACTCCGGAGGGTGATGTGTCCTGTTGTGGAAAAGATTTGCTAAATGGTTTATCTGGAAGTTGCTGCAAGAACCATGTAAATCTGGGGGCGCCTGGGTGGCTCAGTCGGTTAAGAGTCCACCTTCGGCTCAGGTCATGATCTCACAGTTCGTGGGCTCGAGCCCCACGTCGGGCTCTGTGCTGACAGCTCAGAGCCTGGAGCCTGCTTCGGACTCTGTGTCTCCCTCTCTCTCTCTGACCCTTCCTGTTCACGCTGTCTCCCTCTCAGAAATAAATAAAACATTAAAAAAAAAAAAAAAAAAGGAACCATGTAAATCTGTAACAGCTACTTCAATCTTTCCTGTCACATGGAGAAAACTCACTTGAGAAAGAAGCCGATACACAGCTAGTAGACTGGGCATGGGAGAGAAAGCAGGGGAAAAAAGGGAGAGGGAAGAAGGGAGAGATGGAGAGACAGGGGCTAGAGTAAGATGAGGCAGTTCGATCCAGCTCCACCACCAGACATTTAAAATAGGCAACTGGCTGCCCTCTACCTACTTTTCAACCTCTTTTCAAACCTATATTAGCCAGGCTTCCATTCATAGTCTATTCAATCAGTTTGGTAATGATCACCAGTAACTCCTCAATTTTCACATCCAATGTAATCTTCAGTCATCTCACTTATGTGGCATTTATCTCGAACACTCTACATTTTTTTCTTTTTAATTTCTTTAACATCTCTTCTCCTCTTGTTGAAACATTTAATGCCACTAGCACTTGGGAATGCTCTTTTCTCTGCCTGTTATATTTTTAAAATTGTTTTTATTTGAAAACATTTTTTTAAGTTGATTTTGAGAGTGAGAGAGAGGAGAGAGACAGAAAGAGCTTCCGAGCAAGTGGGGGAGGAGCAGAGAGAAAGAGAGAGAGAGAGAATCCCACACAGGCTCTGTGTTGTCAGTGCAGAGTTCAATGTGGGGCTTGAACTCACAAACCATGAGATCATGACCTGAGTCAAAGTCAGATGCTTAACCACCTGAGCCTCCCACACGCCCCTTGAAAATATGTCTAAGTGTAAAGAATTATCCTTGTATACCCATCTCACCACCTATTTCTGCTTCAGAACTTTGAAGACACCATAGATACATGTGAAGGCTTTATACATACATCCCTGTTATCCGCCTCATACCCTCCCAATTCCCCAAAGACGGTTACTTAAAAGGTATCCGCCACCTTGCAGCTGGTATCATTTCCAAGCATATCAGTACATTTTTATAACTTTTACTAGATGTATCCACAATATATAGTAATCTTAAGACTATTAAAAAAGGTATCAAACTCTATATGTCAACCTACCTTGCTCTTTTGACACATAAGAGTTGTTCCCGTTCATTCATTTTAAATGATGTATAGTATACCATAAGATATACTGCAGTTGATTGGACATTATATTGATGGACGTTGTTTTTAGCATCTCATTGTTTAGAAAAAGAAAAGCTGCAATATTCTTGTAGTGTCCATGAATAAAGTCCAGTAGTTTCCTCAGGGTATATAATCCAAAAGTGGAATCATGATTTTACAAGGTGTGCTTGTCACTTTCTCTAAATATAGCCATACTGCTCTCCAAAATGGTTTTTATCAATTTATACTCTAACAGCATGTAAAAACTGTGACTTCCCCCATTTTTGCCACAACACGGGAATTATGCACGCATGTGCGCGCGCGCACACACACACACGCCAATTTTTTGACATTTTTTCAAGTTCTGTACTTAGCCCTCCTCTCATTCTGTAACCTACTTCTGATCTTAGTCACTCATGACTTGTCAGGTTATTTACCAAACATGTCTTACAGGCATCCTAAAAATTTCTCCTCATTCTCACATCCAACCAGATACAAATCCTGTTCATTCTACTTCCTTAAAATCATGTATGTATCTGTCCCTTTCTCTCCATCTGATTAGTTTTCTATTGCTGCTGTAGCAAGTTACCACTAATTTAGTGGCTTAGAACAAAACATTTATTCTCTAATAGTTCTGGAGGTCAGAAATCTGAGTTTTATGGGGCAAAATCAACCCAGCCTGGGCTGATTCCTTCTGTAGGATCCAGGAGGGAATCCTTTCTTTGCGCCTCTTCCAACTTCTGGAGGCTGCTGGCATTTCTTGGCTCTTGGATGCATTGCTTTACTCTTCCATCAAATAACTCTGATTCTAGTCTCTCTCTTATTTTTGTGGTTATACTGTGCCCATCTGGATAATCCAAGATAGTCACCCCATTTCAAGGTCCTTAATCAGAGCTGCAAAATCCCTTTTGCTATATAAAGTAACTTTCATAAGTTCTGGAGACTAGGATGTGGACATCTTTGTGGGAGAGAATTATTCATCCTATCACACTCTTAATGACTGTTTCCTTAATTCCAAGCATTCTGCTCACCTGAACAAACCCCAAACTATTTACATAGCCACCAAAAATGTGTTCTCAACTTCAAATCTAACCATAATCTTCTGCTTAATGACTTTTAGTGGTTCTCATTCCCTGCAGAATCAAGTGAAAACTCATTTTCTTAGCATACGATTGGTTGTGATTGATCTACAAATGAAGATAGGATTTATCTACTTTCACACTCGAGTAAAATCTTATTCTCCACACATTCCAAAGTATTAAGCTGAATTTACCTTTTTCACTTGCACTCTGGGCCACTATGGTTTCCATCCCTTTGCCTACCTAATCAACACATACTAATCAAGTCAGCTTGAAAGTTAATGCCTTCCCCTACCAGGAGGGCTGATCATTTCCTGTGTATTCCTAATTCTATCAAAGTATTCTAAACACTGTGTGGCAATATATTGGCTTATGATGCTTGACTCTAAAGTTATTAAGGGTAGGAATTTCATTATTTTCATTTATTTTAGCATAATGGAGTTATGCTTCAACAGAAAAGTTATCAATTTATAAAACAATTTCACAAGTATGAATTTTTGAAAATACCTAGTATCTTGTCCAAAAGTAGATCTATAATATCAAAATGGTCATAGGTGGAATAATCAAGGTCATTGAGTTAATTTGTAGATCTCTTCTGAAGGTGTGAATACCAATGAAAAATGGCATGCTGCGTAAATAGCCATACATCCACAAGATACAAATTTTTAGAGAAATTTTAATTTCATAAGTTTACATTTGGAAATATTGTGGAGTACTTAGTCCACAATTTTGCTGATGAATAAACAAGCAGAGAAATGATTTGCCTAAATACACCATGATTAGTAGCAGAGATGGTGGTAGGTATGAGAAACCTATGATTTAATTCAAGAAAGTGTGTGTGTGTGGGGGGGAGTAGTTTGATATTTAATTCTACAACCTTCAAGCCATGTTTACGGCTGTTTCATGATTTCTAGAACACAACTGGTTTGCTGAGGCACACATTGTCTTTTAGGATCTATACATACAAAAATAGCATAAAGGTAACAAATGTTTAATTTAGAGGTAACAAACAGTCACGACAAGCTTAATCCTTAATCCTTTTTATTCCTCTCCAATACACGATAGGCCTTGTTGGTGAAGAGTGGGAATCGTATGTTAAGTGGTCAGCACCATGGCTGGTAGCCTGGAAACTGTCCAGGTGGGAGAGAGGAGGATTGGGATTAAGGTACCAACAATTAAGACAGACTAGTAGGAGTAGATATAAACTAAGTATTTCTTATTTACTCTTGTCCCTAATGGTCACTTCTAACATTAGCTGAAAGAGTGGGGGTGGGGCAGGATGCAGGGGGAAAAAATTAGCTGAAAGAAAATGTAATGGAAACTACTTTATGCTGGAAATCAATTATTGTCTTTTGGACTTAAAAGGAATGATTTTAGTTTAGCGTTAAAGGAATGATTTTAGCTTAGTGTTATCTTTGCTCCATCTCTCCATTGTTAGGATTATCAGAAATCCTGCAAAATGAACAAACATAACTATCTCAAAACTATACTCATAGTATCTCCCAACCCACAAAAGGTTCTCTGCCAAAGTATCCCTTCAATTATGGTGAATGGCACAAACTTCCATCCATTTCCAAAACCACAAATTCATGAGTCATTTTTGAGGTCTTCCTCGCTCTTCTTCCATAGACCTAATCCATTCAAATCCTGTTCCTAAAGGTTTTTCAAATCTTCCACTTTGTTCCAACCTATCACCATTAAGTGTAATCTAACTGGTCTCCCATCTGTTCTCCATAATGCAGTCTGGCTCTTCCCTTTCTTCAGCCACAGCTTGGAAGATGAAACAATGCTGCCCATGCTGTATGTGCAAGACCCTACAATTCTCCCAATGCATGGTAAAGTGCTAATGCACAAGTTGTTCCTTCATCTGAACACCCTCTTCCTGCTCACCTAATTAACTTTTACACCTCCAGATACCTGTCCTCTTTCTCGGGAAGCACGCTATCCCCACACCATCCCTCACTCCCAACTACATACATTCTGATTCCAGCTTTCGTATTTGTTACTGGTCTAGTTTGGCAATTACTTATAACCATTTCCTGCTAAGCATATTAAGGGAAGGAATCCCATTTTTGCTGCCTACCACACTGTCTGGAACACAGCATACAATATATACTGGTTGATATAAGCAATAAACACTGCCAATAAATACTCTACCCATAATGAAGAAGTCTAATGGCAAGTCAGTAGCCTCAAGTTTTGACAAATCAATGTACAGTTAGAACTGCAAATGCAAAACTAGAACTAAGGTGTGTAATTCAAAATTCAAGTGTGTTGGGACACCTGGTGTCTCAGTTGGTTAAGCGTCCGACGTCAGCTCAGGTCATGACCTCGCAGTTTGTGGGTTAGTACCCTGCGTGAGGCTCTGTACTGACAGCTCAAGGCCTGGAGCCTGCTTCAGATTCTGTGTCTCCCCTTCTTTCTGCCCTTCCCCTGGCTCACGCTCTGTCTCTGCTTCTCAGTAATAAATAAATGTTAAAAAAAAAAAAAAAATACAAGTGTGTAAAGACAAAAGCAGCTTACATACCGTAAGGAGGCTAGAGTCCTACTATGGGTCATTAAGTCTCATACAGTAGGCATATAAATGGAACAAGAAACAAAAGTAGCTTCAAAGATCTGCAGAACAGCTACCAAAAATGAATTTTAAAAGATAACATTTTGGGGCTCCTGCCTAGCAGTCAGAAGAGTGTGCGACTCTTGATCTCAGGGTCATGAACTCAAGTTCCATGTTGGGTGGAGCTCTTTAACAAATATTTAAAAAAAAAAAAAAAAAAAAGATACTGTCTAGGTAGCTTCCTCCTTCCTTTCCCACAACACCTGGAGAAAATGATGGTCCTTATGTGGAATCATTCTGAAGAAAGTGAAAACATCCTAGTTCTTTTAAACCCTCATACAAACTAAGAACACCCTCAATAGTTTTTATGCCAGAATTCTTTAGCAGTAACTGTTAAACTGTGCAAAAAACTTCTGGACATATAACTGAAATTTAAACTTGGGAGACAGATTCAGGTTAATATTTTCCAAAAGACATAATTAAAAAAAAAAAAGGCAGTTACATATATTACTTAGTCATAAAACTCTTGACAAATCCATTCATTTGAAATACAATTCATAGCCTACATAATTAAGTTTACCAATTGGTTATTAGTCCACTAAAAAGAATACACAATTACACTGTGTCCTGATATGATAAAGAAGAAATTGAAATTATGCACCTCCCTCTCTTGGCCAAATAAACTTTACTAACTCTTGGAAATAAAAGTGTGAAAGCCTAGAATTTACATACTCAGATCACGCTATAATTTGCCTCATGAAAGCAAAATCCTTAAGCTTCACATTGCCATTAGCTTTTTTCCCCCCATCTACCTCTGCTTCTGACAGTAAAAGAATTTCTCTCTCCCCTCCCCTCACTTCATCACATAGCCCATACCCTACTCCCCAAAACCAAATCATACAAAAAAAAAAAAAAAAGAGCTAAGACCAGAATAATGATGGAACTAGAGTGGGCAACATATAAAATTATGGAAAAATAAATATAAGCAGTCATTAGACATAAACCACCTGGAGAAAAGGAAACCAGTTCTGCTTTTAAATAATTTTATTTTTTCTAATTTTGTGTTACTTTAATTTCCCATAGCACCTTGGCAATGTTGAAAACAAAAATACAAATACAAGGATGTACTCATTTTAACATAATATGCATGAGCATGTGTCACACCATCTTTTGGGGGTGGGGGGGAGGGAGCGGTTTGGACAACAGAACAAACCTAAGCCCTGGACAAAACAGAAGCCGGATAACTGGTTCTGATCCCTGACCCCTAACATTTAACAGGGGTCACTTAAAAGACATGTAAATCAGGCAAAAAAAAAAAAAAAATCAACTTGATATAGATGTTTCTTTATATATACTGATCAGTGTTCTGTACTGCAAAACTGAAAATAAAACCATTTCATTTTATACACGGCCTGTTGACATCGGAGTTATACTTTAGGAACAATCTACTCAACAATTCATAAAAAGTTGTTACTTCTAAAAATAAACTTTAAATTATTTAATAATCAGGTGATTTTGAAAGAAAGAGAATTTACTCTCAACTAGAAAACAAATTCTCTTTCAATTTCTTAAAACGTCCTCATTCAGTTAATAAAAACTGAAATGTCTATGTATCTTCTTGGAAGCTCAGACTAGCCAAGTTAGCATACACCAAAAAAGCTTAAAGTTAAATTAATGACCACCAAATTGTAAGGAAATATAAAAAATTGGGGGGAAAAAACCTCATCGTAGAGTTAAGAATTTATAAAAATCCTCAAAAGGAACACACTGTCCTTTTACATTTTATCTTTTCTGTAAAAACAAAATGGGTACGTCATTTTAAAATAGGGTTAATGTACATGCCCAACACAAGTATCAGGAGACCTAACCCCAGTGCTGTTCAACTGTGTCAAAGTAAAACCAGTGGATATTTAAGCCAAAAGACTAAATATTAAGGCTGTAACTAATAAAGCTCAAGAAAGTGTTCAGTAACTTTTAAATACTATTTTCTGCTCCAGCAGATGCTAACACTCCATCATTAAGCCTTCTGCAAAGCCAACTTGGTTATTTAAAAAGGAATGTGAAACAATATTCAAGCTACCTTAATTTTAGGAACTGAAAATAAATTAAAAATCAGCATGTCATTTGATCACATGCAAATTGAGCATGTAGCAACAAGTCCTAATCACTAAAAGATCTCATCTTCTTCCAAAATCCAGTTGAATAAAGTTTAGATGGTTCGCTCTTTTGAATGCCAGTGTCTGTATTTGCAAAAATGATAGACAGGCAGGCCCTAGATATCATGAAAACCTTAGTTATCAGCATAGAAAAGAGTGACAGGTTTGCAATATCTCCATATTCATTCTTTATGACATGCAAAGTGATGACGTTGTGTGACTCTTACTCTCTTCATGCAAGAAAAACTATGACAGAAAACCACTGTACTATACACTCAATATCATCTGTATATACTTTTAGCCTTCAACAGCCCAAGGAGGTATTAAGTCATACGGATGAAGAGAAAAATTTGACATTTAAATTCCTCCTTCTAAAGAACCAAATAAATAATTGAACTATAATAAATGCCCAACCCAGTTCAGTTACAGAGAACTGTTAGAAAAAACCCAAACAAGTTCACACAACTCATAGGCATCATTTAGATACAAACCTTAAATTTTGCTGTAATAAAATAAATGCTAAATACTGTGAATATAACACACACACACACACACACACACACACACACACACAAAATATTCTTCCCTATACATCACACTAAACTGGAAACTATTAGCTGTAATGAGGCAAATTAAATTAAAAACACTACATTTTATAAGAAATTTAAAAATAATTATGTCTATAAATTTCTACTTTCAATAGTATTTTGAGGAAAAAATGCAAGAACACAGTTGCTCTCTTCAAAAAGAAGATTCTTCTTTTGTTTCAGCTAGAACATTTCGTTTTTAGAAGTTGGGTAGACTAACAGTAAGTCACACAGCATACAAGCCTATTTCTGTGACACATTGTAAAAAAAGCAATGTTTCATTTTAAGTGCAATAATTAAGTTTATAATCCTTACCAAGTGATTTTTATAAAATGTTTATTCTCTTAAATCCAAGGCATTCACAGAGTGTTAACACTTTAAATGTTTATCATTTCCACCAACTGCAGCATTATCTAAGTAAACCAAAATAAGCACTTTTATCATAGATGTAGTCAATGATTATTAATACTTTTTTTTTTAAAGGACCTAAACTTCCCCCAAATTTCAGCACAGGTAGTTTTATTGTATGTTTCATTCTAGTAGATGATTTTAAAAAATAGTGTGTAGAAATGAATAGTTTCAAACTGCTTAAATATATTATATACCATGTTATCAATTCACCAAATCAAAAGCAACTGCCAAGCTGAATAATAAGTTACAAAGAAATGATAATCTTGGCTTGTACAGAAATGTGCAGTGTTTAGTTACCTACTAATACAAATCTCCAAAGCTTAACTTAGAGTTGGAAGATGAGTTTCACAGTAATGTAATTTTAACCTCCATTTACATTCATTTAATATATTACTAAGATGTTTACTCTATGTCACAATGGTGCTTTCCAGTGTTCACAATTTACAGTTTCAATTTGTACATATGTAATTCACTAACATAAGGGACAGTTATTACTATTACAAACTATCCCTAAAAAGAAAACAAAACCCCACCTTACATAGAACTCTGAAAATGGTATGACTTAAAACAGATTAATGCAACATGGTTTTTAATATTTTATCCATTTTCTAAACACCAGCATGTAAACTTGCCTACTTAATATGACAGCTACAACTTTATTCACTGAGAAAGTATGTATTAATTTTCAACTATCTTTTTCACCTTAACTCAAAAAAATCTCAAGACTTGCTGGTTCTGTTTCTGTGAATTCCAAACTATATTTTTTTTGAGAAAGGGAAGGAAGAAGATGATAAAATATACTGTAAACAGAAAAAAGCTGTCCCCAAATTAAGTTTAAAAAACTTTTTTTTTTTTTTTACTTCTACACTATTTAATACTTTAAGAATCAGTTACACTGTTTCATCTTTAACACAAATAAATTACTGCAAGGTCAGTCTGACCTACCATTCTGGGATCTAAAGTTCTAAACACAGGAACAGAAGAATAAACTACTTCAACGTTCAATTCGAAAGTTTAGAACAGTTATATGATTTGACTAGACTGGTCAAGGCAGTTAGAAACATACAATTGTGTAGAATGGTGGTTATTTTGCTTTTGGGGGTGGGTAGAACAGAGAATAACATGAAGTAACACAAAAACCTGTTTCCTATTTTAGGGGTGGTGGGGGCAGGAAATCACAAAGCAGTTTAAACCTCTGAATTCCATTTGACCTATCCACTCAGATCTAAGAAACATTTTGATTTTCTGAATACCCCCGTTCTTTCCTTGAGTATCAAACTGATTGATAGTCACATCTCTAAGTATAATCAGAGTTTAACAGCTTGTTGAATGAAGTATTAAGGTCAAAAAGACAAGACTGAATTTCAAAATGGAAAAAAAAAATCTACTCAAGTATTACATTCAGTTTTCAAATCATTTACTAACATGACAACAGATTTGGCTTCAATCACTCTTGCACACACTCACACCACAACAGGCACTCCAGCCACTGATCTGCTTTGCAACACAAGGCCATATAGGCAGAGATGGCATTCTCCAAGCCAAACTTTAAATAGATTAAAAAAAGTAATTTCTAATTTTACAGAAATGCTTCTTCAAAAAATATTTTCTCTCACTCCCTCATCTCCTATACTGAAGGATGTGTAATATGTTTTTTTTTCCCCCAAGCTAAATCTGAACCCTCAAAATTGATTCTAGGCAGAAGATCTCTGCAAATTAAAATCAAAAACAAAAATAGAAAAATTATATTTTTATATATGTATACATATATATATATATTTATACTGATTGGAATCCTCCAGCATTTTAAAATCACTTTAGAGATGAATTTTGGGATTCTACTGCTCACAACACCAAAATCCATAATGATTTAAGGACACAGACTTTTCTCCTGCTTCCTTCCTGGCTAACCCTTCCCCTCCAGAACAGTTCAATATAGCCACGGCTCAAGTTTTAATGGGAAGAGAGAGAAGTTTTGAATAGTTTTGTTTGTTTGTTTGTTTGTTTGTTTTACTTTGGTGATCTGGGTGGCACATATTGCTCTTTGCCATTACGTCGAGTCACTCCCTGAGGTACAGCCCTATGGCCAAATTGGCGTCTCTGTTCCCTGATTTTTCCAGCTGCTCCCCTGGGAATGGTATTGCCTCGGAAACCAGAATATTCCTTACTAGCCCTTGCTTCTGGCTTCTCCTGTGATTTCTCAAAGGACTTCTCAGGAGCTCCATTCTCTTCATTTTTGGTGGGAGACACTACATTGGAGCGAAGTTCTCGTAGTGGCTGCACAAGAACTGGAGACGGCTCTTTAGGGGGCTTCTGGCATACTTCAGCATAACTTAGTTTTCGGGGTTCCTTTGAAGATAAGAAACAAGTTTATTGTGTATGTTCTCTAAATAATAAGGCACAAAAAGGATAGGGTGACCCACAAAAAAATCAGTAAGTTATCTTTTTTTTTTTTTTTTTTTGGTAATGTCTGTTTATTTATGAGAGAGTGCGTGCAGAGGAGAGGCAGAAAGAGAGAATTGCAAGCAGGCTCCGCGCTGTCAGTGCAGTGCCCAACGTGGTGCTCAAACTCATGAACTGTGAGCTCATGACCTGAGCTGGATGCTTAACCAAGTCAGCCACCCAGGAGCCCCAGTTATCTTCCAATAGGCACTCTCATTTGCACTGCTATTCAAGTGTACTGGAAAAACAAAAAACTTTTGTTGAAAATAATAAAATGCCTTGGCAGTTTATGTTTAACAATAATTTCACTGAGGAATTTATCTGAAGGATGTTCATGTCAACACTGTTTACACTGATGAAAAAAACCAGAAACAACCTAAATGTCTATTTAAGGAAAGACAGATTAAGTTAATCAGTACACTCACATGATGAAATAAAATGATTGTATTCTCTCCTCCCTGGCTACAAAGAACCCTAATATCATTCCACAAGAATCTTAACAGAGCAGCTGGGAACCAATAACATGTTAATAGAAGATTAAGTCTTAATTACCTCATCTAAAAAAAATGAACAACCTAGCAGTGTTATGAGAATGGGATAAAGCATACATGCTTTGTCTTTAGCACTGGTCTTGGCATATAGCAAGCATTCAATAATTGGTAGCTGCCATTCTGTTATTATTAAATAACAAAATAAAATGTTCTTAGAAAAAAGGAACTACAACCAAACTGCAATTAATTGTATCAATGAATGAAAAGGTTATACATAAATTCTGTGTTTTCCCCCCTGCTTTTCTGTACTTCCCTAATTATAAAAATGAATTCTCGAGACTGGATAAAAATGGGAGTGGCCCTCATAAGACTTATTAATAAGCATTACAAAAAAAAAGAATTTCAAGGGGCTTAAAGCCTCTTGACACTAGCTCAAAAAATAATACATTCATCATAATGTGTGTAAGAAAAAAGCTTCACTTAACATAAGGTGATCATTCATCATAATGTGTGTAAGAAAAAAGCTTCACTTGGGGCACCTGGGTGGCTTAGTCGGTTAAGCGTCCGACTTTCGCTTGGGTCATGATCTCGCGGTTCATGGGTTCGAGCCCCGTGTCGGGCTCTGTGCTGACTGCCAGCTCAGAGCCTGGAGCCTGTTTCAGAGTCTGTGATTCCCTCTCTCTCTGACCCTCCCCTGCTTCATGCTGTCTCTATCTCTCTCCTAGAAATAAATTAAAAAAAACATTAAAAAAAAAATTAAAAAAAAAAAAAAAAGAAAGAAAGAAAAAAGCTTCACTTAACATAAGGTGATCAGAAAAGAACCATTAACAAAACCCAGAATGTGAAGTCACTGGAATGGTGACTTCTTCACCATCTCAACATGGCTAAAAATTCCAATTCTTCACAGTGACTTTAAATTCTTTTTTCACTTGAGGCAGGCAGCCTCAATTTGGGCTATTTCCAAATGACTCTGCTCTAGCAAAGACTTATGCAGGGGAGAAAAAAATCTCATTATTTATTATTTTTTTTCCCTCACATACTAAATTCATCAAGTTACCTGTAGGGCCACAGCTACAGCTGCATTTATGTTACTATTACATGGTGAAGCATTATTTGTCCTTGATGGCTTTGCAGTACTTGGGGAAGAAACTGGTATAGTTGTCTGGTTGAGAACATCCTTCTGAACAGTGGAATCTTCTACTGGATCCTTTATTTGCGGAGTTGTGCTAAGGAAAAGAGAGCTTGATATTAGACTTAATACAGCACAACGAAACAGTTAAGCAAATGATCAGAGGAAAAAGTAATCTCAATGTGGAGGATCTCCTATACCCAAACTGTACCTTAGTGCAGGAAGCTCAGTGGTACATGGAGGACTGGTACTCATACTGAGTTGCTGAGCAGAGGTGCAGTCTGTCTGTTCATCCTCTGCAGACACTGGGCAACTAACTCGCAACTCTTCATTATCCTTAAAGTAAAGCCATATTTTAAAATTGATTTATATAGACACTTCTCCAAAGAAGATATACAAATGGCCAATAAGCACATGTAAAGATGCTCAACCATCATTAGTCATTAGGGAAATGCATATCAAAACCACAATGAGAAACCACTTCACACTCACTAGGATGGCTATAATCAATTAAGACAGACAATAACAAATGTCAGTGATGATATGGAGATAACTGGAACTCTTGTACACTGAGGGTGACAATGTACAATGGTGTGGTCATTTTGGAAAACAGTCTGGCAGTTCCTCAAAAAAACTAAACATAGAGTTACCATATGACCCAGCAGAATATATGTAAGAGAAAACACATGTCTACACAAAAATTTAGTACACAATGTTCATAGTAGCATTATTAGGTTTGGGTACAAACCTAAATGCTCATCAACTGGAGAATGGATAAACAAAATGAGATCTATCCATATAATAAAAGATGACAGTGCAATGAAAGGAATGAAGTACTGGTACCCACTACCACAATGGATGAACCCTGAGGACATTATGCTATGTCAAATAAGCCAGTCATAAAAAGACAAATATTATATGATTCTACTTATGAGATACCTAGAGTACTGACATTCATACAAAGTAGAATGGTGGTTGCCAGGGGCTGAGGGAAGGGGACAGAAGCAAGTAATGGGAGTTGATGTGTACTGGGTATAATAGCATTTTATTATTTATTTCTTTTAAATGTTTTTATTTTTAAGTAATCTCTACACCCAACATGGTGCTTGAACTCACAACCCAGAGACCAAGAGTCTCACACTCTATCAACTGACGCAGCCAGGCACTCCTTACAGCATTTTATATTTACCAGATGAAGACTTCTGGAGATTAGATGCGTAACAATGCAAATGTACTTAACACAAATGAACAGTACACACTGAAGAATGTTTAAGCTACTAAATTTTATATTATATGTATTTTACCACAATTTTTTAAATTTTTTAAAAAATGTTTTATTTCTGAGAGAGAGAGAGAGAGAGAGAGAGAGAGAGACAGACAGACAGACAGACAGACAGAGTAAGCAGGGGAGGGTCAGATAGAGAGGGAGATACAGAATCCAAAACAGAGTCCAGGCTCTGAGCTGGCTGTCAGCAGAGAGCCCGACGCGGGGCTCAAACCCATGAACCATGAGATCATGACCTGAGCTGAAGCTGGACGCCTAACCGACTGAGCCACCCAGGCGCAATTAAAAAGAGAGAAACAGCAAGGCCTAGAAATTAAACTGATTGATGAAATAGAAATTTTAGAAGTTTTAAAGGTAACAGGTAACATTCAGAAAAACTCTGTAAAAAATAGATACGCACAATTTTTTTTTTTTTTAATTTTTAATGTTTTATTTATTTCTGAGAGAGAGCGGCAATGTGTGCAGGGAAGGGTCAGAGAGAGAAGGAGATACAGAATCTGAAGCAGGCTCCAGACTCTGTGCTAGCTGTCAGCACAGAGCCTGACATGAGGCTCAGATCCATGAACCATGAGATCATGACCTAAGCCGAAGTCAGACGCTTAACCAACTGAGCCACCCAGGTGCCCCGACAAGTACAAATTTAAATATCAGGAAAGCCAAAACAACAAATATCAGGGTTTCAACCTATAAGATACAGTATCAAATTAAGAGTTAAAGTGAAGAAAAGAGAGGTGAAGACTTTATCAAAGACATAATACAGGGTGCGCCTGGGTGGCTTAGTCGGTTCAGTGTCTAACTTCAGCTCAGGTCATGACCTCGTGGTTCATGGGTTTGAGCCCCTCATTGGGCTTGCTGCTGTCAGCACACAGCCTGCTTCAGATCTATGTACCCCCTCTTTCTAAAAAGTAAATTAACATTAAAAAAAAAAAAGACATAATACAGGAAAATTTTCTAGAATATAAGGACAAGTTTCCAAGTTGAAACGGTCTCCCAAGTATCCAGAGCAATAAATTAAGAAAAAAGCCAAAGTAGGGTGTCTGGGTGGCTCAGTCAGCTGAGCATTTTGATTCTTAAATTTTGGCTCAGGTCATGATCGCATGGTTCAGGAGTTTGAGCCCCATCTTGGGCTTTGCACTGACAGAGTGGAGCCTGGCTGGGATTCTCTATACCCCCCTGGCCCCACCACTCCTCTGCTCACACACATGCACTCACGCATGCTCTCTCCCTCAAAATAAATAAATAAAATTAAAAAAAAAAAAAAAAGAGCCATAGCAAGATACACCTTCATAAAATTTCATAGAATTCCAGGGTTAAATAAAAGATACTAAAAGACTCTAGAGAGGGAAAATAGGGGTCACAGGAGTATCAGGAATCAGAATCATAGATTTCTGAAAAGAATCTCTGAAAGCCAGATCATTTCCTAAGCAAGATATATTCTACCATGTAATACCCTTAAAATATGGTTAGGTATGGTTTGAACATTCATAGCATAATTGCTGTCAAAAAAACAAAAAACAGCTCACGTGTCCATCAACAGCAGAATAATGATATTCTTACAACAGAACACAACAGTGCAAAATGAACTAGTCATCTGTACCAGCAGTGATGAATTTCGCACAACAGAAGAATACATACAATTCCATTTATGTTAGGTTCAGAAACAGGCAAAATGAACAGTATACTCCATATACTGTTGACAAACAGTTTTCAAACCAAGGGTTTGACAAACCAAAGCTAAACTCACTGGGCAAATCTAGTTTATGACTTTTGTTGGTACAGCCTATGAGCTACGAGTGGTTTTTAAGCTTTTAGCGTGTGGTCCACAAAGCCTAAATTATTTATTGTCTGGCCCTGTTCTATAGAAAAATTTCCCTGGGGCGCCTGGGTGGCTTAGTTGGTTAAGCGTCCGACTTTCGCTTAGGTCATGATCTCACGGTTTGTGGGTTCGAGCCCCGCATCGGGCTCTGTGCTGACTGCCAGCTCAGAGCCTGGAGCCTCTTTCAGTCTGTGACTCCCTGTCTCTCTGACCCTCCCCTGCTCACACTGTCTCTCTCTCTCTCCTAGAAATAAATAAAAAACATAAAAAAAAAAAAAAAAGAAAAATTTCCCAACCTGGAACAGTAAAACTATAAAGAAAGGCAAGAAAATTATTATTGCCAAATCAGGATGTTTATCTCTGAGGGGGAGGAAGGGAAGGAAAGGGAAGAACTAAATAGAAAGGGGAGACAGACGGCACTGCTACGATGCTGGTGATGTTTAACGTGCATAACTGTGGGTCAGGATTACAAAGGGAGGCACACTTTATTATTATTCTTTAAAAAATGTATGTGTGTGAATTACACCTCAACAAATCTGAGAAGCCATCAACTGTAAAATGCACTATTATTTTATTACTAAGAAAAAAAAACAATGCCACTTAAACTACAATAACTTTTAATTAAAGGACAGCCTGATTTTCAAAGGTGGAAAACATGAAAAAATGTCTACCTTCTGACTGATAAAACTACAATACTGCATTTTTTTTTAACAAGGCAAGACAAAAAACCTTCAGAATTCCATGGGAAAATGATTTCTATATAGAGCCTACTGAAATAAATTACTGATCGAATGAGAACAGAAAAACATTTTCAGAATGCAAGATCTCAAGAAACATACTAAAATCCACTTATTCAGGAAGCTCGGGAAGATGTGACCAGCCATAATACAGGAAAGTAAAATCTTCAAGGAGAGGATCCAACACATGAAAGTAAGGAAAATTCCCAGAATAGTGGTAAAGAAATGTCCTAGCTACAGGATTGTGCATTCTGCAGCAAGCCATTGAGAGTACAAGAATGGAGAAATAATAGCAGTTTTCTGAACTGAGGTTCAGTTATGAAAAAAAATATGTAATATCGAGATGTGGCTTATAAATGATGGCATATCCTAATCTAACTGGCAATACTTTTTCCTTTCTTAGTGACACCAAAATAATGGGGCTTCTTACAATGGATGATATCCTAGATAAGATAGAGTACAGTATACAGGGAAGATGAGAAAAGCATGTTGATTTAAGAGAGCTAAAGCTTCAGCTTCTAGAGAATGGGAAGTTGACATTGAAAACTGAAAAGTCAAACAGCAGTATGGTTGTCAGGAGAGCATATGACTCTGGATCTTGGGATCATGAGTTCTACCCCCATATTGGGTGTAAAGGTTACTTAAAAAGAAGAAAAAGAGAAATACCTGTCTAACCACGTTAATTAGAAATACAGGGGAAAACAACAGAAGAAAAAGCCAGAGTTGAAGTGGTTTCAGGGAACTACTATCTATTTTTCATTATAAGCCTACGTACACTATGTATGTGCACTATGAGATAAACATAAAAACTGAATTAAGAAGAAAAAGGGAAGAAAATGAGAAACGTTTAAACTGTGGGGTATAAGAAGAGGCCTAAACTCAAAAATATTTTAGGATAGGGCATCCTAATCTTTTGACACCAACTCTCCATTATTTGAAACCCTGAGTTTAGCAAACTAACTTAGAATTTATTTACATCATTGGCTAATTATAGGCACTTGAGCACATACATTTTGCATCTGCCTTTGTTTTTTACCTTTTCCCATAAAGGTAAAAGACTGATGTTTTCAGTGTTTACCTTTTCTTTGTAGACACCTTTAACAACATCAGACATCCTACTTTCCAAAACAAGTTCGCCTGGAGTTCTTGATGAACTTCCAGGTAAAGGAGGAAAATTTGAGGCTAATAAGTCAAACTTTGGTGTTGGAGCCTTTGATTCAGTTGATGAAGACTGGGGTCTCTAAAAGACACAAATCATAAAATAAGGTCACATACAATCTCATTCTCTAATCCTGTACCACAAAAGCTAAAAGCTGCAAGGAAACAAATTAAAACTCTACTCTAATGCACAGAATTGTTTGTTCTCCTATAAATTCTTGGCTTCTCATCTCAATTGAGCTCTCATTTTTCTTTATCAATCCTACTTACCTTTAGTCAACTCTCCCGTTTCTCTTGCTAACTTTGCCACACTCCAGAAGCCTTCTTTTTTTAAGGTTCTGTATTTTGAGAGTGTGTGTACGTGTGTGTGCACGCATGGGGGAAGGACAGAAAGAGAATCCCAAGCAGGCTCCACACTCAGTGCAGAACCCAACGTGGGACTCATTCTCACAACCGTGAGATCATGACCTGAGCCAAAACCAAGCAGGATGCTTAACTAACTTAGTTACCCAGGCACCACACATTCCATAAGACTCTGAACAACCTCCACTATTTGCTTTCCAAATTTGCGATACTTCCTTAAAAACAAAAACCTATCACTTATAGTCTCAAGAAAGAACAATATCCTTTCTTAAAAATCTCCTGATCTGCCTCACCTCTGGACTCATCACCACTAAGGTTGCTTTGACAAGTCATCAATGTCTTACACAATGCAAAAGCCAACAGATTCTCTTTTTCCCTGACCTCATATATCACCTGGTATAGTAAACATTCTTTCCTTTGGGAGCTCATTCATTCCTCCCATAGTGATACCTCTTTCTCTCAATTCTCAGATCTCACAATACATGCTTGTCTCTCTCTCTCTCTCCCCATGCCTTTTGACAGTCTTAGTTTCTAAGACTCTTTTCACTTCCATATTCTCCCTGTGAGATAGCCATTATTCATGGCTTCAACTACTACCTATAAACAATCTTTTAAAAAATTTTTTCTCAAAATTTTTATTTGTATTTTAGTTAGTTAATACAGTGCAATATTGGTTTAAGGAGTGGAATTCAGTGACCTTACAACAATCTTTTTCACTTTTGGTGACTTTATGGTTACACACCACTTAAAACTTAACTGAAACTCACTGAATTGTATGTATACTTTCAGTATTTTCAGCCTAGACCTTTACCTGAAACTTAAATATCCATTTGGCTACCAGCCATTTCTACTCAGATTTTAGATACTTCAATCTAGAGCATAATCATCTCATTCTTCAGCCCAAAGCTACTAGGTTCCCAAGGTTCTACTGACTACTCCTTTATTTAAATCATTTACTCTACAGAGTCCCCTGAATGATTTCATCTACTCTTATGATTTCAATTACTTTGTGTAAGCTTACAAATCCTAAATTTTATCTCTAGCTAAAATCTCCTTCGTGCACACAAAGGTACTTCCACTCTACCTTTCCTACTGGAAAACATGTTTGTCTCCTTTTTCTTCACCCCAAACTGTAGTCCTCAATCTGGGTATTTTCAGCATATTAAATGGACTTCAAAACTAATCTCTCCTCTCTTCCACTGCTTAGGGTCATCTGAGAATTCATGTGGACTGTTGCAATGGTATTCTAAAAAAAAGTTGTTGACATTTATAGTTGTTCATGGTATATAGAAAATTGTAAGAAAAAACAATACTGCCTTAAAAGGTATACAGTTTGCCCTACGGACTATTCTGTGTTATAATGCAATACATTTTCTTCTTTGAAAATGCTTATCTTGGGGTGCCTGGGTGGCTCAGTTAATTACGCATCTTGATTTCGGCTCAGGTCATGATCTCGTGGTTCATGAGTTTGAGCCCCAAGTCAGGCTCTGTGCTGACAGCTCACAGACTGAAGCCTGCTTCAGATTCTGTGTCCCCCGCTCTCTCTCTATGCCGCTCCCTGACTCATGCTCTTTCTCTCTCAACAAAACAAAAAAAAACCCCACACATTTAAAAAAAGAAAATGCGTATCTTTTCACTACTTCTCTATATGTAACGTGCTTGTACATATATTATTTATAGCCTATAACTATATGTATATGTATATAACATATATGTGTACACACACACACACACACAATTCACTACTTACATATTTAAAATAAGCACCATACTACAAATTTATGATTTATCTGTAAATTCTAGGCAGGGGTTTCAAAACCTCTGTGTGTTCCTACATCATCTTGATTCCTCAACTATTTTTGCCCCCAGTTAAAAGATGGCAAACACTTCCCATGAACAAATCATAAAAAAGTAAAAACATGATTAATTTGAAGCTAGGTAAGTCAAAATTCAAATAAAAACATGTCTGGGGCACCTGTTGGCTCAGTTGATTAAGTGTCTGACTCTTGGTTTCAACTCAGGTCATGATCTCATGGATGTGGGATTGAGCCCTGTGTCGGGCTCCATACCGGGCATGGAGCCTGTTCTCTCTCCCACTCCCTCTGCTCCTCCCCTGCTCAGGCTCTCTCTCTTAAAAACCAAAAAATATGTCTAGAACTATGAGAACTTTTCAGATCTATAGTCAATTTTGTAAGATTAGTGGATAGAAGAATAAGCTGAAGGTAGAAAATTACCCCCAAGTAACAGGAAACAGTTTAAGTTTCCAACACCATCCAGAGAGTTTTAAAAGTGAAGGATATACTTTTTTTTTTTTTATAAATAGTTTAGTGTCAAGTTGGTTTCCAACAACACCCAGTGCTCATCCCAACAAGTGCCCTCCTCCATGCCCATCATCCTCCCGTCCCCCCCACACCCATCAGTCCTCAGTTTGTTCTCAGCATTCAAGAGTCTCTCATGGTTTGCCTCCCTCCCTCTTCCCCACTAATTCCTCCCTTCTTCTCCCCCACGGTCCTCCGTTAAATTCCTCCTATACGTGCAAACATATGGTAGCTGTCCTTCTCTGCCTGATTTCACTCAGCATAACACCCTGAAGTTTCATCCATGTTGTTATACATGGCCAAGTGAAGGATATACTTTATCAAAAGGTAAAGTTGGCAAAAAAAAAAAAAAAATCATATATTTGTAGGGCTATCAATGAATAAAACTTTGTTCAGTTTCTGTCAGAGCGAAAACTGGCACAATCTCTATAAAAAGCTGTTATGTTGGCAGTAACTCACTGAACTGTGACCCAAAAATCCCTAGAAAGGGACTCTCCTTCAGATGTTATTGCACACATAGGAAATGATGGCTGTACGCTACTTAAATGTCCATTAATAAAGTAATAAATTTTTGATTATTTTCATTTTTTGATTTTTTTTTTTTACATTTATTTTTGAGAGACAGAGAGAGGAAGAGCATTAACAGGGGAGGGGGGGAGAGAGAGAGAGAGAGAGAGGGAGGTACAGAATATGAAGCAGGCTCCAGGCTCTGAGCTGTTTGTTAGCACAGAGTCTGACACAGGGTCCAAACCCATGAACTGTGAGACGATGACCTGAGCCAAAGTCAGACACCCAACAGACTGAGCCACCCAGGCGCCCCTTCATTTTCTGATTTTTAAACCATGTGAATATATTAGGGATTCAATAGTTTTTAAAAAACATGAGCAACATATATCAAATCCCTAACTACACATGTGCTTTATTTAGGGGCAGGACGTGGCAGTGGTAGTAGGTATTTTAGGGTCAAAGCACAGGTTTTATTTACCTTTGCCTAATACTATAATCAGTAAAACAAAACCCAGGAAAAGAAAGACAGACCACAAGCCAATGCCATACTAAATCAGAAAAGAAAAAATAAATGACCAGATGTATTAAAGATAAAAAAAAAAAAAAAAAAAACAAATACTTACTGGGACTCTGTCATCTTCTCGTCGTCTTCGACCTCTGAAAAGAGTTCTCCTTTTAGCAACGACAAAAAAAGGTGGGGATGATGGGAGGGGAAACTCTTACATTTTTTCAAATTTACATATTCTACCAAAGATGGGTCAACTTTTAGTTTAAGTAATTCTACTTTCTGTATCTCCATCCACTATTATTAAGAGATGAATATATATTCTTCTCAACAGATCCTAATCTACCAAAAACTTCATCTACTACCACCAACACGACTAAGTAAGATGGGCTCATTCTTATTAGGCAGTGCTCCTTCCACACCAGAAGCATGTCATGGTTCAGTTTTTTTGGTTTCACTCAGGCAGACTGGGCAATAATGTATAACCCCATTCCCATAGTTTAGAACTTGTAAGAAATGAAAACTAGACTGCAGATAGGATTGTATCTTTCCAAGCTATTCTTTTGTCAGTGAACCATAAAGAACTTCAGAGTAACTTTATAAACCTCTGACTCAGAGCTATATTCTATATGGGCACTATAAATTTTGTAATATTTATGAGAAACCATTAACCCGTATTATGTGAACACTGTATTCATTTAACATAACCATATACTAATAGTTAAGTTAAAACAAAAAATAATCACTAGATCATATTACAAGCAAAGAATTTTCAGATACCATATCCATATTTATTTCCTGTATTTCCTTACCTGCCCCTACCATAGTCCCCATTTTGTTCCATCTGTAAAGTGGGAGTTTCTTTTGGAAGATAGCTTTGCTCCTGCCCTGTTACTGTCGGGTTATGCCGTTCAGTTGGAAAGTTCCTTGAACCAGATCTGTTTAATGGTCCATCACCCAATGATACAGAGCTCTCTGTTGAGTGCTCTGAACCACTCGATGACCTAAAATGAGGCTTCACACTATAAGAAATATAAGATCACATACATGAGAGGATAAATCAAGACAGACAGAAAAATCTTTCCTCTTCATGGTAAAAAACTCTTATTTGATAAGCCACATTAAAAACTGCCTTCTACTGTACTCTGATTTTCCATAAATTAAGTGTCACATTATAAAAATGTAAACTCTTTTATGTTCCAGATATATTATTTTTAAAAAGCAAAGAATTTTTACATTTAAAAAAAGTTGTTTGGAGAGATCTGCATAAGATACAAAGTTCTTCAAAATATAGCACTTCTACCTAAATACAACTAGGATTTTAGCTAATTTAACACCAGCTGCAGTCCTGACACATATAAATCAGCCAGGCTTTAATTTCATTGATAAGTCTATGCCATACATTCTCAAAGGGGCATCACCCCAAGTGGGAGTAAAAAAGGTTCTGGGGTAGGAAGAGGGACAAAAGAAAAAAAAAAAAAAAACCAACCCTAATCTTACCCTTTTTATGTATAAAATATAGATATTCATATATTACATAAATACATATACAATAATCTCCAGCACTAAATTTTCATAAGGAAAAATTAGGGAAGAAAAAGTCTAAAAAGGTTCTTTAGGGGCATGCCAATGAAAACAAAAGAAAAAGTGTAATATATTAAAATTCTACTTCTTAATAAATAAATTAGTTGCTCAAAGTAGGTGGGGGGGTGGGGTGGGAAGGAGGGGAAACTAGTTAAATATAATGCAACTAATAGTCTGGCATGACTTCATAAATTAGGTAGGGAATTTGGTAAAAACAAACAAAAAAATCTCAGTAACTGTGAACAAAAAAGTAACTTTTATCTTGGATGATGGGTTTAAGCACCCAACTCTCTTAACAACTTATAAGCAGAAAAGGCTAGGGGAAGGATAAAGGAGAGGCTACAGTTTAATCAAGAATGAAAATACCTAAAGTAAGCCCACACAACTGAGGATCTTTGCTCAACAGATTTTACAAGGAAATATGAGATTTATATTTGGCCCCTTACTTGTAAGTTTATAGATTTCATTTTTAGTCTATTTTCATAGTTATAGGGATTTAACACCTCAAAATAATTATAAACCCAACAATTAAGCCTTAATTCCAACATTTCCAGCTATCCTACTTTACTCTTTACAGAAAATAAAAAATTAGATTGCTACTATTAAAACTTAAATATAAAAATCAGGTTACAAAGCTGGTCTGGTTCATGTAAGATGTTACTTTTCAAGATAATTACTTTATGTCACAAAATAGATTTTTTTAAAAACTTTATTTATTTAAAGTAATCTCTATATCCAACATGGGGCTCAAACTTACAACCCTGAGATCCAGAGTCACATGCTCAACCGAGTCAGCCAGGCACTCCTCAAAATAGATTTTTAACAGCAATGAAAATGATAGTATGTCAACAAACACAAAGTAATTTTCAGAATATTTATATCATCCATCGTATCTGAAAATGACCTCATGGAGGTAGATACGCTGTTTATCTATCTGTCCAGAAACTATCATTCACTTAAATTTTCTCATTGTATTTCAGTATAACTAACAGATAAGTTATTTGGTTTACACAGCCCTCAGATCTCATAATCTTACCCTTCACCGAGAGGGACTTACAATCTCAGTCTAGGCAAAAGATAAGAAGAAAGATAAAAGAAGTAGGTGACTAAAGATGGAAAGAAGTGATGTGACAGAAAGATAAAGAATGAAAGGTAGAAAAATGCCCAGACTTCTGAAAGTTAGTCCTAGTCTCTCCAAGTAGGTCTAGTGATCATCACTGGGCTGTTACAAGGTTCATATAATAAACTGCAAAAGAGTTTTCAAAAAGTTACTTTCTCCTTGATGATAACTTTAAACAAACAAAGTGGTCTTAAGATGGTCAAAAAGCTCTTTTAGTTTCATCCGTAATATTTGTATTTTATAAGAAGAAAGTATTCACGTATAATTTTTGTAACTAAAAATTAACAACTTGTACTGGTCAAATGTATGAAAAGGGATTGTACATGAACAGTTTTGAAAAACAAGCAAAATCTGCCCTATACCTTTAAAAGCATAGGCCCACCTCCTTACAAGCAAAGATGACTAGACTGTCATTCTTGGCTTTCTTGTCAGAATGCAGAGCAAACAAAAACAAGTGACAATAAAGGAACACCATGAACTCAACTTAATACATTTTTTAGTTAAAAATCTGCAAACCACAAGTACTTTTAGCTAATACTGAATATTACTGTTTTTAGTCTACCTTCTAAGAAAAATGACTATTCTACTTCACTGTCTGAAGCAAAATTCACTCCTTACAAAAAGAAGTGAAATCAATAGATAACATATTTCTACAAAGCTACCATTTCTTATCAGGAGAAATGTATATTTTCTAACAATTGAAGTTGTAAGCTGTTATTTGTTCTACTTAAATTATTTTTAAGAAAAACTTTACCAGCTATAGTAAAGGAAATGTTCTAATCTCAAGTCTGCTGATAATAACCAGCCATGTAACCCTAGTAAGATTTGTCTTCTTCAGCTTTTATTTTCTTCATCTGTAAAATGAGTTAAAACTATATCGTAACAGAGGTGTTTCCAGATTTAAACATCATTACCTCTATGTGTTCATGGAAATTAATCATTTTGAAAACAGGACTGGGATTAAAGGACAATCTGTGAGGCTCCCTGTACTTATCTACTCATATGTCCTAGAGCAATACTTGAATTTTGTAGATGTTACTTTATTACAAAACCAAAAATCATGTACAAGAGCTCAATAATTCTTTGAATTATAAAGAATCTTTCACCCTTGTAACAGAAAGAGATCTCATTTGAAACTTCATAAAGCAGTAAGAATAGGTATATGTAGTAAAACTTTCCTACTGCTTACAAATGATCTTCAAATGCTTTAACCAATTGTGTCAATGTGTACAAACTGTGTTGAGTACAGAAACTGTGATTAGAGAATGGTACATATGAATGCTTCCAGAAACCACTAAAAAGAACACTTAATACTGTGAGGCTTCTTTCTCCAGTGAAGCATGTTTCAGGAAAACCTTACAAGAAAGAATTAAGTTCCTAGAAGTCATCTTAGGAGAGCATACCCCATGTAGTCTCTTTGCCAAAAAGAATCAACTGAGAGAATGAGATCTGGCAAGAGAAAAATCACTGAAAAGAAATTATTAAAAAAATCCCAAACCCCAAACCCAGGAGCCTCACAAAATAAGAAATAAGAAACAATAAATATGAAACTATTAAACAAATCTAAGCCACCATATAAGCCCATTTTTCTTTGGTTACTCACACTGTCAAAATTGTAATATATACCAAATTACTGAGGTTATCAGTTGACATTTATATAAAAAGAATAATACTTAACAGACTTATGAATCTTTTATGATACTAAATAGTTTCCAGAGTTCTCAATAATTTATCTAGAACCCTTTATAAAGCGTAGGCTTTAAAGTCAAGCAGCCTTGGCTCAAATTTTGGCTGTCAATTACTAGCCACTTGCTCGTACATATGATATTTAACCCTTTTAAGTGTTCTCATCTTAAATAGACATAACAACTGCATATATCTTATCGGGTTATGAAAATTATGATAAAGTATGTAAAGCCCTTAAGACAAAGCCTTCGACATTAAAAGTACAATAAATGTTAGCTGCTGTCTGCTATAGCTCATGGAAATTATTTTAAAAGTAAATCTTAAAAATCTTAAGTAACTCATTTTCCCAGCATTCAATACTGAAATCAGCTAATATTTCTATGCTCAAAAAAACTCATTCTCCAAAATGTTACATATTAAACTACTAAATGTCATTTAGACACCAGATTTTGCTACTTTCATAAAATAATTTTCCATTATCTTTATAATTAAAAAAATCAGTATGTATCATGTACAGTCCCAGTTCCAAGTCTGTTATACAAATTATCAACTTTGAGTTCAAAGTGTATTTATTATTCTAGAGTAAATTGTTTAAGCTTTTGATTAAAAAATCTGTAAGCAGCAATGCTATTAACACTAACTCTTTAAGAACTACTGGGAACTGTGTACAATAGATTTCACTATGATTTTCATCTTACCGATTTTTTTGGAATGGTCGAGCCATATTCACAGCAGCAGCATTTGTTTTATAAGATCCTGGTGCATTAAAGCCATTCACAAAACTACCATTGGGAAAAGGAGCCTAAAAGAAAATTTAATGTTTAAAAACAATTAATGAAAAGAGTAAAACATGGTGTAATGGTTATAAGAAATTCCTGATGAACTAACTTAGCAACAATTTTTCTTTTTCTTTTTTCTTTTATAGAGTGTGTGTGTATGAGTAGGGGAGAGGGGCAGAGGGACAGAAGGAGAAAGAGAGAATCCTAAGCAGGCTCCACTGTGCCACCCAGGCATCCTGCCTTTTTTTTTTTTTTTAAGATTTTTCATTTTTAAGTAATCTCTATACCCAGCATGGGGCTTGAAGTCACAACCTTGAGATCAAGAATTGCATGCTCTACAAACCAAGCCAGCCAGGTGCCCCTTCAATTTCTTTTATAAGGCAGAAACATCTGTAAGCATTTTACTTATTAACTTTTTGCAACAGTCCAAGTATCACTTGGTTTACAGAAAAAGGAATCATTAGGTCATTACTAAATAACGTATATTTCTCTCTGAAAAAGTTTACCAAGGGGCGCCTGGGTGGCTTAGTCGGTTAAGCATCCGGCTTTCGCTTAGGTCATGATCTCGCGGTTCGTGGGTTCGAGCCCCGCGTCGGGCTCTGTGCTGACTGCCAGCTCAGAGCCTGGAGCCTGTTTCAGTCTGTGACTCCCTCTCTCTCTGACCCTCCCTTGCTCACGCTGTCTCTCTCTCTCTCCGAAATAAATAAAAAATAAAACTTTAAAAAAAAAAAAAAAGAAAAAGTTTACCAAAACTAAAAGCATTTTAAACTACGTAGGATTTACCCAGTCTCTTATTTTAATTCACTCAGCAAACAGGAACAAATAGCTTAACCCTTAGTCACGTGTATATATTTGGTATAGGGGATTAGATAACATTATCACTACCTAAAAGTCAGGAAGTAACCAATATAAACACAAAACAAAAAAATAAAGAACCCTCCTGATTTCTTCAAATTTCAGCTTAAGTGGAAAATTTTTATGATTTTGTAAGGATCTCACTTACCAGTGGTGTTTCAAAGTAAGGTGCGGGATTTGGTGACCAAGACTGAGGCACAATACTATAAACCGAGTACTGTTGGTGAGGATTATATACAGGCTGCATAAAAACTGGTGAGGCATACTGTGCTTGAGTTTGAATGGGCTGACTATACATACTAGAATCCATTAATCGATAACCATTCTTAGCAAAAAATGTATTGATGGCTTTTATCCTTGCCTAGAAGCAAGAGGAACATATTATAATGAAGTGTATATTTTCACAAATTAATTTACATTTTAAACAATTTACACAACTATTTCTGCCTATTGTAGAGTCAGTAGAGCAAAAAGAAATGATAACTTTAAATTACTTCAGAAATTTTGCATGACAAATACAACAATGAACAAGGTAAAACTACAAAATTCAAAATAGTAAAACTAATTGCAAAGTATCACAGATAAGGGGGCTAATATATTCCTGACATACAAATTCTAAAAAGATGAAAAATGTTAGAGAAATGAACAGAGCTTACAAAAAAAAAGGAAGACAAATGGTTATTAAACATATAAAGAGATACTAAACCTTACTTGTAAGAGAAATCCAATTAAAATGGAAATAACATTTCTCACTTATAGGATTGGCAAAAAAATTCAAAAATTTGACAACATACTCTGTCGATAAGATTGTGGCTACAAGACTAGGCACTCTAGTACACTGATGATAGACACGTAAAATAGCACAACACTTATACAGAAAAATTTAGCAATATCTTCCGAAGTCATATATGCTTCCCTATTCTTACCCATCCCACTTCTAGGAATCTTTTCCAGACATATACTAAACAAAAAGAAGTTTAAAAATGGATATACATGGCTGTTCACTGACACAAACTGTAATAGGGAGGGAGAAAAAAACTGTCCTCAATACACATACATACACACACACAACTGATCAATCACTCCATCGATGGTTGAATACACCATAGTACATTCACACAACTGAGTATCATACAGATGTAAAAAGAATTGATGAACTGCTCTAAATACTATTACGGAGTGAATTAAAGAATATATTATTGTTTTAAAAAAAGGTAAAGCAAGGAGGATAAAGGAATATGTATTGTAAGGTACTGTTTAGCTAGGTCAGATAGGAATATAAATATATACTTGCATACATACATATATATATATATGTGTGAACAAGTATTTAATATACCATGTTAAGATATTTTACTTTTAAACCATGCACACTGAAAATTAATCAATTATAAAAATAAGTAATATTCAGTAGCATCCAGCAAAATTAACTTAAATGTGCATTCAATTAGTAATATAACACAGAGAAATCCTAAGTGACTTTGAGCCATAATAAAACCAAGTGTTATCCTTAGGAATAACTCACAAGGCAAAGTATTGCAAAAAGTTCTTAATTTGCTGTCAGAATATTGCCATTGGTATTGCTATTCTGATACTTTTGTGTATGATTATGGGATACAGAAAATCAGTAATTATACTGGAGTCACAGAGATCTGAGATTTCCACATGGGAGAAAGGAGACACAAATATAAGACTAAAGAAGTAAAAAACATGTATCCTGAATTTAAATTGAAAGCATCAGTATAAACTCATATTTCCTTTAAAAAAAATAACAACCCATATTTCACATCTCTGTCCAATGGAAAAGCTTTTAAACAGTGACCACACCAGTAACCATTAGAACTCTTGAACCTAGCCAGTGGGCTAAAAAATATCATCTCCCCATAAAAATAAAGTGGGGACTCTGGAGACTTGACTGACCCTAGGCCTTTGACATCAAATATACAAGAGAATGGAACATCGTGTCACATTAGAGAGCAAGACCACTGAAAATTACTAGGGCTATGACAAAAGGACTCATAAGTTCACTCAAAGAGGCCACATTTCATTTTAAATACTGAACAACAAAAGACATCTGAATGGTCATTTTTGAAAGTTCCTAGGGAACCAACACATTATTTTCTGAAACTGGTTAACAAAAGCTAGGATCAAGCATTGCTCATGTTTTCCATATATGAGTTGTACCTCCCGGTAATGAACATAATGGAAAGCTTCTCTTTATAGAAGTGCTTCAACTAATACATTGAAAAAAGAAAGCCTAAAAATAGCATCTCTTTGCAGCCTTTAATTTATAGATTTAGCCAATGATCAGTGGCACCCAGCATATAAGAGACACAGACACAGAAACATACAGGTTTTTTTGTTCTCTCTCTGCTGTTCCCAAGTCAAGCCAAATTTTGATCAAGCCTCTAAATCTGGCTATCAATTTGCATGAAGTACAGGGACAGAGAATCATATTTAACTACATTATTAAAAAATGGACAAAGGACTTCAACAGACACTTCTCCAAAGACGACATATAAATGGTTAATGAACACATGAAACGATGTTCAATACCATTAATCATTAGGGAAATGTAAGTCAAAACTACAAAGAGATATACCACCTCACATTCAGTAAGATGTTAAATAACAAAACAAAACAGAAAAGAACAAGTGTTGGAGAGGATGTGGAGAAACTGGAACCCTTGTGCACTGTTGGTAGGAATATGCAATGGTATAGCCACTGTGGAAAACAGTATGGAGGTACCTCAAAAAATTAAAAACATAATTACGATATGACTCTGCAATTCTACTTATGGGTATTACCCGAAACAACTGAAAGAAGGGTCTCAAAAGAGATACTTGTATACTCCTGTTCATAGCAGCATTATTCACATAGTTAAAATGCAAAAGCAATCCGAGTGTCCACCAACATATTGATGTGTAAGTAAAATGTGGTATACACATTCAGCAGAATGTTATTCAGCTTTAAAAAGGAAGGAAATTCTGCAATATGCTACATGGATAAACCCTGAAAACATTTTGCTTGAAAACAGCCACAAAGAAACAAATACTATATGATTCCATTTATATAAATTAGAGTAGTCAAAAATCAGACTCAAAGTATAATAGTGGTTGTCAGGAGCTGGATAGAGAGGAATGGGGAGTTATTATTTAATAGGTATAGAATTTCAGTTTTACAAGATGAAACGAATTATGGGAAAGGATGGTGGTGTATATGTTTAATACAACTGCACTGTATACTTAAAGACGGTAAATTTTATTATGTGTATTTTAACACAATAAAATATAGCTAGCAAAATATATGAGGAACTCTGTAAAACCAATTAACGTGGTTATTTCAACAACACTCTCCCAAAAAATGACTATCCAAAAAATATGAACAGCAAATGATGTTCAAGAAGTTAATGATCATTGTTTAAAAGTATAATGATATTGTAGCTGTAATTTTTTAAAAATCTCTTATCTTTTAGAGCTACTAATACTAGTTTATTTACAGATAAAATTAAGTTTCAAATTTGCTTCAAAATAATTGGGAGCATGGAGAAATATGTGGAAATGGATGAAGCAAGAATGGTCATGCTCTACAAATTGTTACAACTGGCTAATGGGATCTCAGTGGTTGATTTTACGTTTTTTTCTACTTTTATATGTTTGCAATTCCCTGTACTAAATAAAAAGGAAAGAAAGAAATGTTCTAAAACTTAATAAAATAAATCAGTCATTTGTTTACATACTGCCTGTGTTTTGTGCCATAATGGCAGAGTTGAATAGTTACAACAGACTTCATGACTGGCAAATATACAATGTCTACTATCTGGACCTTTAAAGAAAAAGTTTGCTGACTTTTGTAACAGAACTAAAACAGATGTGAGAGAATTCGATTAGAAACCATAAGCCTCACCAAGTTGTTGGGAATATCAAATGAAATAATACACGTTTAAGCAAAACTATGCTTTTAATAAATGAATGAAAGGTGTGTTTTAAGATCCTTACAGATACAGGCTAGGAACTTCCCTCTCCCAAAACTGCAACTAATCAAACAAAAAATCAACAATGGCCAATATTGAAAAATACCTGAAACTAATGTAACACTATATGTTAACTATACCAGAATTAAAATTAAAATTAAATCCCAGCCAGAGGGAAAAAAATGGAGAACTCAAACAACACTATAAACCAGTCTAACCTAACATGACACTATTCCAAACACAAGTTACAGGGAACATTCTCGATGATAAACCATGTTGTGACAAAATCAAGTTTTAATAAATTCAGAAAGACTGAAATCATACAAAGTATCTTCTCTGACCACAATGGAATGAAATGAGAAATAAGGAAGAGAAGAAAAGGTGGAAAATTAGCAAATATGTGAAAATCCAGTAACACATTCTTAACCAATAGGTCAAAGAAGAAATCACAAAGTTTAGAAAATAATTGGAGATGGATAAAAACAAAAAATACAACTCATCAAAACTTACTGGATGCAATGAACAGTGCTAAGAGGGAAATTTATAACTGTAAATACCTTTGTTAAAAAAGAATGACTTTGAATCAATAACCTCAGTCACCATCTTAAAAACAGGTAAAGGAAAGCAAACTAGAACCAAAGCCAGTAGATTTTATGGAGTCAATAAAAACTAATAAAGTTGATACATGTTAAACATAGATGAACCTTGAGAACATAATACTAAATGAAATAAGCCAAATACACAGACTGATATTGCATGATTCCATTTATATGCAGTGTCTAAAATAGGAATCATAAAGACACAGACAAGAAGAAAGACTATTAGAGTGTGGAAAAATGGGCAGATGTTTCATGGAGTTTCTGTTTGGAATGATGCAAAAGTACTGGTGATGGTTGCACACTGATGTGAATGTATTAAATACCACTAGGTTGTATACTTAAATGGTAATTATATGTATGTATGTTCTACACACAAAAAAACTTCCAAAGAAAGCTTAAGAAATAATGTTCATTATAACATTACTTGTAAGCAAGAGAAACAAGTTAATGCTTGTTAATGCTTGTCCATGGACAAAAATGGATAATTCAACTGTGATACACATCAACAATATTGTATATATACTGGAAACAACAGTGAATGAAAAGATCTTAAAGATCTATTCAGTGAAAAGAGAAGCTGAGTGTCTACTGTACATTCTTATTCATGCAAAGAAAGAAAGAATATTCCTTCATGAATACTGAAAAAAATTCTCATCACATCTGGGGAAAACAACTAGAGGAAGCTGGAAAAGGGAAACTGAATTAACTAACTGTTAATTATTTAATATTGTTTGACTTTCTTATGACATACAACTATTTTTAGTCTTCAAATTCTGAAATAAATATATAAGGAACGTATAAACATATATTCTATATGACATTCTGTAACATATATCTTTATGAAACCCAGATAAAACTTAATATTCTCAGTCATAAAAAGTTAATTAGTTAAAACTGGATGGTGGAAACATTCTTCCCTTAATCCCTTTGTCCTCCAAGATCACTGCTTCTGAATCACTGAATTCTCAAAATGAAAAGCATGCACATTTCAAACAAACCAGGGCCTTAGAGGTAACTTGACATGCCCAAGATCAAAGAGCCTGTGGCTGAAAGCAGCATCAAGGGTTGGAATACAGGATTTCTGGCTCCTGTATCTATCCTTCCAGGTGCTAGGTCATTTGGTGTTAACGAATGATGTAAAATCTAATGTGAATCTCCTAGCAAGAACTAGCCTATGTGCTATGTGATAGCTAACTAAAGGAACCACAAACAAAACCGAAAACAGCAAATAAATAATAATACTTAGAATGAAATATAGATATATAGATATTTTTAACACACCTAAGACCTCAGGAAAAGTAATCAGCTCTAAGAAATGGGAGGTATAAAGAATAATCAAAATAGGGATTATTTGTAGATGATATGCTCTCTCAGACAGATATGATAAAGGAGTTCAGTAAGGTTCCTGCAGACAGTAACATTAATAAAAAAATTTTTTTTAAGTTTGAGAGAGAGCGCGCACACAAGCCTGAGCAGGGAAGACGCACAGAGAGAGGGAGAGACTCCCAAGCAGGTTCCGTGCTGTCAATATGGGGTCTGAAGCAGAGCTCAGATAACCATTAGATTGTGACCTGAGCCATAATCAAAAGCTGGACGTTAAACTGACTGAGCCACCCAGGTGCTCCAGACAGTAACAATTTAAAAAAAAGAAATCACTAAGGTACTATGGAGAGGGGGAAAGCAACAAAAATTACTTTAAGGAAGTAATTATAAAATACAAAAAACCCGAGTTAACAGAAAAATGTATCCTAATAATGTTACCACAATATATAATAATACAGGGTGAAACTGCCAACTGTCTCCAATAAATCAAACACAATTCTATTAATTCCAATATGGTTTTATTTAGTTGGTTGTTAGCCAAACATTCAAAATTCATATGGAAAACCAGTTTTCTTAACAGTAACCAAGACAATCTTAAAAAATATGAATAAGGGAGGATTTGCAGAAGGACACAAGAATATTCTAAAACTACAGAAATTACTGGCACCTGGGTGGCTCAGTTGGTTAAGCATCCAACTTTGACTCAGGTCATGATCTCACAGTTGGTGAGTTCGAGCCCCATGATGGACTCTGTGCTAACAGCTCAGAGCCCGAAGCCTGCTTCAGATCCTGTGTCTCCCCTTCTCTCTGCCCCTTCCCTACTCAGGCTTACTCTCTTTCTCAAAAATAAACAAACATTAAAAAATTTAAAACAAAAATAAAATTGCAGCAATTAAAACAGTGATGGTAGTTCAGTATAGACTGATAGAATAGAAATGTAAAGCAGATCTGATAAATACAACATCACACACATGTTGTGGAAACAAATACCACTCAACAAATAAGTGTTGAGACAACCACCTTTCCATACATAGAAAAAAATTAAATTCTTATCAATTTCTGTACATCAAATTAATTCCAGATGTATTAAAGACCTAAATCTGACATATAAAACTTTAAAGCTATTAGAAGACCTAAAAGAGTTTTCTATAGCCTCAGGTAGGGAAAGGAGAAAACAGGGAGAAGCAGAGGCAACAGAATGACAAATGGCAGATACTTTCATCTCTAATATGGAAAGTAGTAATACTACCTACCACACATCAATAATGAAATTTAAATAAGACCTTAGAACAGTGCCTGACACAAAATATCTTAATAAATGTAAGCTTCTCTCATTCTGGTTGTCTGAAACTGGGTACGTAACTTCTCACATCTCACTTTCCTTGCCATAAAATAGGATAAAATAAGAGTACCTGCCTTATTAAGTTCTTGTAAGAATTAAATGACTCTATACAAATAAAGTGCTTAGAACAGAAACTGACACACATTAAGAGTTCAGTAAGAGTAAGAATAATGTACTGTAATCATAATAATAATAATCATATTACATAGGGAATGAGTAGCATATCAAAGTAACTTCATGCTTAGGATTATGTTTTAAAGAGCAGCTATGGTAGCAACTGGAGAATGGAAAAATAAGGGGAAAGCTGAAGGCCTAACACTTAAAGGCTACTCCAATTGTTCAAGCCTAAACAATGGCAATAATAATTGAAAGAAGTTTTGAAGGTAGATTTCATGGGATCTGAGAAAAGATTAGACCTGTGAAGATAGTGAACAAGTGTCATCAATGACAATTCTCAGGTTCCCAAAAGGACAAATGTTAATGTGGTGACGCAGTTAATTTTGAGATGAGGATGACAGTATTGAGAATGTTTTCCACCTTTACTAAAATATCATTCCTGCTTCTCACTTTGAGAGCTGGGATTATCCTACATGCTTGCAATTATTAGCATCTAACTAAAACTTCATGCTGTCTGAAGTTGCCTTTGGAAAGAATTGCTATCCTATCAACTAATTTTCTAGCACATTATATGAGACAGAAACTTCTTTTTAAAATCATTATAGGTTTAATAAAACATCCATCTGTGTGTTTTAAATTCTCAGACAAGCAACAAAAACTTTCTGGCTTTATACAGACCTCTATTTACAAAATGGTTCTTACCATGATTGGCTTGCCCTGAAATGTTTTAACTTCTTCTCTTAAGTATTTAAAAGCCTATTAACAAAGCAGAAAGGAACTTTCATTAGCATTCAAACATTTATTAAAGCCATCTGTATTCTATCAAGAGTACGGTATTAGCAACTATCTCCAAAATAAACAATAAAAAATTCTGAAGTCAATTTCATTAACCAGGTGGTCAGGAATGAAAAAATAATTAATGGCTCAGCTAAAATTCACATTTACTACAGATTGGCTACTATGGACTACTACAAAAAAAAAAAGGCACAAAATTCAAAATAGACCCAAAATATCACTACATACATATTTAAAAATGGTTCAGACAGCCTTTTAAGACGAAGAATTTTAAGAAAAGAAAAAATTAGCCGGGCGCCTGGCTGGCTTAGTTGGTGGAGCATGTAACTCTTGGTCTAACATGAGTTTTAGCTCCAAGTTGGGTGTAGTCTTTACTTAAAACTCAATCAATCAGTGAGTGGTTTTAAAATGCTATTAGATATATTTTTGGTTTTTTGTTTCAATGGAATAGTACTTCTCTTTAAGTTGGACATGACAAGTAAGTAAAATCGTTAATGTCAAAATTCAAAATATCAGAATGGAAGTTATATATTTACTGCAGGCCTAGTATGTACACACTGGAGATACTAACTACTGAGCACATTTCGCAATCTCCATGTTAATTTTAAAATTGTTAATTTTTTTATTAACAGGAAACAAACTGCTCTTAAACTGAAAAAGCTTTTTAAGAAAATGATCAAAAAGAAAACCAATTAGGGGCGCCTGGGTGGCTTAGTCGGTTAAGCGTCCGGCTTTCGCTTAGGTCATGATCTCGCGGTTCGTGGGTTCGAGCCCCGCGTCGGGCTCTGTGCTGACTGCCAGCTCAGAGCCTGGAGCCTGTTTCAGTCTGTGACCCCCTCTGTCTCTGACCCTCCCCTGCTCACACTGTCTCTCTCTCTCTCTCTCTCCTAGAAATAAATAAAAATATTAAAAAAAAAAAAAAAAGAAAACCAATTAATAAGCACAACCAAAAAGGTGAACAAGGTGCTTAATAGTCTTTACAAATATTATTGTGAGTGCATATTTTCTCAATTAAAACATACTACTACTTCTTTTACCATTAGGACTTCAAATCAGAAGAAAAGTTTTCTTCTCACCTGTTGTGCATCAGTATCTGACTGGAAAGTGATATACCAGTTGCTATTGTGTGCAAACTCACAACTTATCACCTTGGGGCAGTTTTCATTTTTGAACAAGGCTTTCACTTCCTAAAAAAGAAAAACTTTAGTTAACTCTAAAAAGTGTATCAACAATAGGCATTTGTTTTTCTTCATGTTTTCTGGTTCTTTTTTTTTTTTTATTAACTGTCATGCCTTCTGCCCATTTTTCTACTGAGTAGATCATCTTCTGAAACAAAAATATGCACACTTATAGCATGTTTTGTATATGATTTAGAGATACAATCTTATTTCAAAATCAGCAAAAGTACCTCAAAAAATTAAAAGTATAGATACCCTGGGGTGCCTGGGTGGCTCGGTCGGTTAAACATCTTTCTTGACTTTGGATCAGGTCATGAACTCGCAGTTCAGGAGTTTGAGCCCCACGTCAGGGTTTGTGCTGACAGCTCAGAGCCTGAAGCCTTCTTCAGATTCTGTGTCTCCCTCTCTCTGCCCCTTCCCCACTCATATTCTGTCTCTCTTTCTCTCTCAAAAATAAATAAAACACTTTAAAATATTAAAAAAAAAAAAAGAGAGATACCCTGGGGTGCCTGGGTGGCTCAGTAGGTCAAGTGTCTGACTTAGGCTCAGGTCATGATCTCCCGGTTCGTGAGTTCGAGCCCCACGTGGGGCTCTGTGCTGACAGGTCAGAGCCTGGAATCCACTTCATATTCTCTCTCTACTCCTTCCCTGCTCATGCTCTGTCTCTCTCTCAAAAATAAACATTAAAAATTTTTTAAAAAATAGAGATACCCTAACCAACAACTGTACTATTTATCCAAAGGATACAAAATGCTCATTCACAGGAGCACATGAATCCCTATGTTTACAGCAGCACTATCAACAATAGACAAATTATGGAGAGAGCCCAAATGTCCATCTACAGCCCAATGGATAAGATGTGGTAAATATATACAATGGAATATTATTTAGTTATCAAAAGGAATGAAACCTTGCAGTCTGCAACAATGTGGAGGAAACTAGAATGTATTATGCCAAGCAAAGTCAGTCAGAGAAAGACAAATTTCATTGTGATTTCATTCACATGTGAAATTTAAGACACAGAACAGATGAACATAGGGGAAGGGAAGGAAAAATAAGATAAAAACAGAGAAGGAGGCAAACCATCAGACTCTTAAATACAAAGAACTGGGGGTGTTGGAGAGGTGCTGGATGGGGGAGTGGGCATTAAGGTGGGCATTTAGCACCCGATGTGTAAGTGATTAATCACTAAATTCTACTCCTGAAACCATTGTTAGAGTATATGTTAAATAACTAGGATTTAAATTTAAAAATAATCTCAGCAAAACTGAAGCACTTCACTCTTAAGCTAATTTTCCTTAAAAGTAAAAATTTCTCTAGACCTCCCATGATTTAAAAAAAAAAGTATATCCTCCATTAACATATCTAGGTGCTCAGAATTTATTTTCATGCATTCTCAATTCAATCCAGATGCTGTCTGTATCAGTCACAGACATGAACTCTGTACAAATATAGCTTCACTTTTCCTTAATTGAAACTGAAATTTCAGTAACTGAAAACTAAAACAAATATATGGATTTCAAAAAAGATGATTACCAAAACTCAGAATTGTGTTAACTGTTAACAGCTTGAAAGAAATTTATAAAAAGAGAAAAAAAGCAACTGGAAGTCAACATTAAGTAACTCTTGACAGTTATAAAGAGAAAGGAAACATCTACTGAAATACCATGCTTGGTGAAACACAGACTTACCTGCAAAAAAGCCTGTGTTAAAGTTTTTATCATCTCTACTGTATAGTTGAAGAAATGGTAGCTCAAACTGTTTAACCTACACACTATTACAAAGAACTCAATCCCAGATTTGTATGCTTCCAAAATCCATTTGGAATCCATTGGATTCTGTTGGAATGCATTCTAATACCTATTCGAGTTCAAGGAGAAATTCAGTAGTAACCAGTAATTCCCAAACATAAAGAATCAGATTAGGTTAAAATGCCCTGCAAAATATCAAAGTATCACAAGAAATCAACTTTTAAAAAGATAATTACTAAGCTGATGGGACAATCTACATACTAACAGTGAAGTCTAACCTGTCTCCTAATTCCCTCAAATTTCTGCTACACTGAATTAAAATAAAAAAAGTCTCTACTTGGGCGCCTGGGTGGCTTAGTCGGTTAAGCGTCCGGCTTTCGCTTAGGTCATGATCTCGCGGTTTGTGGGTTCGAGCCCCGCGTCGGGCTCTGTGCTGACTTCCAGCTCAGAGCCTGGAGCCTGTTTCAGTCTGTGACTCCCTCTCTCTCTGACCCTCCCCTGCTCACGCTGTCTCTCTCTCTCCTAAAAATAAATAAAACATTAAAAAAAAAATTAAAAAAAAAAAGTCTCTACTTATGATGAAATTTTCTTGGATCAAATACTACTCAAAAACAATGAAGTATGCAACCAGATGAGTTTTGTGACATTTGTGAAAGTGGTGAAATACCACCAAGTTCAGTTAATAAAATTCTCATCCAGTCCATAACTTACATTTTTGTAGAACTGTCTATGGAACTGTTAGACTGCCACCTACTAATGTCTATCTTCAAAATCCATAATCTCAAATATTTCTAATTCCCTTAAATGCATCATAAATTGATTCATTTATTTAAATCTCAAGAAAATCTCTTTATTTCAGCCTTTATTATTCTTTAGGAAGAGTTAAATTCATGGATATACTTTCTCAAGTATTAAAAGAGAAGTCTGGGTCAAAAGTAGTAAAAAAAAAATTTGTTCAAGCTGACAGGAACCTTTAAGGTCCCACTCCAAATCCATGATCCAATTTCCATGATTACTGACTAGGCTGACTTCCTCTGTTTTAGTCATCTTCACTTCCTTTATTTTCTAAATGAATAGTATGTTGCTGCCTTTTTCCTTTTATTTATTATTTTTCGTATGTGTGACCCTATTTATGTATTCAGAATATAAACTGAATAACAGCTAATCTTACATTTGTTTTACGTGCCAAGTACTGCTCTGAGCTCTTTACATACTAATTCAATTCTCACAACAACCCAAGATCATAGAACTAGCAAGCAAAAAGCTAAATTCAAATCCAGATGGCTTGGCTCTAGAGTACAGGCTCATATATTCTACATTGTTTCTTAATAATCTAAATATTCTTCCCATTCTGCAATTTTCCTTTCAATTTGTCACTTTTGACATATAGTTCATACTTTAAATAGAAGTTCTATCTAGTGACAGTTTCTTTTCTAATTCCACTGTTTCTAAATTTAGGACGTCTTCATTCTGGAGAATTAATAGTGAATGATTCTGGGCAAAAAGATTAACTACTAATATGCCAAATTTGTTAGGTGGCAAGAATCTAAAACTTCTTTTTTAAATGACTAATAAATACCACATAACAGTTATTAATTCTCCCTATCTCTAATTTATATTATGCATTAACATGGCAACTTAGTGTGAAGCTCTGTGATTTAGTGGTTCTGAAACAGAGGCTCTGAAATCAGAGTGAGATCAAACCAGATACTGTCATTTAAAAAGCCCATGTGTCCTTAGGCAAGTTATTTAATCATACTAAGGTTCAGTTACTTTATCTATAAAATAGAGATAATAAAACCTTAGGCTTTAAATAACCATAAAGTACACTGCACAACATGTGGTAAAACCTAATTATTAAATAAATATTATACATACATTACTATTTTATTAAAGAGTCTTTCTGGATATACTGTTTCATTCAAAACTTATTATTGCACCTATTTTATCATTATACTACACCATCTTTACAGTTGCAACTTTGTTTTATATTTGTTAGCTAGTAGGATTAGTCTTGACTCATATTTTTCTTCTTCATTCCTAAATTTATTCTTTCAGATGAATCCTCAAGTTCCCAAAAAAGCCTACTTATGTTTTAATTGCCAGTCCCCCCTCTGTACCATTCTTCGAGTGTTTCAGAATTTACAAAACAAAAATTTATCCTATTCACAGTAAATGATATGCAGGCACTGACTTACAGTTTGCTTGTTTACCTCCTCCACTTTAAACAGTTAAAGAACACTTTAGCAAAAGCTTTTACAATGCTTAATAATACCTCTATAGGTGTTGTTTCAGGAATCTCTCTAAGAATCACAATACATCGCTTATGACTTGGTCTCACTTTCTCGCCCTTCTCATCAACTTGTACCATGGGAGAAGCTGCAATTTAAAAAAAGATTTCATTCAAAAGTGACAAGGAGAGAGATTAAAAATGTCATTAAAAACTATTTCTATTTCCAAGTGAATAAATTAGCAGAGGCTAATATCCTAAAGAAATTAAGTTGTAGAACCAAAGATTACAGTTACAATAAACTACTTTGGGATTAATTACAAAAACACTGTCAAATGTTACTCTTTCAACAAAGACACACCTACTTTGTGTCTCGGCACTGCACTGGGATTGAAAAACTTTTGGGAGCATACAATACATATCTAACGTGGTAATTACCCTGTGTACAGTTACCAAATTCTGCATTTCTGGAGATAACAAAATCAGTGTATTTGCATTCCACTCTTGTAATCAGATTACAGTATTGCATTCTAATGTGAAGAATTCTTAAAATCTAAGCAGCACTTAAACCAAGAATTTTTCTCAAATGATTATAACTTTTCTTTGATTTTAACATACTAATTCTTACATACTATTACAGACACTTTTGTAAAAGCTATCTTTTAGATGCTGATTTTGAGAAAATATTTAATGAAGGTAATACCACATAGCCTAAACTTTTACTTGTAGTCCCTTCAGAGAGATAATATGCCATATCTCTTTGAACACGTAAATAGTGAGACTATAAGAAACAGGGAAGAAGAGTTGGGTATAAGCACTAGGTTCCAGCCCTTAGAGGTAGAGGATTCTGCTGGTCTCTTGACTGATTTTTTTTTCTGATGACAAGACTGGCTCATTTTAAGTAACTATTACACAAACCATTCAGAGACTTCATAAATGTATCTAGCCCTCTGAGAATGGAAATCATCTATTCCCATATAAATCAATACTGGACTTGGTATATTTAACTTTTAAACAGTTTTACCAATACATTTCATATAAAAGTGAAGACCTGCCTTTATTCAGTCAAGTAGTTAAAAACTTTGGTAAAGTTCTGGTAAGAGAGATTACCAAGAAATACTGATAGAAGACACAAACACCATTAAAAATGCTTAGAATCTAAAATTCTTCACTAAACTTTAGAGTACTATCTATCAAACTATAGGCTGTAATTCTTTAACAGGCTGTGAAATCAATTTAAAAAAAGGAGTTAATTACAAGCATTTAATATTAATCTGCATAATTAACATTTCAGTTGTTGTGTGGGTATGTGGTATGTCTGCTGGGCTTTAATATAAAATGTACTACTTACTTGGGTTCAAAAGTCTAAAACAGATTAAGGTGTGACAATGATACAAATAACTTTCTGATAGCCTAGAAAAGTGAGATTTAATTGCTTTTATAGAAAACCTTGGATTGTGAGTAACTTACTCTGCAGTGTTACCCAAGGCAAGCAACATTTCTAATAAATTTTAACTTGATAAACGAGCAAGTGATGCCTTGCAATACAAGTAGTACATGACACTAAATGTCACATGATCACAACTGACCCAACAGTTTTGGGTTTTTTTTGAGCCAATAGTTCTTGAAATTCACTTTGATATACAAGTGCTTTGGATTATTAAGTATAGTTCTGGAATCAATTATGCTCGCAAACTAAGGTGTAAGTAAGTGAGTATCAAAAACAACCAAGGTATAGAACTGATATAGAAGCTAAATACCAAGTCAGTAAAAATAAATTATTGGAACAGAATAACAAGAAACAAAGAGTTAACAATTCCCTGCCTGATGGGCAGAGCTTAATGTATGGAATTGTCAAAGCATGATGTACACCTGAAACTAACATTGTTATGTCAACTACAATTTAAAAAAATAAAAATAAATGGCAAACGGGCCACTAGGTGGCTTAGTAGGTTGAATGTCCAAATCTTGGTTTTGGCTCAGATCATGATCTCACAGTTCATTTAGTCTGAGGGGTGCCTGGGAGGCTCAGTCGACTTCGGCTCAGGTCATGATCTCGTGGTTTGTGGGTTTGAGCCCCACATCAGGCTCTTTGTGCTAACAGCTCAGAGCCTGGAGCCTGCTTCAGATTCTGTCTCTCTCTCTCTGCCCTCCCTCACTCTCTATCAAAAAAAATATATATAAAAAACATTAAAAAAAAAATAGTTCATGAATTTTAAGCCCTGTGTTGGCCTCTGTACTGACGGTGTGGAGCCTGCTTGGGATTCTTTGTCTCACTCTCTCTGTGCCTTTTCCCTACTTGTATACTTTTTCTCTCAAAAATAAATAAATAAACATTAAATAAAGTAAGTAAATAAATAAATGGCAAACAAATAGAAAAAAATCCCCATGTAACCTGAAATCAAAAGAATATTCAGCCTTTTGACTTTAAAAATTATGCTAAAAGGTATGATTTACATACATCTCAACACTTCAAGAATTAGATCAGGGTCTGTGGTCAGCTTTTTTATTTCTTCCATATTGGCAACTGTCCAAATTGGGATGAACTGATCACTGTCCATTTGAGATATCAGGTAAAGATCCTTTGATAAGTTTTCTCTGAAAAAAATAAACAGAAGAGTCCTATAAAACAAACAATTCTTAAAAGGTACCTGAAAAGGTGCCCTATTCACTAAGTCTATGAAAACAAAATTATGCTATCAGAAATAATATAGTGAACTATGAAAACAAATAATATACAACAGTCCAAAATTTCTGAATTCCCAAATACATCAGGCCAATAGTTTTGAACATGTTTAGAACTTTATGGAATTATACTGATATGAGAAGGAGCTTAATATTAAACTGAGAAGTACATTACAAAATATTACATACACTGTAGTTCCATCTTATAAACATTTTATCACTGATGTTAGAATATTCATATGGGAAAAAGCATAGCTTCAATCATGAGTTAGACTGTAAAGGATTTAAAATTTCTAGATGTTTGCATTTTTTATTTGAATTTCAGTAATAAATTTAAAACTAAAACAAATTAAAGTTAAAAGATTCTTTAAAACACATTTTAAAAGATATAAATACTTCTTTCTTAGACATAAAATCTTATGTAACAAAATGAAGTAAAATCAAACTCATGTTGTCTTCTTCACATCAGATCTTTGAAGTAGTCTGGTTATATTATAAATAGATGAAAGTCTCTGCTTAAAAGCCGCCTTTTCTCAATGACCCTATTTAAAACAGAAATCATCCAAGCACTCTTGATTCCCCCTTCCCTAGCTTATAGTGCTCTACTTAATTTTCTTCCACAGCACTTATCACTTAACATACTTCTAAGCTATTTATTTATTATGGATTATTTTTGTCTCCTCCAGCCAGAATACAGTTTCCATGAAGGAACTTTCATCATTCAAAATGTGTATTTCTTTAAAGATTTTATTTTTAAGCAAACTCTATACCCAATACAGGGCTCAAACTCACAATCCCAAGATCGAGTCACATGTCTACCAATCGCCAGCCAGGTACCCACAAAATGCATTTCAGTGCCCTACTGCTGGGCAAAGAGTAGGCTCCAACGCCTTTATTATATTCAAGTTTTATTAAAATAAAGTAGTAATTGCTTTTTAAAAATTACAACAGTCAACAGGTTGCTTTGTGGGCAAAAAAGAATAGAGAAGATACCAGTAAAGGTTAAACTCACTTTATCATAAAAGGAGGAACACAGTAATAGCACCTTCATCAAGATATTCTTTAAGAACTTAAAAATAAGACAACTATAAGCAGAATATTTACAGAACTAAGAAGCTGTATCCTAAATCAATTCTGAACTTCAACATGTCTGTTCTTAATAAATCTTGTGTCAAACTCTTAAACAGTATCTTATCAGAAGTCAAATTAATGGATTTAAATCATATGTATGATTTGACCACTCATGAAGAATACCCAGTATGTATTTAATAACAAGTTTCTTGAGCCATAAATGTCAACTGCACAGCTGGTTAGAATGGTATCAGAGTTCTGAGTAGAATGTGGTATATCATGACAAGTCAGGTCTCCTACTGCAGCAACTAAAAAAGACTGGCTAAGTTATAAAACCATGTTTTTGAAGATAAAAGAGAGAAGCTACAATGACAAAATGAAACTCCAGAAAGATGTTCTTTCGTTCCTGAGGGCTTTTGCATATCTGGGACCAGGGGGAAACCAGCAGAGCTTTAAGCAGTTGCACAGGACTGGCACTATGAACTGGAAACTAAAGGAGCTCCTAACATATGACAGATTTCCTTCCATAAGATGTTTTTGAGTTCTAAGGAGGAAGATGGGAGACTGGGAGCCAGCCTGAAAAGGCACCATAATATCTCTGGCTTTGTGGAAATTCCAGTGGAAGGAAGAAACTTGCATCAAACAAAAGACGTCTCCTCCATAAGACATTTGCCAGATTTGGAAGGTTACAGGGTAAAATTAAAAAAAAAAAAAAAAAGTAGTTTTACATACAGAAGTTTTATGACATCTAGGCTGCAAATATATCTACGTAATTGTTATCTGTAAATGAGACTTTTTTTTTTTAATATTTTTATTTATTTCTAGGAGAGAGAGAGATAGAGACAGCGTGAGCAGGGGAGGGTCAGAGAGAGAGGGAGACACAGACTCTGAAACAGGCTCCAGGCTCTGAGCTGGCAGTCAGCACAGAGCCCGATGCGGGGCTCGAACCCATGAACCGTGAGATCATGACCTAAGCGAAAGCCGGACGCCTAACTGACTAAGCCACCCAGGCGCTCCTGTAAATGAGACATTTTGATACATTTCCCTGAAAGAACTCCTTATTTAATAGAAGATACTGGTAACATAAATTCTATGCCCATCCACCTATCTTTCTAAAAGTAACTCTATGGGGCGCCTGGGTGGCTTAGTCGGTTAAGCGTCCGACTTTCGCTTGGGTCATGATCTCACGGTTCGTGGGTTCGAGCCCCGCGTCGGGCTCTGTGCTGACTGCCAGCTCAGAGCCTGGAGCCTGTTTCAGTCTGTGACTCCCTCTCTCTCTGACCCTCCCCTGCTCACGCTGTCTCTCTCTCTCTCTCTCCTAGAAAAAAAAAAAAAGTAAAAGTAACTCTATGGTCAAAGGTGACAAGAGCCAGCTACCAAAAATATAAATTAAGAGATAATCACTTTTTTGAGAACCCTAAACCTGAGTGTATGTTCATAGGAAAACTATCCAATATCCTATCCAAAAGTAATCCAATCCAGGGGCGCTTGTGTGGCTCAGTAGGTTAGGCGTCCAACTTCGGCTCAGGTCATGATCTTGCAGTTCATGGGTTCGAGCCCCGCGTCAGGCTCTGTGCTGACAGCTAGCTCAGAGCCTGGAGCCTGCTTCAGATTCTTTGTCTCCCTCTCTCTCTGACCCTCCCCTGCTCACGCTGCCCCTCTCTCTCTCTCAGAAATAAAACATTAAAAAAAAATTTTTTTTAAAGTAATCCAATCCAGTAATTTAATTATCCTCCTACTAAGACTAGATCCTTTGCATATTCAATTAGAGATTACATCTTTAAATCTAGTTAAGAAATATATTAAATAATAATACCAAAATACATCCCTGAAGGAAATTAAAACCACCATTCTTCCATTCTATTTAATGGGTATTTTACATCTACTACCCAAACAATGCAAAAAATGAGAAACATCAATTAAAAAAAATTAATACTGTACCGGGAGAAACAGAATTCTAATTGTTTCTTCAGACATTCTTTTAGGTCTTCTGTAGAAATTGCTGAATTGCTTTCTCCTGAAGGTAGGAAACAGAGGAAAAAAGTTAATACCAAATTATCATAGGTGGTAAACATTACAAATTGTACTCTGAATAAATCAGAAAGAATGCACAAATTAAAATTCATCAAACTATTATTTTTAGAATTCAGATAGCACAAAGTTTAATTTCTTTCAACCTATCTATTCTTTTTTTTTTTTTTAATTTTTTTTAATGTTTTATTTTATTTCTAGGAGAAAGAGAGACAGGCAGCGTGAGCAGGGGAGGGTCAGAGAGGGAGGGAGTCACAGACTGAAACAGGCTCCAGGCTCTGAGCTGGCAGTCAGCACAGAGCCCGACGCGGGGCTCGAACCCACGAACCGCGAGAACATGACCTAAGCGAAAGTCGGACGCTTAACCGACTAAGCAACCCAGGTGCCCCTCAACCTATCTATTCTTTCTTCAGATAGATTTCAGATCAGCTTAAAAATTATTTATCAAGACATAAACAAAGCACCATTAATACTAAAAGTACTTGGCTATCTTCTGTAAAACACTAGCCTAACTACTTTTGAAATGTGTAACTACTTATTCCTCTAATGAAAGCTCAAAGAACAAAAGTAATGGTAACGGTAATCTAAATTTGAAGGAACTAACTAAACAGTGATACATATCTCTCTCTCTCTCCACATCTGTATTATTGATACTAAATCTGATGTTAGTCAAACTTCTTAAACTTCTATCTTAAAAAAATTACTTTTTTTTTTGTTTTGTTTTATTTATTTCTGAGAGAGAGAGAGGGAGACACAGAATCTGAAGCAAGCTCCAGGCTCTGAGCTAGCTGTCAACAACAGAGCCCGACACAGGGCTCGAACCCACAAACCGTGAGATCATGACCTGAACCAAAGCTGGATGCTTAACCAACTGAGCCACCCAGGCGCCCCAATACTCTTTTCTTTTCATTCCTAGATTTTAGAGCACTATATCTTCATAAAAATATTTAAACACTCAAACATCCAAAGTTTCAGATCAATTCTCTAATGGCCTCCTATGCTGTATATTATTTAAACCCAGAACGAGACTTTTTACTGTTGTTGTTTTTTTCCCCAGAACACAAGCTTGTAAAACCATCACTCTTTCATTAGAATCTTACAAAAACCATTAGACTCAAAGCATGTAATTGGTCATCTTCTTAAAAGCATTAGTGATTAGATTAATTTCCTTTAAAGATACAGACAACAGAATGTGCATAAAGACAAATTTTGTGCATGATTTTACCACTACCTTGTCTTACTAGTCATAATTCAAAGTGATATTAGATTAACTTCATTAAAAATAAATATAAGGGGTGCTTGGGTGGCTCAGTCAGTCAAGTGTCCCAACACTTGATCTCGGCTCAGGTCACGTCTCACAGTTCTTTAATTCGAGCCCCACATCAGGCACCTCGCTTGGGATTCTCTCTCTGTTCCTCCCTTGCTTGTGCTCTTTCTCTCTCAAAATAAAATTATTAAAAACAAAAAAGACTGTGAGAAGAAGCATTCTATTTCCAGGGCACCTGGGTGGCTCAGTCGGTTAAGCGTCTAATTTCAGCTCAGGTCATGATCTCACAGTTCACAAGTTCTAACCCCACATCAAGCTCTGTGCTGACAGCTCAGAGCCTGGAGCCTTCTGATTCTGTGTCTCCCTCTCTCTCTGCTCTTCCCCTGCTCATATTCTGTCTCTCTCTCTCACAAAAATAAATAAAGCACTTAAAAAAAAAAAAGCATTCTATTTCCATGTATATGCAATCCTTCCAATACAAAATCCAACCACCCAAATGTGCTAGCTAAATAAGCAAGAACTTCATTTAACATTTCAGTGTCATTATAGCAAACTTATTAAAATACCAACTGGTTGCCACATTACTTAAACCAACTTTACACAGGGAGAAGAACCTACCACCTTAAAATATTATATGGAAATATCACCCATGCTACTTTAGGTATCAACTTACAAGCTGACAAAACTTAGAAATCTAGTCAAAATGTTTATAATAAATAAGGAAATTGAGGACAAAGGTTTGTTTACCTTGACTGAGGTCAAAGAACTAAGCAGCAATAGACAAGAGTATTCCCTATTACATTTATTTTCCAAAGAGATTCTTTAAATCAGAAAAATTAAGTTAGGTAGTTGGGGTCTATGGTCCATTTTTAGTTTCTTTTAAATCTCATCCATTTTAAATTGAGGCAACTACTAAACCCATGCTAGTTTTATAAATGTAAAAAAACATATTTCACAAGTTGAACTGGGGTAGAACCGTCATTTTCTCAAAATTAATCCCTGCAATTTCACATTTATAAATGCATTTCACACTGAAAAAAGTAATGGGAAAATTGACAGAACTTGCACTGATCTCAACTAATAGACAAGAAACTTGGGACTCTGAAAAACTATAATTGAGGTCTCTTTATTTTTTTTTTTTAATGTTTTATTTCTAGGAGAGAGAGAGAGACAGCGCGAGCAGGGGAGGGTCAGAGAGAGAGAGAGACACAGAATCCGAAACAGGCTCCAGGCTCTGAGCTGGCAGTCAGCACAGAGCCCGACGCGGGGCTCGAACCCACTAACCGTGAGATCATGATCTAAGCGAAAGTCGGACGCTTAACCGACTAAGCCACCCAGGCGCCCCAATTGAGGACTCTTTTAACTATATTGACTATCTTCCCCTTTTATCTTTAATTTCACACTCTCCTAAATAGGAGCTTTTCTTTAAACTTTCTTTTGAATTACAATTTTCAGGGACACCTGGGTGGCTCGGTTGGTAAAGCATGACTTCCCCTCAGGTCATGATCTCATAGCTCGTGAGTTCAAGCCCCAATTCAGGCTCTGTGCTGACAGATCAGAGACCAGAGCTGCTTCTGATTCTGCATCCCCCTTCTCTGCACCTCCCCAGCTCATGCTGTTCTCTCTCAAAAACAAATTTTGAAAAATTAATAATAAATTGTAATTTTCATGTCTGCCCATTTGAAAAGTTATTTATAAAAATTACGTAACATTTCATTAACATACAGTTCTTTTCAAATAAAACAAATTGATCAATGCCATAGGTTTATTAGAACAATGATAAACTATAAGGGGAAAAAAACACTAGTTTATTGTATACTCATTTTACCAATAAAAGCATAAAGTTTACCAGGAATGTCATATATTTGGTAACTCAGATCTTCTGGCCCTAAAATCATTCCATCGGTTGATTCTTCAATGCCTATAGTATTTCTGGTGGTTTCACAAGATGAATACATTACTTCGTATTCCTTACACATATCATCTGAAAGTTCTGTATTACCTGTATTAAAGAAAATATACTGAAAGTAAACAGAAATTCCTTAAATCTCTTCTTTAGGAACTGTGGATGCTATGTGTTTTATAATAAGATTGTAAAGAATTCTACCAGTTGGGAAATGTCCACATGGTTTTAATAAGAATTCTCCAAGGGAGGTAAGTTTTGACCCTTATGGACAAGCTAAAATGATTAATAGTTAAAACTCATATAGCACTAATTATGTATCAGACAGCTTCATGCACTTTATTCACTTAGTTCTCAGAAAATCTGATGCCAAAAGTATTATTGTTTTACAGATGAAGGAAACAAGCACAGAGCAGATAAGTCATTTACTCAAAGTAAAACAGTAAGTAAATAGCATTGCCAATGATGGTATTATCAAAATTCATTTATAAATACCATATCATAAGTGGGTTAAATGCTAGACCCAAAGACACAGCTACTATTTGAATTAGTGACAATCCATTCATACTAAAAATAACTGTGTACAAACTAATGTTAAACATTTATAAATATATTTAATCAAATAACTAATTAAAAGATGTACCCCAAAGTTCTCTAAACTGGTTTGACCTTATGTTTAACCAAAATATGATCTGTTCTGACAAAATATTTAGGACTTACCCTCAGAATGAGACCCTGATGGTGCTGCTGTTTCATGCCAAGAGCTTTCAGTTCCATGAGTTACTGGAGTGGCATCAGTATTTCCAGGAGGAATTTCTTGCCATACTTTGGCATTAGGATTTAAACCAGTTCCTTTAGACGTTACCTGCTAAATAATCAAAGGATATATTTGTAAAGTTTAAAAGTCAATGTATTAAAATTCCAATTTTAGATAATGGACTTGTCTATTTTTTTTTAATCTTTATTTATTTTGAGAGAGAAAAAAGACAGAGTGTGGGTGGGGGAGGGGCAGAGAGAGGGGGAGACACATATCCAAAGTAGGCTCTAGGCTCTGAGCTGTCAGCAGAGAGTCCAGTGCAGGGCTCAAACTCAAGAACTGGGAGATCATTACCTGAGCTGAAGGCAGATGCTTAACTGACTGAGCCACCCAGTCACCCCTTTAACAGACATTTCTATTACTTAAATGTGAAGGAAACCCCAATCATATTAAGTAATTTAATAGTATTAAATAATATTTTAAAGATTTGGGTTCAACTTAACAATAAATCTTTTTAAATAGACTTGAAATGTAGATGTATTAAATTTAGCTACTTATACAATAAAAAAATATATCTCTGAACAATTATTATTTTTTTTAAATGTTTTATTTATTTCTAGGAGAGAGAGAGAGCGTGAGAGCAGGGGAGGGTCAGAGAGAGAGGGAGTCACAGACTGAAACAGGCTCCAGGCTCCGAGCTGGCAGTCAGCACAGAGCCCGACGCGGCTCGAACCCACGAACCGCGAGATCATGACCTAAGCGAAAGTCGGACGCTTAACCGACTAAGCCACCCAGGCGCCCCTATCTCTGAACAATTAATACAGAAATGCTGCTTTACTCCAATCTACTTGCTTATGTCATAAATTTCCTCAAACTATTAACCTATCTTTGGCATTATTCTTATGTATTTACAGCAAATTTCTTAGTTATCTAGAACAATTTTCCCAAAGTATATAATTCTTGTTGCCATCTATACTGTGATAGAGATCTGTGACTCTGAACAATTCTAACATTTGGAAATTTTTCCCAAGACAAAAACAGCAATCTGGGGTGTCTGACTGGCTGAATCAGTAAGGCATGCAACTCTTGATCTTGAAGTTGTGAGTTGGAGCCCCATACTGGGTGTAGAGATCACTTAAAAATAATATCCTGGGGGGCACGTGAGTGGCTCAGCTGGTTAAGCGTCCAACTCTTGATTTTGGCTCAGGTCAAGATCCCACAGTTCATGACATAAAATTGCAACAACAAAAAAACTAAAAATAGGGGAGCCTGGGTGGTTCACTGAGTTGAACATCCAACTTTGGCTTCATGATCTCTCAGTTTGTGAATGTGAGCCTTGCACTGGGTTCTCTGTTGTCAGGACGGAGTATGCTTTGGATCCTCTGCCCGCCCCACACTTCTGTCCCTCCCTGCCCGTGCTCTCTCTCAAAAATAATGAACATTAAAAAAAAAAAAAAAAAAAACCCGAAGGACTAAGAAAATAAAATTCTAGAAAAAATATACATATACGCACACAAGTAAGAAAATACCATTTACCTACCTATTAGATTAGCAAAGTACTTAAAAATAATTTCCACATTAGCCATAAAATTTGCAAACTCATTCTTTACTGGAGATTGTATAAAATGGTGCACTGATATTCTATTAGCATTATTTGTAAGAGTCAACAAATGGAAATAACCCAGTGAAACAAACCAGGAAAAGGGAAATTATGATACTCTTCCTAGGTAAAGTGTTGCACAACCATTCAAAATTATAGAGATACATGGCCATTATTTTATAAAATCTAAAGGGGCTATATATTAAACTATGACACCAAATACTCTAAGATTTATTCCAATTTCCAGAGAAGTTACAATGTGCAACAATGTGCATCCTAGGGTTGACCAAATATGAAAATGTCAAAATGGAAAATGCTTTCACAAAATGAAGTGATAAAAACCATAATCACCATAATAACAAAAGCAAAATGTTAAGCAATTCTATAGGCTAGAATTAGTACTTCTACTAATATCTCCCTTTTACAGGTAACCTAATATAGGAGAAATTATATATCCAACTAAAGACATACAGAAATTAAATATGAAGTTACTATTAACCACAAATGATTACAATTCATAGATTATTACAATTGCAATAAGTGCCTAAACATAGATTTGGGCTAGAGGGGAACATGATCTGCTACAATATTCAGATCAGGGTTTTTCTTCCCCTTACAAAGCATTCCATTAAAATACTACCTTAAAGTTCAATTATAAAAGATAAAAAATTTAAAAAACATTTTTCAAATCAAAGCATAAAAGGTACAGTGTCTAATACATTAACCAAAGACTATTTTATCAGACTATTTTATACATTTTATGCCTGTATATATGTAATATATCCTATTATTTTAGTTTTATATCAGTCAATATTTATTTACATAAATGCTGATGAAAATCTTTGAACATCATTCTTTCCTTTTCTCCTGAAGACATCATTCAGAAAAAAAAATTTTTTTGTAGGGAACTCATTAACTTGTGGGTTCCCTGAAAATATTTTCTTAAATGTTTATGTATTTTTGAGAGGGAGGAAGGGGCAGAGAGATTGGGAGACAGTCTGAAACAGGCTCCAGGCTGAGCTGTCACATTGAGCTCAACGTGGGGCTTGAGCCCATGAACTACAGTACCATGACCTGAGCCCAATATCACGACCTGAGCCGAAGACGGATGCCCAACCGAGCCACCCAGGCACCCCTCTCTGAAAATATTTTTACTCTCTACTTCTGCTACATAAAGAATTATTTTCTTTTCTTTTTTTCATATAAAGAATTCTTACTAGGTATCCCTTTAATTTTCAACATGGTTTTTTTGGTAACAATTTGTATGAATTTTAGCTCTTACTTTGCAAAAAGAGTATCTGTGATTAGAATTATTAGAGAAGACCTCTGCCTCACCAATCCAGAGTCACAGCTAAAACTGACAAGTTTCTTTTTCTCTGGGAAAGCTCATTCTTTCCCACTTAGTTTATCATGTGTCCTATCTCTAAGCACTGCCAATTAAAACCAAAACTCTAGGCCAATAAGAACTAACATGCATTAAGAGCAGCTCCTGCATTTATGACCTGCTTACCTCTTTCAACAAGTACTTTTTAATTACTTTTGATCTGAAGACTTCATTTGCCTTCTTGCCAACTTAAAGCACTGTTTAAAAAAAAAAATAACTTTTTTGGGGGTGTCTGGGTGGCTCAGTCAGTTAAGTGTCCAACTCTTGATTTCAGCTCAGGTCATGATCAAGCCCCTGGTTGGGCTCTGTGCTGATAGAGCAGAGCCTTGCTAGGGATCCACCCCCCCCACACACACACATACTTGTGCTCTTTCTCAAAAATAAATAAACTTAGGGGGGAAAAAAAAACTTAAAAAAAAAAAAAAACGTATCAACCAACACTGCCAGTTGTTTTCCAGACTATCTAGTTTATAATTATTTCTTTAAAAAAGAAGTATCAGGGCGCCTGGGTGGCTCAGTTGGTTAAGCGTCCGACTTCAGCTCGGGTCATGATCTCACAGTTCGTGTGTTCAAGTCCTGCATCAGGCTCTGTGATGACAGCTAGCTCAGAGACCGGAGCCGGTCTTCAGATTCTGTAACTCCCTCTCTCTCTGACCCTCCCCTTCTCATGCTGTCTCCCTCTCTCTCTCTCTCTCTCTAAAATAAATAAAAACATTAAAAAAAAGAAATATCAATATTGTCTTAATAAAGCTAAATTCAGAGTCATTCCAACAACTGAAAGTGTGGTATAACAACAAAAAATTTAACTTTATCTATCATCCAGTAATTATCCAATTACTGGCCCCAGTTTTTCATTTTATTCATTTATTTATTCAAAAAAATTTTTACTGTTGATTTTTGAGAGAGACAGAGCACAAGTGGGGAGGGGCAGAGAGGGAGACAGAGAATCTGAAGCAGGCTCTAGGCTCTGAGCTGTCAGCACAGAGCCTGACATGGGGCTTGAACTCACAGACCACAAGATCATGACCTGAGCTGATGTTAGACACTTAACTGACTGGGCCACCCAGGCGCCCCTCCAGTGTTTTCATTTTTAAAGGCATAATGCCTACTCCACCAAAACTCCTTAAAGTTTCTCTACACATCTTGGGCACCTAACCTCATTTCTTTTGGTCATCACTTCTTCTTTCCCTCTTATTATTTGCATGCATCTCTATTTTGTTAACCACTATAATCATCTATTTAAATATGTGTTCCAGAGCTAAGCAGTAGGCTCGAGAAAGGCAGAAACTAGGTCTTCCTGTTCTATTTCATTCAGCTACTAACACAAACGAGGCTGAAAGTACACCTTCAACTGTCTCTTTGAATGAAATAGAGGCATATGTGCAAAAAAAGAATTTTTAGCTACTTATTCCTCTTCAGAGGTGCTACAAGATCAGAGTTGATATAATTTCTCTTTTCATTTTTTTAAAATGTGGACTGAGCTTAAAATGGAAGTCTAATTTTTAAATTTTTTTTTGTTTATTTCTGAGAAAGAGAGACACACAAAGTGTGAGTAGGGGAGAGACAGAGAGAGAGAGGGAGACCAGAATCCGAAGCAGGCTCCAGGCTCTGAGCTGCTGGCACAGAGCCTGACATGGGGTTTGAACTCGTGAACTGTGAGATCATGACCTGAGCCCAAGTTGGACGCCCAATTAACTAAGCCATCCAGGCACCCCTCTAATTTTTTTTAGGTTTATTTATTTTGAGAGAGATGGAAACAGCACAAATGAGGGAGGAGTAGGGGTAGAGGGGGTTGGGAGAGAGATAATCCCAAGCAGGCACCCTGCTGCCAGCACAGAGCCTGACAGTGGGCTGGAATCCATGAAACCATGAATTCATGACCTGAGCTGAAACCAAGAGTCAGACACCCGACTGAGCCACCAGGCGCCCCTAAAATGGAAGTCTAAAGTTGAAGTGCTGCTTGGCTTTTGGTTTCAGGGTTGCTAAAAGCTTTTACAATAGCATTGAAACCAGTAACAAAATGCTAAACCATGCAAGAGAGCAAAAACATCTCTGAAGTAGTACCATTTGAATAATCATAGCAACGTCTTAGATATTAATTCACAATACTACCTCATATAATAATTAGCTCAAGGAGGAAACTAACTAGTTTTCTTTTTGCACTAGGCAACCAGCCTCTCCCCCACCTGAGGTACCAAAGTATTATTTTAAAAACTTGAAGCTGCAATTTTAGAAAGCAACTCATGTTTACATTTGCCAGTACATAGACACGTGAACAATGACTGCTGTACCAAAAGTATCTTATCAAGGATTTTTTATCAATCAATATTTAGAATCCACTCTAGATAAATTAACAGAAAGGTAATTTATTAAAGAATAGTGTCACTGTCACATTATGCCACTGAAAGGGCTGAAAAAACAGATGCAAAGGTAACGTCACCCAAAATAATGCGGCAGAGGTGGCCTTGAGTAAGGAAATCACTATCCCTGCTACCCCAAATACTAAATGTCTAAATTCACATCTATTACCACTGCCAGGACCAAAGTCACTTCTTCATTAGGAACTCAACCCCCACTTAAAGCTGACCACCTCTACTGCCACTCCCTCCTGCAAAATCAAAGTTATGAACAGAACCCTCATTTCATTACACTGTGTATTTTTTCAAGCAAAAGTGATCTATCTACTAGTGGCTCTTAATTTAAGATGCATCCATCTAATTATAAGAGCATCTGGGAATTAGAGTAATGACAAGTATATACACTGAAGAGACTTGACTCCTAATATGGGCATTTCTACAAATACAGAAAGCTACTCAAACCGGGGGCCCCAAATATGACAAATATTCACTATAAAAGGTTAAAGCTAACTTTAAAATACAAAATGTATTATACTATGTATACTTAATTTATAAATAAGTACCCAAATACTGTGGGATTATGACAAAAATTTGCCTTTTACTGATGGAATGCACTTTTTAGATTTTAAGGTTTTATTTTAATACAGTGTTTTATCAATTTCAGGTGTACAGTATAGTGATTCAACAATCCTATACATTCTCAGTGCTTGTGTTAAGTGTACTCTTTATTCCCTATCACCTGTTTCACCCACTTCCCCCCCCCCACCTTCCCTTTGGCAACCATGTTTGTTCTCTATATTTAGACTAATAACGTGAACAGAATTTGTGACCATGAAGTTTCAATGTTTCATATGACATTTTGTAATCACAAGTGTTTAAAAATATTCAAACGAATCATTCCTAGGTGATAGGAGAAATTGACAAAATCAAGGAAACAAAAATGACAGACTATCTTATGAGAGATTTTAGATGTTGCTATATTTTTTTCAGAAATCAGTTTCTTCTTTGGAGAAGAAACAGAATTACTCAAAGGTCAAACATGGAAGGGTTCCCAATTTAGTCAAACATGTTATTATAACCTCCATGTAGCTAAAGACATAAATATAAAGAGTGACATGTCCCTATGTGTTTAACACAATTCAAAGAAATATATTATGCTCAGTGCGCGCCTAATAGTCAAGAGCCCAACTTCTGCTCAGATCATGATCTCAACAGTTTTCCAAGTTTGATTGAGCCTCTCAATGGGCTCTCTAGTGTCAGCGCAGATCCGGCTTCTGACTCTCTGTCTGTCTCTCTCTCAAAATAGACAGACAGATAGACTGAAATCTATCAAGTTCCAAAGCAATGAGGTTAGATTTTAAACAGAGTTTAAAAACCAAATGCTTTTCGGTGCAGGTGGTGATGAAAAGAGCCCACCTCACTTCAGAGGCCAGAAGAGACTGAGATCAGGGGTCAGAGTCAGGAGTGATGGGGCTGTTGCCCAGATGGTGCCAAGAAATTCCTGGTAAGCTCCCACTCAGGTGATGTGCACCACACAGCAATTAATATTTGATACTGAGAAAGAAATCTTTTCCTTCTGTTACTGAAAACTCAGTGCTTGGCAGGATTGTGTTGGCACAATGGCCATTACCTGCCTTCTACTCACCTCCTGGAATACCTGAGCTTCCTACCTTCTAAGACATTGTTTGCCCATGCAAAGTCCATATCCCAAGCATGTGAGAATAGAAAAAATCAATTCAGTAACTAAAGGATCAGAGCCCTTTTCTGCAAACTTGGGTGTCAGCCAGGACATGAAAGCCTGATGCCTTCCTGCCCTGACTGAAATCAGGATACAGGGCTTTGGCGAAAAAGGCTCCCAAGTGTTGCTAGTGAATGTTCCCCTTCCACCTGGTCCACTGAGATTTCTTATTCCAAGGACACCAAGCTTGCCCAAGGAAAACGGGATGCACTGTTTCATTACGCATTTAATAATCAATCAAAATTAATTAGATACCTTTCAGCAGCATACTATCCATAAATCTGATGTGTCTCTTGCTAATGATGTCAAGAATAATCAAAGTGTGAAGCTGTGGCATGCAGACAGCAGTACTCTGGGAATAGTTATCTTTTTGCCAGCCTACTTAAGAGTATACACTCTGAAAGCTCTTAATGTACACAAAAACACATATATAAGGATGGATACTGCAGCTCTGATCCCATAAGTGTTAAGGCTAAGAACAAATATAAATATCTATCTATATGTAAATGGTTCAATAAAGTGCAGTATACTTTTAACATGAATACTATACATTAAAAAAAAAAAAGATAGCCCTGCAGACACTAACATGGAAAGTGCTCCACTGTTCATTGGAAACAAAAATCAAGTTGCAAGCCAAGCATTCTGTTTTATCATTTATGTTAACAAACACAAAATCACAGTATAAATATGTAAGTTATATAAAAACAGAAAAGGTCAAAAGGTTGTAACACCAACAATTAACAATTGAGCTATAAATTACTAAGATTTATGAAACAGGGAAAAGGACAAGCAGGAATAGTTAACCACAAAATTTCATTTTTACATATTGAACTACTTAATGCCATTTTGACAAGTATAAAAGGAAACAAGCAGTTCACTACTGTAATTCATAGTTTTTCTAAGAGTCAGCAATGTTTATCAAAAGCCTTAAAAATATACATTCTTTTAAAAATAGAATTACCATATGATCCAGTAATTCCACTACTGGGTATTTACCCAAAGAAAAAGAAAACACTATTATGAAAGATGCATGCACTCCTATGTTTACTGCAGCACTATCTACAATAAACTTTATTAGCTACCCTGTCTGTGATATTGCCATAGTAGCCCAAATGAACTAAGACACCAACTACAGAGGATTTGTTCAAAAACTGTAGTCCAGCCATAAAAAGACTATCCCAGAGCCTTAAAATCAGATTGTATATAAAACTGGTGAAATATAAATAAGTTCTGTGGACTGTACCAATATCAATTTGCTGGCCATTTACATCATACTATAGTTATGGCAAGGCGTTACTATTTGGAGAAACTGGGTTTAAAAGCATGTGAAAGCACCCTGTAAGTTTTTTGGGCAACTTGTGAATCCACAATATTCCAAAATAAAATTTTTATAAATGGGGGAAATATTGTAGAAGGCACTGAAAATGTTCATAGAAACTTAGGGAGAAAAAAGCAAGTTGCTACCTTATTAAAGAAATTTTGAATTTTGTGAAATAATGCACAAGCACAGAAAAGAATGGAGAGACTAAAAGTCAATGTTATGAGTGATTATCTCTGAGCAGTAGCATTTTAATTTTCATATTTCTGCTTTTCTGTATTTTCCTACATGTAACATCTACTGCTTTTACAATAGGTAAATAGATAATGAAACACTGAACACCTAAATTAAAAGAAACATCAACTGGGAAAATCATTCTAGGCAAGTGACATAAAAGACCATTGTCTTCAAAGAAGATAAGAGAAGTATACAAACAGGCAAAAGGACAATTCACAGCTAATAAACATGGAAGAACATTCAATCACACTAGTCACTGAAAACATGCAAAATAAATCAATTATTTCATTTTAATCCAAATGGTGAGTTTTTATAAATTAGAATGCCCGATGCTGACAAAGATAGAGTAACCTGGGCAACAGTATAAACTGTCCTTGCTGTCCTTGGGGCGCCTGAGTGGCTCAGTAGGTTAAGCATCCGACTTCAGCTCAGGTCATGATCTCATGGTTCTGGGTTCAAGCCCCGCATCGGGCTCTGTGCTGACAGCTAGCTCAGAGCCTGGAGCCTGTTTCAGATTCTGTGTCTCCCTCTCTCTCTGACCCTCCCCTGCTCACACTGTCTCTCTCTCTCTCCTAGAAATAAATAAAAATATTAAAAAAAAAACCTGGAAACTGAAAACGTCCAACAAAAAAAGTTGATGTGTTCTTCTAGGACAAATAGTCTTTAAAACAACACAAAAATGAATCTGACGAGACAGTTAACTACTTATTTTTTATTTAAATTCTTGAATAACAATGTTTGGTTAATTTTGTCTAAGGTTTAATAAGGAACTCCATCGAAGTCCTTACCTCTTACACAGAACTAGAAGCAAGTCCCTAAGCTACAGAGTCACATAAAACATCTATCAAAGGATATAAACTATACAAGTGCACTCTGAAACTATAACTATCTGCCAAAATCACCACAAAAATATTCAAACTGTCAATCCATAAAACTGACAGAAAAATCACCACCTCTATTTCTAAGCAATATATGTCATCACCAAACAAGCCTAAAGTGGTCTTCATAATTGGTCCATTTTATGCCATTTTATTTATCCTATGTGGGTGGGGAGAGACATAAATGAAGGGAAAAATCAGAGACATTAGGGAAAAATCAGAGACATTAAGTTCAGGACAAAATGATGCCTTCTGTTCATAAAAGCAGTTTTAAGGTAACAGAACACAAGTCAGGAAAAAGTCATCATGAATATGCTAAAACCATCTCTTTGGTCATACATAACTATTTGCTTCACTTACCTATTTACTATAAGAAACAGAAATTCCAAGTCACTTAATCCTACAAATGCTAAAAAACAAAGTGTATAAATTGATTTATACACAATAAGATGTATAAATTTGCCTCACGGCAAATCAATCATCCAGGTTTAATTTTTTTGTCTCTACTATTGAGAGGACCACTAAATTACAAGTACTTTAAAAAAAAAAAAAAAAAGACACAAAACACCTGTCCTTTCATCCAGCATAAACCTCAGGGTCCTACTAAAAGATGGTTAGGGGTATTTCATGGAAAACAAAAATGGAAAATTAAAATGGGAATTTTTCACCCATTCTGACAGAGAAGAATAACAACTAACATTTATGGAACACTCAATTCATCGTCAAAACAAATTCAATTAAATACTTTTATGATCCACATTTTGTAGATAAGAAAAAAACTACTTTACTAAAGGTAATCTGCCCAATGCTGCAAAGCTAATAAAGCAGAGGCAGGATTTGAACCTAGGCAGCAGGGAGAGTCTGCCAATACATTTTTATAGCAGCTCTTAGCCACTACACTACAGTTAGTTACCTCAGAGAAAACTTTAAGACAACCAGTTATATACTATTTAAGGAATATAATAAATCTTCTCACCAAGCTAAATGGTCCCTGTTGAGTTCTGCCTAGAGTAGCTAATAATCCAGAAAATATGGATACACCACGAGTTTAATAGGGTTCCAAGGGTTTGCAGAAGTCAATGCAGCTGTGCACTAATTTCTATCTCAAGGCCAAGGTAATCTTCTATCCTAGGGCCACAGTTAATTTTCAGTTTAAAAAAAAAAAGTAATATTCATGGCAGTTTATGCAATAAAATGTATCCTCTATCACAAAATACTTTTCTTTATCTGAATGATTTTGTCAGCAAGCTCCACAATGGTAGTGACTTTGTGTAAGGTAAACCAGTAAACTGCTCTCTAGCACCTTCAACAATGATTAGCACACAGGAGGCCAACAAATAACATTTACTGAATCAACGGATGAATAAATGTTGTATGAGTGTTTCTCAAATTTTACTGTACATAAGAATCATCTACGGATCTTGCATTTTATAATGCATTCTGATTCAGCACTTCGGGGACAGGGACTGAGAGTATTCTAACAAGCCCCTGGATAAATAAGTTTGCTGCTGGTCTACGGCTCACATTTTGAATGAAAAGGTAACTGGACCATCCTAAGTCACTTTCCCTAAGCTCTTCAGGTAGTCAAGAATCAGGATTCACATACTCTCCACTGTGGAAGAAAACCCAAAGCTTAATCATCAGTAAAGCTATAACTGCTGATCCTCTAGTCTCAGAGGGAAATTTAAGATTTATATACCCCAATTCTCACTACATCTCAGTCAGATGGCATCTGCTGATTGTAAACAAAAAACAAAACAGCCTTCCACAGATTAGTGGCCTAGCTTTTGGGAGGTCATGGATTACTTTGAGAATATAATCAAACTACAGACTTCTCCCTAGAAAGTTCTATATAGGAGATTCATGAACTAACCTTTTTAAAGAATAGGAACTCTATTGATATTTAGCATTTAAATAATTTCTTTTTTAATGTTAGAGTGAGAAACTGCACATGTGCACAGGGGGAAGAGGGGAAAAAGCAGATGAAAGGAGACAAAGAATCTTAAGCAAACTCCACATTCAGCAAGGATCCCTATATGGGGCTAGACTCTATGACCCTAGGACCATAACCTGAGCCGAAATCCAGAGTCTGATGCTCTGGGCCATCCAGGCACCCCAGCATTTAAATAATTTAAACAGTCCTCGACATACTGGGCCATTTTACTTCAAACTGTCATCTGATAAAGCCAATGGTTAACTACACAAATGAAATTTTTAAAATCTTCCAACTTTAACTATCAATATTAAATTATCAAAATAACCCTTTTCAGGAGCACCTGGCTCAGTCAGTTAGGTGTCAGACTTCATTCAGCTCAGGTCATGATCTCACGGTTCGTGAGTTCAAGCCCCATGTGTGGCTCTGTGCTGACAGCTCAGAGCCTGAAGCCTGCTTGGGATTCTGGGTCTCCCTCTCTCTCTGCCCCTTCCCTCACTTGTGCACGCTCTCTCAAAAATAAATAAACATTTTAAAAAATTAAAAATAAAAAACAATCCTTTTCAGAAACGTGTAGAGTCAAGTCAGCAGTCTGTTATTTTCAAATGAAAACAACCAGAAAGCCGAGATGAGACTTCCCTTTCATAAGTGTATATGAAAGCAGCAGCTCACATGTAATGCTTATTATGCACCAGATACTGTAAGTACTTTACATTAACTGTCAATCTTAACAACCTTATGTGATATGTTAACATTATGATCATATATTACTCCTATCCTCAATTTATACATAAGAAAATGGAGAAACAGGTGAAATAACTCGCTTACGGTCATAAAACTAGAAAGGGGTAGAGCCTGAACAGAGCCTGTCCCCAGTGCACTGTTCTTAACCTACTCTTTTATGCAACCCTATAGATAAATGTATCTTATTATTATTAACCACTGCCCTTGTTTTTTTCTTCATCTAGCTCAAAAGGCTAAAATAATCCTGTATTTCTCTTACCTTGCTTAACTGCAAATTTTTGTAAATCCTACAAATTTACATTTCTCACAGCCAATTCAACAACAAATATTTTAGTATCAACTTAAGTGCACTATAGTAGTGATATGGGATCGCTTTTCAGCCTTTTGGCTTAGATCAAGTATATAGTAGTGATATGGGAGGGGGGAACTGCCAGTTAGGCACACAGTGAATTCCTGGTCTCTTCTGAAAAATTAAAAGTTACACAAATCAGGACGCTCTTGAGAATGAAACAGTGTAGGACATTTGTTCCAGTAAGCAGGTGTATGCTGTACTATTTAGGGCAAAATGGGAGGTATGATCACACTATTTTATAGTTTGCAGTAACTAATAGGATGAAATACTGACCAGCTATGTACAACACAAACCCTGGATTACTCCTGACTTTTCTGCTTTGACACAGAAAATGCTTTTCTCTTGCCTCAACAATATATGAACCAAACAAAACCTAACTTCTCATCCTCAGAGTCTGGTTTTAAGCCTACAGTTCATATCCTACCTCTAGTAATATTCACCTAAAGTGCTCCTCTGTCTTTGGTTTAGAGTCAGTCATTTATAAATACAGAGTTATTTCCTGAACTACAGTTTGGCTTAAAAACGTGGCTCTTGGGGCGCCTGGGTGGCTCAGTTGGTTGGGTGTCTGACTTCCACTCAGGTCATGATCTCACGACTCGTGGGTTCGAGCCCTGCATCAGGCTCTGTGCTGACAGCTAGCTCAGAGCCTGGAGCCTGCTTCAAATTCTCTGTCTCACTCTCTCTCTGACCCTCCCTTGCTTACCCTGTCTCTCTCTCTCAAAAATAAATAAAACATTAAAAAAAATTTTTTTTTAACTGTGGCTCTGTTACAAGGTAACAGACAAGAAAAGACACATGGGTATGTGACATTCAAAAGTTTCTTTTTCTGACATTTACCTATACTTGTACATTAGAAAAAATTTTCTTTCTAAAGAGTAAATATAGGGGCGCCTGGGTGGCTTAGTTGGTTAAGCATCCGACTTTCACTTAGGTCATGATCTTGCGGTTCGTGGGTTCGGGCCCCGCGTCGGGCTCTGTGCTGACTGCCAGCTCAGAGCCTGGAGCCTGTTTCAGTCTGTGACTCCCTCTCTCTCTGACCCTCCCCAGCTCACGCTCTCTCTCTCTCTGTCTCCTAGAAATAAAATAAAATAAAATAAATAAATAAATAAATAAATAAAATAAAAGAGGAAATATAAATCATTTATTTGCATTTTATCATTTGATTCCTTTAAATTTTGCATATAAATTAGTCTGTATTTTAACATACTACAAACTTCATTCTTGTATTAAAACTAAACGCCCAATAGTATACTCTTAAACCATAAAAAATTTAAGACAATTAGTGTTTGGCTTACTTACCCAGAATCAGGGTAAATTAGTAACACAGTTGGAATTAGAAATCAAAAAGGTATCTCTTTTTTAAAGGTATACATCTCTCTTTTTCTTTTAATGTTTATTCACTACTGAGAGAGAGAGAAAGAGAGAGAGAGAGAGAAACAGAGCCTTGGAAGGGGAGGGGCAGAGACAGAGGAAGACAAGACGTGGGGCTCAAACTTGTGAACTGCGAGATCATGACCTGAGCAGAAGTGAAGATGCTCAACGGAATGAGCCACCCAGGGGCCCCTAAAGGTATACATCTCTTAAGTCAGTTTTTGCAGTTACCAGTGCCATTATCATGTAGTTTTAATAAATTTTCCAAAAATGTTCAACAACTCAAACACAAATTTCAGTAGTTTTGGAAGCCTACTACTTATATACTGGACAATTTACATCACAATAGAGTTGCTATGATGATCAAATGATAGTTGTGGGTCAAGCCCATCTCTAGACTGTGTTACAAGGCTTAACACATAAACACCATAGACACTACCTGAATTTGTCAGAAAAGATTACTATTCCCAAATTACAGATAGGAACTTGAGATTCCCAAAAGTTGTCACTTATCTAAGATCATACAACTAACATTTGAACCTAGGATTCCAAAACCCTTACATAAAAATCACAGGGTATAACACAAAAGTTTACAAGACCTTCAAGCCTGGAAACCTCCCTCAAGAATTAAACGTTAAAGAAAACAAAATTTAAGCAAAACACAAATATAGAAACAATAAAATAAAATGCTATGAACACCTTCAGAACTTAAGAGTCATTTTCCATGTTCACTTAAGGATCTTCAAAGAGGAGGTAAAAATCTTTTTTTATGACTTCACAATGATAGCTGGATTACAGTTTCTCAACTTCCTCTACTTTCTGCTCCTCTGCAATACACACTCAGACCCCATTTCAACCACACAGTCAAACTTTTTTTAAAAATTTATTTGAGAAAGAGAGAGAGAGAGAGAGCGCACACACGCTAGAGAGCAAGCGCACACGCTTGAGCAGAGAAGGGGGAGACATGGGGGGTGGAGAGAGAAAGAATACCAAGTAGGCTCTGCCCTGTCAACACAGAGCCTGACTCAGGACTCGAACTCACTCATGAGCAGTGAAATCATGACCTGAGCTCAAATCAAGACTCAGATGCTTAACTGCCTTCGCCACCCAGGCACCCCCAAAATCTTTTCTTAAGCTCCCAGGTAGCAGACCAAAATTTGAAAAATGATTTGAAAAATCAAGATTTGATTTTAAAAATGATCCCATCTAGTATTAAGGAATATGGAACTGCCTGAAAGCCCAAACCTACACTGATACAAAATAGTTCAGTATCAATATTCCTAGCTTCTGGTTTTTCAGAAAACTGTAAACCAGTTCACTGTAATTTGAAGCACCATAGGTATGTTTACATCTTTATGTTCATTTATAAGCAATTTATTCTACTTTTCATGTTTCAAAAATCATTCCTGGGGCGTCTGGGTGGCTCAGTCGGTTAAGAGCCCGACTTCGGCTCAGGTCACGATCTCCGGTTTGTGGGTTCAAGCCCCATACTGGGCTCTGTGCTGACAGCTAGCTCAGAGCCTGGAGCCTGCTTCAGATTCTGTATCTCCCTCTCTCTCTGACCCTCCCCTGCTCACATTGTGTCTCTCTCTCAGAAATAAAAACGTTAAAAAAAATTTTTTTAAATCATTCCTACTTCATTTTCAGCCCATTATATCTGAAAATATTTCTACTTGACAATATTTTTATTCATGTTTAAATTCTGCATCTACCTCCAATAAATATTCCCAAACCAAGTTGTTCAAAAACCACTACTCACTTATTTATAACTTCTCTTGGCAATCATTTCACAACTTGTTTAGGCACTTTCCTCTTCTAAGTCATTAAAAAATGTTTTCCATTCATCTAATAACTTTTAATAAATAAATTTAAATTAACAGGAAAAAACATTACTGTATCTGGGGCGAAAAGTGTAACATTATGATTTCTATAATATAAAGTAAATGAAAATTATCTAGGTAAATTATCCCATCTCAGATTCTAAGGTTAACCTAAAATTTAAAATATTACCTAAAAAAGCAGAAAACTTTGGAAGTCAAATTATTTTTAAAGTTATGTAAGTGTTGGGAGAAGAAGGGAATGGGCAGCTATTGTTTAATGTGCACAGGTTCAGTTTTGCAAGATGAAGAGTTCTGGATGTGGATGGTGGTGATGTTTGCACAGCAATGTAAATATACTTAACAATCCTGAACTATATATACACTTAACAATGGTTATGATGGTTCAATTTTATGCTATCTGTATTTTATACTTTTTTTTTTTTTTACTTTATTTTGGGAGACAGACCATGTGCGGGAGAGAGGCAGAGAGATGGGGAGAGGGAATCCCAAGTGGAACTGAGAGACATGACCTGAGCCAAAACCAAGAGCTGGAAGCTTAACTGACAGCCACCCAGGCGCCCCAGTGTTACCTGTATTATTTCATTTTTTAAAATGTTTTATTTATCTTTGAGAGCGAGCGAGCGAGAGAGAGCGAGAGCGAGCGTGAGCGGGGAGGGGCAGAGACAGGAGACAGAATCTAAGCAGACTCCAGGCTCTGAGCTGTCAGTACAAGCCTGACACCGAGCTTGAACTCACCAACTGCAAGATCATGACCTGAGTGAAGTCAGACACTTAACTGACTGAGCTACACAGGTGCCCCTCATTTTTTGTTGAAAAATGTTTATTTATGAATTATCCAAACATTTTTACCTCTTCTCAGAAAGCCAGGCATTGTATCTGCCTCCTTCAGAACAGAATGAGGAAAAAAACCCAATAAACTACTGAAGTCAATATAGCTCTTTGCAAGACTAAATTTAAAAAAAGTTACATCTAAGTGTTCCTTAAAATAGGATTCCCTGTCTGCCTATAGATTTCTATTACAGTATAGCTAGGTTCTAATTCTAGCTTCAATATTCACTAACTGTATAATCTTAGGCAAGTTTCTTATAGTCTTGGTGTCTTAGTTTACCTCTAAAATGGAGATAACAATTCTACCTACCTCACAGTCAGGCTTCTACAAATGTATACATGCAAAAACATTTACTAGGCCTGACACATGATAAGCACAACATATGTGTACATCACTATTATTATAGTGTACATCACTATTATTATAGTGTTATTATATTTACTATTATCTCTCCCATGAATTCCAGTTATAAATTAGTTAAGCAGAGATCTTTCCAGAAAAATGCACACAATATTTTGAACACAACTGCGAAGCACTCCAATTCCAGATTAGAGAAGTCTCACCAAACATGATCCACAAGCAACCTGGTTTATGGTAAAGTGGTTCTTAACCTCTCTTAGGCCATAGACCTCTTTAGTAGTCCAGTTAATCTACAGATCTCTTTTTAGGATATGTTTTTAAGTTTTAAAATGTACAGAATCAGAAAATAAACCAATTATAATTATCAAACTATTTTAAAATTTCTACCTTAGTAATAAATGTACTTCTTTACTAATGCATTAAATAACAGGATTAAAAAAATTTTTTTAATGTTTATTTTTGAGAGAGAGAGAGAGAGAGACTGAGACAAGAGCACAGGCAGGGGAGGGGTAAAGAGGGAGACAGAAGCCAAAGTAGGCTCCAGGATTGGGGCTGTCAGCACAGAGCCCAATGCAGGGCATGAGCTCCCGGAACTGTGACATCATGACCTGAGCTGATGTTGGACACTCAACCGTCTCAGCCAACCAGGTGCCCCTAAATAACAAGATTTTTAAGCGTATATAGTAACAAGGACTAATGAACAATATTTCAAGATACATGCAAAAAGTGCAATATATGAAAATATTTCTTGTTGCATCCATTGAAATTTCAATTCTAGATTTTAATTAGAAGCTAGTGAAAATAAACAAAAAAACTTTTTTCCTCAGCAAAGTTCATTGACTTCCTCAATTCTATCTAAGGACCCAGATTCAAGATCCCTGGCTTAGGGAAAAGTGCAAAAATAAGTTCTGGAGCCAGAGACTTGTGTTCTAGATGCCAGACTTCAGACTTTAGTCCCTACATTATTTGCGCCTGAATGACCTTAGACATCAAACTGAGCTTTGGTTCGCTCATTTAGAATAATTTCCAAATCTTATAGGTTATTCCTATAGTTATAAGGATCAAACATGAGTAAACACGCAAAATGACCAGTGTGTTGTTTTCTTACTGATTTTAATACCATATATTCAGCCCCAAATATTTAGTGACATTGTTAATTTTCAATAACTCATTATAGGAGTAAAATTAAAAACCACATACTGATTCACAAAGAAAGTGATTAATGGAAATATTAATTTCATGTAACAGTTCAATAAGAGTCAAGATTTGGCATTAGAATGACCTGTATCTAAACCCCAACTCTACTACTGTTTTTTTTTTTTAATTTTTAATGTTTTATTTATTTCTAGCAGAGAGAGAGAGAGACAGCGTGAGCAGGGGAGGGTCAGAGAGTGAGGGAGTCACAGACTCTGAAACAGGCTCCAGGCTCTGAGCTGGCAGTCAGCACAGACCCTGACGCGGGGCTCGAACCCACGAACAGCGAGATCATGACCTAAGCGAAAGTCGGACGCTTAACCGACTAAGCCACCCAGGAGCCCCACTACTACTCTACTTCTAAGTTACTTAACCTCTCCACCTCAGTTTTCTCATCTGTTAAACGCTGCAGTTGTTTTTAGAAACGACTGGATCTAGCTTAAACACTCAATAAATGGAGCTATTATTTAAGTTCACATTTTAACAAAGCCAAAGGAATCAATTTGGAACTCAAAAGTTTATTTTGGAATTCATGTTCATATAAATAAAAAGTTCACATTCACTTGCCCACCAGAACACATACACACTTAAAACCTAAAGCATCTGCATGGCATAACGTTCCTAATACAAAATGGCACGGTTTAAAATCATACTGATTTATCAATATGATTTTAAAACAACAAAAAACCCCAAAACCAAAACAAACAAAAAACCCCAAATGAGGATAAAAAATGGTAAACAGAATGGGTTTAGTAATTGCAAATCTTTTCATGATTTACTTCGAATATTCCAATAAATGTTTATTATGTCCAGAGTACTAGACATACTCTAAAGTAGCTCTTTAAAACCCAATGTAAAGATCTCTAATTTATCAGCTACACGCTGTCAGTTAGATTTTTTAATAAAAATTTTATCAAGTATTTAAGCCGGAATGTTACGAGTACGATCCATCCCACCCTCCGAAAAAAAAACCTGGCCCCGGCTTCTCGATCCATTATACAACCTGTAAATTCCTTCCCTCATTGAAAAGATTCTTTTTATGGGCATAGTTAACAAGTGCCAAGTTGCGAAGTTGCAGCTTTGCTGGTTTGACGTTTTCACAATGCAAGAACAATATGATCTGGAATCTACTCAAAGCATTAGCCAGGCAGTCAGCTGATGCTCACTGCACACAAGAGAAAAGACAGAAATAAGAGAAATTAAACCTCGTATTTGTGCAAGGCAGGTACCCACCACCTTTAAAACTAAAATAGGCCAGCAGCAGACGTTCCAGTTAAAATAAAAGCAGTTCCGTTGTTGAACAACATATGAAAAACGGCTTTCCCCGGACTATGCTGTTCTTATGCTTGGAATTTTCCTTGTATAAGGGCTTTTATCCGTTCATAAAACCAACCCCTCATCACGGAGCCACTGCCTGAGTAACTTTTACAAAAGGTCAAAGCGGTGCCTTTCAAGGCTTCCAAAGCCTACTGGCGTCTCCTCCGTTCACAGTAATTCGCTTTCCACCCACAGAACGTTCCAGAGACTTAGGGACGGGAACCAAACAAAATTTGGTGGGGGTTGCTAAGAAGCAGCTTTCAACTTTCTCTTCAACACACTTATACCAAATTTCACCTTCCTCCCTCCTCGGCCCCACATGTTGCTTGCTCCTCTCCCAGAGGGCCCCGCGAGACCTCGCTTCCCCCCCCCCTCCACGCGCCCACCTGATTACCCTTTTCTCCGTAGACTCCGCCCCCGCCCTCCTCCCCCACCCCCGGCCTGTTTGCCTCCTCTCGGAGGTCCATATGGGACGGTTCCCCCTTCCTCAGATCCTCACGCCACACCAGACAAGCCTCGATTCTCCACCTTCAATTCTCTCCCCCTCACTTCCCACAGCTTCCTAAAGTGTTGTGGGAGCGCTGAGGGGAGCCGCTGGCCTGTACGGCCCAGGTGCTGTGTCAGCCTATCTGCCGGTTCCGCGGCGTGTACGGCCTGGAAAGTCACATGGCGGTGGGACCGGCCGGCGCCTCCACACTCCTGCTCTCCTCACAGCCGGACATTACCAAGTCCACTCACCTCCACGAAGAGCAACATGTCTTCCTCCGTTCGGCCCAATCGTTCTCGCTTCCGCGACTCCAACGGGCTTACAGGCCCCAGCCCCAATCGCTAGGATAAGGACACTCGCCTGGCCCCTCCACCCGGCAGTGGACCCGGCTCCTCCCCCGCCGTCAGCCGCTGCGGCCTGACCCGCCCAGTCCCACCTCCCTTGAAAGAGCAACTGTTTCCGGTTCTAGAAACCAATTACTTCCGGGAGAAGAGAAAGCCGTCGGCGCACTCAACTTCTGCGCTACCTTTTCCAACAGCAGTATGGGATGTACTATCATAAGTCCTGGGGGGAGGAGGGAAGCAATCAGAGGAAGGCACCATTTTGTACCACGGGGGTGTGTAAAAATCTTACGCGTTTTATCCCTCGCCAAACGGAGGGTTACTACTGCTATAACAATTACGCAGTCTTCATAGTTCAAAATCTAGATCTGGTAAAAAGGCAACTTTATGTGAGGTGTTACTGGACAGACGCCCAATCCTTCCGAAAAGCTCGCAGAAACAGTCGAGAAGAAAAACAACAACAACAAGAAGCAGTAGTAATAGTAAATGTATTAATAGCCAGTACTGTATATTAAAAGCTTATTACGTGCCTGGCATTATTTTAAGTGTTTTATGTGAATTAATCTTTAAAAACAGCCTTATGCAATAGGTTTTATCCTCCCATTTTACATGTGAAGGAGCCCTCTAGGTTTCTCCTAGACACACCTTTAAAGAACTTTGCCCTGTGTTTACACAAATCCACATATATCTACTTAATAACACTTTGTATGGATAGCCTCTACATTGAGGTTATGTCATGTCAAATGAAATCCAACGAAAACAAAATTAAAAAATTATACTTTTCTGTTAGATGATCCAAATTTCTTATTATCTTGAGCAATACCTAGTAAGCTTTATCCCTCCCTATCAGTCCTACTTCTATATCCTAGTTCAGACATTTACTTTTGACATAGTTATGTATTAATTTTTTTCTACTGGTTTTTTCCATTCTATTATTTCAACAATCTTTCTAAATTAAAGGTTTCATTTTCAGCAAACTGCTGTTACTTGCTTTCAAGTCCTTACCATTCTGATCCCATGTAATCTCCCTTACTTTACCTTGAATGAATCGTCTCACTTTTTCACTTAGATACTAAATTAATTCCTCCATCAAACTCCTGATATTTGTATACCTCCTCTCCCTAACCTGATCCACAGTAAATGCAACATTACTTCATCTCAATTAAATCAATCTCCTCACCTTTCTCCTGAAAGAAAAACTCAACACTCACCTCCAAAGCCATGGCTCAAGGTGTCTTCACTATCTGGAATGTCTTCATTTGTCAATCAACCTTCTCTCTCCATAGAGCTTTCCCAAAGACACTGCTCCCTTGCTTCTTCATGTCCTTTATTAGTAGTGCTCAAATATTCTATCTTAAATTTTTTTCTTTTTTTTGTTTGTTTTTTAGTTTCTTCACAGTTCCCTATCATATATTCTTCACAGTGTGAGATAATGGTGGCCACATAGTAGTATCTTTCAACAAATGCTTGCCAAATTGAAAGGGAAGAAGAGAAATTTTAAATTTTGCTTTAAAAAGCCTTCATTTTCAGTTGCTGATGAAGTTCATGCTGCATAAAAAATATGAGAGAGGGAGAAAGCACAACAATCCTAAATTAGTTTAGTTGACAAGCACGTAGGCTGCTTTGTGAATGCGTGCTGGGGTAAGTAAGCAATGTAAAAAAGTCACAAGAAATAAAAGTTACTTAAGGATCTCAAAATCGAATATTATCAACAAAGTACTTAGATTGATAATTTCAAGGAATGCTGCATAATGATAGATATTTTAATCAAACTTCACATTTATTAAAAATTCTAATTGTAGTCCTTTCAGAAAACATTAGTAATTTTGTTGAATGGACAGAATTGTGATTATGGAAAAGGAGGGAATAGTTTTTATGACTGGGGGGGGTGGGAATCTAACAATAAAAGAAAGTGCTCTGGGGCTTAGAAAATTTCCATGGAAATGGAATCTGAGACTATAAGGAATATCCAAACTTTAGAAAATTTCTATGGAGAAACTGAGGACGAAAATGTCAAATGCTTAAAAAAAAAAACCAGAAAAAACTAAAACACAGCATCTGGTTTTGAGAAGTTCACTGACTAATGGACAGAGACAAAAATAGTTACATTTCAATGAGATAGGTACTGTAATAGAAAATTTACAAAGTGTTTTGGGAACCCAGAGGAGGGGATAACTTAGTGGAATATTAGAAGGGAAAATATTTAATTTGACATATATTGATTGATTTCTTAAAAGACAACTATTTTGTGACCCCTGATTCCCATTCTCTGAAGGACTGAAACATATAAATTATTTAAATTCACAAACGCACAGCAAGAATTCAACTTAAGAAGCTCCTATAGAGGGGCGCCTGGGTGGCTTAGTCGGTTAAGCGTCCGACTTTCGCTTAGGTCATGATCTCGCAGTTCATGGGTTCGAGCCCCGCGTCGGGCTCAGCGCTGACTGCCAGCTCAGAACCTGGAGCCTGTTTCAGTCTGGGAATCCCTCTCTCTCTGACCCTCCCCTGCTCATGCTGTCTCTCTCTCTCTCTCTCCTAGAAATAAATAAAACATTAAAAAAAAAAAGAAGCTCCTATAGAGAAATTAAGTTATATATCCATAATTTGTAGAAAATCTTAATGATATCAGATAGTTAATGAATACATACACCTAGTTACATAATAATAAAACTATATAAACAGAGACTAAACATAACTACATCAAATTCATGACTTGTCATTGCCTCTGAAAAGTGGCAGAGGGGAAGGAAGGAGTCTAGGGAGAACACTAAAAGGGACTCCAACTTTATCTCCAATGCTTAATTTTATTTAAAAATTTCTGAAGCAAATATTACAAAAAGTTAATATTTGTTCATTCTACATGATAGGCACATGACTACTTGTAATATTACTTTCTGTACTGTTTCATATTTTTCAATTAAAAAAAAGCTACACAGCCAACAAAACCACCCTCTCCTTTAATTGCTTCAGTGACCCAAATCCTTTCACCTTCTCGGCAATCAAAGGAGCTGCCCAGAGTATTCCGCTTTCAGTTAAAAAGCAGCACCCAGTGTTCCCTTCAATTTTTCCAGCCAACTATGGAAATTCAAAAGCTTCAGTCAAGTTCCTTGAAAAAATGAGTAACTAAGCAGTGCAAAGAGTATGATCTTCATTCAAACAATATCTTCCAAATTACATGTCTAGGACAAGTAGAGGGGCAGCGGAAGAAGTTGTAGCACACCTAATCGATTACAGGCTTAAAAATTCTTAAGCAAAATCTCAGGAAGAGAGAAGAATCAGGAGTTGCATTTGATATGCTGGATCTCGAGTTCTAACACCTAGATTTTAAGCTTATTTAAGCGGGACTATATCTTCTATTTTTTCTAGGGTTCCTGTTGTCTATTCTTTCCTACCCTCCCACCCCCCTTCACCCTTCTACAGTCACAGCGTATAGAATGCCTAGTTCTCTGCATATAGTAAGCACTCTTGAAATGCCTAAGTTATTGAAGACACAATGGATCTATTATGACATCACCAGGACTGGAGTACCATGGTTAACAACCAAATAGTAACAGGGTAAACGACGATCTCTGGAAGCAGGAAAGACTTCTAGCTTCCTCGTGGACATTATCATTTGCCTAAATTCAGTGAAAAGAGAAGAAATAAAAGGAAATAACTCAACTTTTCAAAATATTTATCAAAATGGAGAGTGGGATAGAAAGTGAATCTGAATCAGAAAAAGGAGCTGTAGATTCCACCATCATGTCCATAATACCCTTTTATAAATCAGAGGTCCCTAAGCTGGAAATCCCATTGGCAGTACAGAATGTCATCTCTAGAATTGAGCAAGCACAGCTTAATCGAGCCAGAGAGGTAGGTAATAAATGAGAAGTTTAGATTACAACTTTCTTTTCTAATCTTCAGTGATAAGCTACATTTTTTTTTAGAACTCATTTATTTTCATGATCTTTGTGTTTGAGGTAACTTTGATTTCAAATAATAATTTCACCTGACTCTGTGGATAACAAGCTCCAATTTTACGTTAACCTCTTTAACTTTCCTATCAGAATTAATCAAACCTTTTAAGAAATAAATCATGTGCGCTATTGAGTGATTGGGACAGAAAGAAAAATTAAAATCTACAGCTAATATTAGTATCTAATTTCAGTTAATAATTTTCATCAGTTCTCATCTGAGCTTTTGTCAAACAGCTGTTAACAAGAAGAAGGAGCTTGGTTTGAATTCCAGCTCCTTTAATTTCCCCCAAACACCTCATGGAAGGGAAATTTATTGGCCAAGAGAAATCCAAGGACAATGAACAGAAAGCTTAAATAATATAACAATCCAATAAACCCCAAACAATTAAGGCTATACTGCATTCTAGTCTCTCAAACAGACTACAACAAAACCAATTAGGTTAAAATAAATTAATTCAGGGAAGTTTCTTCCTATGTTTAAGGAGTGCTAAATATTTGTACTTTCTCATTCTCCACATAAACTTACTCCTGCTCCAACTCTCCACAACAAAGAACAATAACCTGGTATTTGCTTTTACACCTTTGTTGAAATATAATTGAAACATAATAAACTGCATATTTTTTACAAGTTTTGATATACATAAAAACCTGTGAAACACAATCACAGTTCACCACAATCAACATAATGAACTTACCCATCACCCTGGAAAAGTTTCTTCACGCTCCATTACAATTCCTCCCACACACCCTTCCCCACTCCTACCCCAATTCCTAGGCAACTGACAATCTGTTTTCTTTATTATAGATTATTTTGTATTTTAAAATAATTTTATGAGTGGAATCATACAGCATCTCTTTCATCTGTCTCCTTTCTTTTAGCATAATCATGTTGAGGTTCATCCACATTCTTTTTCTTTTTAATGTTTTTATTTATATTTGAGAGAGAGAGAGAGAGAGAGTGCACGAGCGCAAGTAGGGAAGGGGCAGAGAGAGAAGAAGACAAAGAATCCCAAGCAGGTTCCAGGCTCTGCCCTGTCAGCACAGAGCCCAACTCAGGGCCTGAACCCAGGAAAAGTGATACCAGCGCCTGAGCTGAAGTCGGACATCCAACCGAGACACCGAGGCACCCCGAGATTAATTCACATTCTTATTGATATAAATAGTTCGTTCTTTTTTTTTTTTTTTCCTAAGGTTTAAAAAGACCTGTCAGCACAGAGCCTGATGTAGGTCGTGATGCGGGGTTTGATCTCATGAACCATGAGATCGTGACATGAGCCGAAATCAAGAGTCAGACGCTTAACCGACTAAGCCACCCTGGTGCCACAATAGTTCATTCTTTTTATTGCTGAGTATTTTTCCACGGCATAGACATTTGGGTTGCTTTGGGCTTCGGGTTGTTACAAATGAAACTGCTATGAATATTCGTATACTTTTGCATGACTTATTTTGTAGACCCATGCTTTCTTTTTTTATTTTATTTTATTTTATTTTATTTTTACAAATAGTTTATTGTCAAATTAGTTTCCACATAACACCCAGTGCTCATCCCCACAAGTGTCCTCCTTCATGCCCATCCCTCCTCCCCCCCACATCCATCAGTCCTCAGTTTTTGTCAGCATTCAAGAGTCTCTCATGGTTTGCCTCTCTCCCTTTCCCCCACCATTTCCGCCCTTCTTCTCCCCCTTGGTCCTCTGTTAAGTTCCTCCTAATCCTCCTATACGTGCACACATATGATATTTGTCCTTCTCTGCCTGACTTATTTCGCTCAGCATAACACCTCAAGGTCCATCCATGTTGCTACACATGGCCAGATTTCATTGTTTCTCATTGCCATGTAGTATTCCATGGTATAGATAAACCACATCTTCTTGATCCATTCATCTGTTGATGGACACTTAGGCTCTTTCCATGTTTTAGCTATTGTGGAGAGTGCTGCTATGAACATTGGGGTACATGTGCTCCTGTGCCTCAGCATTTCTGTATCCCTTGGGTAAATTCCCAGCAGTGCTATTGCTTGTAGACCCATGCTTTCATTTCTTCGGGGTAAATACTTAGGTTGGAATGGCTGGGTCATATGGTATGTAAATGTTCAATTTTAAAATAAGCTACCAAACTATTAAAAAGTAGTTATATATCTGTTGGCTATCTGGATGTTTCCTTTGGGAAAATGTCTATTCATGTCTTCTATTAAGACATGAAATGGGTTTAAAAACCCATTTTTAAACTGGTTTATTTGTTTTTTGGGTGTTGAGTTTTATAAGTTCTTTATATATTTTGGATACTAACCCTTTATCAGACATGTCATTTGCAAATATCTTCTCCAAAAAAAAATCTTCTCCCATTTTGTAGGTTGCCTTGTAGTTTTGTTGATTTTTTCTTATGCTGTGCAGAAGCCTTTTATTTTAGTAAATTCCCAATAGTTTTTCGTTTGGTTTGGTTTGGTTTGGTTTTCTTAGTCTTTTTGCTTTTGTTTCCCTTGCCTCAAGAGACACATCTTTTTTTTTTCTTAATTTTTTTAATGTTTATTTTTTTTATAAAATTTTTAAAAATATTTTTATTTATTTTTGAGAGAGAGAGAGACAGCGTGAGCAGGGGAGGGTCAGAGAAAGAGGAAGACACAGAATCTGAAACAGGCTCCAGGATCTGAGCTGGCTGTCAACACAGAGCCTGGTGCAGGGCTCAAACCCACCAACCGTGAGATCATGACCCAAGCAAAAGTCAGACACTCAACCGACTGAGCCACCCAGGTGCCCTATGTTTATTTTTGAGAGAGAGAGTGAGCAGGGGAGAAGCAGAAAGAGAGAGAGTGTACACACACACACAGAATCCGAAGCAGGCTCCAGGCTCCGAGCTGTCAGCCTAGAGCTGGACACGGGGCTCAAACTCTCGAGCTGTGGCTCAAACTCTCGAGCTGTGAGATCAAGACCTGAGCTGAAGTCAGACGCTTAACTGACTGAGCCACCCAGGCATCCCCTCAGGGGACACATCTAGTAAGAAGTTGCTAGGGCTGATGTCAAAGCTGTTTCTGTCTGTTTCCTCCCTTAGAATTTTGATGGTTCCTGTCTCACATTTAGGTCTTTAATCCATTCTGAATTTATTTTTGCTTATGGTTAAGAAAGTGGTCCAGTTTCAGGAGTCCCTTGATGGCTTAGTTAGTTAAGCCTATGACTGACTGTTGATTGGGCTTTGGACTCTTGATTTTGGCTTAGGTCATGATCTCATGGTATGTGGGTCCAAACCCTGCATCAGGTTTTGTGCTGGCAGTGCAGAGGCTGCTTGGGATTTTCTCCTTCCATCTCTCTGTGCCGCTCCCTTGCTAGCTCGCTCTCTCTCTTTCAAAAATAAATAAATAGGGGAGCCTGGGTGGCTTAGTCGGTTAAGCATCCGACTTTTCCTTGGGTCATGATCTCGCGGTTCCTGGGTTCGAGCCCCACGTTGGGCTCTGTGCTGACTGCCAGCTTAGAGCCTGGAGCCTGTTTCAGTCTGTGACTCCCTCTCTCTTTGACCCTCCCCTGCTCACACTGTCTCTCTCTCTCTCCTAGAAATAAATAAAAAACATTAAAAAAATTTTTTAAAATTAAAAAATAAATAAATAAAAATATTAAAATTTTTTAAAAAGAAAATGGTTCATTTTCATTCTTTTGCATGTTGCTGTCCAATTTTCCCAATACCATTTGTTGAAGAGACTACCTTTTTTCCATTGGATATTCTTTCTTGCTTTGTTGAAGTTAAATTGACCATATACTTGTGGATTCATTTCTGGGGTTTTTTGTTCTTTTTTTCAAAATTTTTTAATCTTTATTTATTTTTGACAAAAAGAGTGTGAGCAGGGGAGGGACAGAGAGAGAGGGAGACACAGAATCTGAAGCAGGCTCCAGGCTCTTAGCTGTCAGCACAAAGCCCTATGCGGGGCTTGAACTCAGGAGCCATGAGATCATGACCTGAGCCGAAGTCAGATGCTCAACCAACTGAGCCACCCAGATGCCACCTCTTTTTCTATTCTGTTCCACTGAACTATGAGTATTTTTGTGCTAGTACCATCATCAGGGAAATACAAATCAAAACTACAGTGACATATCACCAGTCAGAATGGCTACAATTAACACTACAGGAAACAACGGGTGTTAGTGAGGATGTAGAGAAAAGGGAACCCTCTTACACCGTTGGTGGGAATGCACACTGGTGTAGTCACTCTGGAGAACAGTATGGAGTTTCCTCAAAAAGTTAAAATAGAACTACCCTCTGATCCAGCAATTGCACTACTAGGTATTTACCTAGGTGATAAAGATTAAGGTGTTTTGTGGAAGTGTGGAATGACTATAGTGTATACCTGAAAATAATATTGCACTGTATGTTAACTACCTGGAATTTAAATAAAAACTTCTAAAAAGTAGTTATACTGTTTTAAATTCCCACAAGCAGTATATGAGTTTTCAATTATTCCACATCTTTATCAACACTTCATGTTTTCGGTCTTTTAAATTTTATCCATTCCAGGGGTACCTGGGTGGCTCAGTCGGTTAAGCATCCAACTTCGGTTCAGGTCATGACCTCACAGTTCATGAGTGCAAGCCCCACATCAGGCTCTGTGCTGACAGATGGCTTAGAGCCTAGAGCCTGCTTAGGATTCTGTGTCTCCCTCTCTCTCTGACCCTCCCCCACTAATGCTCTGCCTCTCTTTCAAAAATAAATAAACATTAAAAATTTTAAAAAAATAGATTCCACTCTCTGAAGGTTTGGAGAGTCTAGATCTTTAATTTTAACCATTCCAAAAGATATTTAATAGTATCTCATTGTGGTTTTAATTTGAATTGTTGTAATGACTAGTAATTTTGAGCAACTTCCCATGAGTTTATTTGCACTCAATATGTCTTCTTTAGCAGTTCAAATATTTTGACGATATTTAAAAAGTTTATTGGTCTATGTTCTCATTTTGAGTTTTGGGTATTTTTATGTCTTCTGATTACAACTTTTATCAGATAGGTGGTTTGCAAATATTTTTTCCCATTCTGTGCCTTGTCTTTTTCTTCTACTAATTGTGTCTTTCAAAGAACAAAATTCCATAGTCCAATATATCAATGTTTTCTTTCTTCCAGAGCAAACTTTGACTAACTCAAGGTCACAAATATTTTCTCTTATGTATTCTTTTAGGAGTTTTATACTTCTAGATTTTACATTTAGTCTATGGTTCAACTTGTCTTTTTTTTTGGCAAGTAAAAAAATTTTATTTCACAGTTGTCTTTAAAACCACAAAGACACTATGCTCTTCATATAAAAATATTAGTACAGATAATTATACTTTCTAGAAAATGATTATATAGACACTTTCAAAGAAAAATCCACACCACTATACAGTTTCAGAGAAGTTGTTTGGAAGAAAGCTCACTTCTGGACTGATTCCTAAAACATACCATAAGGCCACCCTGCATATTTTGGTTCAAAGTATAGATTATTATCATCAGTACACGAGCCTGAATTCTTACACATTTGATAATATGCATATAGACTGGCTTATGACTTAATGTTCCATTTGTTCTTTGGCATTATCTGCAGGTTCATCAGCAGGTTGAATAGGCTATGCTTTTATGTGTGGTTTTTCTTCAAGATCTTCCAGGAATGGAGATAAATCATCAGTATCATAAATCATAAACTCCAAGTCTTTACCAACAGTTCTAATGGACACATTCTTTGTAGTTAGGTCCTGTTCTGCAGGAAGTATCTTTTGTAAGGCACACATACCATGTTTGACCAATTCATTCAAACTGTACTCCATAAACCCAGACATATGTCTCTCTAGGTAAGTACAAGCTGATTGAAAACAAGCTCCAACGGACACAGCTCTACAGTCAAAATAGTTAGCAGATGGACAAATTTGAAAATGCGAGGGCCCATATCAACCAGCAATAAGCGGTCCAACACCATACAGTCTTTGGCCATATTGTTGTGTTGGTATCTGGGTCTTGCTTTCAATTAGAGATACAAGATGAGATTCAGGAAGAGGCCTGTCAAATACAAATATGGAATCCAAACATTCCTGGTGCATAAAATTACCTAGCAGTCTAACATCAGCAGTAAGTTCCACAACTGAGATACCAATATGGTTGTCAACAGGGAGAATTTTTCTTCTGATGATCTGTAGGCTCTGACCATGCTGTCTTCAATGCAACCAATACTAGATGTTGTTTTTTGTGGGGGGGGGGATTGTTTGTTTTTTTCTTCAGATCAACTGTGGCTAAACCTTTTTTCACAGCTTCCATTGCATATTCAATTTGTTGAATCTTGCCCTGAGGGCTCCAAACAGTGACATCATTGTCATACTGGTTGTGCGACATGGCTCTGGCCCTGGGCCTGGCTCTATGGTTCATTTTGTTCTTAATCTTTGTAAGTGATGTCAGATATTGATTGAGGTGTTTTTAAAAGACAAGACAAGACAAGACAAAAATCAGGGGTGCCTGGGTGGCTCAATCTGTTGAGCAGCTGACTTTTGCTCAGATCTTGATCTCGTGGTCTGTGAGTTTGAGCCCCATATTGGGCTCTGTACTGACAGCTCAGAGCCTAGATCCTGCTTCAGATTCTGTCTCCTTCTCTCTCTGTCCCTCCCTGACTCACGCTCTGTCTCTCTCCCTCTCTCAAAAATAAGCATTACAAAAATTTTAAAATAACAATGATTGTAGATCCATTTGTTGAAAAGACTATCCTATCTCCATTGCATTGCATTGCACCTTTATTGAAAATCATTCGACCATGTATGTGTGAGTTTATGGATTCTCTAGACTGTTCTCTTGATCTATTTATATATCTTTATTCTTTTTTTTAACTTTTTCTAATGTTTATTTTTGAGAGAGAGAGACAGAGCATGAGTAGGGGAGGGGTAGACAGAGGAAAACACAGAATCTGAAGAAGGCTCCAGGCTCTGAGCTGTAGGTGCAAAGCCCGACAAGGGGACCGAACTCAGGAACCACAAGATCATGACCAAGCCAAAGTCGGCACTCAACTGACTGGGCCACCCATGAGCCTCTATCTTTATTCTAATACTACAGTGTCTTTTTTGATTACTGAGGTCTTATAATCATCTTGAAATCATGTACTTTTAGTTCTCCAATTTCATTCTTTTTCAATTATGCCCAGCTTGTTTGCTCACATCTTTCTTCTATCCCCATTTCCTCTTCTTGGGCTTCTTTTTCTGGAGGGACACATTCAACATTCATAACCTAAAAACTCTCTTTATCCACACTACTTTCTCCCTTTACATTTTCATACAAAATTTAGAATCAGTCTGTCAAATTCTAGTTGGGGAAAAAAAGCCCGCTGGTGTCTTGATTGGGATTGTATTGAATTTATAGATCAGTTTGCGGAGAATTAAGAACTTAATATTGAGTCCTTTGACTTGTGAACACAGCATATCTCTGTATTTAGTTAGGTCTAATTTTTCTCAGAAATGCTATACCTTGCATATCTTTTGTTGCTCCCTAAGTATGTCACATTTTTATAGTATCATGAATAGAATTGCTTTTTCATTTTGACTCTCAATTGTTCACAATTAATATATATACATACAATATATTTTTGTATGTTCATCTTGTATAATAAAACCCAGTTACTAGTCCTCATAGGTTTTCTTCCTATATTCCTTGGGATTTTCTACATAGACAACCTTGTCATATGTTAATAGAGGCAGTCTGATTCCTTCTTTCATGTCTATGCAATTAAGGTTTGTTTTTTTGTTTTTGTTTTTTAATTTGAGAGAGAGAGGGGATCTGAAGCAGGCTCCATGATTACAGCTTAGAGCCCACTGCAGGGCTCAAACTCACGAACCATGAGATCATGACCTGAGTTGAAGTCAGACACCTAACCAACTGAGCCATCCAGGTGGCCCCACATCTGTGTGCATTTAAACTGGTATTTTTTTTTTGAGGGGGAGGGGAAAAATAAACTTTTAAGAAAATGTTTATTTATTTTTGAAAGAGAGACAGAGTGCAAGCAGAGGGAGGGGCAGAGAGAGAGGGGGAGACACAGAATTCAAAGCAGGCTCCAGGCTCTGAGCTGTCAGTACAGATATGGGGCTCAAACCCATGAACCGTGAGGTCATGACCTGAGCCCAAGTTGGATGCTTAACCAACTGAGCCATCCAGGCGCCCCTATAAAGTTTTTTTTTTTTTTAACTTACTGAGTAGACAAGGAACAATGGTATAAAGTTGAATAGAAGTGATGAGACATCCTTGTTTTCTTCTTGATGTTAAGAGAAAGAATTCAGTCTTCCCCATTTACTATGATTGCAGCAGTGTATTTTTTATGGTGCTCTTTATCACGTTGGAGAAAGTCTCTTCCTCTCTCAATTTGCTTGTTTTTGTTTTGTTTTGTTTTGTTTGTTTGTTTTTTAGAGAGAGAGTGCACGAGAGAAATAGAATCTTAAGCAGGTTCCAAGTCCAGGATGGAGCCTCACCTAGGGCTCCAACACAGAGCTTTTTCTCACAACCCTGATGAAATCATGACCCTGACATCATGACCTGAGCCCAAATCAAGAGTCAGATGCTTAACTGACTGTGCCATCCAGGTGCCTCTGCCAAGATTTTTAATTAGGAACAGATACTGGGTTTTATCAAAAGGTTTTACTGCAACTATTGGGATAATCATGTGATTTTTTTTGTCATTTTGAATCTGTTAAAATAGTGAGTTACATTGATTTATGACTGATAAACCAACCTTAACATTTTGTAGATAAATTCCATTCACTCATAATGTAGTACTCTTTATATTATCTTGCATTCAATCTGCTAACATTTGTTATTTTTTGTGTCTATGTTTATAAAACATGTTGGTTGTAGTCTTCTTTTCTTTTTTTTAAGCAAGCTTCATGCCCAGCATGGAGTCCAACATGGGGCTTAACTCATGACCTTAAAACCCCTGAGATCAAGACCTGAGCTGAGATCAAAAGTCAGATGCTTAACCAACTAAGCCACCCAGGTGCCCTGTAGTTTTCTTTTAATACTTAGGTTTTGGCATCAGACTAATAATAGCTTTATAAACTCAAGTAAAATATTTTCAATTTTCCATAAGATTTTGTTGAGAATTGGCATTTCCTTTTATGTTTGGTAGAATCCACTAAGTGTTGGGATGGGGTAAGGAGAAATAATCAATGGAACAATCTAGACTTGTGGTTTAATTCATGGGAAAGTTTTAAACTATAAATTTAATTTAAAAAATTGCAAAGCTATCCAAGTTATCTGTCTTTCTTGAGTGAGCTTTCACAGTTCGTATCTTGCAAGTAATTTGTCCATTTTATCTTAGGTAATTTTATTGGCCTAAAATTGTTCACAATAAGCCCTTATGATCCCTTTATTATCTGTAGAATATGTAATAATGGCACTTTTCATTTCTGGTATTAGTTATTTTCTTCTCTCTCTCTCTCTCATCAGTTCAGCTAGAGGTTTACAAATTATTATGAATTATTGTTATTTTCAAAGAACCAACTTTTGATTTCACAGATTTTCTCTAATTCTGTTTTCTATTTTACTCATTTCTACACTGATCTTTATTATTTTATTTACACTACTTACTTTGGATATAATTTACTTTTTTCTGAACTTTTTTTAGATTGAATGTATTATATTATTATGATTCCATTTTATTTCCTTTATTGATTTCTTAGCTATGGCACTGTTTCATCTTTTAAGTGGTTGCTTTAGGGTTTATAGTATACTCTAACTTACCTTCAGGTTGTTAACTACCACTTTTGAATAGTGTAAGAGCCTTACAGTAATATGCTAACATTTTCTCTCTCTTGGCCTTTGTGGTATTCATATCATACTTCTACATGTGTTATAAATATTTATTATCTCTTACTTATTGTTTTAAACAGGCGATTACCCATTTTTCAATTTTTTTATTGTGGTAAAATATACGTAATATAAAATTTATTATTTTAACTATTTTTAATTGTACAATTCAGTGGCATTAAATAATTTACAGTATTGTATAAACATCAACACTGTTTTCAGAAATTTTCATCATCCCAAGCAGAAACTCTGACCCACTTAACAATAATCGCCCATTTCCTCCAAACCTTGGCAATCACCATCCTATTTTCTGTCTCTATGAATTTCCCTCCTCTAGATACCTTATATAAGTGGAATCATAAAGTATTTGTCCTTTTGTGCCTGGTGTGTTTCACTTAGCATGTCTTCAAAGTTCATTTATGTTCAGAATTGCCTTTCTTTTGAAGGCTAAATACTATTCCATTGTGCGTATGTATCATATTTTGTTTATCCATTCATTCATCAGTGGACATTTTGGTTGCTTTCACCTTTCTGCTATTGTGAATAGTGCTGCTATAAACATATTAGTACAATATATCTGTTCAAGACCCCGCTTTAAATTCTTTGTATACCTACGAACTGAATTTCTGGCTCATATACTAATTCATTTCTTTAAATGTTTATTTATTTAGTTTGAGAAAGAGAGACAGTGTGTGCATGCACAAGCAGGACAGGTGTCGAGAGAGAGAGAGGGAGAGGGAGAATTCCAGGAAGTACCCATGCTTTCTGCACGAAGCCTGACACAGGGCTCGATTTCAAAACTGTGAGATCAAGACCTGAGCTGAAATCAAGAGTCAGGCACTTAACCAACTGAGCCACCCAGGCACCCCTGTATAATTCTATTTTTAATTTTTTGAGTAACTGCCATACTTTTTTCTATAGTGGCTGCAACATTTTACATTTCCATCAGCAGTGCACAAGGGTTCTGATTTCTCCACATCCTCATCAACACTTGTTTTTTTCCTTTCAGATAATAGCCATCTTAATGGGTGTGAAGTATCTCATTGTGGCTTTGATTTGCGTTTCCCTAATTATTAGTGATGTTGAACATCTTTTTGTGTGCTTGTTGGCCATATATATATATGTATATACTTATACACACACACACACACACACACACACACACACACACACTCTTTGGAAAAATATCTATTAAGTCTTTTGCCCATTTGGAACTGAGTTTGTTCTTGTCGAGTTCTAGGAAGTCTTTATATACTCTGGTTATTAACCACTTATCAGATATATGATTTGCAAATATTTTCCTCCACTCTGTGTATTGGTTTTTTGCTGTGTTGATAGTTGTGATAGTTAATTTTATGTGTCAACTGGACTGGGCCATGGAGCACCCAGACATTTAGCCAAATATTATTCTGAGTAAGTCCATGAAGATGTCTCTGGATGACATTAACACTCAAGTCAGACTAAGTTAAACAGAATGTCTTCTCTAATGTGAGTGGATCTCAGCCAGTTAATTAAAAACCCGAATAGAACAAAAAGGGAGCTCTACCTCCCTGCCTTCCTTGAGCTGGGGCATCAGTCTTTTCCTGCCATCAGGAACTGCCATTGAACTGAAACATCAACATTTTTGAGGCTGCTGGCTTTTGGACTGAAACTACACCATAGAGTATCTTGGCTCTCCAGCTTGGCAACTGAAAATCATGAGATTTCTTAGCCTCAATAATCATGTGAACCAATTCTTTATAATCTCTTTATATATATATCCTTCGATATTTATTTATTTATCTGTGTACATATATAGTCCATTGTTTCGGTTTCTCTGGAGAATGCTAATACTGCTAATACAGAGTCTGATATAGAGAGAGTATTTCTGGAGGAATAGAATCTTAAGGATAAGTTTTCTGAATTGGCTTTAGGATTTCTGGAGTTGACTTTCTAATCTGACTAGATTTAAAGATGTGAATAACTCTGTTTCCAGTATTAAAGAGAGCATTGATAATCCTTGGCAAAGTCTGTCAATTAAGATATGTAAAATATTACTATTGGATACTCTTAACTAACAGCTTTTATAGGAAGCAAGTATCTGGGTGACTATGTACATGATACTTTCAAACATTTTTGACAAACTAACAAATATAACGAGATCTTAATGTCACTGGATAAAGTGGGGGAAAGAAAACGATGATGAGGGATACAAATTTCTAGCTCAAGCACCACATGAATGACCTGAAAGCTTCTTTGTGTTTCCTTATCTCCTATAGCTGCATGGCTGAGATTGCTTAAAATTAAACCAAGAATCTCATTCTCTGACTGGATGAATTACAATGCAGGTTGAATTCCTAGCCTTGCAGGGTGTCTGCTGTTAAAGTAAAGACATTGATTGGGAAGGAACAGGACTCTGAAAATTGGAATGCGGATGGGTGGCAAGGACCTGATAAAGCTCAGGACATTAAGCCTCTAAATTCTGATGAGTGTGCTTCACCAGGGGAGCCACCTCTTCATCCTCCATAGGAGCAGCCTCTTCATATCTGTGGGAGTGACCTCTTTGCCCATAGTAGGAGTGGCCTCTCCACTCCTGGGCCAAAGGAATTGACCCTGCATTGTCTGAAGAAACTGTAATGACCTCTCTTGAGGCAGCTGCCATGCAAGATAATGCTGAGTTTTTTCAGAAACTACTCTCACCACATCTTTTTGTTTCTAGACTTATAACTATACTCAAATCCAGCAGGGCACTGAAGGTCAAGTTCAAAGTGTGATCCGTGAGGACATGCACTACACTCCAAAAGAATGACTTGAGTTTTCTAATATTTACAGATGGAAATCCAGGTATATGTGTAGGCATGGACATTAAGTGCGTAGGATAATGGTGGAAGCTACATAAAGTTGGGTCAGGCTGAATTTGTTGATATGGGTTCACTAAGCAGAGACCTTGTATTTAATATTTCAGCTTGGGGAATTAGAAAAGGTTCTAACTGGTTGGTTGGTTGGTTATTTGGTTGGTTGACTGGTTGAAATGTGGACCAAAAGGTTGCCCACAGTGAGAAAGAAATGCCAGATTTGCCCTGGTCTAATGTAGAGGAAAGAATTCAAAGGCTTGGGGAAACTGGAATGTTAGAGTGGATTTGTTACTTAGTACCTACTGAACCACTCAAGAAAAGTCTAAAACATATACCTTTTACTGTGACTGTGAGAAATGAATTTATGAGAGAGGTCTGGGCATTCTTGGAGAGCTCTGTGATTACCCTTCTAGGCCAGATCTTACAGTGGGAAACACAGTCACTGAACTGGGAAACCTAAATATAATGGGAGTAATTGAATCCTGAGGTGACAGGGGCCAAGTTATGGTACTCAACCACCAAAGGCCAAGTGGATTGGTTATTGTAATGGATGGCAGAGTCAAAGCTTCAACCAAAATGCCCTCATTTATAAAGAACTATAACATTGGCTAGTTGATGATGGTGTTCCTAGAAGTTAAATAGATAAGAAGCTTACTAAATTCTCATTTGATCTGTGTAAGTAGAAAATTTCTAGGTCAAGTGAACAAAAGTCTAAACTGAATCATAAAGAGTCATGGCCCCTCATTCAGACCCAGACTTGAGCTGCTTTACAGACCCAGAACCTCTTGAATAAAGGCAAGGCTGGGTCCTTTGAGGAATGACTATGGTACACTGCAAAAATTTATGGTGAACCCATCCTGTGGTTATTTCATCAGATCTGAAATGCATTGATGGAATAGACATAATCAGCAGCTGGCATTATCCCCAAATTGATTCCCTGATCTGTGGAGTAAAGGCTATTATGGTGGGAAATGCCAAGTGGAAGCCACTAAAACTTCTTTTACTTAAGGAAATAGTAAACCCAACCAATACTGCATCTCTAGAGACTGTAGAGATAAGTTCCCCCAATCAAGGAAAGATGCAATAGTGGAGATTCCCATCATTTCTTCATTCAACTTGCCTATTTATCCTGTGCAGAAGGACAGAGGGATCTTGGAGACTAAAATTAGATTATTGTAAAATCAATTAACCAGATAGTGACTCTAATTGCACCTGTGTGCCATATGTGGCTTCATTGCTTGAGCAAATTCACACATCCTCTGGTATCTGGTTTGCAGCTACTGATCTGACAAATTCATATCTGTCAGTAAAGACCACCAGAACCAGTTTGCTTTCAGGTGGCTAATCCAGCAATACACATTCACTGGCCTATCTCAGGGACATATCAAATCTCTAGTGTGGTAGAATCCACCAATGAAGCCATCTGGCATAGAGTTTTTCTTTGTTGGGAGATTTTTCTTACCAATTTATTTCCCTTTATAGTTATGCCTTTTCAGATTTTATATTTCTTTGTAATTCAGTCTTTATATGTTTTGTGTTTCTAGGAATTTTTCCATTTTATCTAGTCATCCAATTGAGTGGCATACAATTGTTCGTAGTGCCCTCTTATTCTCCTGTTTATTTCTGTAGAATCAGTAGTAATGTTCCCATGTTGGTTTCTGATTTTAGTAATTTAAGTCTTCTCTGTTTTTCTTAGTCAATCTAGCTAAAGATTTATCAATGTTGTCAATTTCTCTTTTTTTGGTGGTGGTGGGGGGAGAAGCAACTTTTGTTTTATTGATTTTCTTTACTCTTTTATTTTTTTTTAAATGTTTTATTTATTTCTATGAGAGAGAGAGACAGCGCGAGCAGGGGAGGGTCAGAGAGAGAGGGAGACACAGACTCTGAAGCAAGCTCCAGGCTCTGAGCTGGCAGTCAGCACAGAACCCGACGCGGGGCTCAAACCCACGAACCGCGAGATCATGACCTAAGCGAAAGTCGGACGCTTAACCAACTAAGCCACCCAGGCGCCCCTTTACTCTTTTATTTATGTCTGCTCTACTGTTTAAAAATTTCTTCCTTTCGGGGCGCCTGGGTGGCTTCTGTCTAGTTGTTCTGTTATTGAAAATCAATTGTTGAAGTCTCCCACTATTATAGAACTATTTCTGTCTTCAATTCTGTGAATTTTCACTTCTTAAATTTTGAGAGTATGTTATCAGGTGTATAAATATTTGTAACTGATTCTTCTTGCTGTATTGAACCTTTTATTATTACCTCTCATATTTTTTGGTTGAAAATCTATTGGGGGGTGTCTGGGTGACTGATTTCAGCTCAGGTCATGATCTCACAGTCGTGAGATCAAGCCACATGTGGGGCTTTATGCTGGGCATGAAGCCTGTTTGAGACTCTCTCTCCCTCTCCCTCTGCCCCTCCTCCACATGCAAGCTTCCTCTCTCTCTTTAATAAATAATAAATAAATAAAAATTTTAAAAATAAAATTAGTCTCTTATAGGGCACCTGACTGGCTCAGTTGATAGAACATGTGACTCTTGATCTTGGAGTTGTATGTTTGAGCCCCTTGGTGGGTATAGAGAGTACTTAAAAATAAAATCTTTAAAAATAAATAAAATGAGTCTCTTATAGGCAGCATAGAGTTGACTCATAATTTTAAAAAATCTATTCTGGGGGAGCCTGGGTGACTCAGTCAGTTAAGTGTCTGACTTCAGCTCAGGTCATGATCTCATGGTTTGTGGGTTAGAGCCCTGCATCAGGCTCTGTGCTGACACCTCAGAGCCTGAAGCCTGTTTCAGATTCTGTGTCTCCCTCTCTTTCTGTCCCTCTCCTGATTGTGCTTTGTCTCTCTGTCTCTCAAAAATCGATGAATGTTAAAAATCTATTCTGCTAATCACTATCTTTTGATAAGATGGTTTAATCCATAAAGTTTAAAGTAATTACTGGGGCGCCTAGGTGGCTTAGTCGGTTAAGTGTCCGACTTTGGCTTAGGTCATTATCGTACAGTTTGCAGGTTCGAGCCCCACCTCGGGCTCTGTGCTGACAGCTAGCTCGGAGCCTGGAGCCTGTTTCGGATTCTGTGTCTCCCTGTCTCTCTGACCCTCCCCTGTTCACGCTGTCTCTCTCTCTCAGAAATAAAAAAAAGAAAAAACATAACACATAAAGTAATTACTGATAAGGAGGGACTCAATTTTTGCCATTTTGTTATTTTCTCTTTGCATTATAGCTGTCCTCCCTTATTTTTTTACATTACTGTCATCTTGTGTGTGTGTGTGTGTGTGTGTGTGTGTGTACTTTAATGAAATGTTTTGATTCCTTCTCATTTCCTTTTTCATATATTCTATACTTATTTTCTTTGTGGTTACCAGAGGGGTTACAAATAAGTTTGTAAACTTATATAATCTTAGTTTGAATTTATTCCAACTTAACTTTATTTTTTTTTTTAATTTTTAATGTTTTATTTTTTTTTTTGAGAGAGAGATAGAGACAGCATGAGCAGGGGAGGGTCAGAAAGAGAGGAAGACACAGAATCTGAAGACAGGCTCCAAGCTCTGATCTAGCTGTCAGCATAGAGCCCGATGTTGGGATCGAACTCACAAACCATGAGATCATGACCTGAGCCGAAGTCAGACACTTAACCGACTGAGCCACCCAGGCGCCCCAGCTTAACTTTAATTACAAACAAAAACTCTGCCCTATACTGCTCTGTCCCCACTCTTTTCAGTTACTGATGTCACAAATTATATCTGTATATTACATGCCCCCAAACAGACTAATAATTGTTTTTTATGCATTTGTATTTTAAATAATATAGAAAATGGGGGCGCCTGGGTGGCTCAGTTGGTGAAACGCCTGACTTTGGTTCAAGTCATGATCTCATTGTTTGTGAGTTTGAGCCCCTTGTCAGGCTTTGTGCTGACAGCTCAGAGCCTGGAGCCTGCTTTGAATTCTGTGTCTCCCTCTCTTTCTACCCTTCCTCAGCTCATGCCCTGTCTCTCAAAGATAAAAATAAACATTATAAAAACTAAATAATAAATAAATAATGCAAAAAATAAGAAATGGGGTTATAAACCAAAATTACAATTCTATTAGCTTTTATAATTGCCTGTGTATTTGACTTTAACAGGATCTTAGTTTTTCTCCACAGAATTTTGAGTACTTTCATTCCAACCTGAAAGACTCTTCTTAACTTATTTTACAGGAGAGGTCTAGTATTAATATACTTTCTGAGCTTTTGTTTGTCTAGTAATGTCTTAATTTCTTCTTTATTTTTTGAAGGACGGTTTTGCCAGATACAGACAGAATTCTTGATTGACATTTTCTTTTTCCCTCTCATCACTTTGAGTACATCAACCCACTGACTTGGGGCCTTCAAGCGCTCTGATGAAAATTCTACTAATAATCTTAATGAGAATCCTTGTAGGTGATAGTTGTGTCTCTACTGCTATTCTGAACATTCTTTCTTTGGCTTTTAATGGTTAGGTTATTATTTGTCTCAGTATGGGTCTCTTTGAGTTTAGCATACCTGGGATTCATTGAGCTTCTTGGATTTGTAGTTTCATGTATTTCCTTAAGTGTGGGAAGTTTTCAGCCAATAATTTTAAAATAATCTCTCACTTTCTCTTGTCTCCTTTGTGGACTCCAACAACGTATATATTGCTTTTTTTTTATGGTGTCCCACAGGTCCCTTAGGTTCTGTTCACTTTTTCCTTTCTGTTCTTCTGACTCGATCATTTTTTTTTTAAGTTTTTTTAAAATAGCTTATTTATTTTTGAGACAAAGAGAGACAGAACATGAGCGGGGGAGGGCCAGAGAGAGAGGGAGACACATAATCTGAAACAGGCTCCAGGCTCTGAGCTAGCTGTCAGCACAGAACCCGATGCAGGGCTCGAACCCACAAACCGCAAGATCATGACCTGAGCCGAAATCGGAGGCTTAATCGACTGAGCCACCCAGGCGCCCCAGACTTGATCATATAAATTGTCTTAGCTTCAAGTTAGCTGATTCTTCTTTGTGCTTAAATCTGCTTTTTAGTCCTTCTAGTGGATTATTCTTTTCTTTTTTTGGGGGGGGGGAGGGGGAGCTTCAGATATACTTCTCAGCTCCAGAATTTCCTTTTGGATCTTTTTTATGTTTTTTAAAATCTCTTTATTGATATTCTTGTTGTGTTCATACATAATTGTCCTGACCTTGTCCATGTCTTCCTTTAACTCTTTAAGTATCTTTAAGACAGCTGTTTTATTTTATTTTAAAATTTTACTTATTTTATTATTTTATTAAAGTTTTGTCTAGGAAGACTGCAATCTGGTCTTGCTTGTTGATGGCTTTTGCAACCTTTTCCCCCTTTGAATAGAACACGCTTTCCTATTTCTCTGTATCTCTTGTGATGTTATTGTTATTGTTGAAAATTGGACATGTGAATGTTAGGTCTGAAAATGAGAATCTCCTTCTCCACTACCTCCAGGGTTTTTCTGTTTTGTTTTGTTTTTTTAATCTCTATGTGCCAGGGATCAGCCTGCATCTTTTTCTGGGCATGCATAACGGTTTTCTAAATTCCCCTGAACATATCATTGCTTTCGGATGTCCTACTCTTTAAATGTCTGGCTCCCAAAGAGGCAAAAAGGAAAACTGAAAGGAAAAGAACAGAAGCTGTATCTTTAAATCCCCTGAAAGCTGCTTCACCCAGTGAGATTGCAATAATGCTAGCCTGCGTTTGTATCTGCACCTCTCTAATCTGAAACAATAATTCACAATCAGAACGCAGATCTCTTACTTAGAAGAGAAGATCCTTATTGCCCATTCTAGCTCTTGCAAGATGCTCTAGGAACGTTTCCTGTAACAGGGGTGGAAGATGGAGAATGGATACCAGCTATAGTTCTAAAGGCTGAAATTACACTTTACTGGCCAAACCTTCCCTTAAAAGTTGTAAAGCATTGAATAAACCCCAGAATCCCAAATTAGTTAAATCAGTTAGACTCTGATAACACAGGTGCTGTTTATTTGAAGAGATGGATTCCTTGTGCTTCCTCCTCAACCATCTTCCCTGATGTCATTCCTTTTGCTTGCTATTTTTACTGGATGTCAGATATTGTGAACTTTATTTTTTTAGATGCTGGGTATTTTTCTAATTCTATAAATATTTTCAAACTTTTAGGACACAGTTATGTAGCAGTAGTTTGATCCTTTTGTTCACTGTTAGGTGAGACTAAAGGAGCATTTACTCTACAGCTGATTTTGCCCCCACTAAGAGACAAAAGCCTGTCTGAATACTCTATAAGATGTCCTATGAACTAAGCTTTTTACTCCATCTGGGAACACAATATACTTCTCCTCCCTCTGTGAGCTCTGGAGCTGTAATCATTTTAGGTGGCCTTCTTTTAGTTGTCTTAGATAAGAGGATGAATCTTGTCTATGTAACTTCATCTAGAATTGAAGCATTGGTTGAATTCTTCTTTTAAAATTTTTAAAAATTATAATAAACATAAGTGAAAACTCACAGTTGAAAATACTCCATGAAGGGCACCTGGGTAGCTCAGCTGGTTGAGTGCCTGATTTTGGCTGAGGTCATAATCTCTCAGTTCAGGAGTTTGAGCCCCACATTGGACTTGCCGCTGTCAGCATGTCAGTGCAGATCCAGGTTCAGATCTTCCGTCCCTCTCTCTCTGCCCCATCTCACTTACACTCTACCAAATAAATAAATAAATAAATAAATGAAAACACTGCATAAATTATGACAAAATATACAAACCCCCAAAATAAATAAACAAACAAATAAATATATAAAATCTTCACTGCAGAACCTCCCCATTTTCCCAAAAGACAATTATCTTCATCTTTAACATTGTAGGTTGATTTTGCTTGATGAATGGAATCATGCAGTATATGTTCTTTAATGTCTGGTTTCTTTTGCTTAATACTATGTTCAGGAGATTCTTTGTATGGAACTGTAGCTCATTAATTTTTATTACTAGCATTCCATTTTATGATTTTATCCATTCTACTGTTGTTCTCTACTAGAAATAATTTGCTATAAACATTCCTGTGAATATCTTTTGATACACATATGCATGCATTTCATCTATGAATGGAACCGCCGGTCAATCAAGTATACATAGATTTGATCTTAGTAATAATGCAAAATAATTTTTTTCTTTAATCTTTTTTACTTCATATTATTTTTAGACTTAAAGAAAAGCCACAAAATAGCATAGATTTTCCATATATTTTTAACCCAGCTTCCCCTAATGTTAACATATTACATAGCCATAGTACACTATCAGAATTAGGAAATTAAAATTTATACAATACTATTAACTAAAGATCTCATTTGATTTTGCCAGTTTTCTCCATTATTGTGTTTTTCTGTCCCAGAATCCTATCCAGGGTCTCATAGAACACCTACCTGTTTCTTCTTAGTCTTCTGCAGTCTGTATCATTTCCTTGGTTGTTCATTGTTTTCCAGATCTTGATATATTCAAAGAATTTAATTTTTTTGAATGTCTCTTACTTTTGTTTTTTCTAATATTTTTCATGATTGAATTGGGATAAGGCATTTTGGGGGTAAAAATATCCCATAAATGATCTGCATCCTCAGTACATCATATTACAGGAGTCTGCATTATAAATTATGTTGACCTTGATCACTTGGTAAAAATGATCTGTTCACTGTAAAGTTACTATTTTTATATATGTAGTTAATAAACATCTTGGGGAAGATACTTTGAGACTATGCACATTCTGTGTCTTCTCCAACTTTTGTCCACTAATTTTGGAATTCATTGATAGATATTGTCTGCAACAATTATTACTATAATGTTACCTAAGGGTAATTTTCTATTTCCTACTTCCACATTTATTAATTGGAACTCTACTGCCAGAAAGAACTACCTCTTCCATTTATTTATTCACTTATATTGATAGAGACTCAGATCTTTATTTTATCCTGTGGGTTATAATTTAATATTATTATTATTGCTTCAATTGTTCCAGATTTGGCAATTAGGAGCTCTTTCAGGTTGACTCCTGTGTTCTTTCTTTCTCTTCTTTTCCTTTTTTTAAAAAAAGACACATTTATGCAGTGTCATGATCAGACTTTTAGTGTAACAATCAATAGCCTGGGGTGCCTGGATGGCTCAGTCAATTAAGCAGCTGACTTCGGCTCAGGTCATTATCTCCCAGTTCATGGATTCAAGCCCTGTGTCGGGCTCTGTGCTGACAGCTAGCTCAGAGCCTGGAGCCTGCTTCAGATTCTGTGTCTCCCTCTCTTTCTGACCCTCCCCTGCTCACGCTGTCTCTCTCTCTCTCAGAAATAAATAAAACAGTAAAAAAAATTTTTTTTTAAAACAATCAACAGCATGGGTGCAAAAAAAAAATCTACACTAAAACCTTTTGTTGGAATGCTTTACACTTTTCACAGAACAGAAACTAAAATAATCTGTTATACAATTAGTCATAAATACAGTCCTCGAGCTTTTTGCCCATACACATGAATATTGTCTAAAACATGTCTCTTTTGTAGCAGCTAGGCCCTGCTACTACTGTGCTTGGCTGAGTTCACAAATGTATTGTAATTTGCAGCTTCCCTGTCACTTCTCTGAATCTCCTCTCCTGCTCAGCTTTGTTTCCTGGCAGCAATTCAAACCTAAAACCACCTGACTTCTGGTCAGGTCATGATCTCATGGTTTATGAGTTCAAGCCCTGTGTTGGGCTCTGTGCTGACAGCTCAGAGCCTGGAGCCTGCTTCAGATTTTGTGCCCCCCTTTCTCTGTCCCTCCCCTGCTCATGCTCTCTCTCTCTCTCTCTGTCTCTCGAAGAATAAACATTTAAAAAATCTTTTTAAAACCTTCTGTCAGCCATAGCTACTGCTGCTGTGGGAACTGCCACAGCTACCTTGCTTTTGTGGTTTGGCAAAGTACTGGCTTCTACCACCCCAGGAGCCAGACCTTCTGCCTCCAAAATTTCCTTCTTTCATGGGTCCAAAATTTGAAGATTGATTGTTGTAATTGCCAAAATCATTATAGATTCCGCCACCTCCAAAGTTGCCTCCATCATTACCAAATCCATTACAGCCTTCCCCACTGCCACCATACCCACCACCACCTCGACTGCCACCAAAGCCACCTCACTCACTGAAGTTTCCTCCATGACCAAAGTTGTCATTCCCACCAAAACCACCTCTGTGACCACCACCAAAGCTTCCAGAACCACTTTGACCTCTTTGGCTGGATGGAGCACCAGCCATCACTTGCTTAGATACAGCTTTCCTTACTTCACAGTTGTGGCCAATCACAGTATGGTATTTTTGAATGATTATCTTGTCTACAGAGTCATGGTCATCAAATGTCACAAAAGCAAAGCCTCTCAGTCAGTTATGATTTCAGTTACTTCAGTTTTCCCATACTGTTCAAAATAATCTCTTAGATGATGTTCTTCAGTGTCTTCTTTAATGCCACCTACAAAAATCTTTTTTACAGTTAAGTGGGCATCAGGTCTTTAAGAATTGTTTCTTGAGACAGCCTTCTTTAGTTCCACAACTCTTCATCCACCTTGTGTGGCCTTGCATTCATGGCTGTGTCCACCTCCTCCACAGTGGCATAGGTGACAAACTCATAGCCTCTGGAGCGTTTGGTATTTGGATTTGTCATTACCACACAATCCGTGAGCTTTCCCCATTGTTCCAAATGGTTCTTCAGACTGTCATCAGTTGTTTCAAAGCTCAAACCTCTGATGAAAAGCTTCTGCAGGCTCTTTAGAAGACTCTGACTTAGATATGACGGGGGTGGGAAGAGGACTTTAACATGCTTACTCAGTGGTGTTCACAGGCAGAAAGGAATCATCTGAAGAACATAACTCAACTATGTTCTTTCAACAAGTGGCTGGTTATCAATCTCTCTCTCTCTCTCTCTCTCTCTCTATGTTTCTGGAACAACAAGATGTTCCAGGATCATCTTATACATTCCCTGCCCAGCCCTGAAATCAGTGATTTTTCCAAAAACTCTTGTTCCTTTTATTGGAGACTGATGTTTAGAAACCAAGATTTGGGGCTAGGTGTGTTCATTACTACTGGAGTGTCATTTCTTCTAGACCCTCTTTCCAAAGATACCTAGAAAGTATACATATATGTATTAGCCCATGTAGATGTATACATATCTTTGTATATATATAAAACATGATTTAATACTGATAGTTCAAATTCCAATCCAATACCATGCGGTTCATTTTAGTCTTTTTCTGTTTCTTATTTGTAACTTCTTTCACAAGAGTGAGAAACTCAGTTCTTATTATCTACAATATATTTATTTATTCATTCATTTCTAATGTACACATAGAGTAGTTACAAAGTTGTTAACTCATTTCCATGCAAGAAACACATTTACTGACTACTAGAGCATTTATGTACCATTCTTTGTATTTAACCTTAAATTATTATTTTTCTAAAAGGCACTAGCTATTCTTTTTTCTTCCCAATGTGGTTATATTATTCATTTGTATATAATTAACTTCAGGTGTTAGTGTTTGTATCCATTCTAGTCACCCTATATACTGATTGGTTTTAACAGTTTATTTATTGAGTATGTGAAGGGTTTGTAAAACGTTACTATGGTGGTAAAAGTCAGATTATATAAAAAGATATACCGTGAGAGATTTCTGGGATGATAGCAGAGTAGGAGGACCATGTTCACCTTGTCCCATGTATACAACTACATAACACTCAGAACCCAGAAAGCAACCTGAAGACTATCAGATCAAATGCCACAGCTAAATGTAGAGAAGAGGCCACACTAAAGAGGGTAGGAAGGGTGGAGACACAATGAGGAGCTAAAGGGATTCACGGGACTCTCCTCTGGAGGGAGGGACCTGTGGGCATGGAGAAGGGAGAGAAACAGCTTATTACATAAAGGAGACTGATTCTCCATAACAATTGGCTTTGAAAATCAGAGGCCAATTTCATGAATTCTTCCAACCAGCAGGACTTAACACCTAGAATTTTATTTATATCTTATCTTATCTTATCTTATCTTATCTTATGTTGCAGGGACACAGACAAAGCCTAGAATTTTAAAAATCAGTGGGCTCACTCTGGGGGACCCAGGAAGGCCAGAGGAAACTGAGTCCTTACTCTTAATGACATAGAGCAACAAATAGCCCATGGAGAAACAGCACAGAAGCAGCAATTTGAAAGATGCCTGGGGTATATGGGGGAGAGATTTGTTTACTAATCTCAGAGCATGTACTGGAGGAGCAGGGTTCTTTGGGAGACTCCTCCAGGAAAAAGGAGCTTACAGTCACCATTTCCCTCCCCTCATCCCAGTGATCATCACATGGCCACCTGCAGGAACCAGCACATCCCCAACATTCACTTCCTAACTTGCTTACATCATGCCCCATTCCCCACTAGGCTTTGGGAATCTGCCCCCTCCAACCGGGCTTGTCTCAGTACTGGTGCTGTAGCTCCTCTCTCCTAGAAGACCAGCACAAACCTTGCCAAAACTGCATCTCCTGAAACTGTGAGCTTTGTGGAGTCTCAATCCTGGCAGCAGCTGTGGTAAGTCCCCTTTCTGGGACCACTGGCGTGCAAATCTTGCTAAAGCTGTGTAGTCTGTCTTGTAAATTTTGTGGATCTACCCCTTGCAATATTTCTTGGCTACAGCACATTCAAACTGGGGCCACAAGTCTGAAAGTGTGCAAGTAGCCCCAAGACTGGCCAGCACCACTCTGAAATGACTCCTGCCCTGGGGAAAGAGAAAGAACCACACACTGGTCAGACTGTGGTCCCAGCAGTGGGCTGGGAGCAGACGGTCTGATTGCAGGCCCCACCCAACAATGAAAGCTTCTGAGGAGACAACACAAGGCAGGGACCCTGCAGTTTGGTGCTACTGCATGTATGACAAACATCTGGTCTGATTCAACTCAAGCCCAAGGCAACACCAGACTGGCCCACTTGCACCACAAGGACATAACACTGCCCCCAAAAGGCAAAGAGAGCCACTTCAGACTATTGGACTGAAGGAAAAAGGGGCTAAGCCACAATAGCAGGGCATGTGCAATACAGAGGAGACACTCCCTGAAGCACCAGGTTTGGGTAAAGAGGAGACACTGCATTGTAATACAATACAGGACCTCATCTTCATAAGGCCACTACTTTCTTTTTTTTTTTTCCTCTCTTTTTTAATATTCATTTTTGAGAGAGAGAGTGTGTGTGGGTAAGCAGAGAAGGGACAGAGAGAGAAGGAGACACAGAATCCAAACCAGGCTCCGACTCTGAGCTGTCAGCACAGAGCCCAGTTGTGGGGCTTGAACCACAAACCACAAGATCATGACCCGAGACGAAGTCAGACATCTAACCGACTGGGCCACCCAGGTGCCTCATGGGCCACTACTTTTAAGAGCAGGAGATATGGCTGACTTTCCCAACACACAGAAACAGATATAGAGAGTTAGAGAAAATGAGGAGACAGAGGAATATGTTCTAAGTGAAAGAACAGGACAAAATCACAGCAAGAGACCTAAGTGAAACCGAGATAAATAATATGCCTGATAGAGAATTTCAACTAATGATCATAAAGATACTCACTGGACTTGAAAAAAGAGTAGAGGTTATCAGTGAGACCTCTAATAAAGAGAGTTAAAAAAAGAACCAATTTGAGATGAAGAACACAATAATGAAATTAAAAATACACTAGATGGGGAAAAAAATAGCAGACTAGAGGAAGTAGAAGAATGAATTAGCGACCTGGCGGACAAAGTAATGGATAATAAGTCAGCAAGTTGAATAGGTAAGAAGAAAAAAATTATGCAGAATGAGAACAGGATTAGGGAGCTCAGTGTCTCCATCAAAGGTAATAACATCCACATTACAAAGACCCCATAAGGAGAAGAGAGAGAAAAGGGGAAAGAAAATTTATTTGACGATATAAGAACTTCCCAAATCTGAGAAAGGAGAAGAAATTGGGATCCAGAAGGCACAGAGATCCCCCAACAAAATCAGCCCAAGGACATCCACACTAAGATACATAGTAATTAAAATGGCAGAAAGTAGTGATAAGAGAGAATTTATAAAACAGTGAGAGAAAAGAGGACAATTACGTACAAGGGAAACCTCATAAAGCTATCAGATGTTTTTGTTTTTTTTTTCAGCAAAAACTTTGTAGGCCAGAAGGAAGCGGCATGACACCTTCAAAGTCCTGAAAAGGAAGGGTGCCTGGGTGGCTCAGTCACTTAAGCGTCGAACTTCAGCTCAGGTCATGATCTCACAGGAGCCCCACATCAGGCTTCTGTTATCAGCACAGAGCCCACTTCAGATCCTTGTTCTCCTCTCTGTCTGCTCTTCCTCTACTCATGTGCTCTTTCTCTCTGTCAAAAATAAACATGAAAAATTTTTTTAAAAATTGCTGAAAAATCTGCAGCCACGGATATTGTATCCAGCAAGGATGTCATTCAGAATACAAGAAGAGATAAATAGTTCCCTAGGCAAACAAAAGTTAAAAAACTCATGACCACTAAACCAGCCCTACAAAAAATGTTAAAGGGGACTCTTTGCATGGAAAGGCAATATAAGAGTAAGAAAAGTAGGAAGTACAAAATAGTAAAAATAAGTATATCTGTAAAAATCAGTCAAGAGGCTCAAAAATAAAAAAATGTAAGTATGACAACATATACCTAAAACATGGGAGGGGTGGGGAAAGGAGTAAAGAATGGGTTCAAACTTAAACGAGTATCAACTTAATGTGTATATATATGTGTGTGTGTGTGTGTGTGTGTATACACACACACACACACACACACACATATATATATTTTTTAATGTTTTTATTTCTGAGAGAGAGAGATAGAGACAGCGTGAGCAGGGAGGGTCAGAGAGAGAGGGAGACACAGAATCCGAAACAGGCTCCAGGCTCTGAGTTAGCTGTCAGCATAGAGCCCAATGCAGGGCTCGAACTCACAAACCATGAGATCATGACCTGAGCCGAAGGTGGACACTTAACCAACTGAGCCACCCAAGAGCTCCTCAACTTAATATAGACGGCTATATGCAGAAGATATTATATACAAACCTGATGATAACCACATGCAAAAAATAACGAGAAAGGAATCCAAGTATACTACTAAAGAAAGCCAACTTACCATGAGAGAGGAGAGCAAAGGAAGAAAAGAACAGGGAAGAACTACAAATACAACTATAAAACAAGTAATAAAATGTCAAGAAATACATAGTGATTGATTACTTTGAATATAAATAAACTAATGCTCCAATCAAAAGACAGAGTAAATGAATGGGTAAAAAAAAATCAAGATCCATCTATATGCTGCCTACAAAAGACTCATTTCAGACCTAAAGACAACTGGAGATTGAAAGTGGGGGATGGAGAAATATTCATCATGCCAATAGATTTAAAATGAAAGTCTGAGTAGCAATACTTACATTGGGCAAAATAGACTTTAAAACAAAGACTATAATAAGAGGCAAAGGAGGTCACTATATAATCATAATGGAGGCAATCCAACAAGATGATATAAAAATTATAAATATATATGCATCCAACAAGGAAGTACCCAGATACATAAAATGGTTAATAGCAAATATAAAGGAACTAATCTATAGTAGTACAATAATAATAGGGAACTTTAATACCCTACTTACATCAATGGATAGATCATTCAAACAGAAAATCAACAAGGAAACAGTGGCTTTCAATGACACACTGGATCAGATGGATTTCACAAATAAATTCAGAACATTCCATCCTAAAACAACAGATTACACATTCTTTTCAACTGCACATGGGACATTCTCCAGAATAGATCACATATTCGCCCATAAAACAAACCTCAACAAATCTTCAAAAAAGGCTGCATCTTTTCTGACCACACTGCTACTAAATTAGAAATCAACCACAAAAAAAAAAAAAAAAAAATCTGGAAAATGCATAAATACATGGAGGTTAAATCACATGCTGCTAAGCAATAAATGGGCCAACCAGAAAATCAAAGAAGACATTAAAAAGTACATGGAAACAAATGAAAATGAAAACAGAATGGTCCAAAACCTTTGGGATGCAAAAGTGGTTCTAAGAGGGAACTTTATAGCAATACACACATACTTCAACAAGCAAGAAAAATCTCAAACACCTAACCTTACACCTATAGAGCTAGAAAAAGACCAACAAACAAAACTCAAAGCTAGTAGATAGAAGAGAATAATAAAAAATTATAGCAGAAATAAATTATATAGAAACTAAAACAAAACACAAAAAACAAAAAAATAATAAAATAGATTAATGGAACCAGGAATTGGCTCTTTGAAAAGATCAACAATAAAAAGACTCAAATAACAAAGTTGCCAGTAAAAGAGGAGAAATACAACCAACACCACAGAAATATAAACAATAGTAAGAAAATATTATAAAAAACTATATGCACACAAATTAAACAACTTAGAAGAAATGAATAAATTCCCAGAAACATATAACTTCCCAAACCTGAAGCAGGAAGATCTAGAAAATGTGAACAGACCAATTAGCAGCAAGGAGATTGAATCAGTAGTTTCCAAACTCCCAACAAACAAAAGCCCAGGCCCAGACTTTGTCATAGGCAAATTCTATGAAACTTTTAAAGAAAGTATTCCCAAATATAGGAAAAGGAAATTTCCAAATTCATTCTGTGAGGTATCACCCTGATACAAAAAACAGATAAAGACACCGTAGAAAAGTAGAACTATAGACCAATATTCAGATGAGTATAGATGCAAAAAGCCTCAACAAACTACTAGCGAACATAATTCAATTCAACAGTACATTAAAATAATCTTTCACCATGATCAGTAAAACTTATTCCCAGGATGCAAGGGTTGTCAGTATTTTCAAATCAATGTGATACATCACATCAATAAGAGAAAAGATTAAAAACATATGATCATCTCAGTAGATAAAGAAAGAGCACTTGACAAAGTACAGCACTCATTCACAATAAAAGCCCTCAACAGTGTAGGTTTAGAGGGAACATACCACAACATAATAAAGGCCACATAGGAAAAACCCAGTTAACATCATACTCAAAGTTGAAAAACCGAGTGCTTTTCCCTTAATGTGAGGAATGAGACAAGGATGTCCATTCTCATCACATTTATTCATCAGAGTACTGGGGTCCTAGCCACAGCAATTAGACAGCAAAAAGAAAAAAAAGCAGCCAAATTGGTAAGGAAGAAGTAAAACTTTCACTATTTGCAGATGGCATGATACTATATATAGAAAATCCTAAGACTCCACAAAAATACTGCTAGAACTGATAAATTAAGTAAGGTCACAGGATACAAAATCAATGTGCAGAAATCTGTTGTATTTAGAAATGCAACTCTAATAATGAAGCAGCAGAAAGAGAAATTAAGAAAATTTCATTTATAGTTGCACCAAAAATTATAAGATACCTAGGAATAAACCTATCCAAAGAGGTAAAAGACCTGTACTCTGAAAGCTATAAAACATTGATGAAAGAAATTGAAGATGACACAAGGAAATGGAAACGCTTTCCCTGCTCATGGGTTCGAAGAACAAAAATATTGTTAAAATGTCTGAACTACCCAAAGCAATCTACACGTTTAATGCAATCCTTATCAAAATATCAAGAGCATTTTTCACCGAACTAGAAGAAAAATACCCTAAAATTCATGTGGAACCACAAAAATCCCTGAATACCCAAAGCAATCATGAAAAAAAAAAAAAGCAAAACTGCAGGTATGACAGTTTGAGATTTCAAGTTACAGCACAAAGCTGTAGTAATCAAGAGTATGGTGCTGGCACAACACTAGACACATAGATCAATGGAACAGAGTAGAAAGCCCAGAAACAGACCCACAATTATATGGTCAATTAATCTTTGACAAAGGAGGTAGGAATATGCAATGGGAAAAAGAGTCTCTTCAACAAATGGTGTTAGGAAAACTGGACAGCTACATGCAAATGAATGAATGATCCTGGACTGCTTTCTTATATCATACACAAAAATAAACTCAAAATGGATTAAGACCTAAGTGTGAGACCTGAAACCATAAACATTTTAGAAGAGAACACAGGCCATAGTTTCTCTGACATCAGCCATAGCAACGTTTTTCTAGATATATCTCCTGAAGCAAAGGAAATAAAAGCAAACATAAGCTATTGGGATTATATCAAAATAAAGTGTGTGTGTACAGCAAAGGAAACAAACAGCAAAACTAAAAGATGGCATACTGAATGGGAGAAGATATCTGCAGTGCAAATGACCTACCCAATATAAGGTTAGTATCCAAAATATATAAAGAACGGATACAACTCAATACCCAGAACTCAAATAATCTAGGTAACAAATGGGCAGCAGACAGGAACAGGCATTTCTCTAAAGGAGACATCCAGATGGCCAACAGACACATGAAAAGATGCTCAACATCACTCTTTATCACAGATATGTAAATCAAAACTACAGAGAGATACCACCTCATACCTGTGATAATGGCTAAAATGAAAGACACAAGAAACAGCAAGCTTTGTGAGAATATGAAGAAGTGAGAATAGTGTATATCTATAGCGCACTCATTTCCATTGACATCTACTTAAATGCTATAATTTATTTATTCATTGGTTCATCCCTGTATTTGTTACCTGTATTTTGATTTTATAAATGATGATGGAAACATTTCTGAACATTCCTCCTGGTGCATATATGCAAGAGTTTTTCTGGAGCTGGGGCGCCTGGGTGGCTTAGTCGGTTAAGCGTCCGACTTTCGCTTGGGTCATGATCTCGCGGTTCGTGGGTTCAAGCCCGCGTCGGGCTCTGTGCTGACTGCCAGCTCAGAGCCTGGAGCCTGTTTCAGCCTGTGACTCCCTCTCTCTCTGACCCTCCCCTGCTCACGCTGTCTCTCTCTCTCTCCTACAAATAAATAAAACATTAAAAAAAATTTTTTTTTAAAAGAGTTTTTCTGGGGCACCTGGGTGGCTTAGTCGGTTAAGCGTCCGACTTTCGCTTAGGTCATGATCTCGCAGTTCGTGGATTCGAGCCCCGCGTCGGGCTCTGTGCTGACTGCCAGCTCAGAGCCTGGAGCCTGTTTCAGTCTGTGACTCCCTCTCTCTGACCCTCCCCTGCTCACGCTGTCTCTCTCTCTCCTAAAAATAAACATTAAAAAAAAAATAAAAAAAAAAAAAAGAGTTTTTCTGGAGCTGAGAATATGTGAAGAGTGAGAATATGAAGAAGAGGAATGCTCCTGCACTGTTGGTGGCAATGCAAACTGGTGCAGCCATTGTGGAAAAGAGTGTGGAGTTTCCTCAAAAAGTTAAAAATAGAACTACCGTATGATCTAGTAATTGCACAACTAGAAAATGAAATTGCACAAGTAAAGAAAAAGAAAACACCAATTCAAAAAAGATATACACCCCTATGTTTATAGCAGCGTTGTTTACAATCGCCAAATTATGGAAGCCTCCCAAGTGGCCACTGATAGATGAACGGATAAAGAAGATGTGGCATATGTACACAATGGAATATTATTCAGCCTTAAAAAGAATGAAATCGTCCCATTTGCAATGACATGGCTGGAGCTAGAAAGTATAATGCTAAGTGAAATAAGTCAAAGACAAATACCATATGATTTCACTCCTGTGTGGAATTTAAGAAACAAACAAAAAAAGGAGCCATAGGAAAAAGAGACAAACCAAGAAACAGACTCTTAGCTATGGAAAACAAACTGATGATTACCAGAGAGGAGGTGGGTGGGGGATGGGTAAAATAAACAGATTTAGGAGTGTACTTGTGATGAGTACTGGATGTTGAATGGATTTGTTCAATCACTATATTATTACCTGAAACTACTATAATACTGTATGTTCACTACACTGGAATTTAAAGCAAAATATTTTTTAAAAATTTCCTAAGGGGCGCCTGGGTGGCTTAGTCGGTTAAGCGTCCGACTTTCGCTTAGGTCATGATCTCGCGGTTCGTGGGTTCGAGCCCTGCGTCGGGCTCTGTGCTGACTGCCAGCTCAGAGCCTGGAGCCTGTTGCAGGCTGTGAATCCCTCCTCTCTGACCCTCCCCTGCTCACGCTGTCTCTCTCTCTCTCTCTCCTAGAAATAAATAAAAACATTTAAAAAATTTCCTAAAATCTGCTGTATAAAAAGTAAGAGTATACAGCTGAAATTAATAATTTATTTTATCCCAAATACTATCATTTCAACATTTAATCAATACAAAAATTATTAATGAGATATACATTGTTTTCATTATTGAGTCTTTGAAATCCAGCATATATTTTGCACTTATAGCACATCACAAATTGCATAATAAATTTTCATTTAGAAATATTTGATCTAATTAGATTTCATAAAATTTACTTGAAGAGGTAGATTCACATATCAAGTTATTTCAAACATAAAATTTTTCCAATAAATGAATTGTTAGTTTTAAATTTTGAATTAGTTTAATTTAATTCAAAATGCATTTTCTGTCACACTTGTCTATTACAGTTGCTCAATAGCTACATGTAGCTAGTGGCTACCATAATGGATAGCACATCTCTAGAAAAACTCTTGCATATATGCACCAGGAGGAATGTTCAGAAATGTTTCCATCATCATTTATAAAATCAAAATACAGGTAACAAACAAATACAGGGATGAAACAATGAATAAATAAATTATAGCATATTAAATAGATGTCAATGGAAATGAGTGCACTATAGATATACATTTCAACATAGATAAACTAGAAAATACAATGTTGAGGGGAAAAAATAAGTCACACAAGTATATAGAGAATGATTCAAGAACAGGCCAAATGACAACATTTATTGTTAGGGATATGTGCATGTGTGTCTGCTGTAGGGGAGGCAAAACTTCACTTCTATCCATTTTAGGTTTTCAACTAGGGCTCTTTAAAAGACAGATTAACACAGGGTGCCTGGGTGGCTTAGTCGGTTAAGCGTCCGACTTTCGCTTAGGTCATGATCTTGCGGTTCGTGGGTTCGAGCCCCGCGTCGGGCTCTGTGCTGACAGCTAGCCCAGAGCCTGGAGCCTGTTTCAGATTCTGTATCTCCATCTCTCTCTGACCCTCCCCTGCTCACGCTGTGTCTGTCTGTCTGTCTCTCTCTCTCCTAGAAATAAATTTAAAAAAATAAAAATAAAAGACAGATTAACAAAAGATAAACAGTTTATTAACATGTATAGTTTGAAGCGTATAGAAGAAACCTAAACAAAGAGTAACTCAACACCACTTACAGTAGCATCTTCAACGAAGAATAATAAATCTGTGGATAGATGACAGGACAAATGAAAGCAATGGTGGCGAACTGTGGGAAGGTTACTAGGTACCAGATTATTTTGGTGCTTATAAGTATGTCTTCAGTAAAAGAGTTTTATCCTACCTTTAGGCAGAAACAAAGTAGGGTAGAGGGAGATTTTCCTGAATTTGTTGCTTCTTAATTGCCTTTGGCCCAATAGTTTTTATGTCAAAGAGACATATTTTGGGGTGACATATTCTGGTTTCTCTCTACTAAAACAAATTTCTATAAAACAGGTGGTATAAAACAACAGACCTTTATTTTCTCACAGTTCTAGAGATCAGATGACCTGGACACTGGGTCTGGTCACTGGGACTGAAACCAAGATGTCGTCAGCAAGGTTGCATTCTCTATGGACTCTTCCTCGGGGAGAATCCATCCCTTGCTTCTTCCAGCTTCCGGTGGCTGCCAGCATTCCTTAGCTTGGCCACATCACTCCAATCTTCAAGGCCAGCAACTTCAAATCTCTCTCTGCCCCATTTTCACAACGATCTCGACCTCCCCGTCCCCCTTATAAGGACACTTGTGATTGTAATAAGACTCATTGAGATAATTCAAAAACTGTCTCTTCACCTCAAGATCATTAATTTGATCACATCTTAAAAGACCCTTTTTGTGGGGAATAAATATAAGAATTATCTAAGCCTGAACCAACAGGTTAACAAGGTTTAGGATGATAAGCCACCACAGGGCCAAAGCACCCCAGGCTAGTCATTAAATAAAACAAAGCATAGGGTGGAAAGCTGCTGCAGGGAGGAAGTGCCCAAGGTTAGCTAGTGAGATGAGTAACTTATCTTTTAAGCTGTATGTTCCATCAATCTTAAACTTTAAAGATAACAGCTAATTAGCTGTATTGTCTACAGGAAAACACTTTCCATCTGGCTCCAGTATATCTTTGTGCTTTGATCTCAACTTTATTTATTTATTTATTTATTATTATTATTTTTTAATGTTTTTATTTATTTTTAGGAGAGAGAGAGAGAGAGACAGCGTGAGCAGGGGAGGGTCAGAGAGAGAGGGAATCACAGGCTGAAACAGGTTCCAGGCTCTGAGCTGGCAGTCAGCACAGAGCCCGACGCGGGGCTCGAACCCTGGAACTGCGAGATCATGACCTAAGCGAAAGTCGGACGCCTAACCGACTAAGCCACCCAGGCGCCCCACGCTTTGATCTCAACTTCAAATGCCACTTGTCCCCCAGACTCTTTGCTTCTTACACACACAAGTTAATGGTCACTACCTGATCATTTTCTTCTGCACATTCACCACATATGTAAAATCTTGAGAGCTCAATAAATACAGAGACAAAACTCCTGTTCAGAGGCTCATGTCCTCCCAAACATTAGCCTCTCTCATTTTCATTTCTGCATCTGCTCTCTTGCTGGACAAGAGAGAACTCCAGACTCAAAGTCTGTGACACCTTTTTCCATATGAAGTAACATTTACACATTTCAGGGACTATGACCTAATACCTTTGGGGGTAGGTCATCATTAAGTCTATTATGGTACTAAAAGCACAGAGAACAAAATTCAGGATAGTAGTTATCTCTTGGCATTGGGAAAGGGATACATACAGTTGCTATGGGGGGGAGGGGCACAGAGGCCTTTAAAGATATTGTTTCTTCAGCTGGACAATGGGTACACAAATGTTCATTTTGCTTTTGCTATTATTACTGGCATCTAGGTTCTATTCTATCTTACTCTGATTAGATGCTAAAATTATGGTGATTTCTCTACCCACCCTGTCATTCTCTTTTACTCCTATGGCAATAGTAAGTACCTAATAACTAGTTGAACTTATAGTGTTTCCTGTGTTACCTCTGGTAAATGTTTATATATAGATTATCTCATTTAATCCCCATGAAAATCCAATATAGATAGGTATTATTCATAATTCTATTTCAAATATGAGAAAAATGTGATTTTTGAGGCTTGCCTTTTTAATTGGAGGATTTTTAAATTAAGGTAAAATTTATGTACAATAAAATTTACCCTTTTGATGTCTTACTCTGAGAGTTTTGACAGAAGCATACAGATGTATAACCATCACCAAAATCCAGATTTAAAATAGTTCCATCTTCTCAAAATGTTTCTTTGCCTTTTGTAGTCTACTCCTCCCCCAGTCCCAACCCCTGGCAGCCATTAGTTTTCTGTACCTATAGTTTTCCCTTTCCTGAATGCCATAAATCAAATCACCCTACGTAGTCATTTGAATTCATGTTAGCATAAAGTATTCATTCAGCATTTGAAGGATATTTTGGTTGTTTCCAGTTTAGAGAAATTATGAATAAAGTCACTACAAACATTCATGTATTAGTTCTTGTATAAATACAACTTTCATTTATCTTGAGTGAATACCTAGGAATACCATTCCTAGGACCATACATATGGAACCATACATTTTTAAGAAATTGCCAAACGTTGTCTTAAGTGGCTTTACTATTTTGCATTTCCACCAGCAATGTATGAAAGTTCTAGTTGTTCTATATCCTTGTCTGTGCCTGGTGTTGTCATTATTTATTTAGATCTTTGATTTCTTTCAAAGAAAGAAATACATTCAAATACAATGTTTTGTATTTTTCAGTGTACAGATCTTGCATTTATTTTGTTAAATTTTTTACCTACATATTTCATGTTTTTAAGTGTAATTGCAAATGACAGTTTGATTAAATTTCAATTTCTATGCTGATGCATAGGAGCACATGTACCCCAATGTTCATAGCAGCACTCTCCACAATAGCTAAAACATGGAAAGAGCCTAAGTGTCCATCAACAGATGAATGGATCAAGAAGATGTGGTTTATCTATACCATGGAATACTACATGGCAATGAGAAACAATGAAATCTGGCCATGTGTAGCAACATGGATGGACCTTGAGGGTGTTATGCTGAGCGAAATAAGTCAGGCAGAGAAGGACAAATATCATATGTGTGCACGTATAGGAGGATTAGGAGGAACTTAACAGAGGACCAAGGGGGAGAAGAAGGGCGGAAATGGTGGGGGAAAGGGAGAGAGGCAAACCATGAGAGACTCTTGAATGCTGACAAAAACTGAGGACTGGTGGATGTGGGGGGGAGGAGGGGTGGGCATGGAGGAGGGCACTTGTGGGGATGAGCACTGGGTGTTATGTGGAAACTAATTTGACAATAAACTATTTGTAAAAAAAAAAAAATTAAAAAAAAATTTCAATTTCTAATTTATTGCTACTTCATAGTAATACAAGTTTTGATATTTGTATACTGGTCTCCTATCATGTGAACATGTTGATGGTAGTAGGTTTTTTGTAGGCTCTTTGGGAGTTTTTACACAGACAATGTTTTTGTCTGTAAATAGAAGTCATTTTACTTCTCCCTTTCCAATTTTTATTCTTTTATTTCTTTTTCTTACCTTACTGTGATGGGTAGGACCTTCATACAATATTGAATAAAAGTGATTAGAGCAGAATCCTTAGAGCACTTTAGACTTTCACCATCAGGTACGATGCTAGCTGTAAATTTTTTTGTAAATTCTCTATATCGTTGTGTGTATATATCATATTTTGTTTATCCATTCATTAATCAATGGACACTAGTGTTGTTTCTACCTCACTGATCTTGTGAGTAATGCTATGAACATAGGAGTACAAACATTTGCTCAAGTCCCTGCTTTTAATTCTTTTTTTCCACTTTTAAAAAATTTAATTAATTTATTTAAATTTAAGTTGGTTAACATACAGTGTAGTATTGATTTCAGGAGTAGAATCTGGTGACTCATCACTTACATATAACACCCAGTGCTCATCCCAACAAGTGCCCTCCTTAATGCCCATCCCCCATTTAGCCCAAATCCCCACCTACCTCCCCTCCAGCAACCCTTAGTTTGTTCTCATATTTAAGAGTCTCTTATGGTTTGACTCCTTCTCTGTTTTCATCTTATTTTTCCTTTCCTTCCCCTATGTTCACCTGTTTTGTTTTGTAAATTCCACATATGAATGAAATCATATGGTATTTGTCTTTCTTTGACTGACTTATTTTGCTTAGTATAATACACTCTAGTTCTGTCCACATTGTTGCAAATGGCAAGATTTCATTCTTTTTGATTGCTGAGTAATATTCCATTGTGTGTTTACATATATATATACATATCTATATCTGTATCTATATATGCATATATATATAGCACATCTTCTTTACCTATTCAGCAGTCAATGGACTTTTGGACTCTTTCCATAATTTGGCTATTGTTGATAGTGCTGCTATAAATATTTGGGTTCATGTGCCCCTTTGAATTAGCATTTAAAAAAATTTTTTTAAATATTTTTATTTATTTCTAGGAGAGAGAGAGAGAGAGAGAGACAGCATGAGCGGGGAGGGTCAGAGAGAGAGGGAGATACAGACTCTGAAATAGGCTCCAGGCTCTGAGCTGGCAGTCAGCACAGAGCCCGACGTGGGGCTCAAACCCACTAACCATGAGATCATGACCTAAGCGAAAGTTGGACACTCAACCGACTAAGCCACCCAGGCGCCCCTAAAATATTTTTAAAATGTTTATTTATTTTTGAGAGACAGAGAGACAGAGTGTGAGCAGGGGAGGGGCAGAGAGAGAGGGAGACACAGAATCTGAAGCAGGCTCCAGACTCTGAGCTGTCAGCACAAAGCCCGACGTGGGGCTTGAACTCATGAACCGTGAGATCATGACCTAAGCCGAAGTTGGCACTTAACCAACTGAGCCACCCAGGTGCCCCTGAATTAGCATTTTTGTATCCTTTGGATAGAAAACTAGTAGTGCAATACAACCCAGCAATTTCTTTAAATTCTTTACATACCCTCAAGTGGTGTTGCTGGGTCATATGGCAATTATATTTTTAATTTTTTGAGAAACCACCATACTGTTTTCCAGAGTATGCACCATTTCATATTCCCACCCACAATGCACATGGGTTCCAATTTTCTATATCCTCACCAACATTTGTTATTTTCTGTTTGGGTTGTGAAGTAATACCTCATTATAATTTTGATTTGCATTTCCTTAATGATTATGATATTGAGCTTCTTTTCATATGTTTGTCAGACATTTGTCTATCTTTTTTGAATGTCTATTTAAATCCTTTGCCCATTTTCAGATTGGGTTATTATTGTTTTAATATTAAGTTGTAGAAGTTCCTCATGTAATATGAATATTAACTCTTTATCAGAGGTATGATTTGCAAATATTTTCTTTCACTTTTAAATCTGTTAATTGTGTCCTTTGATTCATAAAAGTTTTACATTTAATTTAGTCCAATTTGTCTATTTTTACTTTTGTTGCCTATGGTTTTGGTGTCAAGTCCAAGAACATTGTCAAATCCAATATCGTGAAATTTTCCCTCTCTGTTTTCTTGTTTTACAACTTTAGGTCTTACGCTTAGGTTTTTTAATCCACTTTGAGTTAGTTTTTATACATTCTGTAAGATAATGGTCCAACTTCATTCTTTTGCATGGATCTTCAGTTTTCCTAACACCATTTGTTGAAAGACTGCTTTTTTTCCCATTGAATGATCTTGGAACCCTTATCAAAAATCATTTGACCATATACGTAAAAGTTTATTTCTGGGCTCTCTATTCTATTCCCTTGGTCTATATATCTGTATTTATACCAGTATATTGTTTTAATTACCATTGCTTTTGTACTAGGATTTAAAGATGAGAAATGTGTGGAATGCCTGGGTGGCTCAGGTCTTGATCTTGACTTTGGCTCAGGTCATGATCTTATGGTACATGAGTTTGAGCACTGCCTCACTGGCAGTGCAGAGCCTGCTTGGGATTCTCTCTCTCTTCCTCTCTCTTTGCCTTCCTCTTCTCTCAGGATAAACTTTTTTTTTTTTAATGAGAAGTGTGTGCTCTCCAATTTATTCTTCTTTCTCAAGACTATTTTGGGTAGTCAGGGTAACTTGAGACTGCATATGAATTTTGGAATGGATTTTTCTATTTCTGCAAAAAATATCATTGGCATTTTGATAGGGATTGCATTAAGTCTGTAGATTAGTTTTAGTGGTATTGATGTCTTCACAATATTAAACCTCCCAATTCATGAACATGGAATGTCTTTCCATTTCTTTGTGTTTTCTTTCATTTCTTTTGGTAATATTTTGTAGTGAACATTACAAATGTACAAGTCTTCCACCTCCTTGATTAAGTTTATTCCTAGTATTTTATTCTTTTGATACAAACATAAATGGATTTGTTTTCTTAATTTCCTTTTAAGATTGTTCATTGTTGGTGTATAATGACACAAATAATTTTTGTGTTATTTCATATTCCACAACAGTTTTTTCATGTGTGGAATCTTTAGGATTTTCTACATATAAGATCATATCACCTGATATAATTTTATTTTCTCCTTTCCAGTTTGGATGTCTTTTATTATTTCTTTCTCTTGCCTAATTTCTCTAGCTAAAACTTACAGTAGTATGTTGACTACAAGTGGTGAAAGTGGGCATTCTTGCCTTGTTCCTGACTTTAAAAGGAAAACCTTTCAATCCTTCATTATTGACAATATTACCTCTGGATTTTTCATATATGGTCTTTATCATGTTCAGGAAATTTCTTCCTATTCCTAGTTTTTATAGGTTTTCATAATGAAAAGGTGTTGAATTTTCTCAAATGCTTTTTCTGCGTCAGTTGAAATGATCATGTGGGGTTTTTCCTAGCATTCTGTTAATTTGGTATATTTCTTTGATTGGCTTTCATATGTTGAAGCATTCTTGCATTCCAGGAATAAATCTCACTTAGACATAATGTATAATAGTTTTAATGTGCTGTTGAATTGTTTGAGAGTATTCTGCTGAAGATTTTTGCATCAATATTCATCACGGATATTGGTCTATAGTTCTCTTTCTTTTTTTCTTTCTTTCTTCTTCCTTTCTTGTGGTGTCTTTATCTGGTCTCGATATCAGGGTAATGCTGGCCTCAAAAAATTGAGTTATGAGGCGTTACTGCCTCTTTATACAGTTTTCTAGAAGAATTGATGAGGAGTTGGTATTATTTTCTCCTTTACCACTGTGCTATGTGCTAGTTTTTAGTGTTTTTTTCATCATTTGGCTTATCAAACTTTTTCTCCACTCTCCTGTGTTCCTCACTTAGATTTTTGCTGCAATTACATCTTTCTTTCTTCTTCCTTCCTTCCTTCCATCCTTCCTTCCTTCCTTCCTTCCTTCCTTTCTTCCTTCCTTGAGCTGACAACTCAGAGCCTGGAACCTGCTTCAGATTCTGTCAATCTCTCTCTCTCTTTTTCTCTGCCTCTCCCCCACTCATGCTCTGTCTCTCAAAAATGAATAAATGTTAAAAATAAATAAAATATTTTAACATCCCTTTTATTCCTGAGGTAAAATGTGTAAATTTCGTCCAACTTCACCAGAAGACATAATAAAGAAGTAGACAGAGGCTTGTACCTAAATGTAGGATTGAAATAAATGTGAAGGCTATGAATGCAGGTTGAGACAAAAGCAGGTTTATCATACAGATACTATAAAGCTAATAACGTTAGTGCATTGCTGTTGGTACTATGATGTTTCAGAATGGCAAATTTTATTGGAGAAATTCTAAAGAACATTTTTCCTTTGATTTACATAATATTTGCATTCTTGGAAATTTCAGTATATAATTAAACTAGGCAAAAAATACTTTGTTTATATTTTTAAAGGAGTAAATTTCTAGACTTAAATAATTATAAACAGGTGTTTTTCTTTTTACCTACATGAATGTCTCATAAGACAGTCAAAATTTATGCGGGTTTGGGCCAGTTTTTCAATGTGTAGACTATCCACTGCACTATAAAATGAGCTAGCATTCCTTTGCACCTTTCACTGAGTATCAATAAAACCTTCCACTCAATTATTGTTACAACCACTAATGATTCCCCAAATTCCCAAAGACACATATGAGGTAGTACTTTACTTTCCTATTGAGAATACTGGTATAAAGTGATAAAAGAAATTTGCTGATATATTATTGAGAAGGCGAGGTAATGAAATAAAAGTTTTGTTCAGGAATATCTGATACCTGCTTTCCATCGGTGAGGGCTGAGTAAAGAAAAAATCAAAAAAAGAACTCCCTTTTATTTATTTGACTGTTTACAGCAGTTGTTTACAAAGCATTTTCATACATGTTATACATCTCACATCAACTGTAAATTTAGTATCTCCACAATTTTAAAAAGTTTTTTATTTTAATTCCAGTATAGTTAATATACAGTGTATTAGTTTCAGGTGTACAGTATAGTAATTCAATTATTCTATGCACTACTCAGTGCACATCATGATAAGTATACTCTTTAATCCTCATCTCCTATTTCACATGTCTCACCATCCACCTCCTCGATGGTAACCAACAGTTGGTTCTCTAAAGGAAAATCTGTTTCTTGATCTCTTTCTCTCCTTTTTCCTTTTTTTTGTTTGTTTCTTAAATTCCACACAGGAGTGAAATCATACAGTATTTGTCTTTGACTTATTTCACTTAGCATTATATTTTCTAGCTCCAGCCATGTCATTGCAAATGGCACGATTTCATTCTTAAGGCTGAATAATATTCCATTGTGTACATATGCCACATCTTACTTATCCATTCATCTATCAGTGGGCACTTGGGAGGCTTCCATAATTTGGCGATTGTAAACAATGCTGCTATAAACATAGGGGTGTATATCTTTTTTGAATTGGTGTTTTCATTTCCTTTACTTGTGCAATTTCATTTTCTAGTTGTGCGATTACTAGATCATACGGTAGTTCTATTTTTAACTTTTTGAGGAAACTCCACACTCTTTTCCACAATGGCTGCACCAGTTTGCATTGCCACCAACAGTGTAGGAGCATTCCTCTTCTTCATATTCTCACAACACTTGTTGTTTCTTGTGTCTTTCATTTTAGCCATTATCACAGGTATGAGGTGGTATCTCTCTGTAGTTTTGATTTGCATATCTGTGATGAAGAGTGATGTTGAGCATCTTTTCATGTGTCTGTTGGCCATCTGGATGTCTTCTTTAGAGAAATGCCTGTTCCTGTCTGCTGCCCATTTGTTACCTAGATTATTTGAGTTCTGGGTATTGAGTTGTATCCGTTCTTTATATATTTTGGATACTAACCTTATATTGGGTAGGTCATTTGCACTGCAGATATCTTCTCCCATTCAGTATGCCATCTTTTAGTTTTGCTGTTTGTTTCCTTTGCTGTACACACACACTTTATTTTGATATAATCCCAATAGCTTATGTTTGCTTTTATTTCCTTTGCTTCAGGAGATATATCTAGAAAAACGTTGCTATGGCTGATGTCAGAGAAACTATGGCCTGTGTTCTCTTCTAAAATGTTTATGGTTTCAGGTCTCACACTTAGGTCTTAATCCATTTTGAGTTTATTTTTGTGTATGATATAAGAAAGCAGTCCAGGATCATTCATTCATTTGCATGTAGCTGTCCAGTTTTCCTAACACCATTTGTTGAAGAGACTCTTTTTCCCATTGCATATTCCTACCTCCTTTGTCAAAGATTAATTGACCATATAATTGTGGGTCTGTTTCTGGGCTTTCTACTCTGTTCCATTGATCTATGTGTCTAGTGTTGTGCCAGCACCATACTCTTGATTACTACAGCTTTGTGCTGTAACTTGAAATCTCAAACTGTCATACCTGCAGTTTTGCTTTTTTTTTTTTTCATGATTGCTTTGGGTATTCAGGGATTTTTGTGGTTCCACATGAATTTTAGGGTATTTTTCTTCTAGTTCGGTGAAAAATGCTCTTGATATTTTGATAAGGATTGCATTAAACGTGTAGATTGCTTTGGGTAGTTCAGACATTTTAACAATATTTTTGTTCTTCGAACCCATGAGCAGGGAAAGCGTTTCCATTTCCTTGTGTCATCTTCAATTTCTTTCATCAATGTTTTATAGCTTTCAGAGTACAGGTCTTTTACCTCTTTGGATAGGTTTATTCCTAGGTATCTTATAATTTTTGGTGCAATTGTAAATGAAATTTTCTTAATTTCTCTTTCTGCTGCTTCATTATTAGAGTTGCATTTCTAAATACAACAGATTTCTGCACATTGATTTGTATCCTGAAACTTTACTGAACTGATTACTGGTAATAGTTTTTTTTTTTTGAGTCCTTAGGGCTTTCTTTTTTTTTTTTTCTTTAAATTCATTTATTTATTATTTCTTTTTTTAACATTTATTTATTTATGTACTTCTTTATTTATTTTACTGTTTTACTCATTCTTGAGAGAGAGAGAGAGATAGAGACAGCATGAGCAGGGGAGGGTCAGAGAGAGAGGGAGACACAGAATCAGAAGCAGGCTCCAGGCCTTGAGCCAGCTGTCAGCACAGAGCCTGAAATGGGGCTTGAACCCACGAACTGTGAGATCATGACCTGAGCTAAAGTCGGGTGCTCAACTGACTGAGCCACCCAGGTGCCCCAATGTTTATTTATTTTTGAAACAGAGAGAGCATGAGCAGGTGAAGGGCAGAAAGAGACAGAGACAGAATCCAAAGCAGGCTCCAGGCTCTGAGCTGTCAGCACAGAGCCTGACATGGGGCTTGAACTCATTACCTGTGAGGTCATGACTTGAGCTGAAGTCAGCCACTTAACCGACTAGCCACCCAGGTGCCCTCATTTATTATTTTTGAGAGACAGAAAGAGAGAGAGAGAGAGCACAAGTGGGTGATGGGCAGAGAGAGAGGGAAACACAGAATCTGAAGCAGGCTCCAGGGGCTGAGCTGTCAGCACAGAATCCGATGCAGAGCTTGAACTCACAAACCAGGAGATCATGACCTGAACTGAGGTCGAAGGCTCAGCTGACAGAGCCCCCAGGTGTCCCCTTAGGGTTTTCTATATATAGTATCATGTCATATGCAAATAGTGACAGTTTAATTTCTTCCTTACCAATATGGAATCCTCATTTCTTTTTCTTGTCTGATTGCTGAGCCTAGGACTTCTAGTAGTATGTTGAATAAAAGTGCTGAGAGTGAACATGTTTGTCTTGTTTCTGATCTTACAGGAAAAACTTAACAGTTTTTCACTATTGAGTATAATGTTGGCTATTCATATATGGCTACTATTATGTTGAGGTACGTTCCTTCTAAACCCACTTTGTTGATGGGTGCCTAGGTGACTCAGTTGGTTAAATGTCCAACTCTTGGTTTTGGCTCAGGTCATGATCTCACAGTTTCATGGGTTGGAGCTCCGCATCAGGCTCTGTGCTGACAGTGCAGAGACTGCTTGGGATTCTCTGTCTCCCTCTCTCTCTGCCCCTCCTTTATGCTGTCTCTGCCTCTCTCAAAATAAATAAATATACTTAAAAAAATAAACCCACATCATTGAGAGTTATGAACAGATGTTTAGTTTTGTCAATAAACTGAGAACTTATTAATATATTCCCCCTTATTTTTATAGGACATTGATATGCAGCTGACTAACATACTGCTCAATGTGCAGCGGATACTAAATCGCTACACTGCTGATGAGAATGTGCGCTCTGGAAGGAAAATCTCCTTTGTAGAATATAAGAAGCGGAGAATAAATTTCCTGGATAAAATAGTTACTTATGCTAAGAACACTGAAATTAAAGAAAAGACTCTTTGGTGCATCCTGGCCTGGTTGGAAGAATGGAGTAAGTTTTCAGTGGTGGTTCAAAGAAAAACCACTAAGTTAATGAAAAAGAGAACAGGATCTATATATAAAATTTAAAGGGTTAATCAGACTACCTTAAAAGAAGACTAAAGAGGTTATTCAGAGAATAATTGTCTACTGTTTCAGTAAGAATAAAGTAAGAAATATATAGTCTTGCTTACTTAGTGCCAGCTATTTCAGGCTCCTTGTTTCTCTTCAAGCACACCAGCATGCCGCTGCCCAGTGTCTTCATGATAACTATTCCTTTGCCTAGAACACTCCACCAAGTAGCTCGTTCTCTGATTATATCTCACTTAAAAATGTTGCTTTCTCTGACCATCTCCATTCCTTATTCTCTGGCACTGTCCATTACTCTTTATTCTTTATTTTTGTCTGTAGCATTTCTTGCCATTTGCCATACTATATAATTAACGTTTATATTTTTATGTTTTGCGTGTCTCCTTCCCTAGAACACAAGCTGTATGAAGTCAGGGAATTTGTTTTATTCAGTGTTGTATCCTCAGCATCTAGAACAATACATAAAAAAGGAGACATTTGGTTGAAGGAAAGAATGAATAAACTAAGAATACAAAAAGAAGAATTTCATTAAGTTGCAAGAAATCTCATGTAATGAAGGTTTTAAAATACAGATAACTTATGAAAGGAGTTAATTGAGGTTTAGTTCCTCAATATTAAAACACATGTTCACATTTTAGTTACCAGAGTATTTCCATGTCCAAGATTTACTATTCAGCTTTCTATTCCAAGTGACATCCTTTTTCATTTCTTCACAGAGAAAAGCTTCAGGACAGCAATAAGTGCAAGATATCTATATTCCTCAATTCTACAGTATGGAGTAGTTAGCCAATATTATAAGCCTATATGATTATAATCATTTTTCTGCACAAAAATATTTTTTTTTTACTCTCTTCAAGATGCCATTTTGTCTGAGATGACTGCAATTGATATTGAGGAACACCATCACTGGATAGCAAAAATGGAGTTTTTGCCAGAAATGTTCAAAGCTATTGAGAACAATGTCAAGATACTGAGTAGAATTAGTGTATCTTTGTTTGAAGAAAAGAAGAAACAAAAGAAAAAAATAAGTAAGGGTACTTTAAGACATTTGAAACAGATTTGACTTTTTCTAAAAAATGGCTTTATTAAGGTACAATTTCCATACCATAAAACTCATGTATGTTAAATGCACAATTCAATGACTTTTAGTAAATTTAAAGTTGTGTAGTTATCAAAACAATTTAATTCAATTTTTTAAAGTACGTTCCATGCCCATTGTGGGGTTTGAAGTCATGATCCAGAGATCCAGAGTCACATGTTTTACCCACTGAGCCAACCAGTCACCACCTCCACCACCCCCTCTGCCACACACAATTCTAGAACATTTCCTTCATCCCAAAAAAGATCCCTCATGCTCATTTGTAGTCAATCCTCACTCCCACCCCAGTTCCAAACATATACCAATCTATTTTCTGTCTCAATAGGTTTGCCTTTTCTGGACACTTCATAAGATGGAATCATATTATATGTAGTCTTTTATATCTGATTTCTTTTATTTAAATAATGGTTTTGAGGTTCAGGCAGGTTTTAGGATGTATCAGTAGTTTTTTCCTTTCTATGTCCAATTGTATATCATTGTTTGTATACACTACATTGTTTATCTACTCACCAGTTCACGGACATTCAGATTATTTCTACATTTGACTTTTTAGAAAAAAATTTTAATGTTTATTTATTTTTGAGAGAGAGAGAGAGAGCAGGGTAGGGGCAGAGAGAGATGGAGACACAGAATCTGAAGCAGGCTGCAGGCTCTGAGATGTCAGCACAGAGCACGATGCGGGGCTCAATACCATGAATTGTGAGATCATGACCTGAGCCTAAGTCGGACACTCAACCAATTGAGCCACTCACTCCCCTCACTGTGGTTTTAAATTGTACTTCCCTAAAGACTGAGGATGTTGAGCATCTTTTCAGGTGCTTATTAGACAGTACTATATTTATTTTGAAGAAATGACTATTCAGATACTTACCTGTTTCTATTATTGAGTTTTAAGAGTCCTTTATGTATTCTGAATACAAGTCCTGAAACATGATTCTCATGGATGCCTAAATGGCTCAGTTGGTTAAGTGTCTGACTTCAACTCCTGTTATGATCTTGCAGTTCACGGGTTCAAGCCCCATATTGGACTCTGTGCTGACAGCTCAGAGCCTGGAGCCTGCTTCAGATTCTGTGTCTCCCTCTTTTTCTGCCTCTCCCCTGCTCTCTCTCTCTCTCTCTCCCTCTGAAAAATAAACATTAAAAAAAAAAAGAGGGGCACCTCAGTGGCTCAATTGGTGAAGTGTTTGACTTTGGCTCAGGTCATGATCTCGTGGTTCATGAGTTTGAGTCCCACATTGGGCTCTGTGTTGACAGCTCAGAGCCTAAGTCTGCTTTGGATTATGTGTCTCCCTCTCCCTCTGCCTCTCCCTGACTCGCATTCTGTCTGTCTCAAAAGTAAACATTAAAAAAAAAAAAAAATGTGATTCTCACATATTTTCTCTCGATCTGTGGTTTGTCTTTTCACTTTCTTAGTGGGGAATTTGAAGCCCAATGGTGTTTGATTTCGATAAAATCAAATCAATTTAGCAATGTTTTCTTTTATGGTTCATGGTGTTAGTGTTGTATTAAACACTTGTATTGGGGGGTGCCTGGCTGACTCAGGAAGAAGAGCATGCGACACTTGATATCAGGGTCATGAGTTTGAGCCCCTCATTGGGTATAGAGATTACTAAATAAATAAATAAATAAATAACTTTAAACAAACAAAAAAAAAACTTGTATTGGTCAGTTTCAACCAGAGAAGCAGAACCAGTAGGAAATTATCTGTAATCTACATATCTAATAGCCAATGCAAAGTATTTTGTGGAACATACTTTGTATTCTTTCAATTCTTTTACATTTATTGGGACTTGCTTTATAGTCTACCATACGGTCTATCTTGGAGAATGTTCTGTATGTGCTTGAAAAGAATATATATTTTGCTTTTGTTGGGTGGAGTGTTCTACAGTTGGTTTATATTGTTGTTTTAATCTTCTATATATATCCTTATTGATTTTCTGTCTAGTTGTTCTATTATTAAGAATGGGATATTAAACTTTCTAACTCTTATTATTGAGTTAGCTATTTCTCTCTTTAATTCTCTCTGGTTTTTCTTCCTATATTTTAAGGCTCTGTTATTAGGTGCATATATGTTCATAATTGTGATAGTTTTCTGATGAACTGACATTTTTATCATTATAAAATGTCCCTCATTGTCTCTAGAACCTTTTTTTTGTCTTAAAGTCTATTTTGTTTGATATTAGTCGATTCTTTCCAGCTCCCCTGTGGTGAATGTTTGCAAGATTGAATTTAAGATGTGTTGCTTATCATTGGATCTTGTTGGCTTTTAAATATATATATATACACACACACACACACACACACACAAATATGCACATACACATAAAATTGGGCAATCTTTCACTTTTGAGTACTTAATTCATTCATATTTAATGTAATTATTGATATGGTTGGATTTATATCTGCTATGTTGCTATTTATTTTCCATGTCTCATCTCTTTGTTCTCCTGTTCTTCTTTTACTACTTTGTGTTAAATAAGTATTTTTTAGTGTACCGTTTTAATTCCATTTTCCCCCTATTTTGGGGGAGTAATTTCCTTAGTAGCTCTTTAGGGATTGCTGTACACATTTTAAATTATCACAACCTGGAGTGCCTGGGTGGCTCAGTTGGTTAAGCATTGGACTGCTGATTTTGGCTCAGGTCATGATTTCACTGTTGGTGAGTTTGAGCACTGACAGCGTGGAGCCAACTTGGGATTCTTTCTCTCCCTTCCTCTTTGCCTCTCCCCCTTTCATTTTTTCTCTCTCTCAAAATAAATAAACTTAAATATATTATCACAATATGTTTCAGATTAGTACCAACTTAATACAAGCAAAATATAGAATTTTTGCTCCAATAGCTCCATTCTCTTCCCCTCTTTTGGGTTTTGTTATATATATTACATTTTTATGTATCATAAGCCCAACAATATAGTTCATAATTGTTTTATATGATTGTCTTCTTAATCAGTTGAGAGAGGAAAAGAAAACATATTGTTAACTACATATACTGGTGCTTTTTATTTCTTTATGTGAATTTGAGTTATCCTCTGGTATCATTTCTTTTCAGTCTGAAGGGCTTCTTTGCCTTATAAGACTGCAGTAAATTCTTTCCATTTTTGCTTATCTGGAATGTCTTTATTTCACTTTCATTTTTTGATAGTCTTTATTTTTAAAGGTAGTTTTAAATTTATAAAAAAGTGAGAAAATAGTACGGAGAATTCCATATATCTCCATAGTTTCCCCTATTACTAATATATTACATTCGTATGATACATTTGTTATAATTAACAAACCAGTATTGACACATTATAAACTAAAGTCCATAATTTATGGACTGTAGTAATAACTCCTTGTTTTTACCTAATGTCCTTTTTTGTTTCAGGATCCCATCCAGGGTACCTAATTACATTTAGTTGTCATGACTTCTTAGGCTTTCTTGGATGTGACAATTTCATAGACTTTTCTTTCTGTTTGATGTTCCTGACACACTGGAGGAGTATCAGTCAGATCTATTACAAGATGCTCCCCTACTGGATTCTGTCTGGGGTTTTTCTCAAGTTTACTCTGGGGTTTTGGATTTGGGGGAGAAAGATTACAGAGGTAAAGTACCATTGTCATCATATAATTTCAAGGGTACATATTATCAAATGACTCACTGTTGATCTTGATCACCTGGTTAAAGTAGTGCTTGTCTGGTTTCTCTACTGTAAACTTACTCTTTTTCTTCATTTTCCATATTTTGCTTTTAAAAATGAGTCTATATATCAGCCCACACTTAAGGAAAGGGGAGGTATGCTCCCTTTCTTTTAGGATGAATATCTACAAAAATTATTTGAAGTTCTTATGCACTATAATTTGTCTCTTCTTCCTGATTTATTATTCAATTATTTATATAAAAATGAACTTAGATTTTTTTTGTATTTTGAATTATAATCTAATCCTACTATATTTACTTGCTCAAGTTGTTCTAGTTTTGGCCATTGGAACCTCTTTCAGTTGGTTCCTGTGCCCCTTTAACATAACCTCATTGATGTGGTTTTTTCTTTTTTCTTTTTTTAGCACTCCCCTACTTTCTGGCACTATAAGATGCTTCAGGTCCATTTTTAATATGTCCTGCCCCAATCCAGGAATCTGTCATTTCTCCAAGGATTTTTGGTTAGTTTTAATGGCGAATAGTATTAAAAAGTAAGGTCTGGTTGCTAGGTGTGTTCATTGCTACTGGGGTGTCATTTCTGTTCAGTCATTTCTCTCATTTGACAGAGAAAAAAAATATATGTATATGTATATATGTATACACATACGTGTATTGTATATAATACATGTATGTATGTATGTATGTATGTATGTGTACATGTGTGTGTAGAGCCAATGCATTTACGCATATTTATTAATAGGTATATGTATTATCATCTGTAACTACTTTTTTAATGTTTTATTTACTTCTGAGAGAGAAAGAGAGAGAGAGAGAGGGAGAAAGACAGGGTGAGCAGGGGAGGGTCAGAGAGAGACAGAGATACAGAATCTGAAGCAGTCTCCAGGCTCTGAGCTAGCTGTCAGCACAGAGCCCGATGTGGGGCTCGAACCCACGAACTGTAAGATCATGGACCTGAGCCAAAGTCAAATGCTTAACCAACTGAGCCATCCAGGTGCCCCCAGCTGTAACTACTTTAAACTAAACATAAGTTCATAATGATTCCTCTAATTTTAATTCATTATCACACATAGATCATTCCAGTTTCTTCCCCTTGCTAATCTATAAATTATGACAAACAATAAGAAACTTGCTCCTACCATCTACTTTACTTGTTTGATTCCAATATATATGCATAATATTATCAGAATTATTAGTCCATACCCTAGCAGGAATTAACTTATCAGCTAGTGTACAGCACTTATGTGCAGTTCCCTTTGTCCTCAGTCTTACAGACTCCATTCATTTCCAGTTACTTATAGGTCAGCACTCTCCCAATCTCCTCATTCCTTTCAGTGAGGTTGTGTGATACATTTCTTATATTATTAGATTCTTTTATCATAGTCTACATTCTTTCCTGGGATCCCCTGACTTCTTAGATAGGTACATAAAAATTTGCATACATTAAGTTTCACTCTTTGTGCTATAGAGTTCTACTGGGTTTGACAAATGTATATTGTCATGTATCCACCATTATAGTATCATATATAATAGTTTTTCCACCCTAAAAATGCCCTGTGATTCACTTATTTATTCTTCCCCTCTTTCCCCAAGCTCCTGATAACCACTAATTTTTTATGTCTCCATAGTTTTGACTTTTCAAGAATGTCATATAATTGGAATCGTGTAGTATGTAGCTTTTTCAGACTGACTTCTATCACTTAGCAATACACATTTAAGGTTCCTCCCTATCTTTTTGTGGCTTAATAGCTTATTTCTTTTTACTGCCGAATAATAATATTCCATTGTGCAGATGTACCAGTTTGTTTATGTGGTTGCTTCCAGGTTCTGGTGATTAAGAATAAAACTGCTATATGTACATTATATATACGTATATATATACATTCTTGTGGACATAGGAGCATGATTGCTAGATCATTTGATAAGACTACATTACTTTGTAAGGAACTGCCAAACTGTCAAGTACAAGTAGATGTACCATTTTTCATTCTCACCATTTTTCATTCTCACCATTTTTCAACAGGAGTTCTTGTCACTCCCTGTCCTTGTTAGCAATTGGCATTATCAGTTTTTTGGATTCTAGCCATTTTCATAAATGTGTAACATATCTCGTTGTAATTTTCAATTCTGTCTTTTTTCAAGTTTTTACTTAAATTCGAGTTAGTTAACATATAGTATAATACTGGTTTCAGTAGTAGGATTTAGTGATTCATCACTTACATATAACACCCAGTGCTTATCACAACAAATGCCCTCCTTAATACCTATCACCTATTTAGCCTATTCCTTACCCACCTCTCACCCCTCAGTTTGTTCTCTATAGTTTATAGTCTCATATGGTTTGTCTCCTTTTCCTTTTTATTTTCTCTTCTTTCTCTTATGTTCATCTGTTTTGTTTCTTAAATTCTACACGAGTGAAATAATATGGTATTTGTCTTTCTCTGACTGACATTTCACTTAGCATAATACACTCTAGCTCCAACCACATTGTTGCAAATGAGAAGATTTCATTCTTTTTTGGGCTGAGTAATATTGCATTGGATATATATCCCACATCTTTATCCACTCATCAGTTGATGGACAACTGGGGTCTTTCCATAATTTGGTTATTGCTGATAATGCTGCTTTAAACACTGAGGTGCACGTGTCCCTTTGAATCAGTATTTTTGTATCTTCTGAGTAAATATCTAGTAGTGCAATTGCTGGGTCATAAGGTAGTTCTATTTTTAACTTTCTAAGGAACCTCCATTCTGCTTTCCACAGCGGATGCAATAGTTTGCAATTCTCTAATGACAGATGACACTGAGCATCTTTTCAGATCCTTAGTTGCCATCTATATGTCTTATTGCTTGCCTTCATTAAAATACATATATGGTACTTTTAAAGTAGTTATTTCAGGGAATGGATGTGATAGAAATTCTTTAATACATTTAGAGAAGTGTTGAAAAACATATGGATATAGGAGTGTTCACAGCAAGCCACCTTGACAGGAGTGTTAGTTCAGTGAATAATGTAATATATTTAGAGAACTGTTTAAAAGCACATGCAATAAGGATGGTTCAAGAGCTATATGTGCCTACTACTTTGAGAAAAGTGCTATTTCAGGGAATGGATGTAATAGAAATTCTGTAATCCATTTAGAGAAGCGTTTAAAGACACTTATAGGGGCGCCTGGGTGGCTTAGTCGGTTAAGCGTCTGACTTTCACTTAGGTCATGATCTTGCGGTTCGTGGGTTCGAGCCCCGCATCGGGCTCTGTGCTGACTGCCAGCTCAGAGCCTGGAGCTTGTTTCAGGCTGTGAATCCCTCCTCTCTGACCCTCCCCTGCTCATGCTGTCTCTCTCTCTCTCTCTCCTAGAAATAAAAATAAAAATAAAAATAAAATAAAGACACTTATAATAAGGATGGTTATGGGAATTGCATGTGCATGGCACTTTGGGAAGAGTGTTATTTCAGGGAATTGATATTTTATCTTCATTTTTCGAAGGATAGTTTTCCTGGATATAGATTCTTGGTTAGCAGTATTATTCTTTCACCACTTTGAATAGTCATCCCACTGTGTTTGGGCTTCTTGTTTCTAATAAATAGTAAGCTGTTACATTTACTATGGCTCCCCTATGCTTTGATTTTTTTTAGTCTCCTTTGATTGTGAACAGTTTTTTTTTTACCTTTTTGCTTTAAAGATGTAAGGCTTAAACTCATGAACCATGAGATCATGACCTGAGTTGAAATCAATAGTCAGATTCTTAAACAACTGAGCCATCCAGGCACCCCTAAAACTGGACATTTTAGATAATATATTATAGCAAGTTTAGATTCTGACTCCCCCTATAACCCCAGGATTTCTTTTTGCTCCTTTTTTGGTTTGCTTTTTAGTGACTTGCCTAGACTAATTTAGTGGAGTCTGTCTCCCCAGCAGTGTGTGGTTGTTGATACCTCTTTTCAGTTATTATTCTTTTTTCACTTTCACTTTTTTCACTTTCGTTTATATTTTAAAGCTTGAATTCCTAAAGGTCACCTTTGGGTCAGCATAGGTGAGTGGTCAATAACTGGCCAATCATTAAGTGATCCAGATTGATCCCGTAAGGCTTCTATTCTTTGCTAATGGGTCTGTGTGTGGGTTAGGGAAGTATTGTTTTAGACAGTGTCCCTAGGCATGTTTATTTCCCTGCTTTATTCCAGATCAAATCAGCCCACTGAGGCAGTAGAGCTTCATAGCCTGACTCACTCTTGTAGAACTACGAGGCCACAGGGCTTGGGGGAGTTGGAAACAGAAGCAGCTCCAGGCTAAAACATCACAGACTTCCAGTTCTTACTGAAGTTTAGTAGTTTTTCTTGAAAAAAAAAAATGCTTACCAGTTTGTTGTATGCCTGTAGTCAATTTTCAAAGTCCTAAAATAGTAAGTTTTGTCAAGTTGTATCATTGCTTTTTCGGGAAAAACATTTGCCAAGTTTCTCATTCAGCCATTCTAGAAATCCCTTCAAATGTTTGACTTTTTTTCTGCTCTTTTGTGACTCTTCTGAAAGAACTAAGATTAAGTGTGATTCAGAAAAGTGAGAAAAGAAAGACAGGAATGCAAGAAAGCAAATGGAAAGCACCAAGAATAATCAAAGCCAATTGAAAGTTTAGCTCATATTATTCTAATTCCGAACTTATATATGAAGATAAGCTGAGATCATAACTAAAGACAAAATTTTAGAAGTAAAAGTTCTAGGTAATTGTAGGAAAAATAATACTATTTATTTTGGACGCAAAAAAATTTTTTTAAAGATTTTCTTTTTAGGGGCACCTGTGTGGCTTAGTGGGTTTAGCATCTGGCCCCTGATTTCAGCTCAGGTCATGATCTCAGAGTTGTGAGATTGAGCCTTGCACTGGGCTCCATACTGAGTGGGGAGCTTGCTTAAGATTCTAGAAAGAAAGAAAGAAAGAAAGAAAGAAAGAAAGAAAGAAAGAAAGAAAGAAAGAAAGAAAGAAAGAAAGAAAGAAAGAAAGAAAGGAAGAAAGGAAAGGAAGGAAGGAAGGAAGGAAGGAAGGAAGGAAGGAAGGAAGGAAGAAAGAAAGAAAAGAAGAGAAGAGAAGAAAAGAAAAGAAAAGAAAAAAAGAAAAGAAAAGAAAAGAAAAGAAAAGATTTTAAGTGATCTCTACACCCAACGTGGGGTTTAAACTCACAACCCTGAGATCAAGAGTCACATACTCTATGTGCCAGTCAGGTGCCCCATTGAAGCCAAAGCTTTCTGATGAATCTTTTTTCTATAGCTTTCTATAATTTGGGCTAAATTCCTTAGGCTTTAGCATAGATAGAGCACAACACAGAAGACAAAATTAAATCTCATTATTTTATGTTTTGTGGTTTTTTTCCCTCTAGCATCTAGAGGTACTCTATGGAAATCTTGGAAAGAAAGAGTTATAAAGCGACCTGCAACAGCTCATGCTTTAAGACCAGATCAGATGATTAGTGATGAATTTGCAACAAATACAAAGGTTTCAGAAATTCAAGATATGCTACAGGAACTCATAAACACTGCAATGTTCAATAAACTGGAAAATAATGCTATTAAGTATATATCATCAACAGTAGTAAACCTTTCTAAAGCTTTGAGTACACTAAATGATGAAGTAAAAGTTTTTAACCTCCAAAGTGCTACTATGTATATAAATGAGACAAGTGAAAAAGAAAAAGAGGTCTCTCTAAAGATAATACAAGATCTTAGTGAACAAAATGAAATACTTCAGCAGAAACTTCAAGATGCAGAAGAAAAATATGAACAATTTATTTGGTCCAAAGGTGTTGTAGAACACCAAGTATGTATAGCATTACCCACATCAACCTTAAAAGTGTTGCCTGAGTTTTCTCCACAATCATCCATTGCCGTTAGCAAAGAGGACATAGGAAGCAGTATGGAAAATATTTTGGTTAAAGAATTTGAAAATATTATGGACGAGGCCCAAACAAAAGGGACCAAAGCCTCGGGAATCAAGTGGGACTCAGCATTCTCACATATAGCCTCAGTTGAAATGACTCCAGATTTAACTGAACAGCAATATCCTTTACCTGAAAAAAAACAAAGAGAGTCTTCTAAAGGTATCAGTGAAGAGAACGTATCACAGAAAGAAAAGCAAACTGAAAGCTTATATATGCATGAGACCTCTGGATCACATCTGAGTCACGATGAAAAACAGAGAGTCTCACAGCCCAACCTTGATCTCCACTTGGAGCTACAGGCACTGGAAAAGGATAGAAAAGAAATGAAATCCTTTTCTGAAGCCAAACCAAAGTCATTCATTGTATCAAAAAGTCACGATGTCCCTGCTGATTACCCTTCTACTGACACAAAAAGACAAAGTGGCAAAAATGGAATAGGTGGTATATGGGAAAGACTCAGGAAGGCAAAACCTGAGTATTCACATGAAAAAAGCCAGATTTCTTCAGAGAATATAGAGGAACCCACCACTGAGTCAATGGACAAAGAGAGCAAAAGTGAGATGAGTAGCCAAGCAGAGCAATTCTGGTTGACTCAACGTGGTTATTCCTTTGAGAAAGTGAAAACAAAAGGAAATAAAGACCAGATCTCTCCAAGAACCGCCACAAGCAAAGAGGGAAGATCTGAGGAGGACATCATAGTCTTCGCCAAGGAAGTCAAGTCTCATGAACTTGTTAAGTCACAATCTAGGATAGCAAAATCTTCAGAATCTACCAGAGTTCTAGAAAGTCCAGATGGCAAAAGTGAAGAGAGTAACCTAGAAGAATTTCAAAAAGCTATAATGGCTTTCCTAAAAGAGAAAATTGATAACATAGGAAAGCCTTTGGATAAAAAGACTGTGCCAAAAAAGGAGTTATTATTAAAAAGAGCAGAGGTTGAAAAATTAGAAATCATAAAGGCAAAAGTAGAGGAATATTTCCAAACTGTGGCTGAAACTGTGGCAAAAATCTTGAGAAAATATAAAGGTATAAAAAACGCAGAACAAGTTGGAGAGAAACCTATGAAACAAAAAAAAGAAGTCTCATTTATGCCAGGATTGCATTTTCAGAAGCCAATTAGTGCAAAGGCTGAAATAAGCACCTTACTCTCATCTAACAGCATGGACCCATTAATTGGCAATCTAATACAAATGATCTTGACTGAAATAGAAGGTGAGAAAGATGCTCCAGTAGCCTCAATAGTAGGGAGAGACCACAAGGAAAAGGAAAAACAGAGGCGGGAGGAATATTTGCAAAAAGGTCAAGAAAAAGTATTTGTTAAAGGTCTCAAACACCATTTGCAAGAGGAGGGGAGTTTCTGGAAGAAGAGTTATGAAATGATAAATAAAAAATTAGAGAAGGAAGAGTTATGGCTCCAAATGAAGGAGAGAAAGCAAAGGCAACAGAAGCAGGAACAGTGGCAAGAAGAGGAAGTGTGGAAGGAACAACAAAAACAGACTGAGCAAGATGATGAACAAATGCAAAGAAAAGAGGAGGAAAAATATCAGAAGCCAAAACTGCAGCAGCTGGAAGCATGGAATCAAAAAATGAAAGCACAAGTAGTACCCTTTGAGAAGGAGGAACAGCAGATGAAGCCGGTTCAGAAGCAAGTGAGACATCTGAAGCTGGAAACAAATAGGGAGAAAGAAGAGAAGCAGAAGCCAAGGAGAAATGTAGAGGACCATGAACGGCAGAAGAAGAAAAAACCAAAGGATCAGAGGAAGATCAACTCTGAAGAACTAGAAAAGATGTTCACCCAAACTTCAGTGACATTGTCTCCCAAGTGGAAGAGCATACAGAAAGCAGTATCCCAGTTACACCAAAGGAAAGAGTTCCAGGGGCATCTTAAAACGTTAGAGAATCTTACTGATGGAAAGCACCCCATACCAATCACTCCTTCTCCAGCCACACAATCATCATCACCTGGGGCCTTTCCAATTTCTGGACTGCCTTCCACAAAGACCCTCACTTTAACTCCTCAACAGGCCCAGGCACTGGGAATCAATCTTACCCCTCAGCAGGACCAGGAAATGAGCATCACTGTCACCCCTAAAAAGGCCAAGGCATTGGGGATCACTCTGACTCCTGAGCAGGCCCAGGCACTGGGGATCACTCTCACCCCTCAGCAGGCACAGGCCCTGGAAATCACTGTTACTCCTGAGCAGGCACAGGCACTGAGGACCACTGTCACTCCTCAGCAAGTCAAGGAACAGGGGATCACTCTCACTCCTCAGCAGGCCCATGAACTGGGGTTCACCCTCACTGATAAGCAAACCCAGGCACAGGGGATCACTCTCACCCCTAAGGAGGCACAGGCACTGGGGATTTCTCTCACCCCTCAGCAGGCCCGTGAACTGGGGTTCACCCTCACTGATAAGCAGGCGCAGGCTCAGGGGATCACTCTCACCCCTAAGCAGGCACAGGCACTGGGGATTTCTCTCACCCCTCAGCAGGCCCGTGAACTGGGGTTCACCCTCACTGATAAGCAGGCGCAGGCTCAGGGGATCACTCTCACCCCTAAGCAGGCACAGGCACTGGGGATTTCTCTCACTCCTGAGCAGGCACAGGCACAGGGGATCACTCTCACCCTTCAGCAGGCCCATGAACTGGGGTTCTCCTTTCCTGATAAGCAGGCACTGGGAATCACTCTCACCCCTCAGCAGGCACAGGCACTAGGGATAAATCTCACTTCTCAGCAGGCCAAGGAATTGGGGATCACCCTCACTGATGAGCAGGCCCAGGCCCAGGGGATCACTCTCATCCCTGAACAGGCCAAGGAATTGGGAATCACCCTCATTGATGAGCAGACCCAGGCACTGGGAATCACTCTTACCTCTCAGCAGGCTCAGGCACTAGGGATCACTGTTACTCCTCAGTGGGCCCAGGCACAGGGGATCACTCTGACAACTGATCAGGCCCATGAACTGGGGTTCACCCTCACTGATAAGCAGGCCCAGGCACAGGGGATCACTCTCACCCCTCAGCAGGCACAGGCACAGGCACAGGGGATCACTCTCACCCCTCAGCAGGCTCAGGCACTGGGGATCACCCTCACTCCTAAGCAGACCCAGGCACAGGGAATCACTCTCACTCTTCAACAGGCCCAGGCACAGGGGACCACTGTTACTCCTCAGCAAGTCAAGACACAGGGACAGAGGATCACTCTCACCCCTCAGCAGGCACAGGCACTGGGGATCACTCTCACTCCAGAGCAGGCCCACATACAGGGACAGGGGATCACTCTCACCCCTCAACAGGCCCAGGCACAAGGGATCACTCTCACTCCTGAGCAGGCCCAGGCACTGGGGATCACTGTTATTCCTCAGCTGTGTCAGCCACAGGGAATCACTCTCACTCCCAAGCAGGCCTATGAACTTGGGTTCACTTTCATCGAGGAGCAGACCCTGGCGCAGGGTATTACACTCACCCCTGACAGGGCCAAGGCACTGGGCATCACTGTTACTCCTGACAAATTACAGGAAATGGGGATCACTCTCACCCCTCAGCAGGCACAGGCACTGGGGATCATTGTCACTCCTGAGCAGTCATGGGTACAGGGGATCCCTCTCACTTCTGAACAAGTCCAGGCATTGGGAATCATTCTCACCCCTGAGCAGGCCCAGGCAGGGAGGATCATTCTAACATCTCAGCAGGACCAAGCACTGGGAATCACTCTGAGCCCTGAACAGGCACGGGCACAGGGGATCACTCTCACCCCTGAGCAGGCACAGGCACTGGACATCCCTGTCACTCCTGAGCAGTCCCAGGCACAGGGGATCACCCTCACCCCTGAACAGGCTCAGGCACAGCAGATCACTCTTACTCCTCAGGAGGCTCAGGCACAGGAGACCACACTGACCCCTCAGCAGGCCCAGGCACAGGGGATCATTCTCACCCCTCAGCAGGCACAGGGGATCACTCCCACCCCTCAGCAGGCCCAGGCACAGGGGATCACCCTCACCCCTGAGCAGGCTCAGGCACAGCAGGTCACTCTCACTCCTCAGAAGGCTCAGGCACAGGAGATCACACTCACCCCTCAGCAGGCACAGGCACAGGGATCATTCTCACCCCTCAGCAGGCACAGGGGATCACTCCCACCCCTCAGCAGGCCCAGGCACAGGGGATCACCCTCACCCCTGAGCAGGCTCAGGCACAGCAGGTCACTCTCACTCCTCAGAAGGCTCAGGCACAGGAGATCACACTCACCCCTCAGCAGGCACAGGGGATCACCCCCACCCCTCAGCAGGCCCAGGCACAGGGGATCACCCTCACCCCTCAGCAGGCCCAGGCACAGGGGATCACTCCCACCCCTCAGCAGGCCCAGGCACAGGGATCATTCTCACCCCTCAGCAGGCCCAGGCACAGGGGATCACCTCACCCTGAGCAGGCTCAGGCACAGCAGGTCACTCTCACTCCTCAGAAGGCACAGGCACAGAAGACCACACTCACCCCTCAGCAGGCACAGGGGATCACTCCCACCCTCAGCAGGCCCCAACACTGGGGCTCACCCCCACCCCCAGCAGGCCCAGGCACAGGGGATCATTCTCACCCCTCAGCAGGCCCAGGCACAGGGGATCACCCTCACCACTGAGCAGTCCCAAGCACAGGGGATCATCCTCACCCTCAGCAGGCCCAGGCACAGGGATTCACGCTAACCCCTGAACAGGCACAGGCACAGGGAATCATGCTGACCCCTGAACAGGCACACGGGATCACCCCCACCCCCAGCGGGCCCAGGCACAGATCATTCTCACTCCTCAGCAGGCCCAGGCACAGGGGATCACCCTCACCCTTCAGCAGGCACAGGCACAGGGGATCACCCCCACCCTCAGCAGGCCCCGACACTGGGGATCACCCCCACCCTTCAGCAGGCCCAGGCACAGCAGACCACTCTCACTCCTGAACAAGTCATGCCTCAGCAGGCCCAGGCACTGGGGATCACTCTCACCCCTGAACAGGCACAGGCACAGGGGATCACTTTCACCCCTGAAAAGTTCCAGGCACTGGGCATCACTGTCCCTCCTGAGCAGGCACAAGCACAGGGGATCACCCTCATCCCTACGCAGGCTCAGAGGATCACTTTCACCCCTCAGCAGGCCCAGGCACTGGGGATCACTCTCACCCCTGAACAGGCACAGGCACAGGGGATCACTTTCACCCCTGAAAAGTTCCAGGCACTGGGCATCACTGTCCCTCCTGAGCAGGCCCAGGCACTGGGGATCACTCTCACCCCTGAACAGGCACAGGCAGAGGGGATCACTTTCACCCCTGAAAAGTTCCAGGCACTGGGCATCACTGTCCCTCCTGAGCAGGCACAGGCACAGGGGATCACCCTCATCCCTGCGCAGGCTCAGGGGATCACTCTCACCCCTCAGCAGGCACAGGCACTGGGGATAACTCTCACTCCTGAGCAGGCCCAGGTCCAGGGGTTCACCCTTACCCCTCAGCAGACCCAGGCACTGGGGATCACTCTCACCCCTGATCAGGCACAGGCACAGGCACAGGGGATCACTCTTACCTCTCACCAGGGTCAGGCACAGGGAATCACTCTCACCCCTCAGCAGGCACAGGCACTGGGAATCACTCTTACTCCTGAGCAAGCCCAGGCACAAGGCATTACCCTCACATCTGAACAATTCAAAGCATTGGTGGTCGCCCTCACCCTTGAGAAATGCCAGGACCTGGGTTTCATACACACCCCTGAGAAAGTTCATGGATGGGGGTCTCCTATCACTGCAGCACAGGCCTGGAAATTGGGTGTCCCTATCATTCCAGAAAATGCCTGGGTCTCAGCTGTCACTCTTATCCCTGAACAGACCCAGGCTTTGGGTGCCCCTCTCTCCTTAGAACAGGCTCAAGCATTAGGGATTTCTCTCTCTCCAGAACACTTGTGGGAATCAGATAAGTCAGATAAATCCCATGCCTTAGGATTTCCCTTTACTCTTCAGCAAGTCCAACCTTTGGGAGCCTCCTTTATCCCAGGACAATCCCATCCTATGGGGGTGGATGACCTAAAATCAAGAGCACCTCTTATTAATGAACGGCTCACACCACCTGGGGTCCATCCTCTTTTAGAACATACCCTGAAAGTTGGGATCGTGCCTGTTAGTGATAAATCTGTCACACCAAGTGCTCCTCACATTTCTAAGCAGTTCCCCACATTGGATTCTTCCAGGCTTAGATCATTTCAAAAATTGAAGTCTTCTGTCCTTCCTAGGCAACCCCCAGCATCTGCTCCTATTGCTGAGAAGTCCTCTCCTATTCCCTCGCAGATATCACTGTCTCCTACTTCCCAAGCCCCTGGTAAATCGCTAGGAGTGAGAATTCCTTCTGAGTCTAGGAAACTCCTTGCACCACAGACTTTTCCATCGTCTAAACAGACCCTGTTTTCTAAAAGTCAACCCGCCTCTGTTCAGTCTGTAGCACCAGAGGTCCCACTGACCCCTGGGAAGTTTCCCATAGCTGGGACCCTGCCAACTTCAGGGCAGCCCCTTACACTGGAGACCCTTCTTGGCCTTCGGCAGTTCTTTACCTCTTGGACTCCTCAGTTACCTCTGATATCAGAAGAACCTCTTGCCCCCAGGCAGCCCCTTGTATCTGGAGTCCCACTCACCTCTGCACAGATTCCTGGTCTCTTGGCTCCTCCTTCTCCTAGGAAGCCCTTTGTTCCTGGGACCTCTTCCATCCATGGGGAGCTCCTGGAACCTAGACCCTTAACACACTCTGAGCAGCCCCAGGCATCTCAGCCTGCTGCTACTTGTGAGCAATCTTTCTATCTACAAGCCCCTTCTACCCTTGGGCAGCATCAAGCTTCGCCACTGTGGATCCCTCCCGCCCCTGGGCATCCTCCAACACTGTGGACCTCCCCAACTCCTGGAAAGCCCCAGAAAGATCTGTCCTCTTCTGTCTCCAAGAAAAGTAAGGAAAGATTGGCAATTTCTTCTCTGAAATCTAAATCAGCATTGGTTCATCCCAGTGCTGCAGATTTCAAGGTAACTCAAGCCCCTTTCACCACCAAGAAGTTCCAAATATCAGAGGTCTCTGATACTTCTGAAGAAATCCCAATATGCCATGATCCTATTGCCATGGAACAATTTAGAACAATTCAGTCCTATCTTACTAATTATAGGGCACGAGTATCACAAACCCCTTACCTTCCCGCTCTCATGAAGCCTATAACATCACTACCTTCTCTTACAACTAAACTACCCAAAACATCACAGATCTCATCTTCTGGATGGGACCACAAATCCCAGTTCCCCCCAATAGACAAGCCCTGGATACTGACTTCAGTTTCATGTTCCAAGAAACCCAAGATGATGGTGCCCCCTTCTACTCCCCAAGAGTTCACAGAGCAGAGGTATTTTGTTGATGTGGAGGCTCAGAGAAAGAACCTGATACTCTTAAATCAGGCCACAAAAGCTTCTGGACTTCCTTCACAGCTACACACAACAGCTAGGAATCTCATAATTGAGACACTTCATTTGGACACAGTTCGGCTGGGATACTTATTCCACAAGTACATTGCTTACAGGCTGATCCAGCGTGCAAGGTAGATGTAATATTGAGTGTCATTTTCTGGTTTAGGCCTGATTTCAAATATCCTCCCTTCATTACCCTATAAGTATATACATATTTGTCAGATTAGATATTCTAAAATATCTTCTCTTTTTTAATGTTTATTTATTTTTGAAAGAGAAAGAGAGAGGCTGAGTGTGAGGGGGGGGTGGGCAGAGAGAGAGAGAGGGAGACACAGAATCTGAAGCAGGCTCTAGGCTCTGTGCTGACAGCTCAGAGCCCGACCCGGGGCTCATACTCACAAACCGCGAGATCATGACCTGAGCTGAAGTCAGATACTTAACCAACTGAGCTACCCAGGTGCCCCTAAAATATTCTCTCATAGAAGGTCTGTGGGATAAAGCCTATTTAAGATAGCAAAAGGAGATAAATATTTTGGAAATAAAAAATGTTATATGATCCATTTCATCCATTCATATCTCTAGCAGAGATGCTAAGATACATTTTATGGATCATGGTTCATTTCCAAAATATCAACTTTAGAAGTTTAAAAATACTTCCAGTTATTTTAAATTTCTTTCATTTTCTTGGGTTCACTAGAAGATATACGATTCTTAAAATGGGAGATGGCAGGTTACGTACAAGGTGTTGCCATGGTAATCTTGCCACTGAAGCAACCTGGAGGAAACAGGTCCTGGTCCTGGTTTTTTTTTTTAAATTGCAAATTAAAAAAAAAAAAAGATTGCAGGGGCGCCTGGGTGGCTTAGTCGGTTAAGCGTCCGACTTTCGCTTAGGTCATGATCTCGCGGTTCGTGGGTTCGAGCCCCGCGTCGGGCTCTGTGCTGACTGCCAGCTCAGAGCCTGGAGCCTGTTTCAGTCTGTGACTCCCTCTCTCTCTGACCCTCCCCTGCTCACGCTGTCTCTCTCTCTGTCTCCTAGAAATAAATAAACATTTAAAAAAAAAAAAAAGATTGCAAATATAGGGGCACCAGCCAACTGGTGGCTCAGGCAGTTGAGCATCTGACTCTTGATTTGAACTCAGGTCCAGATCATGATCTCATGGTCATGAGATCAAGCCCTGTATGGGGCTCTGCACTGAGCATGGAGCCTGCTTAAGATTCTCTCTCTCCTTCTCCCTCTTCCCCTCCTGTGTTATGCTTGCATGTGCTCTCTCTCAAAAAGAAAGGAAGGAAGGAAGGAAGGAAGGAAGGAAGGAAGGAAGGAAGGAAGGAAGGAAGGGAGAGGAGGGAGGGAAGAGAGAGAGAGAGGAAGGGAAGAGAGGGAGAGGAGGGAAAGAAAGAAAGAAAGAAAGAAAGAAAGAAAGAAAGAAAGAAAGAAAGAAAGAAAGAAAGAAAGAAAGAAAGAAAGAAAGAAAGAAAGAAAGAAAGAAGGAAAGAAAGAAGGAAAGAAAGGAAGAAAGATGTAAGGACTACAAATATCAGAAATAGGGGGAAAGTGACAACTGTCCTGCTGTTCTTAGCACTTATGTTTGAAATTACCAACCTATTATTTTGGGGATATCTTTTACCTAAAACTATAAGAGGCCAAACTAAAACCTATACTAGAAAGGGTTATCATTAATTGCAATACCAACTTATGTCATTTATTCAACAAATATTTATTGAATGCCTACTATGTGCCAAGTATTGTATTAGGTGCTAAGGATACAGCAGTGAATAAAGCAAAGTACCCTGTTCTCATAAAATTTATACTTTTGAGGACTGAATTAATTTGGGACTAAGGATTGGAACAGCAAGGTAAAAAAGACTTATTCAAGATATAATCAAAATTTTTCATTTCAAAGCATAGGTAACCTGAGATTTGTTGACAAATATTTTTACTCTCTACCTGTCTTTGGCTTTCTCTTTCCAGACTGAATAATCCTAGACCATTTTTTTTCCCAGCAAAATGAAAAATATTTAATACACAAAAGAGAACAACAGAATAAACAGGTATAAAAGGTATTAATTACATGGTACAAAACCCCAAAAGATACAGAGCTATTAAGTTAGTGGTGCTTAAAATGACATGAAAATGTCTCCTTCCCTCACGTAGTGAGCTAGATACTATTCAAAAAGTTATTTTAAAATGCTTTTTTTTTGCTCCACTTTATGAAACCACACTTATTACTCATGTTGATTATGCCCACACAGACAGATATGTTATTTGGAAAATTACATGCATTTTGTGCCACGTCATCAAGTGGATAAAGAAAATTTTTGTACATCAAGACCATAGCAGGGCAGTTTTATCTACTATTCAAATTCACACACTTCTCTCAGATCCTAGAGATGGAACTCTTTTCTAGTCAAGAGCTTCATATCAAGGAAAGGATATATAAGCTAGATGTGTGAGTAAAAGGAAGAAATATAAGCCTTGCTAGGCAGACATAGAGTGAAGTATATGCTCAGCTTCGAGGGCATGTGAATATTACTGGACTGTTTAAAATTTTATTTTTATTATTTTTAATCTTTGTGTTTTGATTCTGCTTTTTGTCCTGTAGAAAAATTTGATTTTTATGTGTTCATATCATTATTTTTGTCTCAAGTTTTTATTTTTATTTAAATTCTAGTTAGTTAATATACAGTGTAATATTAGTTTCAAGAGTAGAATCTAGTGATTTATCACTTACATGTAACACCAAGTGCTCATTACAAGTGCCCTCTTTAATGCCCATCACCCATTTAGCCCATACCCCACCCACCTTCCCTCCAGTAACCCTCAGTGTGTTCTCTATAGTTAAGAGTTTTTTCTATGCTTGCCTCTCTCTTTTTCCCCTCTCTGTGTTCATCTGTTTTGATCCTTAAATTCCACATATGAGTGAAATCATTTGGTATTTGTCTTTCTCTTATTGACTTATTTCACTTAGCATAATACACTCTAGCTCCATTCACATTGTTACAAATGGCAAGATTTCATTTTTTATGGCTGAGTAATATTCTAGTGTGTGTGTGTGTGTGTGTGTGTGTGTGTGTGTGTGTGTGTATCTCCCAGACCTTTTATTTTTTTAAATTTTTATTTTTCTTAAATAGTTTATTATCAAGTTGGTTTCCATATAACACCCAGTGCTCATCCCAACAAACGCCTTCCTCCATGTCCATCACCCTCTTCTCTTCTCCCCCACCCTCCTCAGCCCTCAGTTTGTTCTCAGCATTCAAGGGTCTCTCATGGTTTGCCTCCCTCCCTCTCCCGAACTATTTTTCCCCTTCTTCTCCCCCATGGTCCTCTGTTAAGTTCCTCCTACTCCTCCTATAAGTGCAAACGTATGGTATCTGTCCTTCTCTGCCTGACTTATTTCACTCAGCGTAACACCCTGAAGTTCCATCCATGTTGCTACACATGGCCAGATTTCATTCTTTCTCATTGCCATGTAGTATTCCACTGTATAGATAAACCACGTCTTTTTTTTTTTCTTTTTGGTTTGAAGGTGCTTTTTTTTTTATTGTCAAGTTGGTTTCCGTATAACACCCAGTGCTCATCCCCGCAAGTGCCCTCCTCCATGCCCATCTCCCCCCTGTCCTCCCACACCCATCGGTCCTCAGTTTGTTCTCAGCATTCAAGAGTCTCTCATGGTTTGCCTCTCTCCCTCTCCCCCACTATTTCCCCCCTTCTTCTCCCCCACGATCCTCCATTAAGTTCCTCCTAATCCTCCTGTACATGCAAACATATGGTATCTGTTCTTCTCTGCCTGACTTATTTCACTCAGCATAACACCCTCAAGTTCCATCCATGTTGCTACACATGGCCAGATTTCACTCTTTCTCATTGCCATGTAGTGTTCTATCATATAGATAAACCACATCTTCTTGATCCATTCGTCTGTTGATGGACACTTAGGCTCCTTCCATGTTTTGGCTATTGTGGAGAGTGCTGCTATGAACATTGGGGTACATGTGCTCCTATGCATCAGCACTCCTCTATCTCTTGGGTAAATTCCTAGCAGTGCTATTGCTGGGTCATAGGGGAGTTCTATTGTTAGTTTCCTGAGGAACCTCCACACTGTTTTCCAGAGGGGCTGTACCAGTTTACATTCCCACCAACAGGTGAAGGAGGGTGCCTGTTTCTCCACATCCTCGCCAGCATCTAGAGTCCTCTGATTTGCTCTTTTAGCCACTCTGACTGGTGTGAGGTGGTATCTCAGTGTGGTTTTGATCTGTATTTCGCTGATGAGGAGGGATGCTGAGCATCATTTTATGTGCCTGTTGGCCATCTGGATGTCCTCTTTGGAGAAGTGTCTGTTCATATCTTCTGCCCATTTCTTCATTGGGTTGTTTGTTTTCCGGGTGTGGACTTTGGTAAGTTCCTTATAGATTTTGGATGTTAACCTTTTATCTGATACGTCATTTGCAACTATCTTTTCCCATTCCGTTGGTTGCCTATTAGTTTTATGGATTGTTTCCTTTGCCGTGCAGAAGCTTTTAATCTTGATGAGGTCCCAATAGTTTATTTTTGCTTTTGATTCCCTTGCTTTTGGGGATGTGTCAAGTAAGAAATTGCTGCGGTGGAGGTCAAGGAAGTTTCCTGCTTTCTCTTATAGGGTTTTGATGGTTTCCTGTCTCACATTCAGGTGCCTTATCCATTTTGAGTTTATTTTTTTGTGTAAGGTGTGAGAAAATGATCTAGTTTCATTCTTCTGGATGTTGCTGTCCAGTTCTTCCAGCACCATCTGTTAAAGAGGCTGTCTTTTTTCCATTGGATACTCTTTCCTGCTTTGTCAAAGATTAGGTGGCTATATACTTTTGGGTCCAATTCTGAGTTCTCAATTCTATTCCATTGATAAACCACATCTTCTTGATCCATTCGTCAGTTGATGGACACTTAGGCTCTTTCCATGTTTTCGGTATTGTCGAGAGTGCTGCTGTTGGGGTACATTGGGGTACATGTGGCCCTATGCATCAGCACTCCTGTATCCCTTGGGTAAATTCCTACCAGTGCTATTGCTGGGTCATAGGGGAGTTCTATCGTTAATTTTTTGAGGAACCTCCACACTGTTTTCCAGAGGGGCTGCACCCGTTTACATTCCCACCAACAGTGTAGGAGGGTGCCGGTTTCTCCACATCCTCGCCAGCATCTATAGTCTCCTGATTTATTCATTTTAGCCACTCTGACCAGCGTAAGGTGGTATCTCAGTATGGTTTTGGTTTGTATTTCTTTGATGATTAGGGACGCTGAGCATCGTTTCATGTGTCTGTTGGCCACCTGGATGTCCTCCTTGGAGAAGTGTCTGTTCATATCTTCTGCCCATTTCTTCACTGGATTATTTATTTTTCGGGTGTGGAGTTTGGTGAGTTCCTTATAAATTTTGGATATAGCCCTTTATTTTATTTGATATGTCATTTGCAACTGTCTTTTCCCATTCTGTCAGTTGCCTATTAGTTTTATTGGTTATTTCCTTTGCCGCGCAGAAGCTTTTTATCTTGATGAGGTCCCAATAGTTCATTTTTGCTCTTGATTCCCTTGCCTTTGGGGATGTGTCAGGTAAGAAATTACTGCGATTGAGGGCAAGGAGGTTGTTTCCTGCTTTCTCTTCTAGGGTTTTGGTGGTTTCCTGTCTCACATTCATGTCCTTTATCCATTTTGAGTTTATTTTTGTGTATGGTGTGAGAAAATGATCTAGTTTCATTCTTCTGCATGTTGCTGTCCAATTCTCCCAGCACACTGTCTGTTAAAGAGGCTGTCTTTTTTCCATTGGCTACTCTTTCCTGCTTTGTTGAAGATTAGTTGGCAATACATTTGTGGGTCCAATTCTAAGTTCTCTATTCTATTCCATTGGTCTATGTGTCTGTTTTTGTGCCAATACCATACTGTCTTGATGATTATAGCTTTGTAGTAGAGGCTAAAGTTTGGGACTGTGATGCCTCCTGTTTTGGTTTTCTTCCTCAATATTACTTTGGCTATTTAGGGTCTTCTGTGGTTCCATACAAATTTTAGGATAGTTTGTTCTAGTTTTGAGAAGAATGCTGGTGCAATTTTGACTGGGATTGCATTGAATGTGTAGATTGCTTTGGGTAGTAATGACATTTTAACAATATTTATTCTTCTGATCCATGAGCATGGAATGTTTTTCCATTTCTTTGTGTCTTCTTCAATTTCCTTCATAAGTTATCTATAGTTTTCATCATACAGATCTCTTATATCTTTGGTTAGGTTTATTCCAAGGTATTTTATGGTTTTTGTGCAATTGTGAATGAGATCAGTTTTTTAAGTTCTCTTTCTGTTGCTTCATTATTGGTGTATAAAAATGCAACAGATTTCTGTACATTGACTTTGTACCCTGAAACTTTGCTGAATTCATGGATCAATTCTAGTAGGCTTTTGGTGGAGTCTGCTGGGTTTTCTATGTAGAGTATCATGTCGTCTGTGAAAAGTGAAAGTTTGACTTCTTCTTTGCCAATCCTGATGGGTTTTATTTCCTTTTGTTGTCTGATGGCTGATGCTAGGACTTCCAGCACTATGTTAAACAACAGTGGTGAAAGTGGACATCCCTGTCGTGTTCCTGATCTTAGGGGGAAAGCTCTCAATTTTTCCCCATCAAGGATGATGTTAGCTGAGGGCTTCCCATAGATGGTTTTTATGATTTTATGGTTTAAGTAAGTTCCTTCTATCCCGACTTTCTTGAGGGTCTTTATTAAGAAGGGATGCTGTATTTTGTCAAATGCTTTTTCTGCATCTATCGACAGGATCATGTGCTTTTTATCTTTTCTTTTGTTAATGTGATGTATCACATTGACTGATTTGCAAATATTGAACCAGCCCCATAACCTGGGAATGAATCCCACTTGATCATGGTGGTTACTTCTTTTTATGTGCTGTTGAATTCGATTTGCAAGTATCTTGTTGAGGATTTTTGCACCTGTATTCATCAAGGATATTGGCCTGTAGTTCTCTTTTTTTGCTGGGTCTCTGTCTGGCTTGGGAATCAAAGTGATGTTGACTTCGTACAATGAATCTGGCAGTTTTCCTTTGATTTCTATTTTTTGGAATAGCTTGAGAAGAATGGGTATTAACTCTGGGTTTTAAATGATCCCAGACCTTTTTAAAAAAATTTTTTTAAATGTTTATTTATTTTTGAGAGAGAGTGAAAGAGAGACAGAGAGAGAGACAGAGAGAGAGACAGAGACAGAGAGAGAGAATGGGGGAGAGGCAGAGAGAGAGGGAGACAGAGAATCTAAAACAGGGGTTCCTGGGTGGCTCAGTTGGTTCAGCATCCAACTTCGGCTCAGGTCATGATTTCACGGTTCGTGGATTCGAGCCCCAGTCAGGCTCTGTGCTGACAGCTGGCTCAGAGCCTGGAGACTGCTTCAGATTCTGTATTTCCCTCTCTCTCTGACCTTCCCCTGCTCTCTCTCTCTCTCTCTCTCAGAAATAAATAAAACATAAAAAAAATTTTTTTGAACAGGTTCCAGGCTCTGAGCTGTCAGCACAGAGCCTGATGCAGGGCTCAAACCCATGACGCTGAGATCATGACATGAGCCAATGTGAGATGCTCAACCAACTGAGCCACCCCTAAACTATTTTTGAGCAAAGAATGTTTTGTAGAACCTCTGTAAGTGAAGATTCCATAAGTAAGTGCTAAAGTACAGTTTTAAAGTTGTATTAGTGCAAGATCAATGTAATATACTTGAGAAGAAATAATGGAGAAGATATAAAATTAGATCAAATGATGAAAATAAAACATTTCATTTCCATATATATTGAAGAAAGTCCTCAAAGGTACTAAATATTATGGTGACCTGACAGGATTTATCATTTAATTCATCAACATTTTCTATCACAGCAACCACTATTTGCTAGGGACTGTGTTAGACCTAGGGGACCGAGGGTGGCAGGATACAAAGGTGGATAAGCTGTATCCCTGCCTTGAGGACATTCAAAGTCTACTCAGAGAGACACCCACACAAACTGGTGATTATATGGGGAAAGAACAACGATGGTACATGCACAAAATATACAGAAGAGGACTAAAGACAGGGGAGAGAGTTAGGTAAAACTGCTAGACGTCCAGACCTTTGAAGGCAGAGAGTCTAGCAGAGCACAGAAAGGAAGCAAGTAAAAGCAGTATGTGTATGTGTGTGTGTGTGTGTGTGTGCGTGTGTGTGTGTGTGTGTAAACTACTTTGCTGCTGGTAGAAAACAAAGAATAAGCAGGATATGGCAAGAGAGGAGATTGTAAAGATAAACTAGGTCAAAAAGAATCCTAAATGGCATGCTAAAGAACTTATATTTTATTTTGTATGTGATAGAGGATCATTGAACTATTCCTAACAAGGGAAGTAAAATGTGAATAATATGGAAGGTGAATTTAAGGTGAATAAAACTTCATGCAGAGGCATAAATTAGGGCCAGACAGCATCCACCCAAAAGTTTTGAAGGAATATAAGGGTATATAATCAAATAACCAACAAATGTAAAGTATTTCCTGTTGTCTGGGAGGGATTCTATGCGAGGGTGATATTTTAACACTAACTCCATCCATGCCAGGCAATCTGGTGGAATATGTAATAAAAGGAGAATTACTGCACTCTTGAAGAAGCAAAAGCTGATAGACTAAAGGAAATAAATATTTTGTAGGGAAATCAAACTTGTTTAATCTAGAATTTTTTGAGGAAACATTACATGGACAGTGAAAACTAAATGAAAATAAATGATTTAAAGCTAATTACATACATACACAAGGCATTACAAAGCATCTAGAAAGAAGAGAAACTTCAGATACATTACTGCATTTAACTTGTAGATAAGGAGTCATTCATAAAGTCCATCCTATTTGCCCAAGTTACAGCTAGTAAGTAGTGGAGCTGAATTCAAAAAACCCATTTCCAAAGTCCCATAGTCTAAAGTACTATACTATACTATATAGTATGTATAGTAACCTATAGTATAGTATAGTAACCTGCCTTGAAGAAGGAAAATATTTTTTATATTTATAATTTTATATCCAAATTTTAATCATGCTTTCTCCTAAACAGACTTTGACATGAGGAACACCTTGGCTCAAATTTCCAGTTCTGAACCTCTCTGAGGTTTTGTTTGTAAAATGGATATGATAATATTTACCTTGAAGAATGGGTGCAAAGATTAAATGAAATAATGTATTTTAAAATAACAAAACATTTCAATGTAAATTTAAAAACATAAATACAATTTCTAATACAATGATCAACACATAGTGGGTGCTCAGTAAATGTAAAGCACCTTCCCTTGGTTGTGATTCTATATCAAATACTGTAAAAAATATTCCTTAGGATGGGGGCGAGATTTTGTCAATATAAGTGGAATTTTCTAAGAGAAAGGGAACAAAAGGTAAGAAGTTTTGAATGGCCATGATTCTAGATAGGGCATTTTAAATAAGGAGATACTTCAGCAGTCAGCCAGTTAAGCATCCTACTGCAGCCCAGGTCATGATCTCGTGGTTTATGAGTTCGAGCCCCGTGTCGGCTCTGTGCTGACAGCTCAAAGCCTGGAGCCTGCTTCAGATTCTGTGTGTCCCTCTCTCTGCTCCTCCCTGAGTCACACTCTGTATCTCTTTCTCTCAAAAATAAATAAACATGAAAAAAAAATTTTAAATCAATGAACAATAATTTCTCTAAGCTTGAAATGAAACTATGAACCTTTTGAAGTTTCCAAGAATTCATTATTAAATTATGATTTCAACCTGAAATTTAAATGTGATTTCAATAAGGAAGAATTATGGAGAAAATCTAAAATCTGTGTGAATAGACAGAAAAATGGTAGGAAAGATTTGGTGTGGAAACCAAGGCTTATTAGATAATAATGCATAGCTTAGTGAATATAGGCCACAATACTGTAATATAAACTTCAAAGTTGCTCAAAAACCAAATCTTAACTGCTCTCCCCACATACACAATAAAAGATACTTATGGGACATGATAGAGGTTTTAGCTAAGGTTACAATGGTAATCATATTGCAATATAAATGTATCAAATCAACACAATGTGCACATCAAACTTACACAATGTTATGTCATTTGCATCTCTTATATACACAACATATGATGGTTAATGAATGCTATCCACTTACTTCACTGAGAACAATGTTATTTGTGGGAATGGATATGATAGGCATTCTATAATGTATGTAGAGAAGTGATTAAAAACACATGTAATAAGGATGGTTATAAGAGTAAAAAATCATAATGGGCCACCTGGGTGGCTCAGTGGTTAAGAGCGAAAAAATCACGGGATATGAAAAAAGTAAGGTCATTGGAAAAATAATTAAAATTAACTAAATTAATTCAGAGTTAACACAGTTAAGTATTAAATAATCCATATATACAGTAGGTTCTAAATTACTAATTATAGCCCACCAGAGACCTAAGAGTTATTCTGTGTGTGTAAAATACATATATTCAGAAGAATATCTGCAATGGGTTATCATTGCCTACCCTCCCCACACCAAAATCCAAACTTCTTAATGTGCCTTTTATGATCTTTCAGAAGCCATACATTCCAGTATTGTCCTCCACTGTATCCTTTAACAGTTCTGTGGTCAGTGTCTCAGTCTACTCACCACTCCCAATAGATAGCTCATTTTCCTGCCTTTGTTTATATGATATTCCCTCAATTCCTCCTCCTCTTTCCCTAAACTTTAGTGACAGAAAGATTTACCCAAGAATTTGTGTAAAATACTGGTCCTGAAGCCTACAAGATTTTGATTCAAAAGGTTTAGGAAAGCACTCTGAAACCTGCAGTTTCAATAAGCACCACCACCACCCCATCACCCCTGCCCAGATGATTCAGTCCAGGTGATCAGGGTACACATTTTGAGAAATATTGGTATTGTGGAAAGAGAAAAGATCTGGGTTTGCCTCCCAAATCTGCTTCTAAAGTTACTTGCCTGGGTGGCTCAGTTGGTTAAGTGTCCAACTTCAGCTCAGGTCATGAACTCACGGTTTGTGGGTTCAAGCTCTGCATTGGGCTCTGTGCTGACAGCCAGTTCAGAGCCCGGGGCCTGTTTCAGATTCTGTGTCTCCCTCTCTCTCTGACCCTCCCCTGCTCACGCTGTCTCTCTCTCTCTCCCTCTCTCTCTCTCCCTCTCTCTCTCTCTCAGAAATAAATAAAACATTAAAAATATGTTTTTAATAGAAAGTTACTTACCTTTGCTCAGATTCTTTTTCCTCTCCTGCAGAACAGAGATGGCAAAACACTGTCTGTTTAAGAGGCACAAACATAGTGGTATACACTAAAGAGAGAGAGTACATTTTTTTTTTTACAAATAGTTTATTGTCAAATTAGTTTCCACATAACACCCAGGGCTCATCCCCACGAATGCCCTCCTCCATGCCCATCCCTCCTCCCCCCCACATCCATCAGTCTTCAGTTTTTGTCAGCATTCAAGAATCTCTCATGGTTTGCCTCTCTCCCTTTCCCCCACCATTTCCGCCCTTCTTCTCCCCCTTGTTCCTCCGTCAAGTTCCTCCTAATCCTCCTATACGTGCACACATGTGATATTTATCCTTCTCTGCCTGACTTATTTCGCTCAGCATAACACCCTCAAGGTCCACCCATGTTGCTACACATGGCCAGATTTCATTGTTTCTCATTGCCATGTAGTATTCCATGGGAGAGTACATTTTTTTTAATGTTTGTTTGTTTGTTTGTTTTCTGATAGAGAGAGAGACAGTGTAAGCAGGGAAGGGTCAGAGAGACAGGGAGATACAGAATCAGAAGACAGGCTCCAGGCAGGCTTGAAAATAAAGGGAAGTGAATGATGGTCACATTTTCTTTGCCTTGCATTTTGCTTGATTTTCCACTATATATTAATTTATTTATGTTTCTTCTTTTCCTCTCTGTTATAAGAAGTTACTTTGTGACCAGAGCAGATAAGAATACTCTCAGAGCAGGAGGGAAGCAAACCATAAAACTCTAATATACTGAGAACAAACTGAGGGTTGATGGGGGATGGGGGAGAGGGAATAATGTGTGATGGGCATTGAGGAGGGCACTTGGGATGAGCACTGGGTGTTATATGGAAACCAACTTGACAATAAACTATATTAAAAAAAAAAAAAAAAAAAGACAGGCTCCAGGCTCTGAGGTATTAGCACAGAGCTTGTCGTGGGGCTCGGACCCACATACCTTGAGATCATGACCTGAGCCGAAGTTGGACGCTTAACCGACTGAACCACCCAGGTGCCCCAAGAGAGTACATTTTATGACTGTTCCTCAAGATCCTATGCAACAACTTTCTATGAGACCTTCTTTATTCTTCTTGTTAATATGAAATATGCTTTCTTTTTTGCTCAAATAGCAAGTTTATATATTAACAAACAAATATTATTTTATTTAGTTTTTAACTTCTCTTGAGCCTTGATTTATTTTTTTAAATGTTTTATTTTTTTGAGAGAGAGACAGACAACGTGAGCAGGGGAGGGTCAGAGAGAAAGGGAGACACAGAACCAGAGGCAGGCTCCAGGCTCTGAGCTGTCAGCACAGAGCCCGAACCAGGGCTCAAACCCACAAACCCCAAGATCATGACCTGAGCCAAAGTCGGATGCTTAACCGACTGAGCCACCCAGGTGCCCCAATAAATATAATTTTAGAGACCAGCAAACAGGGGAGAGGGGCAGAGGGAGAATCTTAAGCAGGCTCCACAAGTGGAGCCTGATGCAGGGCTCGATCCCAGTTCCCTGGGATCATGACCTGAGCTAGAACCAAGACTTAGAAACTCAACCAAGTGAGCCATCCAAGCACCCCAGCATTCTTATATTTCTATTTAGCCTTCATTTCATTCTATTTGACACAGTTAATTTATTAGTCTCCTATTCTGGCTTGTAAATGCTTTGAAGGCAAGGACACTGTCTTTCTCATAGTTGTGTTGAGTACCTTCTATACATCTTATACATATCAATACTAAAATTTTAATGTATTAAAATAATAAGCAACACTACTGTAACACTAAAAAACTCCAGTGTTAATGAAAACTGGACCACCATAAAGAGCTTTGAAAGTTTAGTCATATAAGGAACTAGATTAAGGTCTCATTAAGCAAGCCTCCTACCCCTCTCCCATTCCTCTCTACTTACTGTGAATGAGAACTGAAAGTAACTAGGTTTGCTAAATTAGGACAGTAGGTATATCAATCTCACTCTCGTTCATTTTTTTTTTTTCAAGAAACAACCTAATCAGGCGATTACAAGCGATCCAAAACACTGGGAAAGGTTATGAAACCCGGAACCTCTACATAATGCTGAGCAGAATTGATGAGTATCAGAAAAAGGTGATGCAGGTCTGGACCAACAAGCAGAAGTCTTTAGAGAAGAAACGGAATCAGTGCCTGAGGAAAATGATATTCTTATTTAGCCAGGTAACTTGTTTTCTATTTCCTCTCCCCAGTGTGTTGTAAGAAAAATGAAAGTGGTAAGCTTTGAAAATAACATTTACCTGGAGATATTATGTATACTAGTTTTCTAGGGGCTGTAACAAATTACCACAAACTTGATGGCTTAAGACAATAGAGATATATTGTCTCCTTTCTGGAGGTGAGTTTGTGGAATCAAGATGTTGGCAGGACTGACTCCTTCTGAGGCCTCTGAAGGAGAAATTTGTTCTGTGCCTCTCTCCTAGACTCTGGTAGCTGTCAACAACCCTTGGAATTCCTTGGCTTGTAGCTGCATACATCCAATCTCTGCCTCTGCCTTCCCATGGCCTTCTTCCCAATGTGTCTAATATCTTCTATTCTGTCTCTTATAATACATGTGTCATTGGATATAGGACCATCTGGTTAGTCCACGATGATCTCATCTTGAGGTCCTTAATTACATCTGTAAAGACCCTTTTTCCAAATAAGGTCACTTTCACAGATTGTGGGTGAACATATCTTTTGAGGGGTTTACAATTCAAGCCAGTACACCATGACCTCAGTGAAAACTCTTAAATTGATGACAGGGATACTGACTGGACTCCCTAGATGGGAAAAGATTAGAATTGGAATGACTTCTAGAAATGCTCAACTCCTTCCTAGTCAACCCACATCTACCAGCCTCTAGATATAAAACTCTTTTATTTATTTATTTTTAAAATTTTTTATAGTTATTTATTTTTGAGACAGAGAGAAACAGAGTATGAGTGGGGGAGGGGCAGAGAGAGAGGGAGACACAGAATCTGAAACAGGCTCCAGGCTCTGAGCTGTCAGCACAGAGCCCGATGCAGGGCTTGAACCCAACAAACTGTGAGATCATGACCTGAGCCAAAGTCAGACGCTTAACCGACTGAGCCACCCAGGCACCCCGATATAAAACTCTTAAAGTTACCACTCTCCAACAGATTCATGATGGTTAGTTACTTTTCTCCTCAAAACTATCAGAAAGCAAATTTTAATAGCATGAGTTTACAATAAAGGAGATAAGAGTTTATTTAATTGGCTTACATAGCTTCAGATTCTTTGTCTCCCTCTCTCTCTGACCCTCCCCTGCTCACACTGCCTCTCTCTCTCTCTCAGAAATAAATATTTAAAAATAAAAAGAAGGGATTTAGAAGTTAGGCTGACCTTGACTCCCATTTTGACCACTTACTAGCTGGGTGGCTCTAGGCAAGTAACTTGAACTCTCCTAAGCCTCAATTATCTGATCTCTCAATTGGCAGGAACATTTGTTTCAAAAGGTTGTGAAGTTAGATAATACATTAATAATATTAAAACTATATAATCTAAGTGCCTATACATCTGGAGTACTCAATAATATTTATGCATTTTATTAGCAATAACAGAGGACACAAATTTTTTTTTTAATGCTTTGCAGTTCCATTTTTTAACCAGAAGTGTCTCAGAAGAGGGGTCTCTCATTTTCCTTTTTAAAGCCACCTTCCTGCTTTTGTCTGGCAGGTTTTCAGGATCAATTTTCAATATTCTTTTATTTGTTTCTCCCTCTCTCTGACTCCCCAAATTAATTTATAGCACCATGCACAGAATCTGATCCTGTTAAACTCTGAACAACACTCATTATGTCCCAGAGCCCCTCTGAGATAACCATTAGTATGCTTTTGGGAGTGACAGTGGCCTTCCAGAAAGTGATAGAGCTGAGATTAGAATGATTTGTTCTGGGATTACATGCTCCAACATGGAACTCTGGAACATTCTTGGAGTTCTAGGGCTACCTTATATCTATTTTTTAAAAAATTTTTATAGTTTATTTATTTTTTGAGACAGAGAGAGACAGTACATGAGTGGGGGAGGGTCAGAGAGAGAGGGAGACACAGAATCTGAAACAGGCCCCAGGCTATGAGCTGTCAGCACAAAGCCTGACACAGATCTTGAACCCACAAGCCATGAAATAATGACCTGAGCTGAAGTTGGATGCTTATCCGACTGAGCTACCCAGGCAACCCAAATTACTTGCTACTTTAAAAGGTATAGAATTCTCATCATAGCTTGATCCAAATTAGACATAATTTTCCAGGACAGCTATATCTTAAATATTAAAGCTCTTTGGTCAAAAAAGGGCTATTTTTGACACTTTTTGGTTTAAAAAAATATGGCCAATGTAGATGAAATAAAGCAAAATGAGTTGGCAGTGTCAAGAACCGTCTAATAGGAATCACAATACATAGAGCACTTCAGAGAATGACTAAGGGTCTGTGATTAGGGAATGCAGAATCTAGATGATGAGGTGATTATTAACGCATAAGAACGGAGAGGAAAAAGCAAAAGGGAGAAGAGGTTACAAATGAATAAATACCTTACAATGGTCCAGAGTTTGGTTCTGCTACCAGATTGTTTGAGTTCAAATCAGCTTCACCACATATTAGCTAAGAGACTTTTGGCAAGATGCGAATTTTCTGAACTTCAGGTCTCTATATGTAAGACAAAGACAACAATAGTACCCACCACCTCATAAAGTTGTTGTAAATACCAAATGAGTTAATATAGAAAAAGCATGTGATACTCAGTAAGTATTCAATAGGTGTTATCATTAGATTTGCATAGTGCTTTACGATTTATGAGGTGCTTCCATATATATTATCTTACACAACACTCACAAAAACCCTGTGTTATTATCTCTGTTTTGGAAATAAGAATAGGTGTAGATAAAATTAGCAACTAACCCAAGTCACAAAGCCAGGAAATTGTACAGCTTATACAGGTTTTTATATAACATAGGTGCCACCTCTGAAATTTTGTGTTGGAGGTGAAGGTGTAGGAGGAAGGGTGAAAGAGGATGGAGGAAATGGATTTGTAAGTGCAAAAGGAAGAGTCACAGTTTAGCTAGGGCCAGCTCAGGTCTTCCTAAAGGCTCTGACCCTTTTTTTCCCATGGTTTCCTTTTCTGATTTATTTATTTTCAGCTTCAACAGACGTATAAATTGAATCTTAGTCAACCTATCCCTCTCATTATCGACAAAAAGCAGATACCCACCTCTACCAAATCTGTTCAACAACCATTCCTAAAGCTGCTAATAGAAGACAGAAAGTCTGACACGTTCAAGAAATCTCGGTATGTGGTAGGAAAGACTGATGTTAAACCTGTTTTGGATGATATGTGGAACCTATTCTTTTTTTTTTTTTTCCTGCCCAAGAGCTTCCCCTTCCTCACAAGTATGATATGGTGCAGTGGAGAATCTAAGGTAGTATTAATTTTCTTACCTAATTTAACAAGAGGCTTATTTACATATATTTCTACATAAATATTTAACATTTAATTTTAAGTTCCTTTTTATTTATTTTTTTTAAACTTTTTTTTATATATATATATCTTAAATTTATTTCTAGGAGAGAGAGAGAGACAGCGTGAGCAGGGGAGGGTCAGAGAGAGAGGGAGTCACAGACTGAAACAGGCTCCAGGCTCTGAGCTGGCAGTCAGCACAGAGCCAGACGCGGGGCTCAAACCCGCGAACCGCGAGATCATGACCCAACCGCGAGATCATGACACAACCGACTAAGCCACCCAGGCGCCCCTTAAGTTCCTTTTTAAAAATTGATCCTGGCTTGCTCCATGCCTGCTCTTTTCCAGGAATGAAGTAAGTCCAGTTTTCCTTTTACTGGTTCCCCTTTATAACAGTTTTAAGACTGGGGCTGTCTTGCCCCTACAGGTGACATGACAGTTATGGTCCTGGAGGTAAATAGACTGATGGAATCCCTTCCTTATAATGGGTCTTGGGGGCCTCATCTCACATGTATGGGCTTACTCCAAAGGCTCAACTAGGTGTTTAATTTTTTCCACGTCATTAATTGTGAATGCTAAAGACTTTAACTAAATAGTTGGATGAGGCAGAACTTTTTGAATAAAGTGTTAGAATTCTTTTCCCATACTTTTGAACTTATATCTAACTGAATTATAACTAGTGTCAAGATTTTTCCAGATGAAAGATTAATTTCATTAATCATATGAGGACATACATTTATAGATTTGTGGAATATTTGCTAATTTGTGATATTCTACTTGAATGTGAATTGTTTTATTTTTGCTCACTGAATAATTTAGTTCAACTTTAAATTAATATTAAATTAAATTAAATAAATAAAGCCAGTCTTGCTAAAAAAATGAATCTGATTCTTCTTTATTATGAAACAAATTCTTTTAATACAGAATAAAGAAACTTAGAAGGATTACTTTTTTCCTTTTTTTTTTTTTTTTCAGAGAGAAGGTAAGAGTTTTGGGAAGAAAGAGAGAAAAATGTTAATGGGGAAAAAATAGTCTGGATATGTTCTACATATTCCATGAAGCTAAGAAGGTAGTTTTAAGACATTACTAGGCAAAGTCATGGAAATGGAAGTGCACCTTTTGGGGAAGAAAAAAAGCTATTTTAGCAAATTCTGCTGTTTTAATTTATCTCTCAGTCAAAGTGAACATAGCTAATGTTTTTTAGTGCCAGAGAGGGCATCATAGGACAAGGTGGTGGTGAAGAGAAAAGGGGAGAATAAGAATCATACATTTTGATTGGATATGGAGCTCAGGAGAGTTTGGCACTTCCAATTAGTGCTCTCTGGTTCTTTAGGCAAGAAGACCAAATGGAAGCCATCTGGAATGCTGATCTGTCTACTTCAAGCTACCCAATAACAGAGAAGACATCAATACACTCACTCTGGGCCCAGCTGGGTGGGTACCCAGATATTCCTATGCTACTCCAGTTAGATGTTCAATCTACCTTCAGAAAATCTCTTGGATCCATTAAATCACAGTAAGTTAAGGACTGGGAGCACTCTGGTAATTGGGCCTTTGGTCATATATCTTCTGTTTCCCTAACTTGACCTTACCTTATGGCACCAGGGAATTACCAAAAGTAGGTGTTTGGTATAAATTTAGACATTTACCTTTTCCAGGATGCTGTATAAACAGAAGTATACAGTATGTAACCATCTGAATCTGTCTTTTTTCACTTAGCAACTTAGCATAACTCCTATGAAATTCATTCGTGTTATTACATGTATCATTAATACATTCCTTTTTATTTACTGATGGTATTATTCCATTATATGGCTGTACCACATTTTTAAATCCATTCATCAGGTGAAAGACATTTGAGTTGTTTCCACTTTGGGGCTATTATAAATAAAACTACTATAAAAATTCATATACAGGTTTTAGGGTAAATGTAAGTTTTTACTTCTCTTAGATAAATACCCAGAAGTAGGATTGATGGGTTAGATAAGTATGTTTAACTTTTATAAGAATTTGCCAAGCTTTTTTCCAAAGTGACTTCTCATCTCTGTATTTATTCAGTGGGGATAGTTCTTGTCCTGCCTCTGGATGAAAACCTAGATGGTTCTGTGACATTTCTGGTAACTTTTCAGTAATGTGTCTATCTGGTTAGTAAAAAGTCCAGAACCATGTAGAAGTAAAACTTTCATTTTATTTTAAAGGTAGGCTTTCCCACTCTTCCAGCTAAGACTATTAAACTTATAGTCAGAGAAGGAGGATATGAACAGCTTCTTTTTTCTACCCTACTACTTCTGTTCTTACTTTCCCAGTTTGATACTATGGACCCTGTAGGGATTAGAGGTCTCGTAAGGGAGAAGAGAGGTGGTAAATGGAAAGTTCTTACTATAACTGCTGCATTTTCTAACATCAGTGCTTCCTGGATCTGGCAGATTTTTAAAGCTGACTCACGAGGTACTTTGATCAGTTCCTTGGAGATCACCATCACTGGAGATCTCTTCTCTGCAGATATCTTGATCTTGTCAAATATTTTTCTATTCCAACTGGTTGTTTACGTCTGTGATACCTCCAGCTTCTCTCTGCTGAGATGTTTTTGCATATTTAGGTATCCCTCACAGACAGAATCCATGACAGCCCTATGCCATCTTTCTTGGGTATACATATGTATATATGTGGCCCACATCTAGTCTAGTGGAAACAGAGTGGCTTTCTTTGTCGAAGTAAACTTTGAGGTTGAAGGCTTATCCCAATGCAGCAGCAGCAGGCTCTTTGCTTCTGCTATTAGTACAGCTAGCCAATCAATCACTGCCTTAGCTTTTTTACAGTATTGAATCAGGCCTCATTCTATTGGGCCTCCAAAATGCCGGGGACTGCGATACGTTCTTGGAGTGGAGAATGGCTAGGTATGCTCTCAATATCTTCTTCTCCTTGACCACTTCATACTCTGAGTGTGAGTTAGAAGATTAAGAATCAATTTAATTAATATTCAACTTTATCCAGTCAACCTGAATTTAATCTGACAACTTTTTCATTGTGGTTTATCAAAACTTCCATTTTGATATGCTACCACATACAAAATGTGTATTAGGAGTTTCTAACTTGTATTGGTAGATGCCTGAAAACATTCAGAGTAAGAGGTGCTGAAAACAGTGAAAAAAATTAAGACATTATAGGAAATAGGAGAACTGAAGTCTTGGATTTTTGCTATTTTTCACTAAAAATAGAAATATAGAAAATATACATTTTAAGACATCTTAGTTAGTAATAATGGGAACTATATTATCAGTTACTATTTGCCATTGTCCTTTTTTTTTCCACTTTGATCTCTTCAAGGCCTTTCTCCCCGCAAAAAGATTATGTTTATTTTACTTTGTGAAAATTAAAGTACAAACCAAGAGATGTTCTTTCCCTTTGGGCTTAATTATTTCTACCAGTCCTTAGATCTCAGTTTAAACAATTATTCTTTCTGAGCTGTCTTCTCTAATCCCTCCTATGTGCTCCCATAGCATCTTATAATTAAACAGTATCCTAGCACTTACCATTCTATATTGTGTCTCATTATTTACCTCCCCTGATTTCAGACAATATGCTTTGGAGAAGTTAGCTGCCTTTGTGCTGAACTGCCACTACTTTTGCTCTGCCTGCTTTCCTTTCAAAAAATATTTATGGGCTATTTAATATGAGCCAAGTACTATACCTAGGTACTAGATACAATATATGGGAAGGTCTCAAGAGATCATAGATAACAGGCAGAAGGAAAAATTTGTGCAAAGATCTAGAGCCTATAGCGTATTGCTTCTTTTGGTTTATCTCCTTAAAAAAACAACAACAACAAACTAAATAATATTTCCACCTACTCCTCAGTTCCCTTTCTTCCTATTTCCAACAGAGGTGACTAGAACTAAGATTTCTCTTCCTGTCTGGATGAGTTATGTGACACTTGGAGCTACTGCAATCTTTGGCAGCCCGGAGGTCATAGCCATAAGATAAAAGGACAGTACACCAGGAATTACAGAAAGGGAAAAACAAAACCCTTTCCTTGATGATGTCTAGTTTCTAGAACAACCCTGAGTACACCTGCTTATGGACTTTTCTTAAGTGAGCAATAGATGGCCTTTGTTTAGTCAGGGATTCTGTTGCTTATAGTCATGTGAGCTTGAAAAGTATGTGTAACCTGCTATTGTTGGATAAAGTAGTCTAGAGATGTCAATTATATCCAGGTGATTGATGGTGCCATTGAGTTCAACTATAACCTTAATAATTTTCTGCGTGTTGTATATGTCCAATTCTTTTTTTATTCTTTTTTTTTTAATGTTTTTATTTATTTCTAGGAGAGAGAGAGACAGCGTGAGCAGGGGAGGGTCAGAGAGAGAGGGAGTCACAGACTGAAAGAGGCTCCAGGCTCTGAGCTGGCAGTCAGCACAGAGCCCGATGCGGGGCCGAACCCACGAACCGCGAGATCGTGACCTAAGCGAAAGTCGGACGCTTAACCAACTAAGCCACCCAGGCGCCCCTGTATATGTCCAATTCTGATAGAGGAATGTTAAAGTCTCCCAACTACAACAGAGGATTCACCTGTTTCTCCTTGCAGTTCTATCAGTTTTTGCATCATGTAGTTTGATGCTCTGTTGTTAGGCAAAACAGTAAGGATTATTTTGTCATCTTGGCACATTGACTCCTTTATCATTATTAAATACCCCCTTTATGCCTGATAACCTTCCCTGCTTTAAACTGTACTCTGTCTTAAATTAATATAACTATTCCTTTCTTTTGATTAGTGTTATCATGGTATTTTTTCATCATCCATTTACTTTAAACCTACATATCTTTATATTTAAAGTCAGTTTCTAATAGACAACATATATTTGGGTCTTGTGTTTGGATCCACTCTTATAATCTCTGTCTTTTAACTGGCATATTTAGATCATTAACGTTAAGGTGATTTTTGATATAGTTGGACTAATATCTACCATATTTGTTACTGTTTTCTATTTATTGCCCTTGTTCTTTTGTCTTTCATACTTTTTCTGCACTTTTAGTTTTGAGATTTTATAATTCCATTTTCTCTCCATTCCTCATCTATACTTTTTTCATTACTTTTTAAAGTTCCTGCCCTAGACTTTGCACTATACATTTACAATGAACCCATGTCTATTTTCAAATAACACTATACTGCTTCATGGGTGGTATAAGACCTTGCAATAACCAAATATTCCTAATTCTTCCTTCACTCCATCTCTTGTATCATTTATGTCATCCATTTAATCTATACATAAGCATGCATATATCACTGAATACATTGTTGCTGTTATTATTTTGAATAAACTGTTCAAATCTAACAATCTGTTAGACAAGTTAAGAAAAATAAAACCTTTTATTTTTATTCCTTTGCTCTTCCTATCTTTATGTAGATCCAAATTTCTGATTTATATCAAGTTCCTTTTTTCTGAAGAACATCTTTCAACACTGCTTGTAAGAGATCTACTAGCTACAAAATTCTCTCAATTCTTATTTGTCTGAGAAAGTCTGTATTTTTCCTTCACCTAAAATTCTTTGCAGGGTACAGAATTCTAAGTTGGTAGTTTTTCTCTCAACACTTTAAAAAATTATTTATTTTTGAGAGAGAGAGACAGAGAGAGACAGAGAGAGCCAGAGTGCAAGCAGGGAAGGGTCAGAGAGGGAGGGAGACACAGAATTCAAAGCAGGCTCCAGGCTCTAAGCTGTCTGTACAAGAGTCCAACAACACAGGGCTTGAACCCATGTACCATGAGATCATGACCTGAGCTAAAGTCAGATGCATAACTGACTAAGCCACCCAGGGACCCCTCTCTCAACAACATTATACTCCTTTGTCTCTTAAACATTATACTCCTTTCTCTTGCTCGCATGGTTTCTGAGAAGTTGGATGTACTTTTTATCTTTGCTCCTCAATAGGTAAGGTGTTATTTTTCCTTCTAATTTCTTTAAAGACTTTTACCTTAAATATGATGTGCCTAAGTGTGACTTTTGGAGCATTTATCCTACTTGGTATTATCCGAGTTTCCTAGTTCTGTAGTTTGGTGTCTGACATCTATTTGGAGAAATGTTCCATTGTTATGTTTCAAATATTGTTTCTATATTGTTTCTTTCTTCATACATACGCATTTATATGTATGTTATACCTTTTGCAGTTATCCTCCAGTTCTTGGATATTTCGTTTTCTTCAGGCTTTTTTTTTTTCAGTTTTGGAAGTTTCTTTTTTCTAATGTTTTTATTTTATTTTATTTTTTTTTTGAGAGAGACAGACAGAGTGAGGGAGGGGCAGTGAGACAGAGAGAAGGAGACACAGAATCTGAAGCAGGCTCTATGCTCTGAGCTGTCAGCACAGAGGCTGATATGGGGCTCAAACTCACAAGCCATGAGATCATGACCTGAGCCAAAGTTGGACATTCAACCGACTGAGCCACCCAGGTGCCCAGTTTATTAAGTTTCTATTGCCATATCCTGAAGCTCACAGATTCTTTTCTCAACCATACCTAGTCTACTAATGAGGCCATCAAAGACACTCTTCATTTCTGTTAGTGTTTTTGATCCCCAGAATTTTTAAAAATTCTTTATTACAATACCTATGTCTTTGCTTTAGTATCTATCCATTCCTGCATATTTTTCCATCAAAGTCCTTAGCATATTAATTATCATCGTTTTAAATTCTCAGTATAATTCTAACACCCCCACCATATCTGACTCTGATTTTGATGCTTGTTCAGTCTCTTCTGTGTTTTTTGCCTTTTAGTGTGCATTATAATTTTTGCTAAAATCCAGACATGATGTACTAGGTGAAAGAAATGTTGGCAAATAAGCCTTTAATGATGTGGTATAAGGTATAGGAGAATGGGAAACATTACACAGTCCTGTGATTAGGTCTTAGTCTTTTGAAGAGACTGTGCCTCTTGTCCGTGAACTTTACCAGTGCTTCTTAATATCCTCCACTCTCACCTTTGGTGGCACAGGATGGCTAGAGGGAACTGGAATTGGGTATTTCTTTTCTCTCACATAGAAGGCTAGGGTCCCTTTGACTGAGCCTTCCTGGCATTTTTAATCTCAGACTTGTCTGTACTAAGCCTCCAGCAATTCATCAGTTAAAGTTTTTTGTTTTGTTTTGTTTTGTTTTTTTTAACCAGGCATATTTTCTCATGGGTTTCTGCTCCAGTAAGCTGTGATTCTCTGTATTGCCTGACTCTCCAACTTAGAGTGCAACGGTTTGCCCTGTGACCTCACTTCTCTGAATATAGGTTGTTAGGATGGAGTAGCAACTTCTTGCATATATTCTTCAAAAATTTTCTATGCATTTACTTTTTGGTTGCAAAAATGGGCTCATATTGAACATGGTTTGTTTTTTTTTTTTTACCTTGTTTAGTGTTTCACTTAACAGTACATCTTTAAAATTTTTCTATGTCAATATAGACTTACATCACCAGTTTTATTGATTGCATGATGTTCATTGTAGAGTTCCATCACAATTTATTGAACCGTTTGCCTATTGATGGAAGTTTGGATATTTTTCAACATTACAAAAAAAGCTGCAGCAAATATCCTCGCATAAGTTTGTACAGTTATCTGATGATTTCCTCATAAAAATGCCATTAAAATAATACTAGTTTTCTTCCAATTACAAAAGTAAAGTGTGACTATCATAGAAAATTTGGAAAAGACCAAGACGTCCATGGCCAGAAATAACCATTGTCAGTATTTAAGTTCTAACTTTAGGTGTAAGAAGACTGTCTAATAAGTAATAAGCTATTGCCAAGCTCTGCTCTTCCTGGGAGATATTCTGCCTTGTTGAGGTGACTTCTATAAATAGAGATTACATATCAATTTTATAGTTTAGTTTTGTGAGTTCTGGAGGCACTCTTATTTTCCCCATGAATCATCTATATTCTATTTAATGAACAGGATGTATTTAATGAGCAATTTGTATTAAGAACAATGTATTTAACAGCAATTTGTAATATGATAAATTTTCTTACCTTGTTTGCAGGTTTAAGAAGATTCCCAAGTGACTGTAAAATTAAATACAAGCATGTTGAAAGTGAATTTCAATGTTGCAGTAGAATTCCTATTTTCTTTCTTTCATGTACATACATTGTTTTACCTATTCTGTGCTTTTACATTCTGCCTATAGTTAAACATCATTTCCAGACTATTAACATTACCACTCAAGAAAGAATATCCTCTGCTCTAGATTACTAGAAGCACAAAGCTTCAATAAACTCTGTGATAGGCTGTCATAAAAGGGACATAATATGGCCCCTCACATGATTGCAAAGTGGCACAGTATACTTCCCAGAACCTAAACCCAAAGATGCCTCAGAAATAAGAAATGAATGGATATAAAAAAGAAGGAGGAGGAGGAGGTAGAGGAGGAGGAGGAAAAAAAGAAAACCAGCAGAAACCTCTGGAAGGTCAGAAGGTGATTATAATCTGGTAAAGAAGTGAAACAGTAGCCTGGGACAGAAGAAAGTGGGGGTTCCAACATGGGGAGTGGATTTGTGGAGAAATTTTCAGTTGGGCACTATTCTAACCCCCACAACTACCCATACTTTCTTCACTGCCTTCCCTAGCAGATGCATACGGAAATACTATTGGTATGTAGGGTTAAAACAAAACAAAACAGAACAAAACAAAACAGAACAAAACAGAACAAAACATCAAAGGAAATGCTGGCTTAACTAACAAGCATCAACAGGTTTCCTTGTACCCTCCCCCCACCAACCCATAGGCCTTCTTTCCATCCACAGGACTAGATAATACATTCTTAGAAAATAACAAAGCCTAGGGTAAGATATAGAGAGGTTTGTAAAAGGGCAAAACCTTCTGGTGAGAATGACACATATGAGGATATTAAAGCTGGAGCCCTGCTCACCAGAGGTGGTACAAGCTAAGGTCTAGGTTTTGATTCTTTCTAACCCTTTCTCCATCTATTACCTAACAAGATAACTGATAATTGATACCCATGAGGAAAATGACCTCACAGGGAAAAATAACTAGAAAATTAGAAACGCAATAAACTAAATAGCCTAGTCTAGATGACAAGAATAAATAGGATACATGCCAAATAAATGTCCCTAAAAGAGGATATTGATAACGAAGCAGAAACAGTTATAAAGAAACAAGTATAGAGGTGGCTGGGTGGCTCAGTCAGGTAAGTGTCCAACTTGATTTCTGCTCAGGTCATGACTTCATGGTTTGTGGGATCTGGCTCTGTGCTGAGTGCAGAGACTTCTTGAGACTCTCTCTCTCTCTTTCTCCCTCTCCCCAGCTCACACACACACTCTCTCTCAAAATAAATAAACTTAAAAAAAATTTTAAATAAAAAACAAGTAGGATTACTGAATATTCAAACACAGTAGAAATAAACTTATTGGATGACATAAAGCAAAATGGAAACATCCCAAGATCAGGTCAAGAAACTTTTCGAGAAGACACTGAGAAGGAATTAGAGATGAAAGATAAAAAAAAATGAAGAAATAATGAGGCTAGATATAGAAATGACAGCATTTACATAACAGGAGTGCTAACTAGAGAGAAAAAAAGTAAATGAAGGGAAGATGATTTATGAAAAAAAAGTGAGAACTTCCAAAGACAGATTGCTATTGAAAGGGCATAAGGGATGGTAAATAGAGGCGATATGGGAAAATGGCATTTATTGATATTTTAATGAAATTTAAGAATTTCAAAGGCAAAGAGAAAGTTTTAAAACCTTTCTAAGAAGATCAGCTTACCCATAGAGAAAACAAATCGGAATAATGTCAGACTGCTCAAAAGCAACATTAGGGGCAGGTAAACAATGAAATATTCTCAAAATATTAAAAACAGAAATTTTGACTCTAAAATTTTATATTCAGCTATAAGTTATCAATTAAATGTGAGGATACAATATTCTCAGACCTTCGAGGTCTCAGCAGATTATCATAAAGATTCTCTGAAAATATTCCTGTAGGAAACAATCTAAATAAAAAGATTTTAGGAAATGTGGTAAAATTTAAGATAGTAAGAATGAGAAAATATCCTTGTAAAGTCTGTTGTCTAAAAAAGCATTTTATACACACACACACACAAGGTAAAACAAAGCAGGGAACACAGTGTAACATCAAGAGATAGGTAAGAATGCATGTGTTAAAGTATTTGTCCTCCTAAAGGGGAAGATACAGATAGATGTTGATAAGTTTAATAACTTAGGGGAAAAATACTAGTAAATGCCTTAATAAGTTAGGGATAACTAATGAAGAACAGATATAAAATTCATGCTTTTCTGGGGTGCCTGGGTTGCTCAGTCAGTTAAGCATCCAGCTCTTGGTTTTGGCTCAGGTCATGATCTCACTGTTTCACGGGTTTGAGCCCCATGTTGCACTATGCAGAGCCTGCTTGGGATTTTCTCTCTCTCTCTCTCTCTCTCTCTGTCTCTTTCCCTCTATCCACTCCTTTCCCACTCACACCGTCTCTGTCTCTCTCAAAATAAATAAATAAACATTAAAAATTTTTTAAATAAAATGCATGCTTTTCAAACCCATAGATAAAATTGATTTATCCAAGGAAATGAGCAAGAAGCAAAAAACAAACAAACAAACAAAAAAAAAACACTAAAAACTAAAATGGAATACAAGCTCTAACATACAAATAATTTAATATATTAGTTAAGCTCACCAAAGAAAAGATAAAATCCCATATTGAATTTTTAAAAATCAAGTGGAGTGCCTGTTTGGCTCAGTTGGTAGAGCATGCAACTCTTTTTTTTTTTTTTTTTCCTTTTTTCTTTTCCACAATGCAAATTTTTTTTTGTTTTTGTTTTTTGTTTTTACAAATAGTTTACTGTCAAATTAGTTTCCACATAACACTCAGTGCTCATCCCTACAAGTGTCCTCCTCCATGCCCATCCCCCCCTCCCCCCACATCCATCAGTCCTCAGTTTTTGTCAGCATTCAAGAGTCTCTCATGGTTTGCCTCTCTCCCTTTCCCCCACCATTTCCGCCCTTCTTCTCCCCCTTGTTCCTCTGTCAAGTTCCTCCTAATCCTCCTATACGTGCACACATACGATGGGAGCATGCAACTCTTGATCCCAGAGTCATGAGTTCAAGTCCACATTGGGCATGGAGCCTAACTTTAAAAAAGGAAAAAAAAATCTAGGAACATCTGGGTGGCTCAGTCAGTAAAGGGACAACTCTTGATTTCAGCTCAGGTCATGATCTCACAGTCATTAGATCAAGCCCCACATAGGGCTCTGCACTGACAGTGGGAGTCTGCTTGGGATTCTCTCTCTCCTCTCTCTCTGCCCTTCCCCTTGCACATGCACACTATCTCAAAATAAAATAAACATTAAAAAGAAAAAGAAAAAATCTAGCAATATAATGTCTACATGAGACACTTTAAAAAAAATTTTTTTTTATGTTTTTTATTTGTTTCTGAGAGACAGAGAGGGAAGCGTGAGCAGGAGAGGGTCAGAGAGAGAGGGAGACAATCTCTCAGGCTCCATGCTCTGAGCTGTCAGCACAGGGCCCATCACGGGGCCCAAATCCACGAGCTGTGAGATCATGACCTGAGCCAAAGTCAGACGCCCAACCAGCTGAGCCACCCAGGCACCCTGTGAGACACTTTCAAAAAAAATTTATTTGTTTATTTTGAGAGAGAGTGCAGAAGGCCAGAGAGAGAGAGAGAGAGACAGGGAGAGAATCCTAAGCAGGGTCTGAACTGTCAGTGCAGAGCCCCAGTACGGGGCTTGAATTCATGAACTGCAAGATTATGACCTGAGACAAAATCAAGAGTCAGATGCTTAACCGAATGACCTACCCAAGGGACCCCTAGAAACATTTAAAAGAAAGGCTGGACAAGTTAAACCAAAAGGATGGGAAATGGTAACAAAGAACCAAAAGAAAGCCAAGCAGATGTCTAACATCACGTCAAAAATAGAATTCAAGGGAAAAAGCATCATTAGAAGCAAAGGGAGACTATAGATAAAGAACATGGAATATACAGAAAATATAATGCATCTATATTAATACAGGTGCTTATTATGACATAACCTCTAAATATACAAAATAGTAGCTGACCCCTGGCTCTCCCTGCAGCCCTCTAAAATGATGTCTGTTTTAACTCCCATATCCCTCCCATCAGTTGGCCTGGAAATGAGGTGGGGGTCTTACTCCTCAATGCTACTTCTACATCATTCTTCTCAACTCTCTAATAATACTCAACTTTAAATCTCCTGTTATTATGCCATATACCACTCACTGCCTTCTCTTTTGCAGTCCTTTACCTCCTCTTTGTTTACTGTCACTCTATCCAATACTTCTGCCATAACCCCTAGCAATTTCAATATTCACTGAACTCTTTACAATGCCTGACTTTGCAATGTTTTGATCTGTTCTCCTTTGGTGACTTAATCCTCTAGCTGTTTAGTCATACCCTTGGCCTTGTCATTGCAAAAACAAAACAAAACAAAAATACCCTGCAACCATTCCATAATTTCAGGTTCAAGTAACTGATTCTCTAAACATCACCTTTTTATAGCTCACTCCCACTAGTACCTGAGCTCCAACAATCCTCTAATCTCCACAGAGACCTTTTGCTTCATCGATTCCACCACTTTCACAGCATCCCTCACTCTTTTGTGTCCTTGATTCCTTTGTAATCTACTTTAAATTCCATGATAGATAATTATAATCAGTTCTTTGCATATGCTCTCAACTCAAACTCACTTGTTCCTCTCTTGCTCCAAAGTACTCCTTGGTTGACCACAGTCCAGCTTAAATAAAATTTTCTCAGCCTGCTTGATACCTGCATCCTAGCAGCTGAATGTAGTTTCAGAAAAACGTTCAAATTTGCTGACTAGTCTTACATTAAATAATCATTAACCTCACCTGGCCCCATAATATTGCCTGGCAAACATACTATATTTCCTTAATCCATTTACTCTGACTTTCCTGGACAAGTTTTCTCCTACCTCCTCATATTCCAGAGGCCTTCTCTTTCATCTTCTTGGCTGATGACCAAGCTCCTTACCTTACTGAGGAAATGGAAGCAATCATTATTAAGTCCACATACATCTCCCTAACTATCTACATTCATACCCATATATCTACTTTCTCTCTTGTTACCTGTGGATAAAGTATCCCCCTCCCATCTAATGCCAGCCCCTCACTTGTACACTAGATCTTATCTCCTCTTTTCTATTCAAGGACATTGCTTCAGTAATTCTCCCATCTCTCTCTGTACCATCAATTTTTCCTCTATACCATGATGTTATTTTTCTCAACTTTGGAAAAAAAAACAACTCTTAGATCCACTTCCTCTACCAGTTATTGCTCCACTTCTCCCCTTTTCTTTCACACCAAAATTCCTTTTTAAAATTATGTAAACTAACTGTCTCTAATTTCTCTCCTCTCTTGAATCTACTCTAATCGGGTTTTTGCTCCTACTCCATCACTGAATTTGCTCCTAGCAAGATGGCCAACAACCTCCATACTGTTAAATCAAATGATCAGTTTTAAGCTCTTACTTGATATATCAGCAACATTTGAAACTATGGATCACTCTGTTTCTTTGACATAATTTTTTCACATGGGTTCCAGGACATTATACTCTCCTGGCTTGTCTTCTACTTTTCTAGCCAACCTTATATCTTTTTGCTGGTTCCTTTTCATCTCCCAGCCCTCAAAATGTTGCAGTAGTTCAGAGTTTACTTCTTAGACCTCTTGTCCTGTCTATACTCCCTTCATGGTCTCAACGTTATGGCTTTAAATACCAATATATGGTATATATAATGCTGATAATTTCAAATTTATATCTCAGCTTTGAGTTTGCCTCTGAACTTTGCTCCTGAATTCTAGTCCTATATATCCAACTATCCACTTGATATCTCCACTTAGCTGAGCTCTTGATAGCAGCAGACCTAGTCCTTATGCTTTGTCCCTGATGATATTTTTTGCCTTGAATTTGTAATTTCAATTCATCTTATATAAAATAGCTATTTTGTTTCTGTTTTTCATTTTGTTTGGTTTTTGGTGTTTCTGTTCATATTATCCTGGAATACCTACTTATATGTCTTTCAGTTTCTCTGTAGTCTTTCATTTTAAGCGTGTCTAGATAATATATTATTAGACCTTAATTTTTAAATCCAATCTGAGATCCAACCTGAGTTTCTATCTTCTCACTGAGGGATTTAACTTATCACCATTTATTGTAATTTCAGTTATATTAGGATTTATTTTTGCCATCTTATAAAGATGAGTAGGATGGAAAACTATTGACCTGATTAGGAAAAAGAAAATAATCAAATAATCAAATCACATAATGAAATCTAAAGAACTAGTACAGATACAACAGAGACAGAAAAGAATATGATGGTCAATTATAAGCTGATATAATAAAAACTTAGATGAAACATGATTTTTGGAAAATTATGAAATTCTAAAATTGGCAGAAAACATTAAAAAATGAGCAAACTAAATACCTATAAATAAGTTGAATAGCAATTTAAAACCTTTCCCCCTGGGGTTGGGGGTGGGGGCTTAGGTTTATATGGTTTTACAGTAAATTTTACTAAGCTTTCAAGGGACAGATAATCCCTTTATCAATTAAATGTTCCAGAAAATAGGAAAAGGGAAAAAGCTGCATAATGATTTATTCCAAAATAAGTACAAGAAAATAGAATCGTAACCATGTTACTGATGAAAATAGATTTTAAAAAATAAATGCAAAGAAATATTATTCAACTATGGTTTAACATGAGAAAGCAATCAATGTTATTGACCATATATGTAAATTAAAGGAGAAAAATCACACAATCTTTCCAAGAACTGTAGTATAAAACACTTGATCATGTTACATATTTGTATTTAAAATGTCTTCAGAAAAACAGAAATATAATTCTCTATACTAGCAATAATGAACCAAAAATAGCAATACTATTCATAATAGCACCAAAAATTATAACATATTTAATGCTTAGTTCACAAATGTGGCACAATATGTTTATTCTGAAAAAACTTAAACTCTATTCAAGAATATAAAAGAAGATCTAAAAAAATAGATAAAGTATGTTCTTAGTTAAGACAACTTAACTTAGTAAAGATGTCAGTTTCTTGAAAATTAATCTGTAAGTTCAAATCTTATTTTAAAGAGTGCCTGGGTGGCTCAGTCAGTTAAGCAACTGATGATTTGGGCTCAGTTCATAATCTCACGTCTGTGAATTTGAACCCCGTTCCAGGCTCTGTGCTGACAGTGCAGAGCCTGCTTGGGATTCTCTATCTCCCCCTCCTTCTCTTGTCATTCCAATGCTTGCACTCTTTCTCTCAAAATAAATAAATAAACTTAAGAAATTTTTTTATGTTTATTTATTTTTGAGAGAGGGTGGGGGAGAGGATGAATGGGGGAGGGGCAGAGAGAGAGGGAGACAGAATCTGAAGCAGCTCCAGGTTCCAAGCTGTCAGCACAGAGCCCAACATGGGGCTCAAACTAAGAAACCTTGAGACGATGACCTGAGAAGAAGTTGGACACTTAACCGACTGAGTCACCCAGACGCCCCAATAAATAAACTTTAAGAAAATCTCATTTTAAAATGTTAGGTGGAACTCTTTTAGAAACTTGACAAACTCATTCTAAGCTGGATGTGAAAACATACAGTGCATGAAAAAATTAGTCACATTTGGAAAAAAAAAGAAAAAGGGGATAGTAATATAACCATTCAGAGCTGGTACATTATAGAAATTTAAGAAACAATAGCAGCAAGATAGAGACACAAGAACAAATAAACCAGCAAACAGAACAAACAGCTCAGAAATAGACCCATGGTACACAGACGGTGACATACGAAAAAGATGGCAGCAAAACCATCTTCATGAGAAAGGAACAGATTTGTTAGAAATTATGGGGCGCCTGGGTGGCTCAGTCGGTTGGATGTCCGACTTTGGCTCAGGTCATGATCTCACGGTTCATGGGTTCGAGCCCTGCATCGGGCTCTGTGCTGACAGGTAGCTCAGAGCCTGGAGTCTGCTTCAGATTCTGTGTCTCCCTCTCTCTCTGACCCTCCCCTGATCACACTGTCTCTCTCTCTCTCTCAAAAATAAAAAAAATAAAAAACCAAAAAAAAAAAAAAAAAAGAAATTATGTTGAGAAAACTGGTTCACAACTTGAAGAAAAAAAAGACCCCTACCTTACACTGAATACAAAGATAAATTTCAGATGACTTAAAGTTACTAAAAATTTTTTAAAAATATTTATTCATTTTTTGAGAGAGACAAAGTGCAAGCCAGAGGAGGGGGGAGACACAGAACGAAACAGGCTCCAGGTTCTGAGCTGTAAGCACAGAGCCTGACGTGGGCTCAGATTCACAAACCAGGAAATCATGACCTGAGCTGAAGTCAAACGCTTAACCAACTGAGCCACCCAGGTGTTTCATGACTTAAAAATATTAATAAAAAATAAAACTATCAAGCTAAATATCTTTTGTGACCTGGGGAATGGAAAAATTTCTTAAACAAGACCCAAAATACAAAACTTAAATCGCTTTAAATATCTTACAGTTTTAAGTATACTTTAATACTTTATACTTTAAATATCTTATATTCTTATTTCTCAATTATATCTCAATAATGCTGAAATTAAAATAAAAACAAAATCAAAATGAAACTTAAGGCCCAAACTTCATGGATTATTTGCCAGCATGGCAAAATTTAAGAGTGGTTAGTACCAAATCTTGGCAAACTGTGTGGGGAGACTGAGCTCTTGTGCATAGGATGTGGACGTATAAGCTGTCTTAATTATTGGAAGCAACCTGAAAATACTTTCGTGAAGTTAAGTATGTGTGTTCCGTGTAATCCCAAATTACCATATCTTGGTTATATGTCCTAGAAAAAAAAATGTCATGAAAAAAAAATAAAGAAAAAATTTTAAAAAAAGAAAAAAAATGTCATGTGCATTATCATGGAAACATATATAAATGTTCACTTAGCTTTTGTCAAGATAGCAGAGAGTTAAGAGCAACCCAGGTATTTTAATCAGGGGAACAGTTACATAAAATAGGGTGGATGCAGACTGTTGAAGAAATGTAACTAAAAGGAACAAACTGTGAGGCTCCTGGGTGGCTCAGCTGGTTGAGTGTCTTGACTTTGGCTCAGGTCATGATTTCACAGTTTGTGGGTTTGGGCCCCTCATCTGCCTCTGTGCTAATAGCTTGGAGCCTGCTTCAGATTCTGTGTCTCCCTCTCTCTGCCCCTCCCCCACTTATGCTCTGTATCTCTGTCTCTCTCTCAAAAATAAACATTTAAAAAATTGAAAAAAAATTTTAAAGCAACAAGCAGTTTGTGGGTTCGAGCCCCGCGTCGGGCTCTGTGCTGACTGCCAGCTCAGAGCCTGAAGCCTGTTTCAGTCTGTGACTCCCTCTCACTCTGACCCTCCCCTGCTCACACTGTCTCTCTCTCTCTCTCTCTCTCCTAGAAATAAATAACATTTAAAAATAAATAAATAAATAAAATAAATAAAAAAATAAAAACACCTTTGTGTATTCTTCCTATAACTCTTTTTTTTAATAAAAATCTTTGCTTATTTATTTTTGAGAGAGAGAAAGAGAGAGACAGGCAGAGTGCATGAATAGCAGAAGGACAGAGAGAGAGAGAAAGAGAGGGGACAGAGAATCCAAAGCAGGCCTTGAGCTACCAATGCAGAGCCCAACACCAGGCTCAAACCCACAAGTTGTGAGATTGCGACCTAAGCTGAAACCAAGAGTCGGATACTTAAATGACTGAGCCACCCAGGTGCTCCACTTCCTATACCTCTTCTTAAAATCTACACACAGCAAAAAAGGAAAGCAAATAAAAGTGCCTACAACTGATACTAAAATGCAGGGGGGGAAATTCCTACAATCTTAATTTAAATGCAAGTTGAGAAAGATAAAGCAGAGACCATCCAGAATCCCTACAAATATGTGAGGTCACAGAATCTGCTTGAAACAGTGGAGGACTTGCAGAGTCCTTAGTGTTCGTAGAACCTGGTAATAACAAGCATTTACTCCCAGAAGGAAATCACCCAGCCGTTAGTGGGAACAGCTGAGAGCTAGTCTGAAACCTGGCAGATCAGCACTGGCAAAAGGAGTCAAAACATATGAGATTGTAAAAGTCATAGGAAGGAAGGTGCTTGGGAAAAGTCTCACTTTCAGGAGAAAGAGGCACTTTGGAAAGTAGTCATTGGTCCTAGAAAACAGAAGCCATTGATAAATGGAAGAAAGAAAAGAAGTAATTGGTAATAAGCACCCCACTGAAAAAATGATTAGAATTAGAAATCTGACCATAAAAAAAGCATCTACTTAAGAAAACTGCTTTTCACTCTAGTAACAAAAGAGGGAGCCCTTGAGCTGAAAAAAAAAAAAAATCAGGGAAGGCCCTTGAAACCCTGTCCATCCTGGTTGAAAGATCCATCTGTTAAAAACTCCGAAAAATCTAATATATTCAAACACGAATAGCAACAACAATAAAAATTCAGTATCCATACAAACTTACTATAAAAAACATGCACACACAGAAACAATCACAAGTTTTGACAGATGAAAGCATACCAGAAAAAATGCTAACTCAAAGCAGAAATTAAGACTAAACTACAAGATACATAAGTGTAGTGGATCCTGTGGAATCCTCTCCACATACTCTCTTCAAGACTGAGTTATTCAAAGTTGCTACAAGTCACTATGAAGATATTTTGTCATGAATATCTATACAATAACTACTTTTATAAAGTAGTTACTACAGAAAATTGGAGAAATAGACAGAAAATGCTAATAATAACTTTAATGCATATCTCTTAGTCCAAGACAGTCCAAGAAAATAATAGCAACAGAAAAAAAATCAGAATTTAGGAGAACTAAACAATATTGATCTATTAGATAGTCTTATAAGACAGATAAAAGGTTTATCAACCCTCTACTACAAAATGTTACATGATGGTATATCAGTTACCTGTTGCTGCATAACAAATTACCAAGATTTAGTAGCTTAAAATAACAGACATATATTACTCACAATTTCTGTGGGTCAAGAGGTCAGTGCTGGCTTGGCTGGCTGGTTTTGGCTTAAGGTCACAGACAAAATGTTGGCTTGGGCCACAGTCATCTGAAGGCTTGACTGTGGCTGGAGGATCTGCTTCCAAATTGGCTCACATAGTTGTTGGCTAGAGGCCATATGGATGTCTTCAAAGAGTTTTTTGATATCTGATATCAAGGAAGTATCATAAATGACCCAAGACAGACACGAAAGATGAAGCCATAACGCCTTTCTATGTACCTACCAAATGTAAAATTTTTGATTATTTTTTTCTGTTAAAATAAAAAATTGATCTTTGAATATATACTGTACTATCAATACTGAGATAACAGAAGTTTGTTAAATCACAAAAATACTCTACCACAAGAGCCTGTTAACTTTTGGGTCCTGCATTCACAGTAATCATTCAAGAGGTATAAGAAAGGAAGAATGGGAAGATAAAAAGCTACAGCAAGAAATACAAAGAAACTATGTTTGGTCAGCATGACTCACTAATGGGGATGTTCCAACATTATCTGACTTATTTGGAAGACAAAGACTTTTAAAAGTAGTGCAATTTAAGGATTTGGACCTGGCCCTGCTTGAGTTGAAAGGGCCTTGCCTTGATCAAGAGCCTCAAGCAGAGGACAGAAAAAGGGGTAAGTATTAAGTCTTTTTTGTATGTATGCGGTGATTATCTCCAACTAGGATAAAAGTTACTCATGAAAGACCTTATCTTTCTTTTATATCTAGTGTAGCTGTTTAATAAATGAAATACATAAGAGATATCAAGATAAAGAAATATGGTCAGCTTTCATTTGAAGTACAAATTTATAACTACAAGAGTACTAAACTAAAAAGTCTTGGTTTCCAATGCTGCTAGGTAAATGAGCTAATAAATGGGACCTGGGTGGCTCAATAAGATAAGTGTCCAATTCTTGATTCTGGCTCAGGTCATAATCTCACAGATTCTTAATTTTGGCTCAGGTCATAATCATGGCTCGTAAGTTCGAGCCCCAAGTCAGGCTCCATGCTGACACTGCGGAACCTGCTTGGAATTCTCTGTCAGCTGCTCCCTGCTCTCTCAAAATAAGTAAATAAACTGGAGTGCATGGGTGGCTCAGTCAGTTAAGCATCCAACTCTTGATTTCGGCTCAGGTGATGATCTCACAGTCATGGGACTGAGCCCATCAGGCTCTGCACCGAGCATGGAGCCTGCTTGTGGGTCTCTCTCCCTCTCACTCTCTCCTTCTGCTTCTGCCACTCCCTGGTTTTCTCTCTCTCTCTCTCTCAAAACAAACAAACAAACAAACAAACACACTTTTAAAAATGACCTAACTGGAGTTCATATTTCTAATTCTATTGACCTTCTATTTAAAAACTCAGGTTTACCATATCCTGGCATTCTCTAATACTTAAAAAGCAAAATCAATCAAGCAACCCTAAAAACAATTCTTTACTTCTCTAATAAATCTAATTTAAAAAATCTCCCAGAGAAAGGAGATAAATTGAGTCTATCTGGGACTTCTTTCAGATTAAAGAATTTGTGGATTACTAGTTAGAACCAGAGCACAATTACCATGAGTTTCTTGTCATATTTAAATGATATGAATAAACAGTTTGCTCCTGAGATGAGGTCAGTTTCCTTAAGGCTATGGCCTGGATGAGATTACTGACCTTTTCTCACTTCTTGGGAAGGCATTATACATATTTATTCCAACAAATTTTAACACACTCCAATATTCCACACAATCATCCAATGGACCTAGTTCTAGGGGTATTCCTTTCATGTTAGGATCTGGAAAATGTTAATCATGTCTCTGACTATTACAATAGTTAAAATGTTAAGTTCCTTTTACTCTACTTCTCCCAGTTTACTTACAAAGAAAGAATATTTTAAGACCAATTTAAAACACAAATGATACAAAGAGTAATAAGTCTGAGGTCTACCACACAAGAGTGTATGATCTTATGTAAGCCACCTAATATCTCTTTGCTTCCATTTCCAATCTCTAAAATGTCAGTTGTCATATTCAATCTATATCACCAGATTACAATAAGCAATTAATGACTTAATGTTGGCTGAGCTAATTTCAACAAAATCTACAGATATCAAATTGCACATTTTAGTGGGCCAAATATGGCCCATGGCATAATCTGTATGGTTCACAAGCTAAAATGGTTTTTGCCTTTAAAAAATATATATATCGGTAAAAGAAGGAGATGAGGAAGGAGGAGAAGAAGGAACAGAGACTGTATATAACCCACAGAGCCTAAAATGTTTATTAACTGATCTTTTACAGAAATAACTTGTTAATACATGTGTTCTAGTAGATTCAGCTTCCCCAATCTGCAGAAGGAAACAAATATCCAGATTCCCCCATGCTCAACCCAGGAAGGTCCATACCAAGACATGTAGTAATTTAAAACTTTTTTTTAAGTTTATTTGAGAGAGAAAGAGAGAGAGAGAGAGCATGTGAGCGGCAGAGAGAGAGACAGAGAATCCCAAGGAGGCCCCATGCTGTCACCACAGAGGCTATCATGGGGCCCAAACCACAAACCATGAGAACCCAAGCAAAGATCAAGAGTCTGATTCTTAATTGATAGCCACCCAGGCGCCTCCAAACACATAGTAATTTAAATGGCAAAAAGTAGTAATAGAGAATTTTATTTTTTTAACTTGTATTTATTTTTGAGAGAGAGAAAGTATGCACTAGCGGGGGAGGAGCAGAGAGATAGAGGGAGCCACAGAATTGAAAGCAGGCTCCGAGCTGTCAGCATGGAGCCTGACACAGGGCTTGAATCCATGAACTGTGAGATCAACCTGAGCCAAAGTTGGACGCTCAACCAAATGATCCACCCAGATGACCTGAGAGAATCTTAAAACCAGCAAAAGAGGGGTGCCTGGATGGCTCTAAGTGTCCAACTCTTGATTTGGGTTTAGGTCATGATTCATGGTTCATGAGATTAAGCCCTGCTGATAGCATGGAGCTTGCTTGAGATTCTCTCTCTCCTCTCTCTCTACCCCTCTTCTCACATGTACTCTCTTTCTCTCAAAATAAATAAAGGGGCGCCTGGGTGGCTTAGTCGGTTAAGTGTCCAACTTTCGCTTAGGTCATGATCTCGCGGTTCGTGGGTTCGAGCCCCGCGTCGGGCTCTGTGCTGACTGCCAGCTCAGAGCCTGGAGCCTGTTTCAGTCTGTGACTCCCTCTCTCTCTGACCCTCCCCTGCTCACGCTGCCTCTCTCTCTCTCTCTCTCCTAGAAATAAATAAAACATTAAAAAAAATTAAAAAAATAAAAAATAAAATAAAATAAATAAATAAATAAACATTTAAAAAGAAAAAACAAGAAGAGAAAAGAAGACAGTTACATACAAGAGAAACCCCATAAGGCTTTCAGCTGGTTTTTCAGCAGAGACTTTGCAGGCCATAAGGGAGTATCCTGATATATTCAAAGTGCTAAAAGGGAATAATCTGTAGCCAAGAATACTTTATCCAGCAAGGCTATCATTCAGAATAGAAGGAGAGATAAAGAGTTTCTCAGACAAAAACTAAAGGAGTTCATGACCACTAAGCCATCCCTACTATTAAAGGGGATTCTTTAAGTGTAAAGGAAAGACCATAAGTGAGGGTATGAAAAGTTAGAAGAACAAATGCATTAAAAATAAGTATATCTGTAAATATCAGTCAAGGGATTCACAAAACTAAATGATGTAAATTATGACACCATACACTAAAATGTTAAGGGAGAGGAATAAAGAATGGGTTCAAACTTAAGGAATAATAAATTTAACACAGACTGCTATGTGCAGAAGATATTATATACATACTTAATGGTAACCACAAATCAAAAACCAGTAATAGATATTTCTCTTTAGAAAGAAATCCAAATATATCACAAAAAACCAACAAACCATGAAAGAGAGCAAGAGAAGAAGGGTTCAGAGAAAAACTAGAAAAACAATCGCAAACCAAGTAACAAAATCGTAATAAATATGTATCTATCAATAATTACTTTGAAAGAAAATGGACTAAATGCTCCAATCACAAGATAGGGTGACAGGGTGGATAAAAAAACAAGATGCATTTATGCTACCAATAGGGACTCATTTAAGATCTAGAGATACCTATAAATTGAAAGTCAGGGGATATAATCATCAATACAGTATGGTATTGGCACAAAAACAGACACATAGACCAATGGAATAGAATAGAGAACCCACAAATGGACCCACAAATATATGGCCAACTAATCTTCAACAAAGCAGGAAACAGTATCCCAAGGAAAAAAGACATTGTTTTTAGCAAATGGTGCTGGGAGAACTGGACAGCAACATGCAGAAGACTGAAACTGGACCACTTTCTTATACCGTACGCAAAAATAAATTCAAAGTAGATGAAAGAGCTAACTAAATATGAGATGGAAAACTATCAAAGTTCTACAGGAGAAAACAGGCAACAACCTCTGACCTTGGCTGCAGCAACTTCTTACTTGACATGTCTCTGAAGGCAAGGGAAATAAAAGCAAAAATGAGCTATTGCCTCAAGATAAAAATCTGCACAACAAAGGAAACAATCAATAAACTAAAAGGCAACCAATGTAATGAGTGAAGATATTTGCAAATGACATATTGCATAAAGGGTTAGTATCCAAAATTTACAAAGAATTTACCAGTCCCAGCATCCAAAAACCAAATAATCCAGAAATGGGCAGAAGACATGAATAGACACTTTCCCAAAGAAGACACTCAGATGGCAAACAGACACATGAAAAGATGCTGAACATCACTCATCATCTGGGAAATATAAATCAAAACCACAATGATATCACCTCACACCAGTCAGAATGGCTAAAATGAACAACTCAGAAAACAACAGATGTTGGTGAGGATGTGGAGAAACATTAAAAATAGAATTACTCTACAACCCAGCAATTGCATACTAGGAATTTATCCAAAGTAAACTGTCTGATTTTATTGGTAAATAAAACTAGTGTTTTTCCCCTTGCAGTATCTTTATCATTGTTCTAATAAACCTATGGCATTGATCAATCTGTTTTATTTGACAAGAACTATATGTAAATGAAATGTTAGGTGATTTTTATTAACACTGTTTTCAAATGGACAAGCATAAAAATTGTAATTTATTTATTTATTTATTTATTTATTAACACTTATTTGTTTTTGAGAGAGAGACAAAGTGTGAGCAGGAGAGGGGCAGAGAGAGGAAGACACAGAATCTGAAGCAGGTTCTAGGCTCTAAGTTTTTAGAGGACTTGAACTCACAAACCACGAGATCATGACATGACTGATCACAGGTGACTGAGCCACCCAGGTGCTCCTAAGGTAGTGCTTTTCTACAAAATTTTGCACTGTTCCCCACATTTTACACATCTCTCTAATCTCATCTGAAGTGAGGGACTCTTCTGCCTTTTTCTCCTCCTCCTCTGCAGACAAGATGCACGTAAACTTCTTACAAAATCTTGCAATTTCAGTCACTTGGATACCTCGTTTGTACTTCTTGATGATTTCCTTCTTTTAAAAAAATATTTTTAAGTTTATTTATTCATTTCCAGTGTGAGGAGGGGGAGGGGCACAGAGAGAATCCCAGGCAGGCTCCACACTGTCAGCATCAAACCTGATGCAGGGCTCAAACTTACGAAATAAGAGATCATAACCTGAGCCGAAACCAAGAGTTGGATGCTTAACTGACTGAGCCACCCAAGTCCCCCACAATGATTTCCTTTTTAACTTCCACCATAATCGTGTCCTTCTTCTTACTGCCTTTGTTTTTTCTGCATGGGGGCTATTGTATATGCTTGCATGGATGTTGGCTACAGTACAGTATTAATAAACTCTTGTTATATACTGTATTTAAGGTAACTGACAATAAGGCAGCGCAGAGGAATGGGTCTATAGCTGCAGGCAGCCTGACCTAGAATGAAGCAAAACATTCCTAAATTTACTCTTGTATGGAAAAGCAAAAAATTGTCCATAGGTGCTTTGAACTGACAAAAAATACACTAGTGCCAGTTGTAGCCACCTTCCAATGTTCTGAAAAATCACTGATTTCTGCAAAACACCACGGCCTGAGACCAAGCATCCAAGCATGGGAAATGATCACCCACAATCCCACAGTGAGAGAGCCAGAGAGAACCATTGGTTCAGATGTGATCATTCAGCATCATGTACTACTCATATTACAAGACATCACTCATTTATCAAGTTAAAATTTATTAGAAATGTTTGCTTGTCTTGTCTAACACTTGCAGAACAAATTACTTGCAATCCAAAGTTTAACTGTATACAGAAATCAGTCACATTTCTATACACCAATAAAATATATCCAAAAGAGAAATAAAGAAAACAATCTCATTTACAAATGCATCAAAAAGAACAAAATACCTCGGTATAAATTTAACCAAAGAGGTGAAAGACGTATACTCTGAAAATGTGACACTGATAAAAGAAACTGCAGATGACTCAAATAAATGGAAAAACATACCATGCTCATGAATTGGAAAAATAATACATATTTTTAAATATTTATTTATTTTGGGAGATTTAGAGGGAATGGCTGAGAGAGAAGGAGAGAAAGAATACCAAGCAGGCTCCACAATGTCAGCACAGAGCCAGATCCAGGGCTCGATCCCATGAACTGTGACATCATGACCTGAGCCAAAATCAAGAGTAGGTTGCTCAACCAAACTGAGCCAACCAAGTGCCCCAGAAAAATTAATATTAAAATGGCCACACTAACCCAAAGTGATCTACAGATTCAATATAATTCCTGTGAAAATACCAATAGCATTTTTCACAGAACTAGAATAACAATGAAATTTGTATGAAACTACAGAAAATCTTGAATAGCCAAAGCAATCTTTAAAAAGAAAAACAAACCTAGAGGTAATCACATTGCAACATGTCAAACTATATACTACAAAGCTATAGTAAAACATTATGATATTGGCACAAAAATAGACACATATATCAGTGGAACTAAACAGAGGGGACAGAAATAAACCTATACTTATCTGGTCAATTAATTAAATTAATCTATGACAAAGAAGGCAAGAATATACAATGGGGAAAAGACAGTTTCAATAAATGGCGTTTGGAAAACCTAACAGCTACATGCAAAAGAATGAAACTTGATTGCTTTTCTTAAACCAAATACAAAAATAAACTCAAAATGGATTAAACACCTAAATGTAAGGCCCAAAACCATAAAACTCCAAAAATAAAACAGGCAAAAAACTCATGGACATTGGTCTTAACAATAATTTTTTGGATCTGCCTCCTCAGACAGGGCAACAAAAGCAAAATTAAACAATTGGGACTATATCAAACTAAAAATCTTTTGCACAGTAAAGGAAACTATCAACTAAATGAAAAAGCAACCTACTGAATGAGAGAAGATATCTGCAAATGATATTTCTGATAAGGGATTAATATCCAAAATATATAAAGAACTCATATAATTTGACACCAAGAAAAACCAGACAATCCAATTAAATAACAGTCAGAGAGCCTGAATAAACATTTTCCAAAGAAGACATACAGATGGCCAGAAGGTACATGAAAAGATGCTCAACATTACTGTTACCAGGGAAATGCAAATCAAAACCACAATGAGATACTACCTCATACCTGTCAGAATGACTATTATCAAAATACAAAAAATATCAAATATTGGCAAGGATACGTAGAAAAGAGAAACCTTGTACACTGTTGGTGGTAATGTAAATTTGGAGCAACCATTATGGGAAACAGTGTGGAAGTTCCTCAAAAAATTAAAAATAGGGCTACCATAGGGTCCAGCAATTCCACTTCTGGATATTCACCTGAACAAAATGAAAACACCAATTCAAAAAGATACATGCATTCCTACATTCACTACAGCATTATTTAAAGAGCCAATCTAAGTGTCCACAGTTAGATAAATGGATGAAGAAGATGAGCACACACACACACACACACACACACACACACACACGAATATTACTCAATCATAAAAAATGAATGAAATCTTGCCATTTGTGACAACATGGACAAATCTAGAGGATATTATGCGAGGTGAAATAAGTCAGACAGAGAAAGACAAACACCATATGATTTCACTTATATGTGGAATCTAAAAAAAAATAAACCAAAACAGAAATACTTATATATATATATATATATACACACATGTACTATATATACATATATACATATATATACATATACATATATACATATACATATATTTATATATATACAAAGAACTGGGGATTGGCAGAGGGGAAGGGCAAGGGGGGGTGATGGGTGAAATAGGTAAAGGGGATTAAGAGGTACAAACTTGTGGTTATACAATTTATAAGTCACAGAGATGTTAAAGTATAGCATGGGAAATATACTAAATAATATTGTAGTAACTTTGAATGGTAACAGAAGGTAAACACACTTATTGTGGTAAGTATTTTGTAATGCATATAATGTTGAATCTGAAATTAGTATAACACTGTATGTCAACTATATTTCAATTAAAAATAAACTGAAAAAAATACAAATAAATAAAAAAATAAAATTAATGAATGAGTACTGAATTTAACTTTTTGTTCTACCTCTGTTGAGATGATCATAGCTTTTCCCCTATTAATCTGTTACTATGATAATTTACATTGATTGTTTTGTTTTGAATGGTAAACCACCCCTGCATTCCTGGAATAAACTCAACTAGATCATGTATATTACCTATTTAATACACTGTTGGATTTAGTTTACTAATAATTTACTTAGAATTTTTGTGTTTATGATAATTAGATTGGCCTTTAATTTTCTTTCTCTATCTGCTTTTGGTATCAAGGCTATCATGATCTTATGGAATGAGCTAGGGAATAGTTCTACTTTTTCTATGTTCTAGAAAAGTTTATATAAGATTTAAATAAGCTAGTCTTTGAAAATCTGGAAGAACATCTAAATAAAGCTATCTAAGTCAGGTGCTTCAATCACTGACTAAATTTCTTTAAAGGTGCTTTTATCAGGAAATACCAGAATATCCACACAACAATAGCTAAAACAATAAAGATACTTAATTATTTCTTCTAACTAGAACTCTCTCCAGAAAAAAAATGTTAACAACTGAGGGTTTTTCTTATTCTTAAGGGTGTTGCATATAAGTGATAATGTAACAGAAAGTGTAAAAAAATTTATATATACATCTGAGCAGGTTCAAATTTAAATATGAACAAAAGGAGAATAAGGAGTAAGCTTTCAGAAATCTCTCAATAAATAAAATATTATTTGATAGGTGTTATAGTCTAAGTTAAACATATATATATCGGAATATATTTTACATAGCGAATCAGAGAAAGAGTTCTGTATACTTTTGTGCCTAAGACGGATCCAATGCATGATACAAAAATTTTTTAATGTCCTATTTATTTCTGAGAGAGAGAGAGAGAGGCAGCATGAGCAGAGGAGGGTCAGAGAGAGAGGGAGATACAGAATCTGAAATAGGCTCCAGGCTCTGAGCTGTCAGCACAGAGCCCAATGCGGGGCTCAAACCCATGAACCATGAGATCATGACCAGAGCTGAAGTCAGATGCTTAACCGACTAAGCCACCCAGGTGCCCCTACAATTACATTTTTTTACATGTGAAAAAAAAAAAAGAATTAGAGACTTTGAGTTCTAATCCTAGCTTGCTTTCCTTATGACTTAAGTATTAAAGTGCAATTCTTGTACTTTTGTATTCTCAGGGCCTAATACAGTACATAAACAGTTTATAGAAAGTCTGTTCTTCATTAGAATGGGAATAGTGATACAGACATAATAAGTTAATATGATTAGTTTGATTGGTTGAGAGTATTGTGTTTTGGTAGATATCCTCAAAATAAAAACTGGTAATTTTTCTGCAATATCACAAAAGTATAAATTAGATAATTGCACACATAACTGAAGAATCTGTTGTTTTGCTAATACTGATGTGCAGATCTTCCTGAAAAATAACTAGGGCATTTTGAAAAGTTTTTTCTACTTTTAGGGATACAATTAATTGTGAAAGGGCACGTGTGTTGGAGAGCAGGGAGGAGGAACCAGAAGCAACTTAAATTAGGCAGTACCACTATCTCTTTCACGGGATAAAGGTGGGAGGAGGTAAAGAGGGCCAGAATCTGGTAATTTAAGGTGACAGGCACTAATAAAAAGTGTCCTTGAATTTAAAAGCTCCAGCAAGAGAGGACATAATTAAATTACATGAGGACAAAGACGGATAGAGAAAGACTAAAAGGTGTTCTCAGGTCAGCCTTCCACTACAGCTGGGTACTGTTCTCACAGAGTTCCCTAGAGAGTCTTCTACCATCAAGTGACATTTGAGGTAGTAAACATGTGAGATAGGATTGGACACCTTGAGCATATGATCCTTAAGGGGTTGACAGTGCATACTTCCTGCTGAACTAGTTTCTTATCCTAGAGTCTGATCCCTGAGCTCAGATGTTCTCCTGTTTTCAGTACTTTACAAACTTCTATCATTTGTTACTAAAAGAATGAGGAAGAACCAACAGATCGGCTCCGGCTGTGGGGTATGCAGTTTACCTCCAGAAAACTAAGCCTATATGAGAAAGGGCTGGGTGAAATGGGTAAGGGATCTATTATTTACTCAATGTGTGTTATATGCTAAGCAGTGTACTAGGTGTTCATTTAATTTATCCTCATGACAATACTGTCAGCCAAATATCATTATTGCCAAGGAAGAAGTTGAGATTTAGAGAAGCTAAGAAACTTGCCCCTTGACTCATATTAAGAAGTTAAAGAGGTGAAAAGCAAATGAATTCTGATTTCAAAGCTTATGCTTATTCCAGCAGAAGGAGGAGTCTCTCCTAGCCAAGTGTTAATGCCTGGGTATTTCCCTCTCACTTGATAACGCATCATCTCCCTCCTGTAACATTTCTACAACAAACTATTTACTGAAACAATTTAACATTCTGCAAACTAAGATTCTGACAAAATCCCAGAGGTTTATGAAGTTCAGGAATATTAGTATGCATGTATTCAAAATTCTAGGGGCGCCTGGGTGGCTCTATCGGTTGGGCATCCGACTTCAGTTCAGGTCATGATCTCATGGTTTGTGGATTCGAGCCCCATGTCGGACTTTGTGCTGATAGCTCAGAGCCTGGAACCTGTTTCAGATTCTGTGTCTCCCTCTCTCTCTGACCCTCCCCTGCTCATTCTGTCTCTCTCTCTCTCAGAAACATATGAAACGTTAAAAAAATAAAATTAAATTAAAATTCTAAAAGATTGAAAGGAAGTATACTAATTCTGCCAACAATAAGTTTTTTAAAAAGGAAAATCACTTCCTCCTTCATTTATTGGAATTGCTTGGAAGCTGAAGTCAGGAAATCCCCTTCCTTGATGTGTGGTATTTATGTGGCTGTTATTCCCAAAGAATAGCATTTATGCTGCTTTATCCTCTGAAATTTTTAACATTTTATCATTCTCCATTAATAAAACATAGTTTTGTTTTAAAGATTTCTGAATGACGGGGTGCCTGGGTGGCTTAGTCGGTTAAACGTCCGACTTTCGCTTAGGTCATGATCTCGCAGTTCGTGGGTTTGAGCCCAGCGTCGGGCTCTGTGCTGACTGCCAGCTCAGAGCCTGGAGCCTATTTCACAGTCTGTGTCTCCCTCTCTCTCTCTCTGACCCTCCCCTGCTCACGCTGTCTCTCTCTCTCTCCCAGAAATAAAATTTTTAAAAAAGATAAAGATTTCTGAATGACAAGTTTATTTTACTCCCTTTTTTTTTTTACATTCTGAGAAAATGAAGCTATAAGCAAAAACTATCCAATTATATCTTACACATAAAAAATGTATATTCTGGGGGTACCTGGCTGGTTCAGTCGCAACTCTTGAACTTGGGGTCATGAATTCAAGCCCCAATGTTGGGTGTAGAGCTTACTTTAAAAAAAAGTGTATGTTCCCTACAATGATAGTTTACTATCCTAGGAACTACTCATATGAAAAATTTAATACACACACACATTTCTCATTTGAGTAACATGAATTTGGGAAGAATGCAAATTGTTCACAATATAGGATTCAGCCCTTTTTCATAATATCCAAGTTCAGAATACTTTATTTTTTTTTTTAATGTTTTATTTATTCTAGGAGAGACAGAGAGACAGCGTGAGCAGGGGAGGGTCAGAGAGAGAGGGAGTGACAGACTCTGAAACAGGCCCCAGGCTCCGAGCTGGCAGTCAGCACAGAGCCCAACGCGGGGATCGAACCCATGAACCCTGAGATCATGACCTAAGCGAAAGTCGGACGCTTAACCGACTAAGCCACCCAGGCGTCCCTGGACTACTTTAAAGATAGTAAAATAAATTATTTTCATTACTGAGAGATTATTGTTTGGGGAGAAATAGGTCCTACATACATAAATGGGTGAGAAAAAAGCTTAAGGCGGAAAGCTGCCACCACGGGGCAAAACTGCCTTAGGTTGGCTAGTAAGAGATTATAATGAGATCATGAGTAACTTGTTATATCACCTGTAGGAAATTACTTTCTATCTGATGCCCATATACTATTGTACTTTGAACACAAACCCCACTTGTCCCCAGTCCCTTTGCTTCTAATGATTATATCTGATTGTTTTCTCCACGTTCACGTGTATAAGATCATGTTTTCTTCACATTCACCATGTGTGTAATATCCTGTGAGCTCAATAAATATGGAGACGAGACTCCTGTTCGGGACTCTTGTGTCCTCTCAGACGTTAGCCTCTCTCATATTCAATTCTGCATCTGTTCTCTTGCTGGACAAGACAGAACTCCAGACTCCTAGTCTGTGACAATCGTTGACATATAGTTTAATGGAATAGAATAGAATGTCCCAAAATAGACTAACAGGGATGTCTGGCTGGCTCAGTCAGTAGAGCATGGGATTCTTGGTCTCAGGTTCATGAGTTCAAGCCCTATAATGGGCGTAGAGGTTACTTCAAAAAAATAAATAAAAATAAGTAAGTAAATAAAAATAGACCAACAAAAATATATTCATTTAACATACAAATAAATTATAAAAGTAATTGAATGGGGGGGGAGGGAGGCAGATAGCCTTTTCCACAAATGGTGCTAGAACAACTGGGTATCCATATGGAAAAATCTTGACCATTACCTCACACCAAATGCTAAAACATTAACTTTTTTTTAAGACATTTTTTTAAATGTCTTTATTTTGAGAGACAGAGAGTGAGCAGGGGAGGGGCAGAGAGAGAGGGAGACACAGAATCAGAAGCAGGCTCCAGGCTCTGAGCTGTCAGCACAGAGCCCGACGTGGGGCTCAAACCCATGGACTGTGAGATCATGACCCGAGTCCAAGTCGGGCGCTTTACCCACTGAGCCACTCAGGCACCCCTAAAACGTTAACTTGAAATGGATCAAAGACCTATAGGTAAGAGCTAAAACCATAAAACTTCTAAAACTATAAAACATAGGTGAAAATCTTCATAACCATGGGTTATACAAAGATTTCTTAGGATATAAAAATCATAAGCCATAAAAGAAAAAATTTGATTAAGGGTACTGCATCAAAACGTAGTATCTGCTTTTTAAGGGAATCAAGAGCAAACATAAACTGTTGGGACCTCATCAAGATTAAAAGCTTCTGCACAGCCAAGGAAACAACCCAGAAAATTAATAGGCAACCAACGGAATGGGAAAAGATAGTTGCAAATGACATATCAGATAAAGGGTTAATATCAAGAATCTATAAGGAACTCACCAAACTACACGCCTGAAAAACAAACAACCCAGTGAAGAAATGGGCAGAAGATATGAACAGACACTTCTCCAAAGCGGACATCCAGATGGCCAACAGACACATGAAACGATGCTCCTCATCAGGGAAATACAAATCAAAACCACACTGAGATACCACCTCACACCAGTCAGAGTGGCTAAAATGAGCAAATCAGAGAACTCTAGATGCTGGCGAGGATGTGGAGAAACGGGCACCCTCCTACACTGTTGGTGGGAATGTAAACTGGTGCAGCCCCTCTGGAAAACGGTGTGGAGGTTCCTCAAAAAATTAACAATAGACCTCCCCTATAACCCAGTAAAAGCACTGCTAGGAATTTACCCAAGGGACACAGGAATGAAGCTTTTTTTTTTTTTTTAATGTTTTATTTATTTCTAAGAGAGAGAGAGACAGCGTGAGCAGGGGAGGGTCAGAGAGAGAGGGAGTCACAGACTGAAACAGGCTCCAGGCTCCGAGCTGGCAGTCAGCACAGAGCTCGACGCGGGGCTCGAACCCACGAACCGCGAGATCATGACCTAAGCGAAAGTCGGACGCTTAACCGACTATGCCACCCAGGCGCCCCGAATGAAGCTTATTCTTAAAAAACAGTCTTCTTCCTTTGTGAGAATAAGAGATGCAGATTAAAGATGTTTCTGATCATGTGACATTATTAAAGTTTCAATAATGTCCTTTCTTTGACAATTTTTTTAAATAGAGAAGTTTTTTTTTAATTTTTTTTGAGAGAGAGAGACATAGCAAGTGGGGGAATGGCAGAGAGAGAGAGAGAGAGAGACTGACAGACAGACAGAATCCCAAGTAGGCTCCACACTGTCAGCACAGAGTCCCATGCAGGGTCTGAACTCCAGAACAGTGGGATCATGAACTGAGCCAAAACCAAGAGTCGGACCCTTAACCAAATGAGCCACCCTGGAGTCCTTCTTTGACAATTTTAAGATGAAGAAGAAAAGACCATTTTTTGAATTAGTTTTTTGAGGCTAAAATATCTGAAACATGCATTATATATATCATGTAACATATAGTAAATATGTAATTTTAAAAGCATTTAGATAAGAACCGCAACGCTGCTCAACTTATATATTCATCCCTCTTTTGAGATTTGAAAAAGTATACTGAGAGTTTATTTTTTTCATATACAGTTATAAAATGATTCCTTATGGGTCCACCCAAAAAAGTAAATTTACATAATAGTTTAATATAAATATATAAACTTTAAGGTTCAACTAAACCATAGTATATCTTTGTGGTCACAAACTCTTTCTTACCTTGCTTTTTAGATGTTTTTCCCTGATTTTTCTTTACACTTAAAATAATTGTCATGTCTGGAAAAGAATAGAATATAATAAAGCTCCTGGGTTTTTGTCTGTTGGTTTGTTTATTTGTTTTGTTTGGTTTTTTGTTTTGCTCTATACATTCTCCTAAGGCAATTCATCCTTTCCAGGGTCCTTTGTTACCATTTTTATGCTGATGGTTTTGACCTACAGCTCAGAGGCAAAGCCAAAGTTTTCTGAAGCCCAAAGTTTACACAGGAATTAAGAAATTTTCTTAAGAAAATTAATATAGTTCTTCAAATATAGAATTATTAGGGCCTGTCTCAGGGCCTTGAAAAGGACCTTCACAAGAGAGGCCTGAAGGTTAACTTCATCAGCTTCACAGCAAATCTGCCCCTGCTATAGTTATATCTTAAACCCAGATATTTCTTTAAGTGACTATAGAAATATCCTCTAGCTGCCTACTGGATATCTCTATTTTTAAGTCCCCCTTATAATTAATAAGCCCACAGTTGAACTTGGTGTCTCTTCTTCCTACTCCCATCATTACTTCTAGGAAGTTGTTAGTTTTCCTATAGTCTCCAGATTAGGAAATAGCATCCAGTTTATCCAGTTGCAGAAGTTACCTCCATATCCAAACAAACCATCAAGTCTTGACAATTCATTTTCCAAATAATTTGACATTCACCTCTTTCTAGTTCACCTGCTTCTCTCCAACTCCAATCCTATTCTAGTTTAGGCCATCAACTTCTCTCACCCAGAGTATTCCAATAGCCATCTAATGAGTTTCCTGGCCTCCAGTTTACTACTATCCAAACTATTCTTATTGCAAAGTTCTCTCTCTAGAATATGCATCTGATCATATCATTCCTTAAACTCAAATACTTTACTGTACAAACTTCAATATGCATAAGAAATTGCTTGACAGTATTTTTAAAAGATATAGATTTGGGGACTTTACCCCAGTGATTCTGATTCAGTAAGTTTGGGATAGAACATAGGAATGGGCATTTTAAACAAGATTTGTAGGTAATTTTTTTTTTTTTTTTTTAGTGTTTATTTTTGAGAGAGAGAGAAAGAGCCCAAGCAGAAGAGGGACAGAGAGAGAGGGAGACACAGAATGAAGCAGGCTCCAGGCTCTGTGCTGTTATCATAGAGCCCAAGGCAGGGCTCAGACTCATAAACCCTGAGATCATGACTGGAGCCGAAGTTGGACGCTTCACTGACTAGGCCACCCAGGGGCCTCCTAGGTAATTCTGATGTAGGTAATCCATACTTTAAGGCACAATGTTTAATGGCTCCCCAGTTGTCCTACAACAGAGTTCAAACTCCTTAACATGTCTTCTGATGTCTTATAAAATCTGGCCCCTGCTTCCCTTTCCAGCTTCAAAAGTAACCACCACCTCCTACATCTAAGGAATTCTCCCTCATTTTTAAAGTAAGCATAGCCTTGGGGCGCCTGGGTGGCTTAGTCGGTTAAGCGTCCGACTTTCGCTTAGGTCATGATCTCGCGTTCGTGGGTTCGAGCCCCGTCGGACTCTGTGCTGACTGCCAGCTCAGAGCCTGGAGCCTGTTTCAGTCTGTGACTCCCTCTCTCTCTGACCCTCCCCTGCTCACGCTGTCTCTCTCTCTCCTAGAAATAAATAAAACATCGAAAAAAAAATTGAAAATAAAAATAAAAAATAAAGTAAGCATAGCCTGGGGCGCCTGGGTGGCTTAGTCGGTTAAGCGTCCGACTTTCGCTTAGGTCATGATCTCGCAATTCGTGGGTTCAAGCCCCGGGTCAGACTCTGTGCTGACTGCCAGCTCAGAGCCTGGAGCCTGTTTCAGTCTGTGACTCCCTCTCTCTCTGACCCTCCCCTGCTCACGCTGTCTCTCTCTCTCCTAGAAATAAATAAAACATCGAAAAAAAAATTGAAAATAAAAATAAAAAATAAAGTAAGCATAGCCCTACTATACTTTGTTTCTCCTTACTGATCCTACTCTATCTATCTCTTCCAGTAAACCAGACACATACATACACCCCTCTGCCTTGCTAATTCCTATTTACTGTTCAGTTTAGACATCAATTCCTCTAGGAAGATTTCTGATTTCCAAGTCTGAAGGAAATCAGAAAGGCTAACGTAGCTTCCTATATTGTCCTCTATCATAGTACTTATCTAAAGCATCCTACTAACTTAATTATTTGTCCCACTGAATCACTATCTTGTTCTCTAGCAAATACCCAGTTCTTGGCACTGTACCTGGCATATAGTAGGTGCCTGATAAATACTAATTGGGTAGCAAAATGAATGACTTTTACTTAGAAGTATGAATGAAGTTAAAGGAAAGATGATAAAAAAAAAAACTGCATTTATGCAACATAAAATATGTATACCAATGAACAAGTACCAGGAGGGACTATAGAAAAATAACCACAGCAAATGAACGAGGAGGAAAATGAACAAAGGATTAGAAGAAGTAATTCAAACAAAGAAATCCAAATGGATAATAAATAATAAAAAGACTATTTTCATTTTCAATTAAACAAATGCTAATTAAAACAATGATATTATCATTCCATACCCATCAAACTTACAAAGATACAAGTCTGATAATACCAACTTTTGGTGAGGATATAGAGAAACAAGATCACACACAATAAACAAAAGGATAAACTGAAGAGATATACCAAAGACTCTAGCATACAAACATAAGAATGTCTTTTCAATATTGTTTATAAGAGTGAAAAATAGAAATAGTCTTAATATCCACCAGCAATGGCATATGTGTTAATGGAATACTTCAAAGCATGAACTAGAGTTACACATGTGAATATGGATAGTTCCCCACAATAAAGAATAAACCTTAATTAAAAGATCTGTATGAGGAAAGCAACAAAACTCTGATAATCAAAATCAAAGAACTAAAATGGAGAAATACTGAATGTTCACAGGTAAGAAGAGTCACTATTGTCAAGATGTCACTTCTTTGCAAATTGATCTATTGATTCAACGCAATCCCAATAAAAATCCCAGCAAGTTATTTTGTGGATATTGACAAACTGATTCTAAAGTCTATATAGAGAAGCAAAAGACCAAAAATAGCTAACACAGTATTGAAACAGATGAACAAATTTGGAGAATTGACACTATCTAACTTCAAGACCTACTATAAAGCTGTGGTAATCAAGACAGTGTTGTATTGATAAAAAACAGACAGATCATTGTAACTGAATAGAAAACCCAGAAATAGACCCACATAAATACAGTTAACTAAACTCTGACAAAGAAGAAAAGGCAATACAATGAAACAAAGATAGGTTTTTAAATCAATGGCTCTCAAACGACTGAACATTCACAATGAAAATAATGAAATCTAGACACAGACATTATACACTTCACAAAAATTAACTGGAAATGGATCATAAACCTAAATGTAAAATGTAAAACTATAAAACTCCAAGAAGATAAGTAGGAGAAAACCTTGATAACCTGGGTATGGCAATGATGGTTTAGATTGAACACCAAAAGCACAATCCATGAAAGAAATATGGATAAGCTGGACTTCAACAAAATTAAAAACTTCTATTATGTGAAAGACAATGTCAAGAAAATAAAGAGACAAACTACAGACTGGGAGAAAGTATTTGCAAATGATACAACCAATAAAGGAGTATTATCCAAAATATAAAAAGAACTCTTGGGGCACCTGGGTAGCTCGGTCGGTTGTGCTTCCTACTTTGGCTCAGGTCATGTGATCTTGTGGTTCATGAGTTCGAGCCCCACATCAGGCTCTCTGCTGTCAGGGCAGAGCTTGCTTCAGATCCTCTGTCCCACTCTCTCTTTCAAAAATAAAGAAACATTAAAAGAAAAAAAGAACTCTTAAAATTCGAACAACCGAATTACAAAGTGGGTCATTTTGCCCACCCAGGGACACACACACACACACACACACACACACACACACACACACACACACACACACACACACACACACATTTTCAAAAAGGCCAAAGACCTGAAGAGCATCTCACCAAAGATATATAGATGCTAAATAAGCGTATGATAAGATATTCCACATCATATGTCAAGGAGGGAAATGCAAATTAAAACAATAATATGCCATTACACCCTTATTAGAATAGCCAAAATCTGGGACAATGACAATACCAAATGCTGATGAGGATATGGAGCAGCAAGAACTCTCATTCTTTGCTGGTACAGCAAATGGTACAGCTGTTTTTGAAATAGCTTAGCAGTTTCGTACAGAACTTAGAACCTATGAAAAGACATGAAGGAAATTTAAATGCATATTATTGAGTACAAGAAGCCAATCTAAAAAGGCTACATATTGTATGATCCCAAATATTTGATATTCTTAGGAAGGGCAAAACTATGGACATAGTTAAAACATCAGTGGCTGCCAGGGTTGAAGTGGAAGGAAGGATGAATAGGTAGAGCACAGAGGATTTTTAGGTCAGTGAAAATACTCTGAATGATGCTATAGTGATGGATATATGCCATTGCATATTTGTCTAAACTAAGAATAAACAACACCAAAGTGAATCCTAATGTAAACTATGGCCTTTGGATGATTATGACATGCAGTGTAAGTTCATCCTTGGTAACAAGTGTGCCATTCTATACACCTGAAAGTAATGTAACATTATGTGTCAAGTATACTCAAAATTTAAAAAAAAAAGTTTTTTTTAAATGTACCATATCAGTGGGGGATGTTAATAAGACAAGCTGTGCTTATATGAGGGCAAGAGAGTATATGAGAAATTTCTGTACCATCCTCTTAATTTGGCTGTAAACCTAAAACTGCTCTAAAAAAAAGTCTTACAAGGGCTTTTACACAATTGGAGAAGGGGAAGTATTTTAAGAGCTTTCTAAGAATATCCATTGTTGCTACCATTTTTAAGGTTAAGAACTTCCTTTCATAGTGCTGTGTTATACATTGGACAAAGGAGTTTTAGCAAAAATGGTTAAACCTTGCTCTCTGAGATGTGACAGAGGCTTAAGAATGTAAATACCAGAATGGGCACATTTCTTTCAGGTTTAGTTCTTTCCCAACTGTACAACTTATTTCTCAAAGACACATGCTAATGGAATGTTACATTTTCAAAATAAAACACCAAAAAAAAAAAAAAGATAAGGAAAAAGGAGTCAATAGTGCCAATGTTGAGAAATCAAAAGTATAAAAATATAGGACCCAACACAGGAGAAAAGTATAATGGTATAACCACCATTTGATGATATAATCTGTTAACTCTTTTTCCAATCAGTCTTGTGTAATTAAGTTTGATACACAATCTACTATTAGACTACCATTTCTTACCTCATGCAAATGCAATTAAAATGAGACATTTTTCAGCTTTAGTACTACTGACTATAAGACTGCAGTTTTTTTCATTTTTTTGTATGGTTACAAGTATTGTAACATTGTGTGATTCTACATTATTATCTACAAATTCCTGAAAATCATTCACATTATTTTTTTCAATATTTCATTTAAATGATATAATTTTCCCCCACTGCTCAAGTTAAATATCCAAAAATTCAAGGAAATGGTTCTAGTAAATCAAAGTAATTAAGATGCTTTGCTCTTGGGGCACCTGGCTGCCTTAGTCGGTAGACAGAACATGGGACTCTTGATCTCAGGGTGCTCAGTTCCAGCCCCATATTGGGAATGGAGATGACTTAAAGAAATAAAAGATGCTTTGTTTCTAATAAAAGACAAATTTGTTACTTTTTAGAAATATATTCCTAGACAGAGTTTCAAATTTATTAAGTGGAATGTCTTTAAATGTATTTGACTTAAATCTTTAAGATGAGATTCATACTTTCTAATCTAATTTAAAAATTTCCAAATCTTGGTGTGCCTGGGTGGCTCAGTGGTGTCTGACTTTGTCTCAGGCATGATGGTTGGTGGTTTCAAGCCCTGCATCGAGTTCTGTGCTGGCAGCTCAGAGACTGGAGCCTGTTTCGGATTCTGTGTCTTCCTCTCTCTCTGCCCCTCCCCTGTTCATGCTCTGTTTCTCTCTGGCTCAAAAATAAACTATTTAAAAAATTTCCAAGTCTTTCATGGTACATTTAATTTTTTTCCTTTCTGAATATTAGTTGATCTTGACTGCAGTGCAATTGAAAATAATAAAAATTCTTCAAGAATGGCAATCATTAGGGGCACCTGGGAGCCTCAGTTGGTTAAACATCTGACTCTTGATTTCAGCCCAGGTCATGATCACAGGATCATGGGATCAAGCCCTGTGTGCCCCCCTCCCCCCCCCCCACGGGCATGTAGCCTGCTTAAGATTCTCTCTCTTCTTCTTCCTTTGCCCCTCCCCTGCTGGTGCTCTCTTTCTCTCTCTCTCAAAAAAAGAAAAGACAATCATTAAAGCAAGGTATTACAACAAATTAATGTTAGCTAATCTCTTTACTAAACCAGAATAAAAAGAATGAGAAAAATGCACATATAGTGAAGAATACGCCTGATATACAGCAGTGGCAGTTTGTAAGCTACATGCCAGCCATTTCAACCTTAGTACTTAACCAGTTTTGACAATTTCAAGTTCTTTACAGTTTTTAAGTCAATTTTAATTGTATTGGATTGGCAATAGACTAAATTTTATCTAGAATATTTTTAAATTATTGGTTTATTTCAGATACAGAATTGTAATCAACAACTTAGCTCCAAATGATGACTTCAGGAAATTTTTCTAACAAATTTGTAGCTTGACTCCAGACTTCCTTCCCACTATTGTACAAATACCATTATAACAAAATGCAATCAAGTTCCCTTTCAAACATTATCAAAGCCAAAATCATTTCAAGTAGACAATAATGTATCAGAAATACACTCTTTTGTGGCTAACACTAATTCTTTTAAAGCAACAAATATTACCAGTACAAAAACTGACTCAATTATGTACTGCAGATAATTCACTGGGTGCTTTTCTTCAAAAGTTAGATGCCTAATCAATTTCAGCACAGATTTGGAATACATTTCTACAATATTTCTAATTATTTTCATATAATTTCTTTTGCTCTATATTGTTTTTCTTGTTGCACTGTATCGGGTAGGTAAACAATTGCCTGTATCTAACTCCAATTTCTTCTTTTAATTTTATTGCCCCACCCCACTATCAGATAAAGGCATATTTTGTTTTATTAAACTGTAAAAACTATTAAAACTTTTTGGATAGTATCAATATCTTTATTATTTAGTTTATACACTAAATTAGAAATTGAGCCAGTTGATTCTCTTCACAGACTTTGGATCTTAGTACAGTGTTTAGAAAAACAGGTTTTCTTTCTTTCTTACCTCTATCCATTCTTTCTTTCTTTCTTTCTTTTTTCAGGAAAGTCTAGTTTTATTAGTACTATTTGGGATTATTAAATATGCCTTCCATTCCCTGAACCCATGGACATGCTTTTCTGTTGTCACTTCTAAATGCTAAACTATCAAACCATCCTTACATCCTAATTTGCCTTCTTTTATTTCAAAGCATTTTTAGTGAACATGGGGATCTTTCTGAGTTAGTGTTTTTGTCTTCTCTGGGTACAGACACAGAAGTGGAATCACTGGATCATATGGTTGTTCTATTTTTAGTATTTTGGGGGAACATTCATACTGTTTTCCATAGTAGCTACACCAATTTACATTCCCATAAACAGTGCACAATGGTTCCCTTTTTTCCACATCCTTACCTATACTTATTATTTCTTATATTTTTTATAATGGTCATTCTAAAAGTGTGAAATGACATCTCATTGTGGCTTTGATTTGCATTTCCAATGATTAAAGACATTAAGCATCCCTTCACGTATCTGTTGGCCATCTGTAATGTCCTTTTTGGAAAAAAATTTTATTCAGATCTTCTGCCCATTTTTAAGTTGGATTGTTTGCTATTTGGTTGTATTAGTTCTTCATATATTTTGGATATTAGCCCTTATCAGATACATGATTTGCAAATATTTTCTCCTATTCAGTAGGATGTCTTTTCATTTTGTTGATGGTTTCCTGTGCTTTGCAGAAGCTTTTTGTATAATGTAGTCTCACTTATTTATTTTTGCATTTGTTGCTTTTGCTTTTGGTATCCGAATCAAAAAAATACTGCCAAGATATATGTCAGGGAGCTCACCACCTATGTTTTCTTCTAGGAGTTTTATGGTTTCAGGTCTTAAAAGTCTTTAATCCATTTTGAATTAATTTTTGTGTGTAGTGTAAAATAGTGGTTGAGTTTCATTCTTCCACATGAGGCTGTCCAGTTTTCCCAGCACCATTTATTGAAGGGACTCTCCGTCACTTATTATGAATTCTTGACTCCTTTGTTGTAAATTTATTGACCATATATGCTTGGGTTTATTCCTGGGCTCTCTATTATAATCTATGTGTCTGTTTTTATGGCAACACCATGCTGTTTTGATTACCGTAGTTTTGTAATACAGTTTAAAATCAGGGTGCATGATACCTCCAGCTTTCTTCTTTCTCATGATCGCTTTGACTGTTTGTAGTTTTTTTGTGGTTCCATAAAAATTTTAGGATTATTTGTTCTATTAAGAAATGCTATTGAAATTTTGATAGGGACGGCACTGAAACTGTAGATTGTGTTAGATAGTATGAACATTTTAACAATATTGGTTCTTCCAATCCACAAACGATATCTTTCCAGTTGTGTCTTCTTGAGTTTTTTTCATTTATGTGTTTTCAAAATATAGGTCTTTCACCTTCTTGGTTAAATTTATTCCTAGATTTTTAAAAATCTTTTTGATGAAATTGTAAATGGGATTGTTTTACTTCCCTGATAGTGTATTATTAGTGTTGAGAAATGAGTGTTGTATATTGATTTTGTATCCTACAACTTTATTGAATTCATTTAATAGTTGGTTTTTTTTTGATGGAGTCTTTAGAAGGATTTTAAACTAAAATACTTTGCTTTTTGGCCTATACCTATACTTTGTGTGACTTGCTATTTCTTGAAAATCCATCAGTTTTGATTCAGTCTTTTTCCAACAATATTTCACAAAATCAGACTATGAATAAATGCTTAATTATAATTTGATTCAGAAAAAAAAAAAAAGACACATCACTGTCAAAGAAATGTAGTTCAGGGGCACCTGGGTGGCTCAGTTGGTTAGGCATCATACTCTTGGCCTCAGGTCAGATCATGGTCGTGCAATTCATGGTTTTGATCTCCACATCAAGGCTCCTCGATGATGGTGCGCATCTTGCTTGGGATTCTCTCTCCTTCTCTCTGCCCCTCCCCCCCCCCATGTGTGCACTCTCTCCCTCTTTCAAAACAAACTTTTTTATTTTTTTTAATGTTTTTTTTTTAATTTATTTCTAGGAGAGAGAGAGACAGCGCGAGCAGGGGAGGGTCAGCGAGAGAGGGAGACACAGAATCCGAAACAGGCTCCAGGCTCTGAGCTGGCAGTCAGCACAGAGCCCGACGCGGGGCTCGAACCCACGAACTGCGAGATCATGACCTAAGCGAAAGTCGGACGTTTAACCGACTAAGCCACCCAGGCACCCCTACAAACTTTTTTTTAAAAAGTGAAGTTCAGACATGGATGTTGGCTGATACCATTTAAGTTAACCAGTAAGATAAAAAAGTAAAATAGTTAAGAAGTATGTTGGAACTTCACTCGTTTATCAATGACATGAGCAACTTGTTTCCTGAATTGGATGATAGTTTTTGAATACTGAAAGAATACTTCCTCATTTTTTGGTGCTATTCACAATGTCAAGGCCAGGAATGTGATACATTGTTAAGTTTAATTCTGCATTATCAACATTTTCTCTACAAGCCTACTGACTGTATTTGTAAATAAAGCTTTACTGGAACAGTCACACCCAGTTTTTTGAGAGAGAGCAAACATGCACAAGCAGAGGGAGAGGGAGAGAGAGAATTTTAAGCAGGCTCCAAGCGCAGCGTGGAGCCCGTTGGAGGGCTCAATCTCACCATGGTGAGATCTGACTAAGCCACCTGTGCCCCTGGCCACACCCATTTTTAATATAAGAGTTGAGTAGTTGTGACAAAGACCATCTGTACTAGAAAGCCTACAACATTTACTAGTTGTTTACAGAAAATGTTGTAGATACTTGGGCCTAGAAAATCAACAAAACAATAAAACTAAACCCTCATTTGTAGGATTTGCCAACTTCCGCAGTGCAAATGTTCCTATTGCAGTCAATTCCAACTACAAATGTGACCTCTCTGAACAGAATTGGGAAGAGACACATACATTCCCATTCATAAAATACAATAGAAAAATAATCTCTGGGGCAGTTATTAGTAAAACTAAGTTTTAAAAAGGTGGTAAGTTTTGAGTATTTACTACCTGATTTTAACATTTCATTGTAAATTTATATAATTTTATTTTTAACAGTGGTTATGCTTAACAACTGGCTCCTAAAATCCCCCAAAATTGAGCAATCAGCCTTGTAAACTCGTAAAAGTCAACTGTGGTGTACAACTAACTGTTTTCAAAAGGCCACCAACAGAAGGTTTCAGAGTAATTTGCCTAATTGGTAAACGGCTGTGTCAGGATTCAAATGTAGGCCTAAAACTCTGACCCAAGTTAGGCTTCTTAGAGGAGAATAAGAGCTCTTATTGGCTTTTTTTTTTTAATTGGGTGTGTGTCTGTGACATATATTGAGGGAGCTAAACCTGCAAGGGAATGCATTTTCTGGAGTACCATCCTATATTGATATTGCATAGTCTTTTATGTTCCCATGTTGCCTGCCAATTTTGTTAGTCTTAACACTTGGTACCCTATTCAGAAATCAGTCTAGCCTGGGTATTTGAAGGAAGAAGGTAACAACGGATTGGTCTATCATCTGCTGTTGGAAATTTCTCTTAATATTTCTCTTAACTGCTTTAGGAAGTGGAAGTACAGGTATTTAGTAACACAAGCCCCTTGTAGTACTTACTAAGCTATGTGAATTCCAAAAATATTGAAAAAACTAGTGATCTGAAACCTTTACAATGCAGGAAAAGGGACTCTTATCAGAGGCACTCATGAAGTCTCACGGAACTGGGGCAAGAATCTGAGGAAGGCTCACTGGTTGGCCTCTGGACGTACTCAATCTTTCACACAGCTCCAACTCTAAGCTTGGGATGAACAACTGTCAGAGCTGTTGGGAGAACTGGGTCGGCCCCATGAAACCCCTTCATTTTTACACAGCCTTGGTGAGGTGAAGCGACCTGATGAACGTCAAGCGGTGGAGGAATCAGGATTAATTTATAGCTCTTTCCACTACATCACACGACCTCCTCTAAAACACTCTCCTTGCACAAACTTACCCCCTGAAAGCACTAGGAACCTGGCTGGGGACTGGCCTACAGCTGAACCTAGGTCAAACCTCCCAGTCGCTCCCGAGTCAAACTGCGGTAACTGTGGGTCAGCGTTAAGACCAAAGTAGAGAAACACAACGCTTAAGGCTATAAAAGCTTTGCGCGGCACTCAGAGATAAGCGCGGAGAATCAGATACCACCTCTGGAAAAGCAGCCACGCCTCTCACGACGCCACCTAAGCGCGCAGCGCAGCAACGCGCGCAGCCGGGAAGGCAGGGCACGCAGCCGGCGACGCGCACGCACGCCCCGAGGGCGCACGGGAGGCCGGCGGGCGTGCGCGCCCCCGCCGCGGTGGGCGGGGCGGGGCGGGGCTCTGAGCCGGACCGGGGCGGGGCCGCAGGAGCTGTAGGTGTTGCAGCTGGGTCGCGACAGGTGCGTGAGGCAGAGTGCCCAGGGACCCGTAGCCCCACTGGTAGCAGCACAGAGGAAAGACCGCCTTTAGCCAGGTAAGGGCCTTCTCTGTCCACATCTTGCACAGCCGGAGAGTGCGCAAGACCCCGGCATCCCTCCACAATCTCTCCAGCGACATCTGAGGCCGGGGGTAGCACCGGGAGCTTGAACCCCTTTCCCCCGAGAGAGTGAGTAGAGGAACCGCTGATCCTGTTGCTCTTTCCTCAGTTCTGGGTACTGCGCTTGGTTTGGAGTAATTATGCAGGGCCGGACCTTTGCTTCCTGAGGGAAGGAGCTGATAGGACCACCTTATCCATCGGGAATACTCCTTTCTAACTATATACAGTTTGGGTTGTGGTGGAGAAGGCGGCACTTCATCAAAATTCAAAATAGTCTCCTAGGAATATATTCTGATATTCAAAAAACTACTCTTTTCCTTTCTTCATTTAAAGCCATTCCCTCTGTCTTCGATTTCTCCCCATTCCATTCTGCCTACTGAACTCTAAGGCACTTACACCCCTTTGGGCATGTTGAGAATACAACAGTCTTTGCAGCTGAGTGTGTCATCCCCGAATCGCTGTCGTGTATGTATCACACCTGTCACCAATATATGTAGGTGTTAATATAAGGAAACTGTACACCCCTGGCTACACCTACTAAGCTTGAAGTTGTACGTGCTAGGAGCCAACCATCTGGCGTCCTTCCTTGCTTCCTTACTGGCGCTTACGAGTTTAGCTGATCCTAGTGAGAGATATTTGAACTACTATTGTCTTTCACCTAATTCCAGCTTTCAAAAGTCTGCCTAATCCAGATGGTTCTACTGACTTGGCCTGTTAAGTTAGTCGAAAGTACTTAGGGAGTTCCCCACCTGGAGACAATACCCCTTTAGGGGAGAGGTCTTCTTTTGCATTATTCTTTCTTTTGCTGTTGATTTAAGTGGTTAAACACAATACTTTTATCCTCATAGTTACTAATACTATTCATGATTGATAAATATTTTAGAGACTGTGAAATAACACTTTCTTCTGAAATCTGATGGAGACACAAAAGACGACCTTCAACAAACATTTTCTAAGTTTCTGTGGAGTAAGAGCCTGGCTGTAGGATGATTGTCTTAGGTAGACCTCCAAAAAAGTATAGAATTGGCAGGAGAGAAGGTTAAAAAAAAAAAGTTTGTGTGCACATATATTTCCTTGTTTTGCATTGATAGAACAATACTTAACATGACATTAAATAATTACTTTAGGAACTTATTTATTTCATTTTTTGGACAAGACAGTTATTGAGTGCCTCTTGTTTTGTCAGTCGTATTATGGTTTCAAAGTTCTGAACATCCCTACTCTAAAAAAGCTTAGTTAGAATCAAATGGGTTAGGCAGAATCAATAGATAAAACTTACAGATTTGATGAAATCAGTGCTATGCTAGAGATGAGGCCAGAGTGCTATAGAATTATAGAAAATAGTTTTGTTTTTTTTAATGTTTTATTTATTTCTAGGGGGGAGAGAGAGAGACAGAGAGAGACAGAGACAGTGTGAGCAGGAGAGGGTCAGAGAGAAGGAGTCACAGACTCTGAAACAGGTTCCAGGCTCTGAGCTGGCAGTCAGCACAGAGCCCAACGCGGGGCTCCAACCCACGAACCGCGAGATCATGACCTAAGCGAAAGTCGAACGCTTAACCAACTAAGCCACCCAGGCGCCCCTAGTTCTGTTTTTTTTAAATGTCCCTCTTCTTTTCCTTAAAAACAAAACAAAATAAACAGCAGCAACAACAAAAACTTTGAGTCTTAGGGAATTATTTTCCTCATATATTTGCATCGCTTTTATGTCCTACCTGGTGTTCTACCAACATTATGGCCTTTTGAAGATGGGATTAGGACTTGTCCTTAATTCTGCGGCAGTTCAGTGAATGGTTGGTGGAGCTATTTTTCACTATCCTGTATTGGGCCTCAAAGTGTTGTTATCATGCAGTCCCTAAACTGTAGAACTTCTGGGAATAGAATAGTGTATTGGCAACATTAGCAAAACAGTCCATTTGGTAAAATTGCTTCATTGTGCAATTTTGTTTAACTTGGTACAGTCCACTTTCGTTCCAGACTCTGATTAAAGGTGGGCCAAATTTCAACCTTCTGATAATTCTAAGAAGAGAAAGCTTCAGAAGTGAAAACATTTCTATTAACAGTGCATCTTGATGACAGAGGATATTTTTTCTTGCTAAGGTATCTTCAAAATGTCTCTTCTTTCTTTCCTTTCCTCTCCTTTTCTTTTCTTTCTGTTCTTTCTTTCTGACGGAGGACAGGATGGGTAAATGAGTGAAAGAGGAAAGGGTCAGAAGTGTTAGAAGATTCCTTGCAGAGTTTCGATGATCTGAAGTCTATGATAGTGTTAAGCACTTTCCATGTAACTACAGGCTTTTATTAATTGCCTGCTGTGTGCAGGTGATCTACTATACAGAAGATGAACATGATACAGTCTCTTCTATGTGAATATGTCTTACATTTTTTAAATAGAGATTCTGAGTTAATAAAACAGATGGTGGTTGTCTCATTTGGTAATTTGAGCCATGGTGCTCGACGGACACATTTCTTTGACAATTACTTACCTCCTTTCTTTCTATTTACACTCTAGGAAAGTGGTCTCCACTGGGAATTTTTGGAAAGCCAGTCAGTATTTGCATGTATTTTGGGTATCTATAGCAATTACCTTTTTCCCTTTAAAATGTTTTCAAGTACAATTTTAATTATTGTTCCTCTTGGGGTTTCAAATTCTTGGCTTTCCTCTGATATTCTTCCAACAATCAACTGTAACTAACTTAGGACTTCTGTACCAGAAGGGTTCATCAAAGACATATACACAGAGACACAAAAGAATTTTAGGAGCACAAGAGATCATTAGACATCTTTGCCATAAAAGGCCACCTAACCACAAATTGTGAGAATTTGTCAGCTTATATTGACAGCAAAACTGGCTTTCAGGTATTCTTAATTTCATACTCCCAGAAATAGGTGACTTTTATTTAGATTGGAATTGTACTCTTTCTGCAAATAGGAAAATGTATGACTTGATTCCGAAGTCATGAATTTCCATAAGAAAAAGCTTTTTTTCTCCCCTTAAGGTTGCTATGGTCTTTTCTGTGTGTTTTGTGATAGGGAGCTAAAGTGATTTATTTTGGATTGTGTGCAGTAATCTCCAGGTGATGTTAAATTACTTAACACAGACTCTCGAGGTTCTTTAGTAACAAATGAGTGGTTGTCAACTGAGTAGTTTCTTAATGATTGTGGAATTGAGATTCTGTGATAAATGGTACTCTCGGTAGGACCATACTGATGTGTTTATTCTGTGGCTGGATGCAAAGTCCTTGAGACTCAGTCAAGTTATTGTACTAATGGAGACCTCTTTCTATTAAAAGGACAAGGTTTGACCCAACGAGCAATCCATTATTTAGCATGTCAAATGATTTCTTCATTCTTGAAAATGTTTCTAGAGACTTCACTTTTGCTGTCATGAGAAGTTAACATGATACCATGATATTTTATGTTCTTTTTATTTTCTTTTAAATAATTTCTTCATAATGCTACACTGAAACTAAGAACTTCCATCTTTAGGGGGAAAAATGCAACTTTTTGTTCTTCTGATAACAAGTATGGAGCCATTTTTTTGTCTTATTTATCCTGTAACAGAGCTTACTGCATGGAAAATTTCACAAACCCTCAAACATGTTTTATCTTGTACTCCAAAGTATTGCCAATTTTTCTTTCATTGCCCATAGATTAGTAATCCTGATATACTTTGACTTGGTTTTAGATTTCCACAATCTTTTTTTCCACATAAACTGAAATTTAAGTGAATGGCCCAGGACTTCTTTTCCACATAGTCAGTTTCACTGAGTAGGTAACATTTGTTCAGATTTGGCTTCCACCTCCAGCACTAGAAGAAACCTGTCTGCCCTTGCATCCTACCCAGTGATTTCCCCGTAATGGCCCTGCCACTGTCCTCCTTACTTACTACATGGCAACATTTGACCAAGTGGACAACTGTTTTGGTTCTTTCTTTTATTTGCCTTTCTTGACATGACTTCACCTGGTTGTCCATCTTCTAATCTAACCCCTCCCCTGCCCCTTCACCAACTCAGTCTTTTACTCCTTAAGTATGGGTTTTTTTCTTGGTTTAGCATCCTGTCCTTATAATACTCTCTCTCTGTGCAGTCTGATCTATTTCCACGATTTCAACTAACATCTTCATGTGAGTGATTTGCAGATTATTTTTAAACTTTTTTCATATTTTTCATATAAAGTTTCATGTGAAACATTATTTCATATTTCAAACTTCATTTCACATTCTTATTTTTACATCTACAAGTATGTATATACAGTTGGAAGATAAGAATTGCATATGCTTATTATAGAAAAACTTGAGGAAAAATAAATTATAAAGAAGGCAAAATATTCCATAATCTGTTCTAGAAGGAACTATTTGGTATATTTCCTTTTGGTCTTTTTTTCCTTTGGTACACACACACACCCCACAGGTAATTGGGCTCATCCTATCGCAGTGGATACAGTTTTGTATCTGCTTTTTCACTTTACATTATATCATCATTTTCAATGGCATCAAAATTATTTGAAAATAATTATAATGGATGTTCAATATCCTATTGTGTTGATGTTGCATAATTTAACTGTGTAGTTGGGTATTTCAATTGTTATAATATTATTAACAAGTGAAAAACATGAGAACAAATTAATGTATAAATCTTTGTACAGATTACTTAGTATTTTCTTAGGTTAGATTCCCAGAATTTGAATTACTGGGTCATAGGGCATAAAAATTAAAAAACACTAAACCTGCTGCCAAATTGCTTTGCATAAAGACTAGACTAATTACCATTCTCACCTACAGTGATTGTCAGTGCCCATCTGAGTGCATCCTTCATAATATTGGATCTTATTTTTTAATTTTTATTAATTTGAAAAATAAAAGTGATTAAATTTGTATATAATTACTAGTGAGACCAAACATTTTTCGTACAGTCTTGTCCATTTCACTTTCTTCTGTGAACTGTCTTTTGGCTAATCCATTCCCATTTTCATTTGGGTCTTCACATTTTAATAATGTTGTTTTTTGTTTGGGGTTCTTTCATTTATTGGGGACTTTGGGGGAAGGAGTACAGATTTTTATTAGGCCAAATTGAATGAGTGGAGTGATGAAGTGGAAAGTGTACAGTAGTTAAGCTGGTGGTATTTGAAATGCCCACCGGTATGAGAAGCCAGAGCTTATGACTGTTGGAGAGGCACTGCAAAATGGGAAGGGTGCCTTCTGGAAAGTCAGGATTCCTAGCTTGGTGTTGGGAACCAACCACTTAGGTGATCTTGGGAAAGTCATTCATCCTCTCTGACCCTTATCTGTAAAGTGAAGAGGGCTCTTGGATTATTGACCCCAAAGTCCATACACCCTCTGCCAAAAGGATGACTTATAAGCCACTGCTCTCTAGACATTGTGAAATTATTTTTTGTCCCATCCCTAAGCCATTGTCCATTTTGGATATATAGAGCCCAAGGAAAAAGACTGGTGGTAGTAAAGGCAATTTTCATAGGGGTAGTAAGGCTTAATGGAACCTAGAGGCAGAACAATAGAAATTGCAAAGATTAGTAATTTTTAGGCACTCCCATGGATTGACAGTTGGCAACCTAAGTCATAAGAGCCCTGCTGATATATGCCACAAGGCCCCACCATCTCTAATGGATATAAAGCAAATATCATTTTATGATGAGCGGTTTAAGTTGCAAGCCAAGTTACTTAACAACTTCCACTATTCCATACAGAAACTATTCATATTGGGGGTTCTTCTTTGTTATTTGTATAAGCTCTTCATTTTAAGGATATTATTTGCCCTGTGGTCAAATGTTTAACTCGTTATTTGCCTTTCAGTTTTATATGGTGTATTATTACTTATCTATAGACCTTTTTCTTTGGGATTTCTTTTGTTGCTTTTATGTTGTGAAGCCTTTTGCCTTCTGGAGATGGGTTAAGTATCCAGTTCGATTTCCTTCTGATTTTTATGGTTTTACTTTTTATGTTTAATTCTTTGTCTTGAATTTACTAAGGAGTACCAAAGCAGTATGTTTAATGCCCTTTGCATATCTTCTGAGCTCCAGATCCCAATCTCCAATTATCCAGCAAATCATGTGATAGTCCCTATGTACCAGGCGCTTATGTCCACCTAGTTTCTGTAAGAAGAAACCTTGAAGTTGTCTTGAAAGTTTTAGTCCTTCTCATTTCTCACATTTAATCAATCACATTTGATTGATTCTACCCCAGCAGTGATAATGGCTCTTTGTTATTGCTCTAATTAATAACTCCCCCCCTTTTTTTTTTAGCTAGAGTCCTTAAAATTGGCTTCAGTTTTTTCCCTTTTAGTTCAGAGTTGTCACGAAAAAATAGAACACTGACTTTCAGAGTATGGTTTCCTTGATTACCTGTTTCAGAGTCACCTGGGGTGTTGGTTAAAGAAAGGTTTCCAAGTCCCACTTAGACTTATAAACCAATATGTTTGGGGGAATGGGGTCTGGGAATCTGCAGTTTTAACAAGTACCTTAGGAGATTCACTTACACACTTAAAAGGGAAGCAAAGCCCAAGTATATTAAAATCTAAATTTCTCTGAATGCCATTCAAGACCCCCACTCCCATACCCTGACAGCCAATTTTTCCAGGCTTATCTCCCCCATCACTACCCACCCACCTGGCATTGTAGCCATGCAGTGATTCATGGTTTCCTGGACCCACCCTGTCCTTTCCTGCCTCTGTACCTTTGCTCATGCAGTTCCCACAGCCTCATGTTCCTCTCCCTCCTCCCACTCCTGCTTAAATCCTTTTCCTTAAGAGCTCAAATAAAGTGCTCTTTATTTTAAAAAATAAAGCCCTTTCTAATTTCTTCTATTTTAATCAGTGGCTCCCTCCCCAGTCTTCACTTAGCACTTTATTTTACTTTATTTTTTACCTTAATGCTGTCACTATGAATTATTGCTTACTTAAAAGATTATGTCTTCCAAGTGTGAGAACTTTGCCTTTCATTTTCATTTTGTAGCCATTATACATATAACAAGCAATTAAATATATAAAGTATATGAAATACAGTTCATCTTGCAAACGGTATCCATAAAAATGTTTGGCTTTGCATCACACTTAGAATAAAATTAAAATCTTTTACCATTGCTTATAAATCTTTATTTTATCTTGTTGCCACTCATCTCTGTCATTATCTCATAGTTTTCATTCACTCCCTAGCCATATTATTCCTGTCTCAGTGCCTTTGCATTTGCTATTTCTTCACACTGAAAACTCCCACATCTGTTCTCTTCACCTGGCTGGCTCCGTATATCTCCTCCCTATCATTCAGGCTTCAGCTCAAATGGCATTCACTCAAAGAGGCCTTCCCTGACCACTATCTAAGGCACCTGCCCCTTTTCCTGTCACCACTTCAGTTACTTTCCTTGCGTTTCCTTCACTCCACTAATCACAGTTTTTAATTGTCCTGCTTCCTCAATAGAATGGAAGCTTCACGAGAGCGGAGACCTCATCTGTCACCTTTAACATTATGTCTTTAGTAAATAGAGCACTGCTTGACATATGGTAAGTACTCAACAAGTATTTGTTCAATGCATGCATAAGCCTTGAAGATAGACTTCTCATTTTAACAAGTCCTGTTTTGGGGCACCTGGGTGGCTCAGTCGGTTAAGCGTCCGGGTTCGGCTCAGGTCATGATCTCACGGTTCGAGCCCTGCATCCGGCTCTGTGCTGACAGCTAGCTCGGAGCCTGGAGCCTGTTTCAGATTCTGTGTCTCCCTCTCTCTCTAACCCTCCCCTGCTCAGGTTGTCTCTCTCTCTCTCTCTCTCTCTCTCTCTCTCAGAAATAAATTAAAAAAAGAAACAAGTCCTGTTTTGGTTTGCAACTCAAAGTTTTGTTGCTGTTTTTTTAACGGATAGCAGCTAGTGTAGTTCCATCAGGGTTCAAATCGGGTAGCAGCCTCTGAGGGTTTCTGAAGGTAGCAGCACAAATGGAGACCGTGATAGCCAGGATTCACTTCCATTTGAGTGCAGGTTTTCCAAGGTGTTCCCAAGGACCCAGGCCACTGTTTTACTACCGCTGTCAGCATCTACGTCCAGGGTTGTTACTGCTGGCCAATTCTAGTCTTTTAGCTCTCACTACATTTTTAAAAGCAAGCAAAGCTAGAATCCAATCAACTGGAATCGTCAAGCAACCAAAAGTTTTCTTCTGACTTCCTTCTCTAGAAGAAAAATAAGAAAGCTACCTAGAATCCTCAAGGAAAGATGAAATGATGTTCATTATATTTACTACATGCCTATTGATTTGAAAGATTTTTAGCAACAGCCTTAAACAAGGTGTTTCCTGGGTGGCTCAGTTGGCTAAGTGTCTGACTCTTGATTTGGCTCAGGTTCTGATCTCCCAGTCGTGAGATTGAGCCTCCTGTCATGCTCCGCGATGAACTTGCAACCTGCTTAAGATTCTCTCACTCTGCCCCCCGGGGCCTCTTTCGTGCTTGTGCTGTCTCTGTCAAAAAACAAACAAAACAAAACAAAAAACTCCAAAACCAAAAAAACCAAACAAGGTGTTTCTTGTTAACATCTTGTCAGACCAGATAGTCTAACTCCTCAGTTGCCATTTCTTCCAGTTTCTCTTCATTGGGTAGACTTATTCTTTAATTCCATTTTTTCTTGAAACTGGCTTGAAATTTTATTAAAACTTACAGTCGTTTTTATGGCAACGTAGAGTTTGCAAAGTACTCTGGGTTTTTTGTCCCTTTTAATCTTTACAACCATCCCTTGTGAATGTTTTTGAGATGTAGAAACTGAGACCCAGAGAAGTTGAATGATTTTCCAATGTCATCCAAAAGCCCACTCCTCAGTAAATGCCTCTCAATAACTTTTTAAAACAGCATCATAATCTGATATCATTTTTAGAAAGTAAACATGAAAATATAATTGAAACATTAACATTATGTGTTTGTAACCAGCCCCTAAGAAATAAAATGCATAACATTGGTTGAGATAAGTAGCAAAATTTTATCACTTCTGTGTCTCTGTGGTTCGGTAATTCTTTGACCAGCCTCGGCTATGCTTGCCCTTGATTAAAGCATTGTTCTGGGTGAGCTGCTCAGATTTTTACAGAAAGGAAAGATTAGAGAATTTGCCTAGAGAAGAGTCACTTTTCAGCAAACCCGTTTTAATTCTCCTCTTGCCTGAAGGGATTGGTTCAATTGATCTGAACTGGCTTTTCAAATTGAGCAGGTCCTGAAAAAAAAAAATACATCATCTAAAATTTCAGATAAGAAGAATGGAAGCCAGGTCCTTCCTGGAAATGGCCAGGAGTGAAACTAAGAAGCCCTGTATTTGGAGAAAACTCAATTAATTATTAAGGACAAAGGACTGGTATAAGGAGGTTATATCCTTAATGGAAGCAGACTTCTTAAAATAAGCGTACATATTTCTTCTGCTTTGACCTTGAAAAGAAGATTCTTTAATTAGCTCCTTTGTCTCTATTAAGCATGTAATTGGCAAGACCTGTGCGCATGTAGTTTATAGACATTCAATTATGTAGGCGGTCCTTTGTTTTGATATGTGGCAACTGAGAACTAGTATAATACTGTTTTTTATTCATATGACAGATGTTTATTGAGTCCCTACACTGTACCAGGCACTGACATTTGATGCATCTGATGTTAAAGTATGGACTGGTACAAAGGTTAAAGGAGAAACAGGCTATTCACAGCAAATCTATGCTTTCTGTAATGGTCTCCATTGACTGTAAATTTCCACATTATTTTTCCAGTTAATTGTGCCTTTGTCTACTTTTCACTTTAAATTTGAAATTACTGACATAATTATCTGCTTTTCTACATGCTGATAGAGATTTTCCTTACTCTGTACAAAAAATACTGAAAAAAGACTCAATCCATTTGATTATGTTTGTCCTTACAATGAGTTAATTATCAACTGGGCACAGGGAGGAGGAAGAACCAAGCAGAAAAAAATAACAAATTAGGTTTGAGAGAGAGGTAGAATCAAACCTGGAGTAGATTGGGTAATTTTTAATTTAAAGAAGAAAAAACAGATTAGAAAGAATCTTGAGTGGTTCTTTGCGACCTAAAATTTCAGACCAAAGTCCATTTTAAAAGCTGTAACTACAGGTTACTCTTTTACCTGTCTAAATAAGATATGTGAATGTTACCACAATTATGTAAAAAGCTAATTTGGGTTTCAAAAGTGCAAGAAGATAAGATAGTCAAATTAATGAATAAAGTAATAGAAGCCATGTAGGATGGTGATAATTATATCATCTTCCAGGTAGAGTTTTTAGAGAGGTGTTAAGAACACCTAAAATTTGAATATTTTAAACAGTACAATTTGAGAGAGATTTAGACTTTTGGATGCAGAGAAAAGGTGTCAGGGTTTTAAGCAGATCTGATGTTCCTGGTAGTCTCTGCTAGTTTCTCAGAGATGATATTCGAGATGCCCTTTTTTTTTTATTGCTGATATATCAAAAATAAGTTGACTCTGAAATACAGTGTACACTAGAATGGCAATTCTAATTTATTCTCTGTCCAAGAGGTCATTTTACTTTCACCCCAGCCTCCTAAGAAATGAATAAGTTAACATTTATTTGGCCTTTCTGGGACCTCAGTTGCCTCATCTGTAGAGTGGGACAATAATATTCCGACTGTGCTACTGTGAGGATTAATAATAGTCTATATATGCAAAACAAAACAGAATCTGACACATGGTAAATATTCAATAAACATTAGTTATTTTTATTACCACAACCACTGTTACTTTATAAGCAATTATTTTAGCACTGAGCTAAAGGAACATTTTAGAGATGATGAGACTAAGGCTTAGAGTAATTTTCCTAGTGTTACCCCATAAGCAAGTAGCATACTCAAGATGCGACCTAGGCTGAAAGTAACTGGGGGCAGAATCAGCTTAGATGTAGAACAGACTGGGGCATTTGGCCTAACCCTTACCAATCCCTTCTAGTTTCAAGACACTTAGGAAAAGACTGCTCCAGACCACCCCCCAGATACCAGGAACTTGGTGTTTTGCAGTAAGTAGTCAGAGCATGGACATTAGTGTCTGCCAGACTGTCCCAAATCTTGGCTCTGCCACTTACTAGTTGTGTGATCTTTGCCAGGTTTCTAACCTTTCTGAGCCTCAGTTTCTTGCTTTGTAAGATGAGAATAAAATTATTTGTTTTGGGGCACCTGAGTGGCTCAGTTGGTTAAGTGTCCAACTCTTGATTTCAGCTCTGGTCATGATCTCACAGTTGTGAGTTTGAGCCCCGAGTTGGTCTCTGACCTGGCCTCATGGAGCCTGCTTGGGATTCTGCTCCTGTCCTGCTTGCTGTCTCTCTCAAAATAGATAACTAAACTTAAAAAAAAAAAAAAATTGATTCATAATATTATAGGGACTATGGGAATACAACCAAATGGAATGAATCACCCTGCATATAACCAGTACTCAGTAACTTGTCCCCAGGCTTATGCTAAGGTGGCCCACTTTTTTTTTTTTTTTACTTGATTCTGTCATAGTCCATCTAAATGGTAGGTGATTAGGGCCTGTATCTGCCTCCCTGCTGAAGCCTAATAAGCCTGGGATCAAACCAAATCTAAACTCCCAAAGCTGTTTTTACATTGGAATCATAGGGGACTCTTTGAAGAAAAATTCTCATGTAGAAGTGTTCAACTCTACATGAGAGATTCAGATTCCAAAGATGATCCTGATATTCAAAGCACCCTTCCCAGTCCCTCCCTCACTACCTCACCCCTGACCCCTGCACAATTAAGAAGCGATATTGGCTAGTGGAGGGTAGCAGCTGAAGCACAACCCCAAACAGTGATCTTAATGCTTGGACTGTTGGTGTCAGTGGGTATATTAATGAATAGTCAATGGGTGGGTGCCCTACAAAAGGGAACTCTACAGAAACGATCTCATCTGTATAGTCAAACAACATTTCTGTTTGCAAAGAATATTAATGAGATCTGGGTAGGAATCAGACACCAGGAAAGGACAGCTGCCTTGAGAGGTAATTTGAATTGTACAAGGAGTTACCCATGACATTACTAAAGTCCTTGTGCTATTTTAAAAAAGTAAGTTGTAAAGATAATAAACAATTTATAAACAGTGTTTTAAAAATAACTGTAGGTTCAATAAATTATTCAGGGGCCAGCACATATTTGAAAATATGTTCAACCTTCCCCATGAGTAAAGGGATGAAAAGTAAAACAATAATGTACCAATTTTCATACATCTAGCAGATTGAAAAAAATAAAAAGTGTTAGTAATGCTCAGTATTCACAAGGATGTAGAGAATAGTCTTTCACATGTAGCTGATGGTTCAAATATAAATTGATGCAAAAATATATACAAATTGATGCAACTTTTTTAGAGAAAAATTTAAGAATGTATATTAAATTTTTAATGTATAGGCCTTTTACTAGAAATACTGCTTCCAAGAATTTACACCATGGATGCTCACTTCCAGGTAGGCAATAATAGAAATGTGTTCATTGCACTCTTATTCTTAATAATGAAGACCCTACAGCAACCTATGTATTCATTGACAGGGGCTTGGTTAAATAAATTCTAGACTATTACAGAGTGAAATAGTGTTTGGTACTGAAAGGGTGAGGTAGATCTATATGTCCTCCTCCATCTATATGTCCTTCCCTATATGTCTTCCTGTCATGTGAGAAGATGTCCAAGAGGAAATAAATAATTGCTGAAGACCACATTAACATAAAATCATTGTAATTGTTAAAAAAAAAAGTATGTGTTTGCACGCTGCTGTTAACCCCTCTGTGCCTCAATTTCCTCATTTGTAAAATAGATATCATTATAATGTTTACCTCATGAATTGTTGTGAGGATAAAATGAAATAATATTTGCAGAATGCTTAGGACAGTGACTGACATATTATGCTGTGTGTTTGCTATTATTATCACTCATGGGCAATAGCAGAAAGTTTATACTCCAAAGTGTGACAGAGGTTACCTTTGGCAACTAGAATTGTCTTGGGGGAAGGGGTGTGCAATGGCAGGCAGAAACTTCTATTTCTTTCTTTTTTTTTTTTTCTGTGGCTGGCCATCGAGCCCTCCCGCCGCTCCAGCACCACTCGCCTGGAGCAGCTGCTATGGGCGCCAGCGACTGTTTTCTCTCCCTTCCCAAACAGACGCAGCCCGGCCTGTGGCTGCGCTGCCCCACAGTGAGGAGACCAGAAACTTCTATTTCTTATATTGTATGTTTTTACATAGTTGTTTATGATAAGCAGGCCCATCCCTTGACCAATCACTATGACAAAGAAGCAAGGCAAAGAGGAAAATGGCGGCTCCAACTTGGAGGGATTGTTGAAGCCTGTGGAGGAGAAGTTCCCCAAAGGAAAGGAGAGTGTGAGAGGGTGCTGATGCGGGGATACAAGAGGGATGCTCATGGATTCCACCCTGGCTGCTGATGCTCTTTTTGAAAACCACTGACCTAGGGGTGGCTTAGTCAGTTAAGTGTCTGACTTCAGCTCAAGTCTTGATCTCATGGTTCATGGGTTCTGCTGTGTCATGTGCTGACGGCTCAGAGCCTGGAGCCTGCTTTGCATTCTGTGTCTCCCTTTCTCTCTGCCCCTCCCCCAGTGGCATTCTGTCTCTCTCTCTCTCTTTCTCTCTCTCTCTCAAAAATAAATAAACATTAAAAAATTTTTCTTAAAAATGAAAACCACTGACCTAATTAAAGATTTAAAAAATTTTAAATTCCACGAGAACTTTATGAAGGCCCAACATTTATATCTGGACTTCTCCTTTTTGCAATTTAGTTTTACATTTATACTAAAGAAGCAATTCATGTTTCCTTTGACTTTTGGACAAAAACTACAAAAAGTAATTCTCACATGTCCAAAACAAACATTTAAGAAGAGGTAGGTTCTTCTAATAATTGTAAAATAAAATTGTTGATGTTTTAAAGACACCACTAATGTCTTTCAACTAGCGTCATTACCTCTGTTACATAATATTAATTTTTGCACTAAAGCCAAACAGCTGAAGAATATGTTACATTTATGAATTATTTTAATCAGAGCCTTATTACATAGCCTAAGACAATATGACATATAAACTAAGCTAAGCCCAAATATGTAATCTGTTAACTAAACCTTTAGAATAATGTGCATTCCATGTCTTAGACACAGAGGCGCACAACAGGACTGACAAGATTTGGCTCTGACCTCAAGCAGTGTGCCAGGCACTGTTTATTTATCACCTCCTTTCATTTTTAGAACAACCCTGTATCTTAGGTTTATTACCCTCATTTTATACAGAAGGAAAGTGTCGTATAGAGAGGTTGCCATGCACCTGGTTAGCACTGGAATCAGCTGTTTCCATGGTACTGCTCTGCCCCCAAATAACCAGGAGGTGAGGATAGGTGAGAGCCCTGTGTTGAGGGCACACTGAGAATTCTCAGGGACCTCAGTGATCATCTATCATCTAGTCTAGTGACTTTTAAACTATAATTTTTTTACATTTATTTATTTTGAGAGAGGAAGAGCATGCACAAGCAGGGGAGGGAGAGAGAGAGAGAGAGCGAGAGAGAGAGAGAGAGAAAGAAAGAAAATCACAAGCAGGCTCTGCATTATCAGCACAGAGCCTGACACGGGGCTTGAACTCACAAACCATGAGATCATGACCAGAGCTGAAATCCAGAGTCAGATGTTTAGCTCACTGAGCCACACAGGTGCCCCCAAACTATGATTTTTAAAATAGCAGTTTTATTGAAATACTCATTTACCATATAATTTACCATTTAGATTGTGCAGTTCAGTGGTTTTTGGTATATTCGCATAGTTGTGCAGCCGTCACCACAATCAATATTACTTTTTTTTTTAATTTTTTAAATGTTTTATTTATTTCTAGAAGAGAGAGACAGCATGAGCAGGGAAGGGTCAGAGAGAGAGGGAGTCACAGACTGAAACAGGCTTCAGGGTCTGAGCTGGCAATCAGCACAGAGCCCGACACGGGGCTCGAACCCACAAACCGCGAGATCATGACCTAAGCGAAAGTTAGCCGCTTAACCAACTAAGCCACCCAGGCGCCCCTACATTTTTATCACCTCCCAGAAAAAACCCATACCTTTTAGCAGTGAGTCCAAACTCCTTCAACCGCCTGCATGTGCAAGGCAACCATGAGTCAACTTTCTGTTTCTGTAGGTACACCCGTCCAAGACATTAAATAGAATCGTACAGTATATGATCTTTGTAACTGGTTTCATTCACTTGACATAATTTTTTCAAGGTTCATCCATGTTGTAGCATATATCAGTACTTCATTCCTTTTCATGGCCAAATAGTATACCTTTATCTGGATAGACCGCATTTTGTTCATCCAGTTATCAGTTGATGAACATTTGGAATGCGTCCACTTTGGGGCTATTGTGAATACTGTTATTATATACAATCATGTACAAGTTTTTGAGTGGACATGTGTTTGTTTGTTTTGTTTTTCATTTCTCTCTGGGGGAGGGCGTGTGCCTCCCCCAGGAGTAGAATTCCTGGGTACCATGATAATTATGTGTTTAACCTTCTGAGGAGCTGTCAACTATTTTCCAGAGCAACTACATCATTTTACATTCTCATCAGCAGTGTGTATGAGGGTTTCAGTTTCTCTACATCCTCTCCAACACTTGCCAAATCATAATTTTTTAACCACATCCCACAGTAAGAAATATTTTGCATTCTTACCCAGTTTATCCACACACGAATAGCTGAAACAAAAGCTTTGTAAAAGAATACTTATACTCTGTGTGATGCAGTCTGACATTTTATATTTCATTGTATTCTTTTTCTTTAGCACAGACATCTTGGCTCTGACCCACTAAAATTGATTTCACAACTCACTAGTTGTGACCTCCAGTTAGAAAAATACTAGGCTGTTTTAACCTCTTCATTTCACACAGGAGGAAATTGAGGCCCTGAGAGAGGTCTTCTTCAGCAGATGATACTGCTAATTAGTTGCAGATTGAAGATTAGAATGCATGTCTGTTGGCTTCCTGCTTTAACTTTTGACATCTCAAATTTAGTTGCCCTCATATTCAGTACTTTCTTTGCTCTCTGGAGTGGTAAAGTGTGAATCATTAAGGGTGAATTCTGTAAGCACCCAGTGAAAGTTGCTCTGATTCTTTGGTGAGCAGTTTCCAGAAGTGAAATTACCTCCCAGAATTACACAACTTCCTTTTCATTATTCTTGCTCTGCATCTTAGTGGGCTTTTTAAAAATGTTTGTTTGTTTAGAGAGCAAGCAGGGGAGGGGCAGAGAGAGAGAGAGAGGAAGAGGAAGGGAGAGGGAGAGGGAGGGAGATAATCCCAAGCAGTCTCCACACCATCAGTGCGAGCCCTCCCCGGGTTCAGATCTGAGCCACCAAGGCACCCACCTCTCTCTTAATGTTTTTAAAGAAAATATCGGGGCGCCTGGGTGGCTTAGTCGGTTAAGCGTCCGACTTTCACTTAGGTCATGATCTCGCAGTTCGTGGGTTCGAGCCCCGCGTCGTGATCTGTGCTGACTGCCAGCTCAGAGCCTGGAGCCTGTTTCAGTCTGTGACTCCCTCTCTCTGACCCTCCCCTGCTCACGCTGTCTCTCTCTCTCTCCTCTCTCTCTCTCTCCTAGAAATAAAAATATTTAAAATATATATATATAAAATAAAGAACAAAATATCCTTAAAAAATTTTTAAAAATTTTTTTAATGTTTATTTATTCTTGGGTTGGGAAGCAGAGAGAGAGGGAGACATAGAATCCGAAGCAGGCTCCAGGCTCTGAGCTGTCAGCACAGAGCCCGACACAGGGCACCAACCCATGAGCTATGAGATCATGACCTGAGTTGAAGTCGGATGCTTAACCGACTGAGCCACCCAGGCATCCCAAAAAGAGATTTTTAAAAAGAGACAAAATGTTGCTGAAATGATCTGTCTTGATACAAGCATCTGCATCCTTGTTGACCCCCTGGGAACTTGATCATTGCTACAAATTTCTTATTGTCTTGGATACATGTTTCTACAGAGACCTGGCTAAAACTCTTCCAAGAAGAATAGCAGTGATAATTATAGCAGACTTGTTAGATTTGCCTACAGACTTGTCTGTCACAGTGTTGCTGAATAATAAAGTAGTGAGCCTTTAATGTACAGTACTTGAAGTTATTTAGTGGTTCTGTTTTTTTCATATTCCTTTAGTTTAACCCAAAAGTTTGAGTAAACTAAAATTACTAACTCACAGTTCTGAAAAAATGATATGTTCTTTCTCAACAACTAGCCTTAAGACTGCATAACAAGCATGTATTTTTTTTGTACTGGTAGTGTTTGGGATAAAATTTAAACCGTTATGTAATTTCATTCAAAACATATGCATAAAGTTCCTTCTATTTAGAAAGCAATATACTAGGTGCCAAGAGGGCAAGAGGCAAAGCAGATCTGTCCTTGATCTCAAGAATCTTTCTATCAAGTAGAATTTATAAAATTGTGTTACGATAAAGGAAGTGACCTATGCTGATTGGGAATAGGGCCAGGGCAGTCCAGGAAAGGGTTCTATGAGGAGGTGGTCTTTCTTGGAGTCTTGAAAGGTGAATAGATTGAGGAAGGGATAAAATATATGGTATATCAAGGATATAAAAAAATATATGGTATATCAAGGGAGTAGAAACTGGTAATGGCATAATTTTGGAGTTTCTCTTTTCATGTCAAAATTCTATGGAGTTAGGCTTCTCCCTATCAGAGAGGGAAGTTAAATAAAAGGAATGCTAGAATGAATCTTGTGATACTAGATTATTTGATGCTAGATGTGTGTGTGTGTGTGTGTGTGTATGTGTGTGTGTGTATAAACAGGTAGATAAATAAATATACATACGTGTGTGTGTGTGTGTGTATATATATATATACATATATATATATGTATGTATGTATGTATTCCTGGTTCTGTCCCCTAAGAGAGCCCAGAAGCAGTGATATCTCAGTAGTAATGAAAATATGTAGTGTCCAGATATGGTTTCTCCAATAAAAGGAATCAAGACTCCTTGGAGTACTTGATTCTAGGCCTAGGGACCAGGCAAATACAAGACAAGTTTGGGACATCTTATAGTGCTAGAAAGTAAGAATGTGCTAAAAAAAAAAAAGTTGGTGGCATATTGAAAGGCACTAGAGACAAGCTGAAAGAGCTCCAAATAACCAAAGCTAGGAACAATTTGAGCAACAAAATAAAATTACCCAGGGAATAGAATAATACAGGAATTATTATAACTCAGGAAATAAAATAAGTATCATGAGTCTATCCTAATATAAATAAATGATTGCATAAATAAATAAATAAACAAACAAGAGAGAAAGAACAATTCTTCCTAATAGAAGAATCCCAAATAAAAAAATGCAGAAGGAATGAGGGCAAGAGAAAAATCATCATTAGAACAGCACAGTAATAATTGCTGAAGGCAAGATCAGCCCATGACTGCCAAAATTAGTAAAAGTTTAAGGAGGAACAGAATTAAAGTATCTCCCTCCAAATATTTACGAATTATAAAGGGAAACATAGTAGCTTTACAGTGGTGAAACCTGGCAGACACTTCCTTAACCAAATGATCAGGGTTAACATCAGCATTAACAAGACATCAACATCACCAGCCTTCTGATACGAAGCACTGAGAAAGAAGGCACATCGTGTCTATAGTATTCCTCCCAAAATTCTATAACTTCACTCTACTCTGTGAAAGCATCATAATTTAAAAAGTAAACCCCCTTTTACTTTTTAAGGATTGTAAAAAGTTCTAGGCTCTTCTGGTATTTCCCTGCCCCAGCTCTGGAATCAACTACTTCTTCAAGGAGCCCTCATTCTTTTTATTGAAGAAACCAAGAAACCCAAATTGAGGGACATTCTACCTGATACCTGACCAGTATTTTTCAAAAGTGTCATGGTCACAAAAGACAAAGAAAAACAGAGGATACTGTCATAGACATTGGAAGAGACTTAAGAAGCCATAACCATTAAATGTAGTATAGGATTCTGGAACAGAAAAAAGCCTTTAGTGGAAAAAGTAGTAGAATTTGAATAAAGTCTATAGTTTAGATAATAGTACTGTACCAATGCTAATTTCTTAATTTTGATAATTGTGCTGTGGGACTATAAGATAAAGCTAGATGAAAGGTACATGGGAACATTGTACTTTTTTGCAACTCTTGTGTAAATCTAAAATTATTTCAAAAGAAGTTTTTTAAAAAGCTTAGCTTTCAAAAGCCTTTTTTAAGTATGTGAATTTAGTCACTGTTTTTGTAAAAAATATATATACGCTTAGAAATAAATGTAGTTTATATTCTGAAAAAACATTGTGGGAACATTTTCATTTTGCTTTTATTTAAAATTTCCCTTTGCACCTTGAAGGTTTTTTATGGGTTTTTTTTTTCTTTTAATCATTTGTTCCTATGGTGCCTGGCTGGCTCTGTTGGTAGAACATGCAACTTTTGATGTTGAGGTCATGAGTTTGAATCCCATGTTGGGGGTGGAGATTACGAAAAAATAAACGGGCCACCTGAGTGGCTCAGTCAGCTAAGCATCTGACTTCGGCTCAGGTCATGATATCACGGCTCATGGATTTGAGCCCCGCATCAGGCTCTGTGCTGACAGCTAGGACCCTGGAACCAGCTTCAGATTCTATGTCTCCTTCTCTCTCTGACCCTTCACTTTTCATGCTCTTTCTCCCTCTGTCTCAAAAAAATAAAGTAAATCTTTAAAAATTTTTAAAATGATAATAAACTGCAATAATTGCTCCCTTTTACCTACTGACATTCAAATCAGAAAGAGTTCTTGATAAAAAAAAAAAAAAGAAAAAGTTTAAAACTTTACATTCTATTTCGTGTTTTTAAATTTTTTTTAATGTCTATTTATTTTTGAGAGAGAGAGAGGGAGCATCAGTGGCTGAGGGACAGAGATCGAGGGAGACCCAGAATCTGAAGTAGGCTCCAGGCTCTGAGCTGTCAACACAGAGACTGATGTGAGGCTTAAACACGTGAAACATGAGATCACGACCTCAGCTGAAGTCAGATGCTTAGCCAATTGAGCCACTCAGTCTATTTTTTAAAATAACATTTTTTAAAGTTTATTTACTTATTTTGAGAGAGAGAGTGAGACAGCATGAGTGGGGGGAAGGACAGAGAGAAAGGGAAAGAGAATCCTAGACAGGCTGTCAGTGCAGAGGCCAATGTGGGGCTTGAACCCACAAAACGTGAGATTATGACCTGAGCCAAAATCAGAGTCGGACAGTTAACCAACTGAGCCACCCAGGTGCCCCAACATTTTCTTTGAGTGAGTTTGTACTTTGTTCTCTCTAATTTGGGGGTGGGGGGGGCGGGGAAGACTGTGTTCAGGCAACTATGCCTCTTGCACAAGTAACCATTTCAAGAGCAAAACAAACAAACAGAAAGAGTGGGAGGGGGGAGAAAGATATGAGATTAGGAGATTAGATTTATAAGAACAGGATAATACTAGTGACAGATCGTTTGCTTTTGTCTCAGCCTGGGTTCTGCAAGACAGTTTGCTTAGTTAGGTTAAGTCTGTAAATGCATTTATTAGAGTAGGTTTCCCAGAGCAGACACAGACCTCACCCTCAGCAACAGCTTAAGGAAGCAGATACCTGGGGCCAAATTTCCCAGTGAGTCATTGCCCAACCCTTAAACTTTAAAGAACCTTTGTTCAAGAGATTTTTATCAATAAGCTACAGCTCCCCATAGGACATTTAGCCATCTAACCTCAAGCTACCTAGTGTGATAAAAGAACTTTGAAGTGGGAATTAGAACTTTGGCTCTCATACTTAACTAGTTGTGGAGTTGGGGAAAATTATTGGACCATCATGTGGCTCAATTCCCTTATTATACAAAGGGTGATTTGACTACTTGATTTCTAAGCTTCCCTCTTGAAGTTAAAATCTGCCCTGTGTATCTAAAACTGAAGGCATCTTCCTTAGCAAACAGTTCCCCTTTCTATGTATCCAATTATTATTTGTTGTACCACTGTCCTTCCAATCTCTGAGGCTAGAAATCTTAGAGTTATTTCCGTTATATCCATTTCCTTTAACTTTTGCGCACAATTGATAACCAATCCAGCCATTCTTCCCTCACAGTTGAGGTAGTGAGCTCACTTTAGTAGCACATATACTAAACTTGGGATGATACAGAGAAGATTAGCATGGCCCCTGCTCAAGGATGACACACAGTTAAAGTGGTAGTAGAATGCATTTGGCCAAAGAGGCTGGGTTTTGGAGTCTGAACTCGGCCTTCTGCTTGGGCCATATATTAGCCACATGACCCCTGGCACATTACTCAACCTCAATGAACCAAGCTGGGTTTTTTTTTTTTTGTTTGTTTGTTTTTAATGAAAATAACACTAGTCTTATCTTCAGGGTTGTTATAAGACTTAAATGAGTTAGTAAGTGTCCAATAAGTGATAGTGCCTTTTATTTGTACATAGCAGTGCAATAGATTGGATCTTAGAGTCAAATGGGCCTTTGGAAAAAAATAGTCAAAGATATTGTAGGCCAAGGGCACGTGAGTGGCTCAGTTAGTTAAGTGTCCGACTCTTGGTTTTGGCTCAGGTCATGATCTCATGGTTTGTGAGTTCGAGACCCTCTTCAGACTCTGCGCTATCAGAGTAGAGCCTTCTTGGTATTCTCTCTCTCCCCCTCTCTCTGCCTCTCCCTCATGTACATTCTCTCTTACTTTCACTCTCTCTCTCAAAATAAATAAACATAAAAAAAGATACTGCAGCCCAAACTGAATACCTCTTTCTAGATGGGTCTTTCCAGGTATTGGTACATGTCCTTCTCACTCTTAAGAAGAGAAGTTCTAGGATTAGGAAGTTGTCCAAAAGCCTGAGAATGGGATTCCCATCTAACAGAGAGTTGGTAAGGAGGGAGAGATAGCACACTTTTAATTCAAGCCCATGAAAGTCAAGATGTTCAAAATGGAGAGTATTTCAGGCAGGCCCTAGTTAATTCTAAGTTTCACTGAAAGAAGAGATGATTTTTCTCGGATGCTGGCCATTCTGGGAAGATAATTGCCACTACACTTACTGAAAGATAAATTGTATAGGTTTGCAGTTTTGAAAAGATTCAAAACTTTTGCTACCCAATTTTTTTACCATGGCCAAAAGTGATGGATTTAATCATTATTCATTACTTGTAGTGGAAAGAAAATTGACTTTGGAAATCAGAGAGAATATGGATTTGAATCCCAACTCTGCTACTATGTGACTAAGAGATCAGTTAATATTTCTGAATTTCAGTTTTTCATCATAAATATAAGATGTAAAACCAATGTTGTAGACTGGTTCTGAGAAATAAGTGAGATATGTACTTCATATAAGTAGATGCTTTAAAATGCTCATTTCTGGGGGCTCCTAGGCATCTCAGTCAGTTAAGCTTCCGACTCTTGATTTCGGCTCAGGTCATGATCTCATGGTTCATGAGATTGAGCCCCTCATCAGACTCTGCACTGGCTGTGCAGAACCTGCTTGGGATTCTCTCTCTTCCTCACTCTCTGCCCCTCCCCTGCTGTGCACTTGCGCTCTCTCTCAGAAATAAATAAAAATAAACATTAACAAAATAAAATGTTCACTTCTTTTTTTTTTTTTTTTAATATTTTTATTTATTTCTAGGAGAGAGAGAGACAGCGTGAGCAGGGGAGGGTCAGAGAGAGAGGGAGTCACAGACTGAAACAGGCTCCAGGCTCTGAGCTGGCAGTCAGCACAGAGCCCGACGCGGGGCACGAACCCACGAACCGCGAGATCATGACCTAAGCGAAAGTCGGACGCTTAACCGACTAAGCCACCCAGGCGCCCCAAAATGTTCACTTCTTTACAGGACTGTGATTTTTAACCTTAGCCTGGAATTTTTAGCTTCCTGTGGTGTGTCACTGGGATTTTTCTTACAGGCATATATATTTCAACATACGTAAAACAAAACTCATAATTCTCCCACTTCTTCCTATATTTATTGTCTCTCTCAATAACATCAACAATCTTCTAATCATTCAAGTTTGATAATGCCAGTTTTGATTCCTTCTCTATCCCTAAGTCCATTTTATTCTAAGAACTGTAAGTTCTCTACCTACCTTTCCATTCCTACCTATCCTAATGTAAACCTTGATTACCTCTCTCTTAGACAGTTTTAGGATCTTTTTGACAAGTAAATTAGACTCCAGTCTTTGCCCCACTTATCAAGTTATTCACTGCTGCAGAATCAGCTTTTAAAACATGGTTCCCATTATGTTACTTGCTTTTTCAGAAACTTTCCCAGTTCTACCAAAGAGACTGTGGACGATCCACTATAGAACTCTTATCTTACAGATTTAGGTGTTGGGCTCAGGGAAATCATTTTTTTTGGGAGTGGCACATTAAGACTAGACCTTATCTCTGCTCACTCATAGGCTAGTTCTTTCCACTATTGGAATATGGCCCAAACACCTTAACATGTTTTTCAAGGCTTTTCCCATTCTGGGCCCATTCTTTTCCTACTTTATCTACCACTACTCTTGTATGTACAGTCAACTCCATTGAAGTATTCTATGCTATTTCAGCTCCCTAACAACATAATGCTGTTCTCCCTACTTGGGATGCAATTTCCTCCTCCTGGCCTCAGTTGATGAAGTTCTGCCCCTCTGTAAGTTGCAAGTCAATCTGATGTCTCTTCTCTTCCCGCCTATTAAGCCAGAAAATCAAATCCCCTACTGTTAGACCGTGCACTGCCTTTAACCATATTCTGCTTCGCACTACAATTATTGGGTACATGTCAGCAAGCCCCAGCAAGGGCTGGGCCCTCTCCCTGTACTTTATAGAGTGTAGCTAGTTACTCAGTAACCTGATATCAAGAGTTCATCAAGAAGCATGTACTCATTCTCACCTTTATCTCTTTCATAGAGTGCTGCTTATCACATTACTAAGAAATAATAGTATGCTTCCGTAAAGAGAAGTGTGGTGAGGGTGTGAGCCACCTCATTCCTTGAATAAAAAGTATCTTATCCTCGCCTTAAACCAAGATAGATATTCTGACTTTTCCTGGATTTCTGGCCAATATTAATCAAAACCATGGAATTAGACTTGGAAATTAAATCCTCCTGCTCTTTTTAAACCATATTCAGTCCCTCAAATAATGAATGATTTTTCCTCTTTACAAACAAATTTGAGAACATATCTTCTATTTTTTTTCTTTGATCCAGAATTGATTGCAGTAGAAGCACTGACAACTTTGATACCCATACCTACACTGGAAGCATAATTGTACCAGTGTCTTAAAGTGTTGTTCAGTATTTCCTAAACTTGGCTCAAAGGGTCATTATTCTGGTTTTATATAACTAAGTTTAGCGGAATTGTTTTTGCTTCTGTATCTTTTTCTTATTAGAATAAGGGCTGAAATCTTTCGTGGGTCTCTCAGATTCAACCTGGGAAGAAGATAAACATGTTATTTGATACATTGAAGTTTACTTCAAAGAATGGGTATAGAATTAAGATTATTTTATCCAGGAAGAGCAAGATTCTTAAAAAACCAATATGTATCACTTATTCTGTGTCAGGGCCTTTTCTTTATCTTATTTATTCCTCATAAGGATATTACGAAGGAAATACTATTGTTATGGATGAGAAATCTAATTTTTAAAAAAAATTTTTTATTAAAAAATTAAACATTTTTTTAAATGTTTTGTTTATTTCTGAGAGAGAGAAACAGCGTGAGCAGGGGAGGGTCAGAGAGAGAGAGAGATACAGAATCTGAAGCAGGCTCCAGGCTCTGAGCTAGCCGTCAGCACAGAGCCCGATGCGGGGCTCAAACCCACAAACTGTGTGATCATGACCTGAGCCAAAGTAAGACACTTAACCGACTGAGCCACCCAGGTGCCCCTAGAAATCTAATTTTTAAGGATGGAGCCAAAACTCCCACTTAAATGCATCCGTGTCTAATGCCAGAGCTCCTTACCATGAGGGGATTCTGTGTTACCTTCCAACATGGGGATTAAAACAAATAAGTAAAAACAACAAAACCCACATTGTTTACAGACAAGACTCTATTTGGAAGAACAAGTACTACCTGTGGAAAAAGTAGTGTGCTCTTTAAGGCTGCTTATCACTTACTTTGCATAACAAAACTTTTAGTGTAAACTAGCAGTCCAGGTTCCTTGGTTAAGCCCACTGTGTTCTGTGGTCAAGGTTGCTAGAAACAGTACATGGTGAACTCTGCATTCTATCAGATCAGTTATGCTCTGCAGTTGTCAAGAGACCTGCAAGTAGTACTTTTATCTATAGTTTTCACTCTTCAAATAAGGAAACTATGGACTCATTTCTGATCTTTTTTCTTTTTTTAATATTTTTATTTATTTCTAGGAGAGAGAGAGAGACAGCATGAGCAGGGGAGGGTCAGAGAGGGAGGGAGATACAGACTCTGAAATAGGCTCCAGGCTCTGAGCTGGCAGTCAGCACAGAGCCCGACGCGGGGCTCGAACCCAGGAACCGTGAGATCATGACCTAAGCGAAAGTCGGACGCTTAACCAACTACGCCACCCAGGCGCCCCGACTCATTTCTGATCTTAGGTCTTCTGGACAAAAGTTGGAACTCCTTTGGTAACTACTAGAGCAAAAACTCCTTTAGCAATTTCTGTCTCCCAGACAATCCAGATTAACGGACAGGGACTAGGCGATTTCGGAGGCATAGCTTTATGTATTCATTGACTTAAATGAGTTAGAAAAGAATTTCAGAATAGAGGTTTTGGCCCCTGAATTTAAAGTACATTATACTTCCCCAAGTTGTTAAGATTGTTAAAATGTAAAAATAATAGTAGCCAGTTCTCATATATATACTTAAATTGCTCTTAATACATTATAACCTACTTAATATTTTAAATATATCCACTCCTTAAATCCATAGCAAAACACTAATAATGGCAAGTATTATTCTCATTTTTCAGTTGAAGAAACAAACTATATGTACTAAGTTATATAATTTGTTCAAGGTAATAGAAGTTATGATTTTAACTGAAGGTTATCTCAACTTAAAGCCCTCACTCTTTACATTATACCATGCTATGTCCCCAGCTATCTCTCCAAGCCAAGTGGTCAGTGATGCAGTTAGGGGAGAAAGGGCAGCCAAAAGAAACTTGGATGTAGGTAGAACTTAATTTGGACCTGAATCTACACAGATGCCAAGTGTACTTCCCCTGGGATGTAACTCAGAAAAGTGGAACATTTCACTCCAAATGTGACTTTGGAACAGATTTAAGTTCAGAGGAAGGCCAACTGATGTTTGCACAGTGAGGTCAGTCAAAAAATGATGGAACTGGAAGGGACCTTAGAGATCATCTGGTCTAACCTTCTCATTTTACAGGAAACTACAACCCAGATATTGAATCATTTGACCAAGGTTACAGTTTTTGAGAGAGAACTGGTAGAGGAGTGTGGTCTGCTGGTCTAGGGAGAGCTCTCTGTTCTCTCTTATGCCACACCACTGCCAGCCCTTGGCTACTAGAGAATCCACTTCTGTGTCTGTGTCTAATATTCTGACTTTCTTTATTGCATAGGTATTAGTATCTGGAGACAAGATGGAATCAACTCCATTTAATAGACGGCAATGGACTTCAGTATCATTGAGGGTAACGGCCAAAGAACTTTCTCTTGTCAACAAGAACAAGTCATCGGCTATTGTAGAAATATTCTCCAAGTAAGTGCTGATCCTTGTCCAAAAGGACCATCTGTTGAGCAAACATTACCACCTGTTAGGGAAATCAGTAAAGGAAGTACATGGTGTAAAATGGCTTCATTGAGGGGCACCTGGGTGGCTCAGTCAGTTAAGTGTCCAGCCCTTGGTTTCAGCTCAGGTCATGATCTCCTGGTTCATGACTTAGAGCCCTGCATCAGGCTCCGCTGCTGGCAGTGCATAGCCTGTTTGGGATTCTCTCTCCCTCTCTCTCTGGCCCTCCCCTGCTCCTTCTCTGTCTCAGAATAAGTAAACTTAAGAAAAAACTCTAAAAAATGGATTTATTGAGCACCTTCTGAATTTTAAGCACCATACAAGACACTGTAGAGGAGGATGATAATCGAGAGACACATTCTCTATCCTTGAATTTTTGTTTAGTTAGGGAATGAAAAAGTTACAAACACAAAAGATGATTATAAAACACGTACTTATTAAGCAAAATGTCAGCAAATCCAAAATGAATGAGAATAAGGACTAGAAATAGAATAGGAAAGAGAGAGAGAGAGAGAGAGAGAGCATCATGGGCAGAAGCTAATCAGGAAGGCTTTTTGGTTGAGGTGAGTTATGAGGCATGTATTGATTTAGTTGAAGGGAGCATTAGGTACACTCTATACCTGCATTGTCCAGTACAGTAGCCACTACATATGTGCCTATTTAAATTTAAATTAATTAAAATTAAATAATACTTAAAATTCAGTTCATTAGCTGCACTAACCACATTTCAAGTGTCCAATAGCTACATGTAGCCAGGGCTACCATTCTGGAAATCACAGAAGCATTTCATCAGTTGCATAAAGTTCTTTTGAACAGTGAAAACTGTGTAGGCAAACTATGGCCCACTGGCTGCCTTGTTTTAGTAAATAAAGATTTAACGGGACATGGCCATATCCATTTGTGCATCGTCTGTGGCTGCTTTCATGCTACAGGGGCAGAGTTGCAGCAGAGACCATATGACCTAAAGTCTAAAATATTTACTATCTGGTCCCCTAAGAAAAAGTTTGCTTACCCCCTACTCTGGACCATGAGTTCTTTGATATGAGGGCCCCTTTCCCACTTATCTTATATGCCTAGTGTATAGAATGGTGAATGGAATATAGTAGGCACTCAACAGATGTTGAAGGAATGGTATATGTAAGTAACATACCAGGGATGCACAGACACATGGACTTTACTCAGGGAGACACCATACTGGGGAGGAGCTTAGGACAGCTGGTAGGTTTACCTCACTAGTAGAGCTTGTTAATTAATAGGAAGCTATAATACATTTAAGAGATAAAAGATGGTCAAAATTTGAAGAAAGTAATTCTGGGAGCTGTATCCAGGATACAACTAAATAGCAATAGCAGGTTTCTAGAACCTACAATGTCACCTTTTCTTCAATAACAAATCCATCAAGTACTTGCTTTGTGAAAACACTGCCCTTCCAAATTGTTGACTTTGTTTACTGCTTAAGGTAGAATAAAGGTGGAGAGAGACTGCATGGTCCTTTTGCCTTCTACATTGTGGATTTTGTATTGTAATTTTATGGAAACATGTTATTCTTACCAAAAGGAAGGAAGGAAGGAAAGAAGGAAGAAAGAGAGAGAGAGAGAAAATCAGTAAAGATATTTTAGAAAAAAGGGACAGAGATCTAGAAAGGTAGTTAAGACTTAATCCTTGACCTCAAGGAAATTGATGATTTAATTTAGTATGGTTTATATAGTAGATGAAGTCCCCAAACTTCCTTCATCTTAAGAATCACCTGGGATACCTATTGATAATATGGTGCTCCTACTAGGTATTTATCCAAGGGATACAGGTATGTTGTTTCAAAGGAGCACATGCACCCCAATGTTTATAGCAGCACTACCAACAATAGCTAAAGTATGGAAAGAGCCCAAATGTCCATCAATGAATGAAAGGATAAAGAAGATGTGGTATACACACAAACACACACACACACACACACACACACACACACACACACACACACACACAATGAGTACTACTCAGCAATCCAAAAGAATGAAATCTTAACATTTACAACTGTGTGGATGGAACTTGAGGGTATTTTGCTAAGTGAAATTATTCAGAGAAAGACAAATATCATATGACTTCACTCATATGAGGACTTTAAGATACAAAACAGATGAATATAAGGGAAACAAAAATAATATAAAAACAGGGAGGGGGATGAAACACAAGAGGCTCATAAATATGGAGAACAAACAGAGTTACTGGAGGGGTTGCAGGAGGGTGGATGGGCTAAATGGGTAAGGGGCATTAGGAATCTACTCCTGAAATCATTGTTGTACTATATGCTAACTAACTTGGATATAAATTTTTAAAAAGAAATTTAAAAAAAAATTGAATAGGCACTGCAAACTTAAGATACACCAAAAATAAATAAATAAATAAATAAATAATATGGTGCCCCAGTTATCTATTGCTGCATGGAAAAAAATATCTCCAAAATTTAGTGGCTTGAAATACTACCATTTATTTTGCTTGTGAATCTCCAATTTGGGTAGGGCTTGCCTCTGCTTCCATTAGCATCAGCCAAGGTGGCTCAAAGATGGGGCCCATAGTCCTCTAAAGAGTCACTCACTCACAAGTCAGGTCATTGCTGCTGGCAGTCATCTGGGATCTCAGCTGGGGCCCTGGTCAGAATACCTACACATGGCTTTTCCATGTGGCTGTTTGGCTTAGTTCGCTGGTTGCCAGGGCAAGCATCCAGATACAGAGAGAGGAAGAGAACAAAGGAAGAAGGGAGACAGGATCAGGAGTTGTGTGGCCTTTTAAGACCTAGCTTCAGAAGTTTTACAGAATCACTTTTGCCACATTCTCTTCATTAGGAGCCAATCTCTAAGGTTGGCCCATATTCAGAGGGAGGAGAACTTGACTCTACTTTTTGGTGGGAGGAATGTCAATTCTTTTTAATGTTTATATTTGAAAGAGAAAGGAGAGAGGAACAGAGAGAGAGGGAGACAGAGGATCTGAAGCAGGCTCTGTGCTGACAGCAGACAGTCCAATGCAGGGCTTGAACTCATGAACCGTGAGATCATGACCTGAGCCGAAGTCTGATGTTTAACCACCTGAGCCACCAGGTGCCCCAGGAATGTCAAAGATTTTTTTGGACATGTTTTAAAACTATCTTACATGGCTTCCCTGGCCCCTCCCCTAAAGATTCTGATTCGATGTGTCTAGAATGGGGCCCAGGAATTTGTGCTTTCAACAAGTATCCCAGGTGAATTTTACTTTCAGGAGGTTTAGGAAGCACTGGTAGTGAAAGAAATGGACTTGTGAACTTGAACATAAAGCAGAAGGAATAAGGTTTATGATAGGTTCAAACAAAGGATTGTGGAAACTAACCATGGATAAAGGGAATGGGAAAGCAAGCAGTCTAGCATGGAGAGATACAAAAGAGAGAAGGAACTAGTACAGTTTAGTTTGAGCCAGATGATAGATGGCCTTGAATGCTATACTAAGTTTAGGATTTAGTTAGATAAACAAGGGAAACAATTGAAGGTTTTCGTGCAGAGAGAAAGACATGATCAGACTTGTATTTTAGAAAGATGCTTCTGGCAACAGTGTAAAAGGTAGGCTGGAAAGGTGAGAGATTGATAGCATAGAGACAAGTGGTGAGGCTTTCTTGAGAACCCGAGTGAAAGCTGTTGAGGGAGGAGGGCAGCAGGAATGGAAAGGAAGGGAAGGAATTGAGACAGTGTTGTGAAGTGATTAATGGGAGTTGGAAACTCCCTGTTCTGCAGAGAAACTTCTCCACATTCTTACCCTTTTCACCCTCCCTAGCCCCACCTCTCTTCAGCCGAACTTGGCTTTCCCTCCACTTGCCTTCTGTCTCTGAGCAGTGGCCGCCTGTTTGTTCTGCAAATGCTGGGGCTGAGTCAGGGTTGCTGCTGTCCTAAATCTCCACTGCTGGTTCCCATCCATTGTTTTTCATTCCTTTTTCTAAAGTTCTAAATCTGTGCTTTGAGGCTCACATCTAACTGTACTATACTCTTTCTATATTCCTCTTTATTGCGGTGGTTTGCCAGCCACCTGGCCAAGCTCCCCACCTTCACTGAGGACAGTCACTTCTAGCTTCATTCTCTCCTCAGTGTTTCTCAGTGAGAGCTGAAGGTGCTATTGGCATTTTTAATGAGGCAGACCTCCCTCTACAGTATGTTCATCATCTTGCCTTCCTCCAAATGCTAGTAGTACCCCATGACATTGTGATATCCAAAAAAGAAAAATGGGGTGGAAGGGAAACCTTAGGAACATTCCCTTGTACACTTCAGATGTCCCCCAGGGCCCATAGGCCCCCAGTGAAGAATCACTGGTCCACATAAATGATCTGTCTCATACTCTGAACTCATAATTTCTTGATCTTCCCTGCTTCTTCAACCGACACATTGTCTCCCATGGCCCTGCATCCAACCCCAACCTTATCTCATGCAGAATCCATCTCTGGAATGTGCATTTGGAATACCTCTCTGATTGGAGCCTCCTGTCCTAATACTGTTCCGCTCTCTTATTCCCACTGACACTGTCCGCTCTCTTATTCCCACTGACGCTGCTCTTGGCCCAAGCAGGACATCCAGGCCGTGGATGTCAGTCTCCCTCTTGGCTTCACTTCCTTCCCTGCCTACCTCAGTTGGTCACTTCAGTGAAACTCTCACCCCTTCCTCAGTTCCTTCCCAGCCCTTAATTCTGTCATTGCCTCACCCAGCCAGTTCTTAAGATAGAGGAATTGCGTCTTTTAGCACTGATGAGAGTTAGGAAGTTGGGAAAACCCATTCATCTTAGGGGCCTTCTTAATCTTACAGAGAGAAAGCAAGAAATTGTCTCAGAGGTCACCTCCTACCATAGCAGGGTGACTGTCTTTTCTCTATGAAGGTTGTAAGGGCAAATGGCAGTTATGCAAAACTGTAAATCCTGAAGTCATTAACAGAATCTATGTGCCAGGCATCATGCTAGATTTTTTTTTTTTTTTTGAGAGAGAGAGAAAGTGTGTGTGTGTGTGTGTTTGTAAGAGAGAGAGAGAGAGATCTGGGGAGGGGGTGGGGTAGACAGAGAGGATCCCAAAGCAGGCTCAGTGTGGGAGCCCAAAGTGGGGCTCTCTCCCATGAACCATGAGATTGTGACATGAGCTGAAGATCTGGATGTTTAACCGACTGAGCCACCCAGATGCCCCTATATTAAACTAGTTTTGAAGGATAAATGGAGTTTTATTTGGCAGGCTAAGAGGATTCTGGAAACATTGCAGAGAACCACAGGAGGGCTAAGGCACAGAAGTAGTACAGGGCATGATGTGCACTTAGGACAGATAAACCAGAGAATCATCCTAGATGTCTTCTCCAGGTTTCATGCTCAATGGAGACCCTGAATCAGCATTGCTGGTCTTGCTCGAGGCTTTTAGGGTTCACTCCCTGTAGGTTCCCTTCCACAAAGCATATACTAATCTCTACTTCCAACACCTGCTGACCTGATTTTCTCTTATTTTGAAACACTTTCTGTTATAGGGTTTGGAATGAGTAAACCCTTTACAAGCCTAGTTAAGAGACTATAGGAAACCTTAGGAGGTTTCTGATCAGAGATTAATATAAAAGTGGTATTTGGAAGCGTTATCTGGCTCATGTTTATCAAATTAGCTGGGCTTTACTTTCTGTTAACATGTTTTACCTTTATTTGTATATAAGAGTAATTTTTCTAGCATAGAGCTTGGGTCTCATGAGTGCTTTTTAGCTCAACTTATTTCTTTTACTGAACCTCAATACTATATAAATCATTAAATTTGAGGTAAGAAAGGTCCTATTGATGAGTCAATTTGAATGTCTAGCTTTGGTTTTATTCACTATTAAATTTAGTGTAACATAATCCTTTGCTTGATTAAAATTTGACTCCTTTGGTGGAATTTGGTTTCTTTGCAAAAGACTCCTCTTGGACTCTTACATTTTTGGAAGTAAAGGGAATTCTGGCTCATTGGTCTTTAACCTCGCTTAATTGAGTTCTTGAGAGAAACCTCAGGGGCCAGGTCTGGGAAAATGGGAAGATGGAAAGGGCTGAGCCTGAGACCCTCCACACCAGCTGTCCTGCTTTGATCTATTTTATATGTTAGGCTCTAAATAAGATACCATTTGGGGGCGCCTGGGTGGCTCAGTCAGTTAAGTGTCCAACTTTGGCTCAGGTCATAATCTCGTGGTTTGTGGGTTCAAGCCCCACATGGGCTCTGTGCTGAAACCTCAGAGCCTAGAGCCTCTTCAGATTTCTGTCTCTCTCTCAAAAAAATAGAAAAAAAAAAAAACTAAAAAAAATATCATTTGAAGGTAGGATTCTGCAGTGAAAAAAGTTTTAAAACAACTGATCTGACTAACCTTTACCCCATTCCTCTCACAGACAAGGCACTTGATGGCCAGTGATTATGACTGAGGCTCCCAGATAGCCATAAAGCCAAAGCCAGCACACAGACTCCTGCAACCCCACCCCCACACTCATCCCCCCTCCCCCCATCACACCTCCACCTTGGTCATGACTTTATCGTCTCCATAGTTTCCAGAAGGAACCTGGTTTATATTTAGTTTTTCCTTCATTAAGAAAAAATTGACCCTCAGATCTCCCTGGCTAACTTTTTTTTTTCCTTTTTTGCTTCTCTGTAACATTTTAGTGGTGAAATGGTTCCAGAGGAAAATACATTCCCTGAAACTTGGGAGTTTCCATTTTCTCTTTGCTCTCTTTGAGGGCATGCAAGCAAGAGTCATGGCTCAGGAACTCTATTCTGGCCGTAGAAAAGTTTGAGGCACTGTTATTACTCCCAAGATAATTTTAGCATCCTCCATCAGCTGCCTGCCCCACAGCTGAGCATTAATGAGCAGTTGCAAGATTAAATTCTGTATGCGAAGAAGAGACTGGAGCACAAGACAATCTGGGAAGGGACGAGGGATAAGATTTTAATTATAGAAATGCCACTGCAAATATTTTTCCCCTCAAATTTGGATCTTCAAAATGCCTTCCGCCTCCCCTGCCCCCGCAAAATCAGCGACCTTCACATTTTGTGTCAGAATTATGCCATGTGTTCTAAGTGCCTTTGAGGAAAGTCTGAGGCCTGAATCCTGTTCTAGCACTGAATTTAGAGGTATGGACCCCAGCGTCTCTTAGCAACCCAAGAGTGCAAAATTGTAAAAAGTACCAAGGTGCTGACTTGGGAGAAAGCAGTGGCATCTGACCTTTCTCCCTGCATATCTAATATTTAGCAAGTACCTCATTATAAATAAAGGGTGGGGATATTTGAATGGAGTTTCAAAACATAATTCAGGACAGCCGCCAGAGGATACACCTGTGTCTTTCAGATGCCTCCATGCTGAAAGGACAGGACTGAAGATGAAAAATATTCTGGTCTTCTTTCTTTAAATCTAGGTTTCTGTTAAGACAGTAAAGGGAAGGGGCGTCTGGGTGGCTTAGTCGGTTAAGCGTCCGACTTTCACTTGGGTCATGATCTCACGGTTCGCCCTGCGTCGGGCTCTGTACTGACTGCCAGCTCAGAGCCTGGAGCCTGTTTCAGTCTGTGACTCCCTCTCTCTCTGACCCTCCCCTGCTCACGCTGTCTCTCTCTCTCTCCTAGAAATAAATAAAACATTAAAAAAAATTAAAAAAAAAAAAGACAGTAAAGGGAAGGGAACCTTTGAGCCTATTTACTCAACTAACCACAGTGCAAGAACTTTGCCTTGGAGAACAATTGTCTAAGAATAAACCTGTCTGCTGATTGGCTCTGGCTCTCATATGTTGTGTTATCACTGTAATATACTGTAGATGATTACCCAGGGGGTGTGGAAACAAGAGTCAAGGCCAATTCTAAGTTCCTTTCTATCTATAACCCACCTTTTTTTTCCCTGCATTTCCATTTTTAGGGACTCTCAGACAGATGTACTAATGCAAGTGAGGTGGGGGGGTATATGTACAAGGACATTCATGGAAGTGCTGTTTGTAATGGTAGAAAACTGGAAACAATCCAAATGTACATTAAAAGGAGCTTGAGTAAACTAATTATATGTTCATAATGGAAAAGGATTGCCAGGGTTACAGGAGGCTACTGTGTTGCTAAACCCAGGTGTTTGTAGCCTTTGTATCACATGACCTTTCAGCACTTTGTCCTTCCCACATTTTTCCTTCTCTTGGCTTCTTGGCAGTTTCCTGGTTTTCTGCTTACCTCTCTGTCTGTTCCTTGTCATTCTCTCTTATCAGCTCTTCATCCTCTTCTGACTGCTTAATGTTAGAGTCTTCAGCACCCCTTCTCGCACTGCACACTCTTGTAGGTGATACATATTCCCATGGCTTTAATACCATATGTGGACAGACAAGTCCTAAATTTATATTACTAGCAATTTATATTACTAGTTAGTTATCATGGCTGATGCTGAACTCTTTATCTTCCCCATCTCCAAATTTGCTCCTCCTTCAGAATTCCTCATTCCAGTCAGCAGTAATTCCACGGACTCAGCTGCCAAAAACCTGGGATTCGTTCTTGACTGCTTCTTCCCCCTCCTCTCACTACCAGTCCTGTTATTCTACCTCTGGAATACATCTCAAGCCTATTCACTTTTCTTTTACTCCAGTACCACCACCCTGGGCCAAGCCGGTATCACCTCTCATTCATGCCACCTCCTTTGTTGGCCCCTCTAGTCCATTCTCTACACAGCCTCCAGAGCACTCCTTTTTTTTTTTTTTTTTAAGATTATTTATTTTGAGAGAGAGAGAGAGAGAAACAGAGTTAGTGGGGGAAGGGCAGAGAGAGAGACTCCCAAGCAGGGCTCCACACTGTCTGAGCAGAGCCCAGTGTAGTGAGATCATGAACTGAGCTGAAACCAAGAGTTGTTCACTTAACTGACTAAGCCACCCAGGTGCCCCCAGAGCACTCTATTAAAGACATGGATTGTGGGGCACCTGGGTGGCTTAGTCGGTTAAGCGTCCGACTTTCGCTTAGGTCATGATCTCGCGGTTCGTGGGTTCGAGCCCCGCGTCGGGCTCTGTGCTGATTGCCAGCTCAGAGCCTGGAGCCTGTTTCGGATTCTGTGTCTCCCTCTCTCTCTGACCCTCCCCTGCTCACGCTGTCTCTCTCTCTCTCCTAGAAATAAATAAAACATTTAAAAAATAAAAGTAAAAACATGGATTGGATCAGGGACCATTCCTCGTACCTAAGATTGCATTCAGAATGCTCAGCCCACAAAACCTCTGCCTCCTCGCTCAATCTCTTGCTCTCCCTCTCTCGGTGTGTGCCAGCAACACTGGAGATTTATACACCTGAGGCACCTTGGGGCCTTGGTGTGTGCTATTTTTCTGTGCCTGGAATGCTTTTCCCACCTTTTTTGGCCTGGCTAACTCTTTTGGTCAAACTTCAGATCTCACTCTAAAGGTCATTTTTTCAGGAAGGCTTTCCTTCATACACACAACATACACATACCCCAGACCCCACCCACTGCCTTCTCAGTTTGGTTCTATTGTTAGGCTATTTCATAATTCTGGCTCTTTCTCTTTAAAGGATTTGTTGTGATATATGTGTGTATATAAGGTATTATATATTATACCTATATAATATATATATTCATGTGCTTCTGTGTTTAATGTCTAAACTGTAAGCTGAGAGCAGGAACTACATCTCTTGGTGATTTCCTTTTACTATTTTCTCTAGTGCTTGAATAAAAATTCAGCTGTTCTAAGACGGAGAAAGGGAGATGCAGAATAGTATGTACAATATTATCCCATATATGTTCTGTTTAAAATTTTGTATATTTTGGATGTTAATCCCTTGTCTGATATATGATTTACAAATACTTTTATTGTATGGAGTGCCATTTCACTCTGTTAATAGTTTCCTTTGATGCACAGATTTTGTTAAAGTTTAGTTTATCTATTTTTGTTGTTGCTTGTGCTTTTATTACAAGAAATCATTACCAAATTCAATGTCATGAAATCTTAGCCCCTGTTGTCTTCTAAGTGTTTTATAGTTTTAGTTCTTACACTTAGGTTTTTAATCCATTTTGACTTAATATTTGTGTATGGTGTAAGATAATGGTCCAACTTTTTTTTTTTCATATGGACACCCAGTGATCCAGTTTTCCCAGCATCATTTGTTGAAAAGACTGTCCATCCCTTATTAGATGGTCTTGGTACTCTTGTTGAAAAGCCCTTGACTACATATGTGAGGGTTTATTTCTGGGCTATATTCCTTTTTTTCCTCCTAACAAAAAATATTTTAATGTAGGAAGCATCATGTGAACATTACATTTAGATGGTAAAATTCAGGTTACAATTATATGACATATATCAAATAATATCCTACTGCTGGCTTATTGGAAAACATAACAGTTGTGACAGTCAGTTTTTAATTTTTTTTTAATGTTTTATTTATTTCTAGGAGAGAGAGAGAGACAGCGTGAGCAGGGGAGGGTCAGAGAGAGAGGGAGTCACAGACTGAAACACGCTCCAGGCTCTGAGCTGGCAGTCAGCACAGAGCCCGACACGGGGCTTCGAACCCACGAACCACGAGATCATGACCTAAGCGAAAGTCGGACGCTTAACCGACTAAGCCACCCAGGCGCCCCTGTGACAGTCATTTTTAGTACCTTGGTTAAGTAAAGAGATAAATGGCCAGGGCTGGCACAGATATATGCAAATATTTCACAGTTCAAATATCTTTAGCCCTTCTGAGAAAATACAGATGGGAAATCTATGGCAAATATTTCTGTAATAGGGTGACTTCCATCCATTAGTAATCATTTTGTTCATGCAACTAAAGTAACTGTCATCGTTTTTAACTGGGCTCTATTCCGTTCCATTGATCCACATGTCTTTTTGCTAGTATCATACTGTTTTGCTGTGTTTGTTTAATTGTGATAAGTTATATGTAACATATAACTTAGCATTTTAACTATTTTTAAGTATGCAATTCAGTGGCATCAAGAACATTTGCATTATTGTACAACCATCACCAGTATCCCTTTTCATAGCTACATAGTATTCCATTAGAGGAATACATTGTAATTTATTTACCAGTCCTCTGCTGATGCACATTCAGGTTGTTTTCAGGCTTTTGGTATTACAGTTAATGCTCTGACAAGTAATCTAATATAAAAGTCATTTTTGCTTGTGTGAGTATATCTATAGAACAAATTCTGAAACAGAATTAATGGATCACAACACTTGTGCTTTTTATAAAATTGGCAAAATGCCTCCATATGAATTTACTCTAAGTATATCAGCTTTTAAAAAAAATATTTCCCTACTTCATAGGTTAAGAAATGTTTTAGTGTTGGGGCACCTGGGTAGCTCAGTCAGTTAAGTGTCTAGCTTTTGATTTTAGCTTCGGTCATAATCTCAAAGTTCATGGGATTAAACCCCACATCAGGCTCTGTGCTGACAGCCTGGAGCCTGCTTGGGATTCTTTCTCTCTGCTCCTCCCCTCCTCACTTTCTCTCTCTCTCTCTAAAAATAAACAAACAGGGGCGCCTGGGTGGCTTAGTCGGTTAAGCGTCCGACTTTCGCTTAGGTCATGATCTCGCGGTTCGTGGGTTCGAGCCCCACATTGGGCTCTGTGCTGACTGCCAGCTCAGAGCCTGGAGCCTGTTTCAGTCTGTATCTCCCTCTCTCTCTGACCCTCCCCTGCTCATGCTGTCTCTCTCTCTCTCCTAGAAATAAATAAAAATATTTAAAAAAATAATAAAAATAAATAAAAATAAAAAGAAACAAACAAAAGAAACAAAACAGATGAACATAAGGGAAAGGGGGAAAGAGAAGAATGTGAAGCAAACTATAAGAAACTCTTAATGATAGAGAGCAAACTGGGTGTTGATGGAGGGAAATGGCTGGGAGTTTGAGATGAGTGATGGTATTGAGGACACTTGTTGTAATGAGCACCGGGTGTTATTTGTAAGTGATGAATCATTAAATTGTACTGCCTTAAACAAACAAACAAAAAAAGTAAATTGGTTTTGGTTGAGGGATGGGCCCTTCCCCATTCTGCTTTTTTCTATTTCTCTCACCTCCTTTTCCTTCCCCAAGTGACTTGTGAATTCAGAAGTTCTACCTTCAGACAGAGAAGGAGTGGCCCTTTTCTAGGGTTGGGTTGGTGCTGAGCTCTAGGCATGTATGCCCAAGAAGAGGTATGTAGCAGGGATACTCTGGGTGATGGTGCTGCCTTCAGAGGCCCTGAGGAAGCCAGGTTAAGGTTGTTCTGGGTGGCCTGGGGATTTGCTACAACCTAGACCTCCCAGCCCACCTTTGCCTTCAAATGAAGAAAACCTAACCCGGTCTGAGAAGCCCAGCCCTGAGACTTCTGTTGTTTCTCAGGATTCTTCTGATCCAAGTAAGAAAACTAATGAAAGTAATAATAAAATTAAAATAATTAAATTATACTTGCCTGTTTATCAGATCTAAAATGCCATCCACTGTAGCCTTGCCACTATTTTTGCATCACTCAGGAAAAAAGAAAAAAAAAAACACTGCCAATTAAAAGGACCAGTGCTTGCTTAGCACATAAACTTTTCTCCTCACGTATCACGCTTATACATACATAAAACAGTAGAACGGTTTTTCTTTAAATGCTAAATCATATGTAATTTCTTTAAAGACATTTTAAATGGCATTTAAAAGATGTGTTAATACCATAAACTACATTGAGCTAAAGTGACAATAACAATAGTTAGATTACAGTCACAGGCAGTGTGACTACCTCTCCATCATTTGGCAAGAACTGTAAAATTTCAGAGGCATTAATGCCCGGGGGAAATGTGCATCCTCAGTTCAATGCCATGTTACATCCTTTGACTAATTCCAAAGTGTCGTTATGCACATGATCTCATTTAACCTTCACAGCAACCTTGGCAGATCAATAAAGTCATTTTCTAGATAAGGAAACTGAGGCTTACAGAGGCTAAGTGATCATAGTTATTGAGGGATTAAAGTGGGACTTAAACCCCAGACTTTCTGCTCTGTATCTAGTTACTTCCCAGCATTTGACCTCCTCGCCTTGGATCTGTTAGACCAGACCAGATGACTGTACCGATGCAGGAAGTGAGGGCTGCTCCGATTCTCTGCTTCTTCTGCTGGAGTTGATTAAAGACACTTGCTGGCAGAAATATGTAGGCAGAAGTGTTTTCTTAAAGGTTAAAAAAGTAAAAACAGGGCACCTGGGTGGCACAATCGGTTGAGCCTCCAACTTCGCCTCAGGTCATGATCTTGCGATTCAAGAGTTCAAGCCCTACATTGGGCTCGCTGCTATGAGTCCAGAGCCCACTTCAGATCCTCGGTGCCCCCCTTCCCCTCCCTCACTTGTGCCCTCTCAAAAATAAATAAACATTAAGAAAAAAGTAAAAACATTAATTTAAGGACATTCTCTTTCTCCCCCCACCCCCTTCTCTGAAGGTACCAGAAAGCAGCTGAAGAAGCAAACATGGAAAAGAGAAGAAATGTAAGTATTGAGACGCCCCAGGGCATATGGAACTTCTTGAGCAGAGCCTGTGTGGCCCAGCCACCTGCAGCCTCTGTGGGACTCGGGCTCCGTGTCAGCTGAGCTAGGCATTGGTGCCAGCTGCTCTGATTTGTGAGCCGTTTACTCAGGAGGACGTGGTTCAGGTGCAGGGGATCTTATTTTTCCACGGAGGTTCTCCTTTTGAACCCCTTTCTCTTCACTGAGTTGAGTGAAATTTAGAAGGCCAAATGTTTTGCCTGAGGTTAGTAAAATGGCTTACTACTTTCTGCTCAAATTAGAATACAGGGTTTCCTAGGCTCCGTCCCTTGTTCCAAATCAAACAAGCAGAATTTCTGTATTTCTGCATTTAAATGGTAGCAGCTGTGCAGCTGTCGTCATCCTCCAGCCTCTTTGTTTAAAGCACACTTCTTGACCCAGCCTAGTTAGCAAGTTTCGTAGCTGCAGGATCCATCAAAGGCTACAACAAGCTCTCTTGCTCTCAGTCATTCTCTACTCTCCCTGCTGGCTAGCTTCCAGCTGGGCTGGAGAATGTATTTCTTTTGAAATCTTAACTTGATTTAATCTTGTGAGGAAAAAAATCTCACTTATTTGGGTAAGAATTCTTTAATATGGCTGGCATTACAGAAACATCCTCCTAGTGGTTTTTAGTACCTAACCTCTTTAGGTTAGTGCATAACCCCTGTCAATTTGTTCTCTTGAAGGGGGTAATGCTGACCAGGTCTTTGGCCAAATTTTCCTGTAATTAAAAAATGGGTCCCCTGTGGTCCACTGTAAGCAAAAGCTACCATCATTTCATTCAACTGCTGGTTTCTTTCCCCCTCTCTCTCCTGCTTGTTATTTTTCTCCTTCCTCTTTTTCCCCTTCCTTCTTTCCTTTCACTCATTCATTTAGCAAGTATTCAGTGGCCATTTACTATGTGCTAAGCACTGTTTTAGGCACTAATACAGACTACTAATTCTGCTGTCATGGAGTTACATTATAGTGGGAGAGACGAACAATAAATAAATTGCGTTAGGTGGTGGCTAATGCTAAGAAACAGCACAAAGTGGGTAGGAGGGATAGAATGTAAGGTGGTTCAGGAAAACCTCTGATGAGGAGACATTGGAGCAGAAGATATGAACCAGGGAGAAGAATGATTCAGGTAAAAGGAAGAGCACATGCAAATGCCCTGAGGCGGGGACATTCTTGATGTGTCTGAGGAGTAGGAAAAGCAAAATCATATCCATGAGAACTATGAGAACCAGGGCTTTAACTCTGGTCACATGGGGGCCTTCAGAGGGGTTGTGTCCAAAGGAGTGATGTGATCTAACTTAAATTAGAAAAGAGGAAGGAGAAACTCTAAGAACAATGGCAGAAACATGGAGACAAATTCTAAGACAATTTTCATGATTTAGGCAAGAGATGATAATGCACTGGACTGGAATAGTAGCTACATAGGTGATGAGAAGTGGTCAGGATTTATACTGAAAGTAAAGAAAGAGAAAAATGGTGAATGGCAAAAATCATTTGGGCTCAAACACCTGGAAAAATAACATTAATTGAGATGGAGAAGTCTGTAGTAAAAGCAGGTTTATTTATTTTTTTAATGTTTTTATTTATTGGTGAGAGAGAGAGAGCATGAGCAGGGGAGGGTCAGATAGATGGAGACACACAGAATCTGAAGCAGGCTCCAGGCTCTGAGCTGGCTGTCAGCACAGAGCCTGATGTGCTCAAACCCATGAACTGTGAGATCATGACCTGAGCCGAAGTTGGATGCTCAACCCACTGAGCCACCCAGGTGCCCCTAAAAGCAGGTTTAGAGAAGGAAAAATGGTAGAAGCTCAGTTTGGGACACGTTAAATGTGAAATGGCTTTAAGACATCCAAGTGGAGCTTTTTTTTTTTTAAATGCTTATTTACTTATTTTTGAAATAGAGCACAAGCAAGGAAGGGGTAGAGAGAATAGGGGGGAGAGAGAGAGAAAATCCCAAGTAGGCTCCATGTTCAGAGCAGCACCCAATATGCAGCTCTGTCTCACAACCCTGGGATTATGACCTGAACGGAAATTAATAGTTGGACACTTAACTAACTGAGCCACCCAGGTGCCCCCCAGGTAGAGATGTTATATAAAACTTGGATATATGAATCTAAAATGGGAAGAGATGTAGGCTGGAGATAAGATGTGTGTGTATCAAAGTATCCATGATATTTAAAGATATGAGATGCATGTGATCACTTAGCAAGTGAAAATAGAGAAGAGGTCTGAGGACTGAGCTCAGGAGCACTTTGATGTTTCAAGTTAGAGAGATAGGGAGGAACCAGCAGAGGAGACTGAGTAGGAGCACCTGGTAAAACAGCAGTGGAAACAAGAGCATAGGTGCCAGAAGCCTAGTGAAAAAAGTGCTTCTAGACTTTTTGTTTTGTTTTGTTTTGTTTTTCTGAGAAAGAGAGAGAGCATGGGAAGGGCAGAGGGATAGAGAGAGAATCCCAAGCAGGCTCTGCACTGCCAGCATGGAGCCCAACGAGGGGCTTGAACTGACAACCACAAGACCATTACCTGAGCCAAAGTCAAGAGTCAGATGCTTTACTGATTGAGCCACCCAGGTGCCCCAAGAAAGTGCTTCTAAAAGAATAATTATCAGAAGCGCCGGGGTGGCTCAGTCGGTTAAGCATCCGACTTCAGCTCAGTTGTGGTCTTGTGGTTTGTGAGTTTGAGCCCCATTGTCAGGCTCTGTGCTGACAACTTGGAGCCTGGAGCCTGTTTCAGTTTCTGTGTCTCCTTATCCCTCTGCCCTTCTCCTGCTCATGCACTTTCTCTCTCTGCCTCTCAGTAATAAATAAATGTTAAAAAATAATTTTAAAGGAGAGTTATCATCAGAGTCAAACACCTAGAAAAGCTGCGAACTGCCCATTGGAGCAACATGAAGGTCATTGGTCACCTTGTGCTGTTTGGGAGGCCTGACTAAAGTAGGTTCAAGACAGTGGGATGATAGATGTTGATACCATGAGTGTAGACAAGCATTTGTCGAGCATCTCCTGGGTGCCAGGTGCTGAAACACAAAGAGGAATAAGATGTGCTCCTTGCCTTCAAGGGACTGTTTAGAGTTTGGAAAATAAGAGTTTATTATCCCATTGCAGTAAGTACTATGTTAGAGAAATACTCATGGTGCTGGGGGAGATCTTAGGAGAAACTCTTAACCTGAGCTATACCATGTCAAGGAAGGCTTCCCAGAAGTGGTGCCTGACCAAGCCCAAAGGATAAATAGGAATTAGTCAAGCAGAGGGGGCAACAGAGCGGCAGAGCATGGACACATGAGAACAGGAACATTTGACATTTAAAAGAGAATTGTCACACCCACCAAGGTGGAGAATTCAAGAAAAGAAACAGATTAAAGGGTAAGAAGTAAAGAGAGGAGAAAGGAGAGTTCAGCCTTAGGCAAGGATAAGTTTAAGATGCCTCTAGGATTTCCAGGTAGAATTACAGCTATGGAGAGAGATCTGGCTGGAGTTATAGCATGTGAGTCATCAGCAGGCAACTGGTGGGTAAAGCCAGAAGGTAGATGACATCATCTGCAAGAAATATGTAAGTGGACAATGAGGACCTAAGACAACCTTGAGGGACCCCAGCATACAAGGGAGGGACAGAGGAAGGGAAAAGTATAAAGAAGACTGAGGAATTGCCAGAAAAATGGGAAGAAACCTAGAAAAAAGGGGTATCTCACAAAAGCCATGGAAGGAAGGAAATTTTTTTTTTTAATGTTTTATTTATTTCCAGGAGAGAGAGAGAGAGACAGCGTGAGCAGGGGAGGGTCAGAGAGAGAGGGAGTCACAGACTGAAACAGGCTCCAGGCTCTGAGCCAGCAGTCAGTACAGAGCCCGACACGGGGCTCGAACCCACGAACCGCAAGATCATGACCTAAGCAAAAGTCGGACGCTTAACCGACCAAGCCACCCAGGCGCCCCGGGAAGGAAATTTTTAAAGGTGGGGGGGTAGGTAGTCAGTAATGTCAGATGCTATAGAGGGTAAAATAAAGCAGAAGCATCCATTGTATTTGCCTGTTGGGGTAAAAGGATGTGAATAGGTGATTAAAGAAGAAACACTAGGGGCACATGGCTGGCTCAGTTGGTAGAGCTACGGGACTCTTGATCTCTAGGTTGTGAGTTCAAGCCCCACATTGAGGGTAAAGTTCACTAAAAAAAATAATAAAAATAGAAGAAACAATAAAGATGAATAAGTGCTTAGCCTCACTAATAATCAAAAATGTAAATTAAAATAACCATGAGATATAAATTATAATCTAAACAGTTGGCAGATTTTTTTTATTAGATAATAATCAGTATGTGTGAAATGAATTCGAATATACTGTTACTATAGTAACCATACTATACTGTTCTACACCTTGCTTTAATCACTTAACATGCTTTTTGATATCTTCCAATGTAAATATATATATTTATAATATCTGAAAAATATAGCATATAAAAATAGAGGGAAAAAAATTGAAAGCATATGCACCAAATCGTTGGCAGTGGGTACCTTGGTTGGAAGGCATAGGGAAGTCAAATAGGGAAAGTAAGAGCATGCATTCAAGGCATGTATACATTTCTGTATTGACTGTGACTTTTTCCCACAATAAGATTTTTTATTACTTTTGTAACTGAGAAAAATTATTAAAAATAAGATAATAAAATGAAAATGTCCAAAACATCATTGGTGATCTTGACTGGAGCTACTTCAGAAGTATCTGGGCAGTAGAGTTAGTGTGAATATAGAGCAATCAAATGGAAATAGCACCTACAGGCGGTACTTTCAAGACCCTTAACTATAAAATGCAAGAGATAGAAGAACATACAAAGTTGAGAGAGGGTTACTTTTTTTTAGCATCTAACATTTTTTTAACATTTAATTATTTTGAAATAATTTTGGATTTACATGAGTTATTAAGATAGTACAGAGACATTATCAACAATAGCCAAACTATGAAAAGAGCCCAAGTGTCCATGGACTGATGAATGGATAAAGATGTGGTATGTATACATACACACATACGTACATACATACATACATACATACATACATACAATGGAGTATTACTTTCAAAAAGAATGAGATCTTGCCATTTGCAACAATGTAGATGGACCTAGAGTATATCATGCTAAGTGAAATAGCTCAGTCAGAGAAAGACAGATACTATATGATTTCACTCATATGTGGAATTTAGGAAACAAAACAGATGAACATATGGGAAAGGATAAAAGAGAGGAATGGAAACTGAGGGTTGCTGGAGATAGGTGGGGGATGGGCTATATGGGTGATAGGTATTAAGGAGGGTACTTGTTCTTTTTTTTATGTATATAGTTTTATTTATTTTTGAGACAGAGAGAGACAGAGCGTGAGTGGGGAAAGGGCAGAGAGAGAGGGAGACACAGAATCCGAAACAGGCTCCAGGCTCTGAGCTGGTTGTCAGCACAGGGTCCAACGCGGGGCTCGAACCCACGAACCATGAGATCACAACCTGAGCCAAAGTCGGACACTTAACTGACTGAATCACCCAGGCGCCCCGGAGGGTACTTGTTCTGATGAGCACTGGGTGTTATATGTAAGTGACAAGTCACTAAATTCTCCTGAAACCAATATTACACTATATGTTAACTCGCTAGGATTTAAATAAAAAATTGTAAGAAAAAAAGGATATTACAGAGAATTCCCATATACCTCCCCCTACCTCCCCCTAATGTTAACATCTTGCATAATTCTGAAACATTTATCAAAACTAAAAAATTTACTGGTACAATGCTATTCACTAAATTGTAGAATTTATTCAGATCTCACCAGTTTTTCCCACTAATGACAGAGGGTTGATTTTTTTTTGATGTTTATTTTTGAGAGAGAAACAGAGCTTGAGCAGGGGAGGGGCAGAGAGAGAGGGAGAGAAACAGAATCTGAAGCTGGCTCCAGGCTTTGAGCTGTCATCACAGAGCCCGATGTGGGGCTCCAACTCATGAGATCTTATAAAAAAAATTTTTTAATGTTTATTATTTTTGAGGGAGAGGAGACAGAGGGAGGGGCAGAGAGAGAGGGAGACACAGAATCTAAAGCAGGCTCCTGGCTCCGAGCTGTCAGCACAGAGCCTGACATGGGCTCGAACTCACAAGCGATGAGATCATGACCTGAGCCAGAAGCTGGATGCTTAACCACTGAGCCATCAGGCATGAGATCTTGACCAGAGCAGAAGTCGGACACTTGACGGGACATGTAACTGACTGAGCCACCTAGGTGCCCCAAGGGCTATGTTTAAAATCCACTAGGCTTGTCAGAAGTCTGAATTATCTCCATATAAATTAGTAGAAGTGACTGATCAGATGAAAGAATACTTAACATTCTACCATGGAAAGCAAGTTAGAGAAACATTCAGGAACAAATGGGTACATTTATTCCTTTAGCCAATAGTGGGATTGGGTTATATGATAGCCTAGATTCCCAGAAATTTACTTCTCCTTTTTTCTTTCTTTTCCCCATACATCTAGGAAACAGAAATACAGACCATTAATACTGCCATCAGTTATATATTCAGGTTCCTTTGAAGCATGCAATATGCTACTTCTTGAAATCTGTGCTATTTGGTCTCTCCTCTCCATAGTGACTAGCTACCACTTTTCTGAGAGTCTCTCAGCTGAGGGATTTCTTCCCTTCCTTGGAGGCTATACATTCAGATAGTCCATATTTCTAACTCCACCAAACATCCTCCTGCTTTTAAGAAGAAGATACCCCTGCTAAGATTTCAACATTAAAGCTCATTTGACCCAGCCTCTTTATTTTACAGGTGGAGTAACTGAGACCCAAAGAGAGGAAAGGACTTATCCAAGGTCATGCATCTAAGCATAACAGTGCTGGGACACATCCCAAAGTCAAATGCTCCTGCAGAAAAGACATTGTGTTGCGTTTCCAGGTTGTGCCTAATTGGGATTCAGGCAGCCAGTTTAGATCCAAGGCAAATCCACCAGGATTCTCAGCCTTGCATGATAGAGTGAACAGTGTGCTGAATGTCACTTCGAGAGAGGAGGTTGTGGTAGTATAGCACCTAATGGGGTTCTTGATACCTTGCAGTCTCCATGACTTCCCACTGCCTATTCTAGGAAAGTACTTGGGACAAAGTTAAACCCTTGATACAAATGACATCAACTAGAATTTCACCTTATTTTGTACCCCACACCTTTACTCTGGAACAGTGGAGACTGTAGAGAGAAAGAACAATAAGAGACTGTAACCCAGGTTCAGGATTTGGGAGATGACTGGATACTTACTGTGCTTGATCATCATGAGGTGTGGCTGGAGGAGTAGGGAGGGCCACCCACATAATATTAATTGTCACCACTAAATTGGGCGCCTATTTATGTCAAATACTGCACTACATGCTTTAATATAGTCACATCTGTTCTCCATAATCGCCCAGTATTGTGGGTTCCAGAAACTAAACTGGCCCAAGGTCACTTGATTGGGTGGGGCTGGATTATACTAGTAACAGCTGTTATTGTAGAAAATACAGATACAGAGAAGAAAATAGAAGTGGCCCGTAATCCCTTATCCAGTGATAGCCCAGGCCATCGTGCTATCCAAACTGCTTATAGCAGTTGCTTTTGTTCAATACTTTCTTGCTGCTTTTCCTTCCCCAGAAGGGCTGTGACCACTGCTGCTTCCCCATTTTCACTCTCCTCACATCCTAAAGCATTGCCTGGGTACGCTGCCAAGAGTGATTTAAGGGTATGGGGCCTTTAATGCTGTCAGACCATGCAACCCTTTTTGTCCCCGCCTTCAACATTTTTGAACACGTTTCCTTTAAGGACTCTCTTTAGGGGCGTTTGGGTGGCTCAGTTGGTTGAGCATCCAACTCTTGATTTCACCTCAGGCCATGATCCCAGGGTTGTGGGATCCAGCCCTGTGTTGGGGCTCTGTGCTGAGTGTGGAGCCTGCTTGAGATTTTCTCTCTCTCTCTCTCTCTCTCTCTCTCTCTCTCTCTCTCTCTCTCTCTCACGAAACAAAAAACAAAAAAACTTCTTTTAAATAAAAGAGCACATTTACTCCTAGCTACAATGTGCCCTAAGGGATGTCCTCCACCCATACCCTTTTTGGGGCACTGTCGGTTCTCCATCCCACAGATCCCTCCCTTCCTGGTCATCACCAGTAAAGTAGAAATGGTCATTTTCAAGCTGCTTACAGTTAACATCAAAAAGTTTTAATATTCTGTAGCAGATTTTTGTGATAGGAAGATGACATATAGTATTATTTTTTCATTTTTGTTAAATAAAAAATACACATTTATTATGAAAAGAAAGAAAAAAAATACAAATGCCCAGAATCCATGATCCAAAGGTAAACTTATCAACATCCCGATGTCTTTTCTCCCACACTGCATTCCTATGTTTATATTTATAAATACACATGTGCATTATAAAATGGGATTATGCCATTTGCTTTTTTTTCCCACTCAAAAGCATCTTAGGAGCATCTTCTCATGTCAGTAAATGCACTCTGATCACATGATTACTGAGAAAAGTAGTGTCCAGTTACCAAGGCAAAATGCCACTTAGATTCTCAGGGCTCTTATTAGGGCAGGGCAGGTGAAGTTGGAGACCCAGATGACTCATCCATTGTATGGCAGGAGGTAGCATGAGCAAATCATGCTGCCAGAGTTAACGCAGCACCAGCGTCCAGAGCAGTTTTTCAGTTCTTTCCCAACAAGAAAACTTTTTGTGCTTCTTGTATCTCTGATCCATTCATGCTTCCATCAGCGAATCATCTTGTCAGTAAAGATTTAAACACTGAAATCAGGCAGTTGCTCTTCTGTAAGTTGTTTTTTTTTTTTTTCTTCAATCTTGGTGCTACTTGATGAAGTAGCGCTCACAGTGTATTCAGAAGAATAATAGGGTGAGAGACTTAATTCCCAATATAGCTGCTAATCCTGTTTAATTCCCCAAAGTCTTTCAGTCCTAGGTGGTGTGTCCTTCCTTTGTAGAAAGAAGGGTGAGTCACAGACCACAGGAACGGAGAAGGAAAGGTATTGGAGTTCGTGGTTTGTTGGGAGGTGGGGCTGTTCTCTTTATTTATAGGACAGCTTTCAGAGTATGGGACATTGAATTTTACTTCATCAAGCAAGTTTCCTCAGTTCTTGAGGAACAGCAATGGCAGTTTCTAGGTTGTTTGCAATCTGTCTTATGTATCAATTCATTCCGTTTCGACCCAGTGAAAGTGGAACTCTCTGAGATGTGTAAACGTGTGTCTTTCAATCAAGAAAGTGGGTGGTCGGGGCGCTTGGGTGGCTTAGTCGGTTAAGCGTCTGACTTTCGCTTAGGTCATGATCTCGCGGTTCATGGGTTCGAGCCCCGCGTCGGGCTCTGTGCTGACTGCCAGCTCGGAGCCTGGAGCCTGTTTCAGTCTGTGACCCCTCTCTCTCTGACCCTCCCCTGCTCACGCTGTCTCTCTCTCCTAGAAATAAAAAAATTAAAAAAAAAACATTAAAAAAAAAAAAAAAAGTGGGTGGTAGTGTTTTCATATGAAGCTTGGATATTTTTCTATCAAAGGATCTGTGAAGTAGTAAATTTTCTGATAACTGAGAACTTACACATGGACACATGTAGAGAAAAGGAGGGGGAAAAAGAGGATTAGGTTCTTAGGTAAAAATAGAATTTGATTGTTCAAATGCACATAGATTTTGTCAGATATGATGAAATATAATTTATGCAAATACATGTAAAAGGCTGGTGAGTTCTTTCAGTTTCTTTCAATAGTTTCCATCCTTGATGATTATTGGTATTGGGTGGTTTCAGCTACACTGCCTCTTTGTTTTATTTAAAAGGAAAAAAAAACCAGATTCACCATGTAATTTTGTGGTATGTAATGATGAGCTTGTATTAATGAATATTTGTGGTGTTTAAAGTACCTAGTATTTTGCTTTTTCTTTCTTGTTTTCCTTATTAATCTTTGGATAAAAATCCCTTGTCTCCAATGTAACTATCATTAGATCTGGGCTCTCCTTTCTTCTCATTTTGTCCTTATAAGGCTATCCTGTTTTATCACTTCCTGCTTCAGCTCCTGACTTTTTCTCTCTTCCCCTCTGCCTCTCCCGGGGTGGATGCCTTCTCCATGTGGCAGGACTGTAAGTGTTCCCAGCTGTCCGAAACGCCAGTGGACCGGGAGCAGCTTAGAGTTTTAACTTTCATTTTACAAAGAACAACATGTTTGAATGTTTCAACAGGCAAGTTATAACTGGCACTTACTTCTTGTTCTTCTAGAACACCGAAAATCTCCCCCCGCACTTTAGAAGGGGGATCCTGACTGTGTTAAAGAAGAAGTGGGAGAACCCAGCCCTGGGAACGGAGTCTCCCACAGACTCCCTGCAAAACGGCAGCGCTGAGGTCAGACACGGAGGCATCCGTCCTCCCGGTGAAGTGGCAGGAGGGTCTGCCTCTGGGGCCGAAGCCGATCAAGAAGAACAAGTCCACCCCAGACCTAGACTCGGATCGCCTTCTGAAGCCCTTAATCGATATCCGTATCCCCGCACCCAGGGCAGTGAACATCTCAAAGACCACTCGAAAGAAAGTAAAAAAATGGAAAACTGTATAGGAGAATCCAGGCATGAAGTAGGAAAACCTGAAATCAGTGAAAACACAGAAGCCGCAAACAAAATAGAGAAATATAATGTTCCTCTGAACAGGCTTAAGATGATGTTTGAGAAAGGTGAACCAACTCAAACCAAGGTAAGGACTGGGCCAGTTTCAAACTTGAGAATGACAATTCAAGTAATTAAAGCTATTTTTCTAAACTAGACAATTTGAGTAGTGGCCAGCATGCCTTTCGATATAATGTTAAGTGAATTAATTAAAAGTCTTGAATTATGTAGAGATGCTAAGATTTGCGGATCTCTGACCCAGTTTCACATGAAATCAGGCGCACACTGGGATTGAGGATATCTAGAAATGAAGAGAGTTTGAGGCTGATTGGGGTTTTGTGTTTTTTGTACGCTTGCCCTTTTAATTTGTCTTCCTGTGCCTTTTGTCATTTGTAGCTTCGGGGGTGGTATTACCGCAGAATCTCTCTCCCCTTGGACACAGCTGCAGGCTGAGTATTAAGGCCAGAGTTTAACGTGAAGACTAAGGCTTAGTTGTCTCTTTGCTAGCGGACTCCTTCTCTTCAGAACTTCCTCATCTGTGCCTTCCAACAAATGTTTTCTATCAGCTAAAATCCTCTCCCCGGAAAAATCAATGAGGGTAGCCAGACTAGCTGTAGCCTTCAGGAGTTTTGACTTGCAAATGCACAGGGTTGCATTTTCCTAGGACTGCTAATGAAATTTGATCCTTCGTGTGGATTGCAGACCGGGTACCCAGAGGGAATTACTTAACTAGAAAATGAGTTACATATGCTGGTGACTTATAACACAATCCAGGGGCAGCAGGGCTGGTAAAATTTTCCAGTTTCCTCATACTTTCCTGCATATCTGGCTTTGTACATGGAGACGGTTTGTTACAACAGTCATTATAATGAAATAAACAGATTTGACAGGAAGCAAAGCCATCATTTTCTCTAGATTCCATCTAGATGGGAAAGCTGAAAATTTTTAAGCTAAATATTTGGCCCAAATCCCTACATGTGTGAAGTAATGGTATAAGGCCTTCTTTCTGAGGCAAAAATTCGAGAACCTGTCCAATTAATCTTCAGTTATGTTTGATGTGACTTAGTTTATCTCTTCCCATAGCTTGCAGTGCCTGTAGCTTTCCTGACTAGAACAGTTCTTGGGTGTTTAAGGGATAATCTATTTTGAGGATGTAGTAAGAATTTTTACAAGTTTGCAAACCTAGAACCCTTTCCTGTGCATGAGTTTTAGCTCTATTTTAACACTGGAACCAGTTGGCAAGAGATGTAACCGCAAAGCAGTTTTATGACTTTTCTTAAACTCTCATCCCTCTCAATTTTTAGTCCTCTAGGGCCTGCCAACTCCCTCTTTCTCCTTTATGGTCTTAATTAAAAAAAAATTTTTTTTTAATTTAAATGGGAAGAAGAATGTTAAGTGGAAGGGAAAAAAATGTCAGAAATCCTAAACAGAGAGGAAGGGGTTTTGTTGTGACTCAAAGCACCATTGTAAGTCTCCTCCTCAGAGACCCTGTTAGGGGCAGGATGGCTGATGTCATACCAGCGCACACAATGTGGATTCAGTGCAAAAGCCTGGTGCATGTCGAAACTGGCCTAAGGTAGGAAATGACTGGGATTGCAGCAAACAAAAATGCTGATTATGTGGAAGGATCTGGTGAGAGACTTTTTTTCTCATACATGTCTGGCGAGAGATGGGTCAGAACAAGCCTATCACTTTGTGGCTGGTCAGAAGTGGAGAAAGACTCCTCATATAAAGAAAAATCCTTCTAGATCTCTAATAGCACTGGGCAGCCTGACTGTTAATGGTATAGGAAGATGGGGCGGGGAGTGTCTAAGATTGACCTGGACTTTTTTAGGTGCGTTTTAAAACTTCCTGATTAAATAGTCATTTGTCACTTAATGGACCACTTAGTAAAACTGAGTTGGCTTTGGTTTTATAGCAGTTTCTAAATAAGCACCATTCTGTTTTGTTTACTTTAAAAAGTTTTGTCTAATATTAAAAAAAAAAACTGCTCAGGTTTTGTCTACTTTATCTTGAGGCATAACTAATTAGTTTGAAACTAGGTTATGGTTATTGTTAACATAATTTCAGCTTTAACATGGATAAGGCTTTAATCAGGAAGTTACATAATTGGATCTTTGGAAGGAAGCTCTCACAAATATGGTAGGGACACTAGAAATCTTTTTAAGAGCAAGAGTCTACAAGAAAGAATGTATACTTCAAAACTAACAAATGAGTGCCTCACTGAGACAAATGAATATAGTAGGTACAAATTGTGTGAGTCTTTGGTTCCATAATTAAATTTTAGAGAACTGAACTGAATCTCAGCTAACTAGCTGGGCAGGGGCAGGGAGCACATAGATAATGGAAATACATGGTCTATCTAGTGTGTGGTCCTAAATCTTTTTATCAGTTATTTACAAGAGACAACGTTAATTGGCTTGACTTTACTTTTCTTAGTTCTTCTTGTTCCCTTTTGCCTGAGATGGTTTCTGTTCTTGTCCACTTTTCTTCCTCATCTCTCTGCCTTCCTGGTTTTTTCTGTCTCCTTGTGACATCTCTTCTCTTCCCATGACTCTAAGAGGTGAACCCTCAAAGTAGATTCTAATCCTCAGTTCTTAACCCAAGCTTCAGCCTCATATTTCTGGTTTCCTGCCAGATCAGACATCTTTCTTTGAATATCCCTTAGGCACTCACATTCAAGAAGGCTAAAAAAGAACCCATTGTCTTTCTAACCAACACCCTGCTTTCCCCAGGTGGCCCTTAATGCATCACCATGCACCAGATCTCTTTGTCTGTGAAACGTGGGATCAGTTCTTCCTTCTACGTGTTTCCTCTTCTCAGTCACTCATCTACTAACCCATCTAAATAAGCCTACCCTCTACATGTTTCTCAAGTATGTGCCATTCTGTCTGGTCCCATAGTATTGCTACCACCTCCCCCGTCAGCTTCTCTTTTCTTTACTCCCATCCATCCTCTACACAGTTGCTACTTATTTTTCTAAATAGAGTTGTAAATTAGTTTACTCCCTTCATTTTGATGTCTCAAAATTAATCCTTATTTAATATATGGGTCCTCCACAGTGTGAGCTCAACTACCTTTTAGTCTCATAGCCAATCTTCTACTTAAACTCTGTATTACTCCTTGCTCTATAAATTATTCATGACTATCACCCCATTACTGCCTTCTGCAGTCTTACTCCTCAAGGGTCTATCAAGGCTCTGAGGCCTTACCCCCATTTCAGATAAATTAACCCTTCTCACTTTCCTATAGAATTTTCTTTTTACTTCTGTTTGGGCACTTATATTATGCTTCCCTTAATAGTCATGTATAAATTTGTATTCTCCCAAAGTCTATAATTTCTTTCAAAGTAATGATGTTTCTCTTCCCCAGTGGTTAGGACAGTGAGTTAGCTCTTAGTGTTTATTTAAAGGAAGAAACAAAGCTTAGAATTCAAAAAGATTATAAGTAATAAGAATTGATTAAAGGCTTTTCCTCTCTTACTTTCTGCCTTTGGTGAATAGATACATTATCCAGGTCAGATGGTTTAGTTGAACGTGATGGTTCTAATTCCTATGAGCAAATGAGCAATGTGGATGGATTAATATAATTTACCATCATTACTAGGTAAAAGAAACTCCCCAGCAACATACACTGAAGTGGTTTAGCATTCCTATCATATATATGTTGATCTGGATTTTCAGTAGCTGAGGTAACTATTCTGGACATCCTTTTATGAAAAAGATAGCTGGTTAACTACTCCTACCCAACATTCAGTTAGCATCATGTTGACATTTGAATCCATAACCTTTAGAAGCCAGGGTGTGGTTATTCAAAAAAATTAAGTACCTCTTCTTTCATGCCCAAGAATGACCAACCACTGTAATGAGCATGTGACAGGCTCATCGAGTCTCACTTCTTTCTGTTTGGTTCTTAACATATTTGGTTGACACAAATCCTTGGCTAGGAGAATAAAGACCAAATACTTGGATGATATATTTCTACCTTCATAACCTATTGCAGATTATTGTCTTTTGCTTGGGTCGATTGAACCAGTTAGGTGTAATGCAAGAAAATAAAGCTAGACTATGGATATCTGTTGATTGTTTTTACAAAGATGCAGATTACTGCTTCTTTCATGTAGTGTTTCCATTTTCTAGGAGAGGAGTTAGATAAAGGAAGAGAGGGAGAAGAGGAGAAAGTACCTTCTCACCAAACATCACGGTTTCCTAAAATACATAAACTCACTCATTTGCTCATTCTTTAAGACTAACCAACGATGGGAAATAGTAATGAGAAAATAATAATAAGTTTATCCATAAGTGAAAAGAATTAAAACTATGTAGAAAATTTCTTTTCTTTCTCCTTTTATCCCTGTGTATTCATGGTATATTTTAATGCTTCCGGTTAGTTGTATTTTAATTGTGTTAACTTACCTTATATGGCAAAGGTGAAACAGTACATTCAGCTCAAATAGAAGGATCTAAAATAAAAATGGAAGTTTCCCTTGTCCCAGCCAGCCCCCTTTTCATTGTTTACTAATTCTCTCCCTTTCTACTCCTAAGCCCTTAAACAGAATTTCTGTTCCTCTTGTCACCAGGATGACTGTATGAATGGCTACTACCAAAACACCAACAAAAGCTGCACTTGCTAATATGAGAGTAAAATCATCCTTCTTCGAACAGTCCAGTATCTTTGTTGTTTCTCTTCTTGTAATTTCCTGAAAGTGACATTTGGTATTTTCTTCAGCTTTATGTAACTCTGGTATATAACAGTATATAAATGTTGGTGTAATGGAGCAAGCCCTTGAGTAAATAAGGTCACCAAACTAAAGTTCATTAGATGTTTTATCCATAGCCAACCAGTCTATAAACTACCTCAAAGAAACAATTTATGTTTGCCCTCTTGAAGAATGGGTAGGTGTACATAGGGAATCTCTACATTGTTATAAAATTATCCATGACATTTTATTTTCTCCTTTCTTGGTTAACAGCTCCATGTGTTCTTTTATCCACTTAATGTTATCTTAGTAAGATTTTTCTTCTGCTTTCTTAATGTCTTTTTTTAAGTGTTTATTTATTTTTGAGAGATAGAGTTGAGCGGGGGAGGGGCAGAGAGAGAAGGAGACACAGAATCTGGAGCAGGCTCCATGCTCTGAGCTTGACGGCTTGACAGCTCTGACGCACAGAGCCTGATGTGGGTCGTGAGATCACGACCTGAGCCAAAGTCGAGTACTTAACCAACTGAGCCACCCAGGAGCCTCTTCTGCTTTCTTAATGTCTTAAGTAAGTCACTTGAAATTATATTCCAAGAAGAAAAAAATTCCAAGAATGTTCATAATTGGTATTAATTGCATATTTTTAAGTCATAATTTTAGGATAGACTTAGGGAGGAAAGAGACTTGAATAACTGTCAACATACTGTTGGGTCTAATGTAGGGGAGTATATCCTTAATTTGCTTATCAGCAAATCGTAAATCTTAAATTGACCTGACATTAAACCTCCAATAGATACATTGCTAGAGCTTTCAATATGGACCTGGTAACTGGTTTTCTTAAATAAATACAAGAATTATCTTTGGTTTTCCATCAGTGCCATCTTTCCCATATTAAAAGTGACTTCTTGCCAATTTCTTATGGTCACTTATGATTTATAGCTTCTTTTATAATTTCAAAATGTAAGTACACTGTAAATACAAGTAAGTGTTATTTTAACTGACCTCTCTTTATAGTGGATCATTTCTCATAAAAACCTCACACCAGTGTAAATTAACTTTTATTTACCCTTAATTAGTAACTTACTAATTCTTTCCTCTTTTGTGGTAAGGTAATAATGCATCCATGTGTAAAGATGCCAGTCAAGGAATTCTGATATGCTTCACTATGGCTGCCGTTGATGTACCAACTGGAGATCAGTCATCTCTTTTCTGTTTCCTTTCAGGCCAACTAACTACTTACTGGTTTCTAGCTGGTTTCATTATAGTAAAACATGTCGACAAGTTAAAACAAAAACATATTGAAAAGTAGTGTCAGAGGAATGGAACATTCTGTATGTGAGGTTGGCTCCATTAGAATTTGGAGTAGAGAGAAAGACTCATTCACCTCCTCAAATATGATATCATACATTTCTGATATCAGACTCCTGGATTAGACAATATACGTGTGTATACCCAGATGAATATATTAGTCATTTCCTCAAACCTTCTAACTCACTGATGATATATAGTGAATGAAAAGTCCCTATCAAAATCTTTGACATAGGGATGCCTGGCTGCCTCAGAGGAGCATGCTACTCTTCAGTCTCGGGGTTATGAATTCGAACCCCACACTGGATGTCAAAATTACTTAAATAATAAAACTTAAAAAAAACCAAAATCTTTTAAAAAATCTTTGACATAAATCCTAGAATGGTAAGAGACTGTTAACTTACTTAATCCAGCTCCCTGCCTTCAGTTAGGATATTAAAATCCTTAATTTACAGATGGAAACAGCTGAGGTCAGAGACACTTACTGACATACCCAGTGTTATTTGGCTACTTAATATCAAAGCAAGCACTGAAATTGTTTCCTAACATCTCTACCATGTAACAGTATCTTCATTAATATTGTAGTAACTATTAGATAAAAACAACTGGTCATGGCGTTACTTATGTGAAATCTAAGGAAACCAGGAAGAAATTTAAATATATGAACAATTGTATTCTCAGAGACTTTAGCTCTCTATCTTCCCTCTTCCCAAGCTTTATAGTCTCATAACTGAATTAAAACATTTTTAAGTTTATTTATTTTGAGAGAGAGAGCTTAAGCAGGGGAGGGACAGAGAGAGAGGAAGAGAGAGAATCCCAAGCAGGCTCTACACTGTCAGCACATGCCCCAGTGTGGGTCTTTAACTCACGAACCCATGAGATCACGACCTGAGCCGAAACCAATAGTCGGACATTTAACTGACTGAGCCACTCAGGCACCCCTTTTAAGTGAAGTAAAAGCCTCAGGACAATGAAGAGATGAATAAGCAGAAATGCAAGAGATTTCAGGGCTCTTGGGTGGCTCAGTTGGTTGAGCATTAGACTTTTCTATGTATCTTCCTAGTTCATGTGATTATCTTTTTATAGCAATATAGTATTTCATTATGGTTAGATATTTTTCTAGCCTAATAAACTCTAAGCATTGTGGCAGAAATATTTTGTTTTTAGTTATTTTGGGGGGGACTATATTACTAAAGTCATATTCTCATGACCAAAAGTATATAATTCATTAAACATTCTTTGTACATATTCTTAGCTGTTCTCAAAGATTATACTACTTTTTAATACTATTAGCACAGACTGAGGACATATTTAAATCTCTAGCACCTTGTCATCATTAGATTTTATCATTTTTATCTATTTCTATTAATAAATATGAAGTATTACCTCTCCTTCCTTTTTTTCTCCCCCTAATTGTAAAAATATACACATAGTTGGGGTGCCTGGGTGGCTCATTTGGTTAAGCATCTAACTTCGGCTTAGGTCATGATCTCATGGTTCATGAGTTCAAGCTCCACATCAGGCTCTGTGCTGACAGTTCAGAGCCTTGAGCCTGCTTTGGATTCTGTGTCTCCCTCTCTCTCTGATCCTCCCCCACTCATGCTCTCTCACTCTCACCTCAAAAATAAAAATAAACATAAAAAATTTTTTAAAAATATGAAGAATATACAAAAAGATTTTGTAGAACGCTTAGAAATACATAAAATATAGAGAAATCCCACAACCTGGATGTAATTGCTCCTTTTATATATAATGTTTTGTTCAAAGATCATTATTTTTTTCTGTTTTATTCTACCTGAAGAAAGGGATGTTTGTCTCTCAGTACTTTGAGAAATTAAGGCTAGGTTTTATCTATATCCTATGCATAGTTCAGCGAAGTCCCATTTTCCCTAAAGGCCATCCTTCCTCTACCCTTGACTTTCAGGGATGAGAGCCTGAAGGAAGGTCAAAGTTGAAAGGTGGAAGGTAGTGGTTGAGAGAGGTAGAAGGTAAATTATAAAGTGTTGAGAATCAACTTTTTTTTTATATATATATTTTATTTATTTCTAGGAGAGAGAGAGACAGTGTGAGCAGGGGAGGGTCAGAGAGAGAAGGAGTCACAGACTGAAACAGGCTCTAGACTCTGAGCTGGCAGTCAGCACAGAGCCCGATGCGGGGCTCGAACCCACAAACCGCGAGATCATGACCTAAGCGAAAGTCGGACGCTTAACCGACCAAGCCACCCAGGCGCCCCGAGAATCAACTTTTAAACAGAATTTTTCCTAAAAATTATGGCGATAGGAAATCCTGCATTTTATTTGATATTTGGGACCTGACTTACTATATTTCTTTAAGAAAAATTTCCAGAGAAATTCTGCAGACTTCTAGCTAAAAGCCCTCAGCTCTTGTTCTCCTATGGGTAAGGGTTGATGCATTTGGTTTATGGATTCTCAGAGACTATTTAAAGGGGCGTTCCCACTACTGAGAGTTACTGTAGTCAGCTGACAGGAAGGAGGACTTGGGAGGTGGGGGGGGAGGCCAAGCCTTAGGAAATTCCAGAAAGTCTTAAACTGTCTTGTCTTTTCTCTCTTCTCTTAAAAGGCTCCCTCAGGCATCTAAGTAAACAGAGCTGAAATGTGATAAAAATGTGTTACAGAAGAGTATTTCAGTATCAGAATTCCTAGGGTTTTTTTTTCTTTTTGTGTTCTTCTACTTCCTTGAGAAATATTAGAGGAAACTCCTCCTTCTTCCTGTACCTCAGATTACCACTTGTAAAATGAGGATCATAAAATTCATCGTAAATGCTTTTGAGTTTTTGTTATTCTTAATATTTGAAGGATTTGGAGGTGAAATGGCATCAAAAGAAATGCTCAGTGCTGTGCCTGGGATCTCGTTAAAAGCCTTCCCATCTCAGAGCTGTGGTTCCTCCTCAGAACCAGTATAACTTTGATTTCCAGAGACATTTCTCTTGATTTTTCTTTAAGACCAAATGGCTTTGCACATTCACTTTTTTAGTACTTGGAAGAAAAAATTCAGAGTACTGATACCCTCATGAACCTGCAGGCTTTAAGAAAGAAAAAGGCTCTTAACTTCATTTAACATGAAGTTTTAAATTAAAAGCTAGCAAAGATGGAAATTTTTATGCACCAAAGTAAGCCTCTGCCCTGGCAAGGCATTGTCCAGATTCTAAATGGGCTTGTTCCCAATAACGCCAGTGCAGGGACTCTGCAGGAGACAGAGGGGGATTTGGCCATGAGTAGAGACAGAAAACAGCCCTCTGCAGGTTACAGCACATGACACATACTCTTAGAATTGTACTTGAACTTTACCTTTTACAGAATGTAAATATTTGAAATACTGCTTCAGTATTAAAGATTCAGAACCCATTCCCTTTTGTTTAAAAAAAAATGTATTTGCAGGCTCTCTCCCTTTTTTTGAGCCCAGAAAATTCTAACTTTTATAGTATTCATCTCACAGTGAAACAGCATTTGGAATAAGTCTTTGGAATTTCCTTTGCTTTGATTGTCTGCAAATGAAAAATGTTTGGAAAATTTTAAAATGTGGAGGGGAACGGTGTCCTGCCAGACTTATCTTCTTGTTTGGCTGATGATGTTCCTTATCTGTTGTATTATATAAGTCACGTGCATGTGGTTGATGTTGGTGCAGCTGACCTGAGTATGATTTGGCAAGGTTAGAGTTGCTATATATTATTTTATTTCTTATCAGTTAATAATGTTAATAGCAAAGCTGACTGAAGATAAATGATATTAAGTGTATATTGAATTTACCAGAAAGTATTGTCATTGGTGTGGTTCAAACAAACTGGCCCGTGACTCTTATTTCTGAAGTGGCATGTTTTCTCTCTCAGTGGGGGTGCGGGAGGATTGAAAAAGTAATAGTTTGCCATCTCAACCTTTACTGTTGACTTGATTAGCCCATTGGATGTAAAGGTTTAATAGCTACTTACTAATGTTGAATTCAGAAGAGTTCTAAGTGTTTTACTCCTAACTCCTGTCATACCTGATTTCAGATATCTTTCCTACTTCTCGTTTTTTTTTTTTTTTAATGTTTTATTTATTTCTGAGAGAGAGAGACAGTGTGAGCAGGAGAGGGTCAGAGAAAAGGAGATACAGAATCGGAAGCAGGCTCCAGGCTCTGAGCTAGCCGTCAGCACAGAGCCCCACACAGGGTCCTACCCATGAACCCTGTGATCATGACCTGAGACGAAGTCGGAGCCACCCAGGTGCCCCACCTACTTCAAGTTATCTGGAAATAAATTGAGAATTGAATGACTGGATCTGGCTGAAGGTTCTCATTACAAGCTGAATAAACACAACATACTCTCTGTGTACTATGTCTGGGATCATTCTGTGTGACACTAAATGGCCTGCCTCTCTCTCTCTCTCTCTCTCTCTCTCCATGTTTTATTTATTTCTTGGAGAAAGAGAGACAGCGTGAGCAGGGGAGAGTCAGAGCAAGAGGAGATACAGAATCTGAAACAGGCTCCAGGCTCTGAGCTGTCAGCACAGAGCCCGATGCAGGTCTGGAACCCACGAACGTGAGATCGTGACCTGAGCTGAAGTCTGACGCTTAACCGACTGAGCCACCCAGGCGCCCCTAAATGGCATTCTCTTGAGTTACTTTTCCAGGCTTAAAAATTTTAATTTGTAACTTTAATTAGAGATCTACCCTAGATAAGAGAGATATAAATGTAGTAATTTACAGGAATCACAAAATAATGTATTTAAAAATCTATACCATCCACTTTTCCATTTGAAAAACAAAAAACAGGCGCCCGGGTGGGTCAGTCGGTTAAGCATCTGACTTTCGCTCAGGTCATGATCTCACGGTTTGTGGGTTCGAGCCCCGCGTCGGGCTCTGTGCTGACTGCCAGCTCAGAGCCTGGAGCCTGTTTCAGTCTGTGACTCCCTCTCTCTCTGACTCTCCCCTGCTCACGCTGTCTCTCTCTCCTAGAAATAAATAAAACATTTTAAATAAATATATAAATAAATAAAAATAAAAAACAAAAACATCATCTCTGCCAGGGATACTCAATAAGCATTGTAATGGAAGTGTGGCCAGGGACATTAGAAACAGAGGAAAGGCAACTTAGATTTAGGCAACAGAGAGAATGTTGCTCAGCCTCTGCTGAATCTTTTTTTTTTTTTTTTTAACATTTATTTATTTTTGAAACAGAGAGAGACAGAGCATGAGCTGGGGAGGGACAGAGAGAAAGGGAGACACAGAATCTGAAACAGGCTCCAGGCTCTGAGCTGTCAGCACAGAGCCCGATGTGGGGCTCGAACCCTCTGACCGTGACATCATGACCTGAACCAAAGTCGGATGCTCAACCAACTGAGCCACTCAGGCGCCCTGCCTCTACTGAATCTTGAAGAAACAGACAACCAGAGGGATGCAAGGGTATTGGGATGTATAATATGGACCTCACAACAGTTTGCTTTTCCTGGAGGTAAAGGGTGAGGCAGGGAATTCTCAGAGAAGGTAGGTAGGGACCAGATGTAGAACTGGTCTTCTGTGACATACTAAGCACTTTAGATTCAATTTAAGGAATGATTAGGAATTTTTAAAGAATTTTGAACAAGGGAGTAATAGAGATTTGTATTGGGGGATAATTATTTTCTATGACTTGGGATAATGGCAACATCATACAGACTATATATTGGAAGGTATAGAAGAACCGATTAGAAATGTAATGCAGTAGTCCAGGGAAAAGATGATGATGTGAACCAAGGCAGCAATGGCAAGGATAAAGTGGGAGGGAGAGGGGGAAACAAACAGCAGATACAGCCATTGATTGGGACCTGGCAGTTTGGGAGACAGGTCAGCCTCATCTGGGACATGAGGATTCACCTCCATGACTGTTTAAATTACTGTTTTCTGGTTAAGCTGGCTGGGCAGTGATGATTACCAGAGAGAACTACGTATATATAGTTACTTATTTTTCCCTGGGCACCTGTGAATATGTACTGCTTCATATTTATAATGCTAAAAACACATTCTGTGGAATATAAAAATGAATATAAAATCTAATCTCTTGTGGATTTTATTAAGAAAGAAGATTTGCAGGCCTCTTTTTGGAACATTCATCAATATTTCCCATCTCCTATGTAAAGCTTATTGCTGGGTTTCGTTTTCCAAGCAGATTCTTCGGACCCAGAGCCGTAGTGCAGGTGGAAGGCGGATCTCTGAAAACAGCTATTCTTTGGATGATTTGGAAATAGGCCCAGGTAAGCAGAGTTCCATGTATGCAGGTTGCCTGGGAAATACTCAATAGTATCCCTTTTGGTCTCCTGCTCAAAACTTTTAGAGGAAGAATGGCACAAATTAAAAGGAAGTCTATTGGGGCACCTGAGTGGCTCAGTTGGTTGAGTGTCTGACTTCAGCTCAGGTCATGATCTCATGTTCCGTGACTTCGAGCCCCACAGGGCCCTGTGCTGACAGCTAAGAGCGAGGATCCTGCTTCAGATCCTGTGTCTCCCTCTCCCTGTGTTCCTGCCCCACTCATGTTCTCTCTCTCTCAAAATTAAAGACATTTTTAAAAAATCATTTTTTTTAAAGGAAGTCTATTTGTGAAAGCCAAAGGGTACCCTTGTGGGATTACAAGGCAAATACTGCCAACAGTTTTGGCTTCATGGTCATCTGGAGCTTGAAGGCTGCTATGGATGGGTAGTATGTTCTGTCAAGATTGGTTATCCCGAGGCACCTGGGTGACTCAGTCAGTTGAGCATCTGACTCTTGATTTTGGCTTAAGTCATGCTCCCAGGGTTGTGGGATCGGCCCGTGTCCAGCTCTATGCTGTGTGTGGAGCCTGCATAAGATTCATTTTCTCTCTCCCTTTGCTCTTCTCTCCCAATTTCAGGCCCTGTCTCTAAAATAAAAAAATGAGAAAGGTTGGTTATCTTATATTGCCCATGGTAACAGAACACCTTGAGAGCATAATTACTATGTTTTGAAGGGGGCATTTACAGGCACTTCACAAAAGAGAAAATTAACAGGCAGATCATCAACCTCCTGATAAAGAAATGCAAATTAAAATGGCATTGAGATCTAACTTTTCCCAATGTTAAATAAGCCAAAATGTTTAAATATATGATACTCAATTATGGTAAGGGTTCTGCTCTTAATGTTGGGAAAGTAAGTAAATATTACCTGGTAAGTGACAGTTTTATTCCTGATTTCCTTTGTATCTATTTTTTTTTTTTTAAGTAGGTTCCATGCCCAGTTTGAGGCTTGAACTCATGACCCTGAGATCAAGAATCACATGGTTTACCTGTTAAGCCAGCCAGGTGGTCCCCTTTTCTTTCTCTCTCTCTCTCTCTCTCTTTTTTTTTTTTTTAGAGGGAGAGCACAAGCAGGGGAGAGGGGCAGAGGAGGAGAAAGAGAGAATCTTAAGCAGACTCCATGCTCAGCACAGAGCCCATTGTGGACCTATCCCACAGTCCTGGGATCATGACTGAGCCAAAACCAAGAGTCATATGCTTAACCAACTGAGCCACTCAGGTGCCCTTCTTTGTATTTTTAATACAAAGATAATACAAATAATTATAGTATCCCAAAATTTAGAATCTTGAAATCATTCAAAGCACATTTTATCTTCTTGTAAAGCACATTATTTGTATGCTTCCAGGTCAGCTGTCATCTTCCACATTCAACTCTGAGAAAAGCGAGAGTAGGCGAAATCTGGACTTACCGCGCCTGTCAGAAACCTCCATAAAGGATCGAATGGCCAAGTACCAGGCAGCTGTGTCCAAACAGAGTAGTTCCAGCAACTACACAGTATGTGTTCTGTACCGTTCATTCATTCCCTCATCCAGCAAATGGTCACTGAGTACAGAAACCAGAAATGTCTCCCACACCCTGACTTGTAAGCCCTGGCTCCCTCCCTGGGCCCTAGCCATTCTCTTTTCATGTAAATCCTACCCTAGCTTCATTCATAATCCTTACCATATTCTAATCCTGACTTAGCTTTCATTCCCACACTCATTTGTGTGTGTGTGTGTGTGTGTGTGTGATGTTATCATCCAGTAATATGGAGAGTTCTCCTGTCTATTCTACTTAATCTTATTGTTGTTGCTAAAAAAGTATTGTCTGTTAGTTTTAACAGAAACACTTATTTTTGTTTTTGAGGAAAGAAAGAGTACTGGAGAGAAATATAGGATATATTCAACACTAATGTGGGATAGGGAAGCTTTTTGTAATTTTTTATTGATATGTAATTCACGTGATGTAAAATTACCACTTTAACATATCATTCAGTGATTTTTAGTACATTGACAAGGTTGTGCACTCATCATCACTGTCTAATTCCAGAATATTTCCATCACCCCAAAAAGGAACCCCATGCCTGTGTAGTCACTCCCAGTTCCCCCTGCTTTCTGTCTTTATGGATTTGCCTATTCTGGACATTTTATAAAAATGAATCATATAATATGTGGTGCACTTAGACTTTACCTCTTACGATGTAATGATTTGCTAAAGAAATAGAATAGTAGATAAGTAAAGGGGTGGGAGAAATAACAAGAAGATGAGTTGCTCAGTGATCACAAAATTTGTTATTCTAAATAGAATGGAGGGTCTTTCCATTTTAAACTTTCCTAGGCTTACCTGGCAAGCTGATACTACAGAACTACTTACCTGAAGTTACCTTTTAAATGCCATTTATTCATATATACACATGCATGTAGACACTGTACATATGCCTATTATATATGTATCTTTCAAACATTTGATCCTCCTAAGATTTAAACTTTCCTAGGCTTACCTGGCAAGCTGATACTACAGAACTACTTACCTGAAGTTACCTTTTAAATGCCATTTATTCATATATACACATGCATGTAGACACTGTACATATGCCTATTATATATGTATCTTTCAAACATTTGATCCTCCTAAGATTTAAAAATACAAGCTATGAACCTCTTGATATCCTTTTTTTTTTTCAACAAAGTTGGAAGAACAGTATTGAATTTTATTTGTTCCTAGGCAGACTGACACTAATACCTATTAGAAATCATCACATTTGTTCCAGGAGTTGAGCCTTCTTTCCCTCACATTATTAAGTATGTATTCTCTAGGAGTAGTTACCTGTGGACTCAGTCTCTGGTCAATGAAGAATTTCATCGTGATTCTTCACTGTGGTTTTTAGAAGAGATGATGTGTATAGCTCAATAACAAAGAGGAACACCACAGACTCATTCACTGAGCGTGAAAAGGAACAAAAATTAGACTTAGATGGCAGGTCAGGAGATAGGGCAAATGGGTGATCTTTGGAGCTTAAGTCCTTCCTTTTAAGATTGTGCTGCTTCTAGGAGTCTTCCTGCTATAAACATTCTGACCAGGTGACTCCCTAAGTGGAAAAACCTGTTCCATGACTTTTTTTTAAACTCCTAATAGAGTTTATGCATTGCTGTTCTCCTGCTCCGTAAATTTTAAGAGTTGAAAAGTCTTTAGAAATTCTTGTAAAAAGTACATTTTATCTCATCCCAGAAGAATTTCTCAGGCTCCTTACAGAGGATGGGCTACAACTAGGCACTCGGTCTCTGATTCTGGGGGCGGGGCGGGGGGTCCAAAATGAGTCCCTGGGCTGGCCTGTTGCGTTCTGCAGATGTTCCTCCAGAGCCACGGAGATCCCACACCTCACGCAGCACACCCACAGCCTCTTCACTGGCCCTGAGGCCACAAATTGCTTATCTTCTTGCCCTGCCTAAAGAATCACGAACAGAAAGGTACCAGCCTTTCAGAAAGGTGGCAAAGTAAAGGTTAGGAACTGTCCATATTCATCTACCACTCTATTGATTTTGGCTCTAGTAGATAAAGTTAATTGTAATATTTTGCCCCAAGTGTTCTTTGCAAGGAAAAACATGTGATTATGCTTACTCCATATGACAGTATTAATGCCTACTTTTTAATGTCAAGGCTCTGTTCTGAGAAGTAGAATAAGGTATGTCTCTAGTAGAATGTGTGAATTTTATGCAAAAAGCATGTTTTTGAAAGTCTCACCAAAAAGGTTGTCTTATGGTATCATTAAATATAATTTCAGTTTTGATATGTATGCATCATCCCTGTCTCTCTTTCCAGGCCGAGCGTTTATATATATGGTCAGTATATTTTCTTAATTATTGGCACTTTGGCATTTCCTTTCCCCTGCTCCAGAATGGTCTTTTCTGATAAAACTCACAAGCTTTGCATTCCCACGAGCTCTGCTGCTAGAGGAGTGAATCACAAGAACATTGTATGCTGGGGGTGGTTTCTGCGTGTGTCTGTGTTGATATGTCTGTATTCTAATGAGCATCCAGTTTTAGATTAGCGTACAAATATTTAACTCCAAGGTATGTGTCCACAAAGCTGCTTTTGTCATTTCACTAGTCAATGGGTTTCGCTTGTGAGAATTAGGGGGTTGTTTTGACCCTAGGCCTCTTAAAAGAACTTTTCTTTTTCCATTCCAAATTTATTTAATAGATGTGCTATGAAGAGTGTAGAACAATGGGATTTTTAATTTTAGTTCACATATTATTTTTATTTTCTAGAATGACTCCAGAGCCAATGGTGGCGAAATAAAAGCTCATAAATTGGAGCAAAAGGAGAATGTGCCCCCGGATCCTGAAGTCTGCATCTCCCATCAGGTTGGAGAAAAGGTGGGTTGAAAAGTCTGATGTCCAGTTGCCAAGGAAGTATGTGTTCTAAATTAGATGCTTAAAATTAGAAACAACTCTTAACTCTAGACTGCAGAGTGTCTGGGAATTTGGTTACAGCTGCCAGGACAGATTGTCATTTTTGCAGGTCACATAATTTTAGTTGGGAAACTCTGCAACTCATAGCTGACCAAATAATGAACCTTCACTGGAAAATTCTTTAGCTCAGCAAATGTTCAGATGGCATAAAGCTAAACTGATTTTTAAAAATCTGTTTTGATTAGTGATCCTATCTTCAGAGTATTTGTGTGTTCTTAATTTAACACATTTTATGCAAGACCATTTCAACGATTTTGAAAGCAAGGCACCATGCTAAGCACAGGAAATGCTAAGCTTAACTCAATATGAGCAGACCATTCCATGTGGTCTTTATCTGCAAGAAAGCCAGCAGAGTGGGAGATGAGTAACAGGTTGGCTGTCATAAAGCAATATGGTAAGTGCTGTGAGAGGGCTCAGTGGGGCCACAGAAGGACGTTTAACTCGACTTCCTCAACAAGGTGATGTCTGTGCCAAGTCCTGAAGAATATGTGGAAGGCAACCAAGTGAGCAAGGGAAAGGTTGAGTAGGGGCGCTTGGGTGGCTTAGTCGGTTAAGCGTCCGACTTTCACTTAGGTCACGATCTCGCGGTTCGTGGGTTCGAGCCCTGCGTCGGGCTCTGTGCTGACTGCCAGCTCAGAGCCTGGAGCCTGTTTCAGTCTGTGACTCCCTCTCTCTCTGACCCTCCCCTGCTCACGCTGTCTCTCTCTCCTAGAAATAAATAAAACATTTAAAAAAAAAAAAAAAGGGAAAGGTTGAGTAAAGAAAAAGAAGGGCATTCCAGGCAGACACAAACAGAGATTTGGAAACCACAGCTTCAAACCAAGATGGCTTGGCTGGAACATAGGACACATAGAGGTAAAGGAGAGAGGCGAGTGGAAGGAGAGCCAGGGTGGGTCTTGAAAAGCTCTACATGCGAGGCTTAAGACTTTGGAAAGAGTCCTGCAGAGGTCAAAGACCATGGAAAGATTTTAAGCAAATCATATTTGTGTTTTATGCACCTATCATTAGATGAATGGCTTGGTTGGAGTAAGTCACAACCTTTATATCAAGTGAATTTCTCATTTTCTCTGCCAATCCATTACCCATTTTCTTTTGGCTTTTGGCCAATATGATACTCAAATGTTAAGTTAGATGAGGAGAAAGAGCTTTCAGATATATTACAGTGATTAATCTTAGGAGAAAAATCATTGCTTCTGTTACACATATTGATAACCTTGAGGCCATTCTTCCAACAGGTAAGGAGGTCATTAAAATGGATTAAGAGCAATAGTCCTCAAATTTATTTGACTATAAGAGACTTTAAAAAGTTTGATGTATTGGGGCCCCTGGGTGGCTTAGTCGGTTAAGCGTCGGACTTTGGCCCAGGTCATGATCTCACGGCTCATGAGCCCCCACGTTGGGTTCTGTGCTGACAGCTCAGAACCAGGAGTCTGGTTCAGATTCCCTCTCTCTCTGTCCCTCCCCACTTGCACTCTGCCCCTGTCTCTCTTTCTCTCTCAAAAATGAATAAACATTAAAAATAAAGTTTCACGTATTGACAGAACACCACCAGAAACTTATGAAATACACTACACACTTGGACCAAAGTAGGTGCACAGGAAAATGGTCTTAGGTTAATGGCTACAAAATTTGAATCATATGATAAAACAAGAAAAAAATTAGAAAAATTAAATAATTTTATTTTACTAAAACATATTGCAAATGTATGTTGAAATAATAAGGCAAAATGCTTTGCAGTAGTGTGTTTAATAAATAGTCATAAAATCATTCAATAAATTATGCATGTCCTTGCACTGGTGGGCTCATGCATTAATCCCATGTGTCACATGCCATGTATCAAGTGAGTTCTTTTATTAGACTACCTGGTTTTCCCATTTTTAAGTGGGAGATTATGTCTTTTGTTGTTGTAGTTGTTAAAAATTTTTTTAATGCTTTTTATTTATTTTTGAGAGTCAGAGAGAGACAGTGTGAGCAGGGGAGGGTCAGAGAGAGAGGGAGACACAGAATCCGAAGACAGGCTCCAGGCTCTGAGCTGTCAGCACAGAGCTGGATGCGGGGCTTGAACCCATGAACTGCGAGATCATGACTTGAGCCGAAGTCGGACACTTAACCAACTGAGCCACTCAGGCACCCCTGGGAGATTATGTCTTAAGAATAACTGAGTTGTGACGCCTGGGTGGCTCAGTTGTTTAAGCGTCTGATTCTTGATCTCAAGTCTTTTTTTTTTAAGTTTGTTTATTTTGAGAGAGAGAGAGAGCAAGAATGAGCATGAGCAGAGGAGGGGCAGAAAGAGAGGGAGAAAGAGGATCCCAAACAGGCTCCACACTGTCAGTGCAGAGTGCAATACGGGACTCAAACTCACAAACTATGAGATCATGGCCTAAGCTGAAGTCAGATGCCTAACTGACTGAGCTACCCAAGTGCCCCTAGATCTTTTATCTCAGGGTCCTGAGTTCAAGCCCCATGTTGGGTGTACAGATTACTTAAAAATAGAGTCTTAAAAAAAATAATAACCGAGTTAAAATGTTACATACTATAAAAAAGAAATTTAAGGGATGCCTGGGTGGTTCAGTTGGTTAAGCGGCATACTCTTGTTTTCAGCTCGGGTCATGATCTCACACTCGTGGGATCAATTCCCAAGTTGGGCTCCATGCTAGGCATGAAGCCTGCTTCGGATTCTCTTTCTCTGCCTCTCTCCCACTTGTTCTTTCTCTCTCTCTCTCAAAATAAATAAATAAACTTAAAAAAAAAAAAAGAAATTTAAGAGAAAACTATTCCCGGCATTGAAATCCCCATCTACCCTAGGTGCATACAGTTTGAGAAATGGTCATTTAGAAAATGTTTGGATTGTCCCTAATCTTATTTTGTGTTTCCTTCTTGATTGTCTTCACACTGATTTGAAACTGGAACTCTGAGTTGAACTGGAGGATCAAAACCTTTTAATTATAGCCTAAAAGGCATCAGTGCAACTAAACCATGAATTGAGGAGTGGGTGGGAAGGAGAGGCGATAACAATAGTACATGGTCTTCAAGTACATACTGCAGGTTCATAAACCCATGGCTGCCTTCAAATTCATAAAATTTTTCAGAGCCTTGCTTACCTTTCAGCTATTTGCCCAGCTTTTGTTAACCAGTACCTAAGAACTATTTGAACTTCAGCTTGTTAAAAAAGGACACTAGGTGCGCTTGTCTGAAATAGAATATTTTGTCCAAGTATTGTTCTTCCCTTTCTCCTCTCGTGATGGAGTCTGTGCTTCCCTTTAATGAGATGTTTGAACAGAAATCTGTCCTGGCTGTTTCTGTAGTGAAGTCAGCTGCTTGGGCATGTGCAATGATGTCATGATTGGCATTAAGTTCACTCTGCACGTTCAAGGTGACCAAAATTAGAGGTGAGAGAAGAATATCTTGGGACGGATGCACCTACTAATCAACAGGAATTGAAGAGCTTTTAGTTTCTTTCATTATCATTAAATGAAATAATGCATACACGGTGATTATTCCGATACCTGGCACATACTAAACACTCAGTAAATGTTGGCTCTTATGCTGGTTTGTTCTGTGCCATGTCAGAATTCCTGTAATGAAAAGAGAGTAATGAGAAAAAACAACCACGCTATAAATTTAGGTGGTCAGCTAATGACTTAATCTGCATTGTGAATTTATTCAATAGAAACACTCAGCATTGCCTATACATCCCCTGATATCTGAATGAAAGACTATTACATGCAGACTACACATTGCTTACCTATTGACCCTTCATGATTTTGAGTGTGAAGAAGGATACCCAGAAGGCCTGGAACCACCAGAAAGGAGAGCAAGAGCTCCTAGAAAATTTTTACTTAAATTTAATGGCTTCCTGGAAAGAGATCTGCACCTACACACAAGATCTGCCATTTTGTGAAACACTGCAGTTTTGAGACTGGGACTAAAAAGGAAAGGGCGCCTGAGTGGCTCAGTCGGTTAGGCATCCAACTTCAGCTCAGTGATGATCTCTCAGGGTTTGTGCTGACAGCTCAGAGACTGGAGCCTGCTTCGGATTCTGTCTCCCTCTCTCTCTGCCCCTCCCGCCTTTCAAATAAACAGAAAAGAAAAGAAAAGAAAACTAACCTTGAAGAGAACACCGGAGGTCGGTTTTAGGCAAATTCGTTGTTTAGCTATCGAAATGTCTTCTGTACTGGCAAGCTTATTTCAGCAGAATGTATCTGGTTGGGAAATTAGCAATTAGGAAAATAAAAGAATAAGAATAGTTCCTAATATAAAGACTCCATCTTGACTTGGAGTGAGTTATAGTTATATGGTCAGGAGCTTTGTTCTCTCTGATAGAGGGTTTTGTTTTGCCATTTTCTTTTTTTGACAGAAAGATGTGGTTTAGAAGTTCTTTTATAAAGGGAGATGATGCACACTTGGCAGTTGAGTGCAGTCTGTTTCTCCCGTTACTCTGTAATTGAGAGGCATGTTAATATCCTCATAAAAGGCATTTTGCTGCCTCTTGTTTAAATGCTCAGCTGTTCTGGGGCCTATTATTTCCCCTAGGCAGCTAGTGACTGACTAGAGTCAGCAGGTTTTTATGGCATTAACAGCAGTTTGCTCTTTTATTTTTAATGTGATTCTTAATCCCCCCACCCTTTTCGTAGGTTTCTGCAACTGAGAATAGCCTGGCGGTCCGTCCCACCCCTGCTGAAGATGACTCCCGTAAGCATTTGTTCTGAGATCTGGAAGATGAGGTTCTTGTTCTGTGGTCTGTATTTGGTCCAGGGATGTCTCCATTGCTGTCAGTGCTAAGAACATAACATATTAAATCCAGTAATTTAGGTGATCAGATCTTTCACTTGGTTTCAAGGACTGGTGCTTGCCTACCCTTGATACATTCCATGGCTTAGGGAGAAGTTAAATTCAATATGATTAACTTGAGGCAAATTGAATACTTTCAGTGCTTCTCTCATTGAACTTATTGTACCTTTTGTATCAAATCTTTTCAGGGTTAAAGCTGTGAAAACTAATTTTGAAGTTTCATTTTAATATGAGTTTGGCCAAGAAGGATTTTATTCATTTACAAGGATAAAGAATTGATATTTGAATAACTTTTAAACTTATCTTTCTCTGCTTATCTAAATGTGTGCCATAGTCTACCTTCTAGCCATATTCTAGAGATTTTCCTATTGGTGCTGAATTTTTATCACCTTTTCATCCTATTTTGGAGTCATTTTGAGCCTCACATCTCCCAAAGACAAAAACATTTGTTGTTTTTTTGTCCTTACTCTATCCACAGTTGATTCTGATTTACAGTGTATTTTTTAAAATACTTATGGATTTCTAGCTTCCCCCAGGATAGTTACTTTACTAGACATTGAAAAGTCAGCAACTGAAGTAGAAATATGAGCTAAACAAATCTCTAGTAAATCCTACCTCCAAAATTTCAGAGAGAAATTTGCTGCTTGAATCCAGGAACATTCCTTTGCAGGCATTTTGCTTGGACTAGAAATTTTTCTGAGTTTTGACTAGGTTTGCAAAACAATTTGAAAAATAAGCCTAAATCTTTTAGTACTTTGCTGACCTAACTCTAGATTTTAAGGAATTCTTTTACGATTCCTTAGTAACATTTTTCTGTGCCTGTTCAGAGTTTTCACAGTTAACCTGTTGGCAGGAAATTAACTTATGCAGATAACACATCAATGATTATGGGGAAAAACCTCATAGACCCTTTTTCCATGAGCTTCATCCATGGATATCTGCTATATAGGACCGACTAAAAAGATTGTGTCAAATTACACACACACACACACACACACACACACACACGGTATGAAAATTCTACCTCACATTCCCTCTTTTTCCCAACTTCAGTTGATGCGTTCCAGGAGTTACTGGGGATGTTGACTACCAGAAAAGTCATCAGTGCCTATAAATGGGTTAAAAATGACATCACCCGGGGGGCAGAAAGTTCTTCAGATCTGGTGATTTGTATTTCTGCAGTATGTGGCTAAGGGCAAGAAAGCCTCTCAGCTCAGAATCTAAGAGCAAAGCTTTTAGCATTAGAAAAACTGTTTCTCCTGGTGTTGAAAGGAACGTGCCAAAACTTTGCTTTGGAGAAGAACCATTTCTGAGACTTGCCAATAAAATTGCTATAAAATTTCTTGCTTTTGTAACTCAAGCAGGTAACTTCTTGGTTAAGAGTGAGATCCAGCAGCCTGTCCCTCCCAAGCCACTAAATCCAGATGCCAGAGCCTCCAGCCTCTCTGAAAGTTCTCCTCCCAAAGCAGTGAAGGTATGACAGCAATTTCCCTCTGAGCCTTTAGACATTGGTTTACTGGTAGAACTCATTGCACTTTATGACATTTATGTTCATTATAACCTGTTTTGCTTTCCTGGGGATGAACACCAAATAAGGGCTTACTTAGGCCAATCACTTTCCCTAGAAATCTTGTTTCTTCTGCTCAGATGGTTGAGCCCAGGAGGGGAGAGGTTCACTAATAGCTCTCAGTTTGAAATATGGAAAATTCATGAAAGTTTTAAGGAAACCCTAAGTTAAAGAAAATTATGTTTTTTGAGGGGGAAAATGCCCAAGCCCCTATATCTGTAAATGGGTAAAAGACCACAAAATGGGAAATTTAAGAACTCTGTTAAACTAAATCAGCTCATTGGGGGATGGGGGGATATGCATGTCAACTTATAGATAGTGGCTCCCTAAAAAAAAAAGAAAGAAAGAAAGATAGTGGCTCCTGATCTGAAGAACTTGACCATAACATGATTAGTGGTTAGCTTATTGAAAGACTGTGTACATCGCATTCGGGGTTGGCCAGCCCATTTGCTGTAAAAATGGGCATTCAAGTAACACTTATACGAGGATATATAATATTGGATGTTAAGGAATGTACAAATTTTTGTATCCTAACAAAACTTTACTAGGCTGCTCAGCCTATGGCTGCCTTTTATTCACCAGTTTTTAGAAACGGTCTTTCCCCTTTCTGTGAACAAATATATATACTCCCATAAAAATAAACAAAGATTAAGGAAAAAAAAAACCAACACCTATTTCAGGCTTTATTACCTGACTTGTTTTAATGGAATCGTTCACTAATGTGGTGCTAACATAGCGATTTGGATTAATAACCAAACATACCCACACTTCTTTAGTGTCTTTCTCCTCTGGTGCTCTCTTCAGTTGCCCGGTTTTGTTTAGAAAGTTTTACCATTTGAAAGAAAGTCAGTAGGTAGAATTGGTGTTAAGACAGTAGGTGTGTAACCGGTGTGTAGGCGTGTAACCGGCACCACCTGTGGGTATCTCTCAATTGTGGGTATGACTGGTGCCTTGATCAAAGTTCTAGAGCACCAACGAAGGACGCAAAGAGGACATAGGTGAAGGTTTGGAACAAAAAGAAGGAAGAAGAGAATCCAGGATTTAAAGGGTGACTTTAAAAAAGAGGAGTGGGAGGGGTGAAGAATGTAAATGAAAATTTTATGGGAAACTTGAGATTTATGAGGAGAGTAAAGTTGATTGCAAAGGAGCAAAAGGTGAAGAAAGTAGTAAGAGAACGCAAGTAAAAGGAGGAAGAACGGAGTTACAGGGATAGAGCTGCACCTGTATTCAACACGGCTCTCTCTTCCGGCCTTAGAACTAAAATCTGTTCTTGAGTGTGTGAATTCTCAACCCAGTCTTGTTTCCCTCCCTCAACTGCTAGGTTAGACCTCCTGGTACTGGGTCGGACTTTTGAGGCCCCTCCTTGACTGAGACTCAAGGATCTGAGCTGCTGAGTGATGAGTGACAGAGTGCACCTCACTCGGGTCCCTCCCAGCATGACCAGGGACAAGAGGAGTTGGAAATGAAGCCCCCTCTGCACCTGCCCCTGACCCGTGGCTGCTTCCTCTGGTCACTCAGCAGTAGATTGCAGACAGGCATGCTGTCACCAGACATATATCTCAGGTTTTGAATATTGTGTAGAATGGAGTAAATTGAACTGGCTCCCTGTGTTTGCCTATGATCCAAAGCTCAAAGGATTATGGTGTGCAGATACAGATGGGACTCAGTCACATCTCCACTTTTATTTAAGGATAATTTATTTTCTCCCCCTCAAATGTATCCATTACTTTCTGAAGGAGAACACTTCAGTGTTTGTAGGAAAGCCTGCTGGTGTAACTGGCGTTGTGGTAGTAGACTATGCAACAGAAGTTGTTTCTGCATTTGGGGAAATTGCATACAGCTAAGAATAAACTTGTTCACTCAGGATAGATTTTTAGATCCCACACATCCTGGAAAAACTGTTTCTAAATGCTTGTCTATCTATTATTGAAAATAGGGTATCTAAGGCAGAGATTCAATTCATTTCAAACTTTAGCTTGATAAAGTAAACAAAAAAAAAATGATACTAGTCTTTACTAGTATGAGTTTTATTTGTATATTTTGGACACTGGCCAGATAGCTCAGTTGGTGAGACGGTGCTAATGAAATTGAAGTTGCAGGTTCATTCTCAAAAGAGGTGTTCTGGGAAAGGAACTCGGTGGGGCCTGGGGGAAGGATCGGGACCTTTCTACTCAAGAGACCCAGAGGTCTCTTAGGGCTTATGTCCTTCCACTGAAAGAAGTTGTCCCTTAAGTGTTTCCAGAGAGGAGGATAGGAAAAGGCAAGGACATGTGACCAGCCCTGGGAACACCCACTTGCCCCCATTAGGACAGATAAGACTTCCTCACTGCTGGTGGATGTGGAGAGAAAACATGGCAGCCTGCATGAGAGACACACACTCTGGCACCCCCTCTGTGTCCTGCCAGCTGTCTTTTCCTCTCTGGAAAGGGTAGGAGGCTTTATGCTATTTTGCAAAGCTATCATAATTATTCTAGAAGGGCATCTAGAATCTTTTTTTTACTATCTACATAATTACTGCTTTATCAGAACACTAACCTTTCCTCTACATGTAGAGCAGTCTGTTTAAGAAGTGAGTGTCTCCAAAATGCTGTCAAAAAGAGCTTCACAGAAAGCCAGGGAAGGGTCTGAGGCTGCACAGAGCTGGCCCAATCATTTACCGTATGTGAAGAATTTCAGTGTAATTACCTAGATATTTTGCACAGATTGGAAAGAAGGGAATGAAAGGCATTTTGTGGTGTTCTGAGGAATGGAAGTCTGACATCAACACAGAATTTTCTTCTGATTTCACCATGTCCAAAGGTTAATTAGCTTTACTCCTTGATGCCAGCAACTGCCTCTCTCTATATATTATGTACATCACATATATAAAATCTCCCAACTAGAACTTTCATTAGACTGAAACATAGGCTAAGGCAAGAAGGTGAAAGAATGCAGATGTAGCAATTTACATTTATTGGAAAAATAGCTTTAAGTGGGTGCTGATCAACAGAGGACCTGTAAGACCCATCCTGTGGGAAAGACGTGGCAGTGTTTATGAAGATCAGTTATGTATGTATTACCTCATCCATTCCTGAATATCCCAAAGATATTATCTACATGTTTTAATTTGAAAAAAAGTGAGGAAGTAGTTTGAACAAAGTAGTTTGTTCAAAGTGCTCAAGTGAGATTATTTCCATTTGGGTTAGCATCTGCTCTCGTCCCCAGAGTTTCCTTTAGTTATGGAAAAGTAACATTCCAGGATAATTTAGAGAGTGCTCTATTGGGTGGTGTCAGGAGTTCCGAGTTTTTATTTTAATTTTAATTCCGTAACCGACCGTGTGAGCTTTGATAAGGCACCTGACATTCTGGTGCTGTACTTTCTACATGTGAAAAAGAGTGAGGGAGGAGAGATGAAAAATATCTTACTGACTGAAATATATATATTTTAAAGATAAAACTGTCCAACATTCTAATATTGGCAGCATTTTAAACGTGGCTGCACCGGGTCCAAGTGTGCCGTGGAGGCATGGGTGGGATATATGCCAGGCCTACCATAATGGTGGAGATTTTTGGGCACTGACTGTGCTTCCTGTTGTCTGAATAGACATGGGGGCAATTACAGAAAAGTGGCTGAGAGCCCAGGACAGAGGAAGTGAAGGGAAGGCACAGACGCAGCCACTCTGATTTGGCATATTACCAAGTTGGGATCCTCTTGACTTTCTGAAACTGTAAGGCCCTCAGGCAGCTGCCGCATAAACATTAAATACTATTGAAAAGGGTCTATGTAAAAGCTGGATGGGAATAATGGGACTCTGATAGGTCTGGCTAGTTAGAAGCTTGTGGTTAGTCAGAGGTTTGGCCTAGCAGCCTATTAATTTGATGTTGAGGAGGAGGAGGATGGCTTTTCGGTTGTGTGGGCGAAGGCCCCATTCAGGAGAGAGCCATTGTGGGTCAGGTGTGGGAGGTGGTAAGACACTAAAGAATTGTTAATGAGACGCTCCTTGTGTGGGTGAAGGCTCAGAGAAGCTCTTTCTCCTGAGCTGGGACATGTTCCAGCCTCAGGTAGATATGAGTGAGGCTGATTTTGCCACAATTAGCAGAATTACTTGAAAAAGAAAGAAAACTGTGGTCTTGTTCTTGGATGGGAGCCTGCACCTGAGTTTCAGCTCAGCTGCGGTAAAGCGCTCCAGGGCACACCAAATGCTGTGTATTCATTGAAGGTTCCTGTTTGTCTCTTCCAGCTTCTGCTTCCTGCTCCGGTACCTAATTTCTGCTCCTGCCTTCCACTTTCCTCCTAACGTGAGCTCAGCTTTCAGCTTTCTCTCAGGTTTTCCTTTCTGTTCACTGGGCCGCACCCTCCTACAGTGTTTGCTGTATGTTTGTAATACAGTTTGCTGTATGTTTGTAATGGAGGTGTGCCCTGTAGGTCTCCATTCCCTGTTAGCAGAATAATGCTCGTCTCCCCTTGTACCATGTGAAATTCCTGTCCTCTCCTCTGTCTCTACTGACCAGAATGAATACTATTCTAAGTGAAGTGTTAAAAATACAGAAGCCACCCTGCAGATGAAAAAGACTTTTAATCTGATAAATAAATACATTTGGCCTATTACTTTTACATTATGTGAATTGTGATTTGTACAGGATCTCTCCAATGCCATCAACTGTACTATTATACCCAAATTTTATTTTGCATTTTAATGTATTTCCTGCTTGCTAGACAAGGACCAAGTTCTTCTCAGAGAAAACCCAAGTAAAACTATGCAATGACATCTCCACTTAGTCCTCTCTTGTTAGAAGTGGCCGTATAAGAATTCTGAACTCCAGGACGCCTGGGTGGCTCAGTCAGTTAAGTGTCTGACTTTGGCTCAGGTCATGATCTTTGGTTCATGAGTTCAAGCCCCGCATCGGGCTCTGTGCTGAGCGTTCAGAGCCTGAGGCCTGCTTCAGGTTCTGTGTCTCCCTCTCTCTCTGCCCCTTCCCTGTGTGTCCTCTGTCTCCTTCTGTCTCTTTCAAAACATACATAAACATTAAAAAAAAAAAAAAAAGAATTCTGACCTCCAAACAATGCCCTAATTACTTCCATCAGCATTCAATTACAGTAACATTTGATCATATTTAAATACCTCTCCTAAGCTTGATAAACTAGGTTGAACCTGTCTTTAATTATTACTTTTTCTTTTAAGGACTCTAACCTTAGGAACGGAAGAGGGCTGTTGACAAGCCATTCTACTCAGTTCTCTTCCTTCATTCTTAAATCCCTTGGTGCTATTTGGGAGTTTACCACTAAACTATATTAAACTCCCTTTTATAGAGCTTTCCCATTATGGCCATTTTTTGGTCCATTTTTCTACTTTTGTTTCCTGTCCAAATCTACTTGGAAAACCATTCCTATTTTTTGCTTTACTTCCTGGTGAATCATGTAGCAAGTGAACCAGCAGTCTGATTTTTTTATGGGACTATTTTTGGATTTTTTTTTAATGAAAATTCTATCTTGCCCATAACCTGGTTTATTTTAGGCTTATCTTAACTATTCAGGTCCTGGACCTTGGGACAAATTTGCATTATTTACCACCACCCAGGTCTTAGCCACAACCTCCCCCACAAGGTGCCTACAAGACCTTCCTGGCCATATAAACTGCTTCTGCATCTGCTGGATAAGGTGTTTCTATTGGGGTGAGTCAAGAGTTATTTACATACACCTAGAGACTTCTCATCCCCCACACTTGGTAGCCATTTCTTATGTAAAAACTTGTAGTTTGTTCATTATGGCTTTCATCAGTGCTAGAATAGCAACTATTTTGTGTTCTTTAGGATTCGGATTACCAGCGAGAACATCTGTGCTCACCCCACTCTTATTCCACACTTTACAGGCAGTTCATGAATTCCCAGTCTATTATGACCTTTCACTCCCCATTATGGTAGTTTTATTCTCCACTGGGTTCTTTTGTTTTTGTTTTTTTAAATAGGCTCCATGCCCAACTTGGAGCTCTAACTCATAACCCTGAGATTAAGAGTGGCACGTTCTCCGTACTGAGCCAGCCAGGCACCCCTCCATTGGTTTCTGAGGAGATTCTAGCTTTGTTGGGCTATGCTCTCTTCTGGATATCCTAGTAAAATAGTTTGTCTCTTTAAAGTTATTACAATTATCGGTCAGCTTTGACTTATTGAAAAATATTATGCCTAATGGGTAAAATAATATGCCAAATTAAGATTTTAAGCAGAGGGGACTAAACAATGCTTTATCACATTGTCTTTTCCTAATTCCCAAAGTTAAATGCTCTTCCTCTCCCTTAAATTTATCCCCTGCAGGGGCACCTGGGTGGCTCAGTCGGTTAAGCATCCGACTTCAACTCAGGTCATTATCTCGCAGTTCGTGGGTTCAAGCCCCGCATAGGGTTCTGTGCAGGCAGCTCAGAGCCTGGAGCCTGTTTCAGATTCCTTGTCTCCCTTTCTCTCTCTGCCCCTCCCCCGCTCATACTCTGTCTCTGTTTCAAAAATAAACAAAAACTATAAAATTTTTTTAAAAAATTTTTTAAATGTTTTATTTATTTCTAGGAGAGAGAGAGAGACAGCATGAGCAAGGGAGGGTCAGAGAGAGAGGGAATCACAGACTGAAACAGGCTCCAGTCAGCACAGAGCCCGACGCGGGGCTCAAACCCACGAACCGCGAGATCATGACCTAAGCGAAAGTAGGACGCTTAACCGACTAAGCCACCCAGGCGCCCCAAAATTTTTTTAAATAAATAAATGTATCCCCTACAGAATCTTACATAAGTCTGTCCTGCTTTTACTAGGCATTTGAATCAAACAAACTTCTGTGTGTGATGACATTTTCTCCTAATTTCCTGTCTGTGGAAACATTTTGTATGTGCTTTCATGTGTATGTGGTGGCTTGTCTAAGCCTCTCTTTGCAATCCAGCCCTAGCCTCCACCCTTGGTGGCAGCCAGTCGGGGAAAGGGATTCAGGAGAGCTTCCTGGCCTTAAAGAGTCAGCTGGTACAATCATAACAGGCTTAGTGTTCCTATGAGAATTGACAGGTAAGGGAGACTTTAGCTAACAAAGTAAAACCAGGGTGCATCTCAGCAGAGCACTAATTCAGCCTTGCCTGGGCTTGTTAAAGCTGTCCTTTTCCTTTTCCTTTTCCTAGAAGTTTCAAGCACCTGCAAGAGAGACTTGTGTGGAATGTCAAAAGACGGTCTACCCGATGGAACGTCTCTTAGCCAACCAGCAGGTGTTTCACATCAGTTGCTTCCGGTGCTCCTATTGCAACAACAAACTTAGGTAAGCCAACCACACCGGCCATCTCTCCGTACATTTGGACCTCCGGAGGGAGTCTTGGGCTTTTAGAGCGCTGGTGCTAAAAGCTGTTACACCAAGAGCACGCTGTTGAAAGCCCTTGAAAAAAGTAACAAGTACCATTTAGTGGCAAGTATTTCGTATCAGATGATAGGGGTGTTTGGAACTCCTTGGTACACTGGTATTTTAATTTACATTTTTAATTTATGTAGAGCTTAAATCATATGGGTGGCAGGTAAAACCCCCTGTGACTTAATTTAGTAGAATAATTTCCTTTGGTCTCAGAGATTCGTAAAGTTAAGAAATCTTTTTTTTTTAAGTTGATTTATTTATTTTAAGTTGATTTATTTATTTGAGAGAGAGAGAGAGAGGGAGCTCGGGAGGAGCAGAGAGAGGGAGAGAGAGAGAATCCCAAGCAGGCTTCACACTGTCAGTGCAGAGCCTGATATGGGGTTTGAACCCATGAACCGTGAGATCATGACTTGAGCCGAAAACAAGAGTCAGATGCTCAACTGACTGAGCCACCCAGGTGCCCCTTTAAAGCAAAGAAATATTAAAGTTCAGGAGTGCCTGGGTGGTTCAGTCAGTTGAGCATCTGCCTCATATTTTCGGCTCAAGTCATGATCTCAGAGTTTCATGAATTCAAGCCCTATATAGGGCTCTGCACTGACAGCACAGAGCCTGCTTGAGATTCTCCTCTCGCTCTCAGCCCCTCCTCTACTTGCACTCTCTCTCTCAAAATAATAAACTTGAAAAAAAAAGAGTATACTCGTCTAAGCCTTTACTTGAAAATGACCCAAACACTGTATAAATGGTAATAATAGCAATAATAATGGGCACTGAAGAGCATGTATTTTTCTGTATATTATTTTCTCTTATGTATGAGAAAACACTTCTGTATCATTTCTTCCAAGTAATGCAAAGTATGGATACAAAGGTGGTAATTTAGGGATATATTCCTTATTAACTTATTTTAATCATAGAATTTTAGAGAAGAAAGTAACCAGCATGTCACTTCCTCCAGCTGTCCTTTCAGAGCAAGCATTCCTTCTAAAATACTTTCGAAGGGCGCTGGGTGGCTCAGTCAGTTGGGTGTCTGACTTGATTTCAACTTGGGTCCTGACCTCAGTTCATGGGGTCCAGCCCTGCACTGAGCTCTGTACTGACATCACAGAGCCTGCTTGGGATTCTCTCTCTTCTCCACTCTTTCTGCCCCTCCTCCACTTGGTCACTCAGTCAAAAATAAATAATGCTCTTGAAAGATGTGCTGGCATCTGTGTGGCATTTCTGCAGGGGTTGATACCCCACTCCCTCATTCCCATGTAAGATAGCTCTAACCCAACAACTTTTCCTTTTGTTGAGCCAAAATGTGCCTCTGTAACTTTCACTCAGTGTTTCTTTTTCTGCCCATGGTACTCCTTTTTTTCTCCAAAGCATATTTTTCTAAGCTTCTGATTTTTTGTATCTCTTCTGTGGAAATGCTATTGTTTTCATACTCCCTTTAAAATTTGTTACCCTGCAAGAGACACCAGATTTCCTAAAGGCCTGTTCAGCACTGACATTAGAGTAGATTTACTTACCAGCTACTGTGCTCCTATAAGCCATATTCACTCAATAGCGTCTAGTGAGTGCAAACCATTTGCAAAGCATTATACCTACTCCTGTAGAAATATATTTTAAAATTATAACACAAATAGGAAATGAGGAGAAAAATAATTCAGCTGTGTACAAGGGAATATCCTTGTAAGTAGTGAAACGTTATAAATGCTTGAGAAATATATGAGTGGTCAGAGATCAGTGTGATTACCTAGGGAAGACTTCCTGGAAGAAATAAAAAAAAAAATTTTTAACAATTTTGACAGAAGGGAGTGAAATCATTTGAAAATAGGAAGATATGCCTCATGAATGTCTTGTGAAGCTTCAGGCCTAGAAGTGAGCATGTTTTTTATAAGGGTAATAAAGCAAATGTGCTTAAAAGGGTGAGAGTAAAGAATCGTAGGTGATTGAGGTGCTTTTAAAGGTATTTTTTTCACTTAGCATCTTCTGAAAATACTGAAGTTGCCAAATTTCAGCCTGCAGTATAAGTAAGAGTACATAGATTTATCAACTTTATGCTGTTTTTCTTTTAACGACAGTCTCGGAACATATGCATCTTTACATGGGAGAATCTACTGCAAGCCTCACTTCAATCAACTCTTTAAAGCTAAAGGCAATTATGATGAAGGCTTTGGACACAGACCACACAAGGATCTGTGGGCAAACAAAAATGAAAACGAAGGGACTTTGGAGAGACCAGCTGAGCTTCCAGTTGCAGGGGAGACCCCTCAGAGCCCAGGGGTTGAAGATGCCCCCATTGCTAAGGTGGGTGTGCTTACAGCAAGTATGGAAGCCAAGGCATCCTCTCAGCCGGAGAAGGAAGACAAGCCAGCTGAAACCAAGAAGTTGAAGATTGCCTGGCCACCCCCCACTGAAGTTGGTAGTTCAGGAAGTACCTTAGAGGAAGGGATCAAAGTATCCAAGCCCAAATGGCCTCCTGAGGATGAAGTCAGCAAGCCTGAAGCTCCTGAGGATGTAGATCTGGATCTGAAGAAGCTAAGACGATCTTCTTCACTGAAAGAAAGAAGCCGCCCATTCACTGTGGCAGCTTCATTTCGAACCACTTCAGTCAAGAGCCCCAAAATCTTGTCCCCACCTATGAGAAAAGGGTGGAGCATGTCAGAGCAGAGTGAGGAGTTTATAGGAGGAATGGCAACAGAAAGGAAACAGGTAGAAAATGCCAGTGCCTCCGAAAAGAATGGTAGTGTGGGAAAAACAATCGGGCAAAACAAAGAATCTAAAGGAGGGGAGGCAGGGAGAAGTAAGGAAGATCATGGTTTCGAGATGGGGAGTGAAAATCTTCTAGAAAATGGTGCAAGCTTAGATGAAAATTACAGAAACCTCAAAGAGCAGTCTTCACTAGAACCCAGGTCTACAAATTGGCCCGGCTTTGCAGACAGCACCTCCCCTAAAGAATTCACTACCCAGAATCAGAAATCCCAAGATGTGGGCTTCTGGGAGGGAGAAGCAGTCAACGAGCTGTCTGTGGAGGAACAGATAAAGAGAAATAGGTACTATGATGAGGATGATGAGGAAGAAGAGGAATGACAGACTGCAACGGTGCTGGGCCTTAAACGTGTGTTAGTGTTAGTCAGCCACTGCCCTTTATCGACGTGATGCACGTAAACGGGTGTCTTAGCATGAACTGTCATTTATGTGGAAGTAGTTCTGGAGGAATTCTTGCTTCAAAAAAATGCCATACTGCAGCTTAAGTGAACCTGTTTGAATCTATTGCTATAGATAATATTACTTAAGTCCTCTATTTTAGCAATGATGATATACATAAGTGCTTTAAGGTCTTATGGGGGGGGCGGGTGCGTATGCCAATTGATATAGTCCAGACTCCACTGTATTCCCAAAAGGCAAAACAAAAATAGATGATTCGTAGCACATTGTTAGCTTCAACTATGGAATTAGGGAACATACGGAAGGGGGTTAGGGACCTAAACATCATGACTGGATGCACTTTAGTATAAAGGGCACAGTTTGTATATTTTTAAATGAATACCAATTTATTTAGCATTTATCTGTGAAGAAATCAAATATTTAATCTTTAAAACATTTTTAGGTTAATTTTCTCACTCTGTTATCCATGGGGAATTTATTGCTTTGCATCCTATTCTCTAAGCCACATCCTGAATTAGATTATTGAAATATGACACAACTGTTCTTTTGGGACACTTTCTGAGCACATTTGGTGCTTGGAGAGATCCACTGTCTCTCAAATAAACTCTGGTATTTGCCAATGAGTCTGACTACACTCCCAAGTGATTGCTTTCTTCTTTGGTGATATCTGTGCAACTCATAATTTACTGAAAGCTACAATATTTTTATAAGATCTTTTATATTGCTGTTGGCCATGTTGCGTGTTAAAGCAAAGTGAGGAGTTTAAAGGAGGAATAACAACAACAACAACAACAAAAAACTGCCTTAACCCAGTTGAGCTCAGACCCCCAGACTTTATATTCCACTTCTGATATCCCCTTTCTGGGACACTAGTATTTTTTTAATACTTACCAGCTCTGAAACGTATAGATTTTTATGGCAGATGGTATTCCCGGGGTGCAATTAAACCAATTATAGGCCTTCTCGGGTTGGGGGGGGGATGATTTTCTAGTAGTTAAGGCTTTGGAACATAAACTTGAGTACACTTGCTGCACATAATGGATATTTCAAATTGTATGTGGGGGAGAGAGATGTTTTAAGCCATAGGCTTTTCTTTGTACTGCATTTTTAGAGATTGAGCTCTAATATTTTTTAGAGATGTAAAATATTCCGCTTTCTTATAGTCTTGCTTAGTCTGAAACATTTTTATTCAATAAAGCTTTTAATTTACATCTGAACTTTTCAATGTTCCTTTTCCATTACTGTTTTACATCGTGACCTTCTATCAAGACCTCCTTTTACTTTAGCAGACTGGGAAGAAAAGGCAAATGGGGCTGATGCGTTTTAAGTGAAGAGAGGTGTTATGACTATATCTCACCACTAGATGGTGGTGTTGGGTCTATCTTGGGCTTTAATCCTAAAGAAGGACACATTTTTCTGAAAAATTGAGAGCAACTTGGCAAGAAAATTAGTGTGTATGTTCAAAATGAGCTGTTTGTTTTAACAATTCAAAATCTGGTGGTGGTTTTTTTATTGTTAATTGTACTCAACATTTAATAATTCACCTTGAAATTATGCCTAACATACTAAAGGGAATTTCCAAATGTCTCTGCTTGAAAATGGATTTGTTTAACACCCTGGGCAGAGACATAGTTGGTTGTTTGACTTCCTGGCCTGTAGATCTGTAGAGGCAACTTCCCCAATAGTTAAAACACTTTTTTTTTTTTTTTTTTTTTTTGAGATTGGCACACTTCTTGAGTCATCTGTTATGTGTTCCAGGTCCTGCCTGGTCTTCCAAATGGATGGTAGGGTATTACTTTCTGCTCTTGGCCCCATCACAGGCTGAAGTACTTTAGAAAGTCCTGTTCACTGAACAGTTAATCCAGAAGCTCCTGATGACATTCATAAAAGATCCAATCCTGGCTTGAATTTAGCTACCTTTACTGTGTGACTCACTGCTATTCCAGCCATCCACATGGTGTTCACTGAATCTACTGATTTTATACAAAAAAGTCCTGAGTACCTACGGCCAGCATTTATGGATATCAGTTGAGTATGTCACCATATATCAGGTATGCAGGGACTGAGATTAACTTTAGAGGAAATGTCTTTGCTAAGATAGATATATTACAGGGACAGAGAGCAGAAACAAGTACTCGCTCGTATCCGTATAATAAAAGGTTGTTCTTATCAAGAGAATGACCAGGTAACATTAAACATTCTTAGAAAACAAAAGAACCTACAGCCAAAGTGTCTCTCTCAGCTTTCTAAATGAAGGCAACATGTTTGGGCTTGGTAGGTCAGTGGTGGCAACAGGATGATGTGTTTTCCTGTTGGTGAAGCAAGAAAAGGGTCCAGCTTGGGACCTGAGATGGTTAAAGAGACCCTTCATGACCACTACAGGGCCAACTTAGTTCTACCAGCTTGCTGGTTGGCTCACTCTTGGAAAAAGTCAATGTGGCAGAAAGTTTATGTTCATTACATACATATTTCCTTAACTATATATTTTCTTAACAGACAAGATGTTGGGAAATGGTACCAATATGTTTGTGGGGGGAGGGGGGTGGATAGACCTTGAGACCAAGATCACTATGTGCTTGTTCCTGCCAAATTCTTTGTTCCTTGGGGCTCTAATTTGAATTCCCAGGGATCAGGGAGAGTTCACTTCTTTTAAAATACACCTCGCGGGGCACTTGGGTGGCTCAGCCGGTTAAGCGGCCAACTTCGGCTCAGGTCATGATCTCACAGTTTGTGGGTTTGAGCCTCATATTGGGCTCTGTGTTGACAGCTCAGAGCCTGGAGCCTGTTTCATTTCGTGTCTTCCTCTCTTTCTGCCCCTCCCTAGCTCACGCTCTCTCTCTCTCTCTCTCTCAAAAATAAACAAACATTAAGGAAAAATTTTTAAATACACCTTGCGGTACCTGGGTGGCTCAGTTGCGTAAGTATCAGGTCATGGTTTCATGTTTCATGGCTTCGAGTCCCACATTAGGCTCTCTGCTGTCAGCACAGAGCCTGTTTCGGATTCTCTCTCTCTCTCTCTCTCTGCCTCTACCCCCGCTTGCACTCTCTCCTGGTCTCAAAAGTAAACATTAATACAATACAATATGCCTTGAATGTAGGGTAGTTACCACTAAATTATTGCTGGGTTTGGACAAACATGGCTCCAGGCAGTGGTTCTCAGACCAGCTGCAGTGGCATTGCTTATGAGTTTGTTAGAAATGAGAAATGCAAATTCACAGGCGCCACCCTGACTCACCTCCTGAATCAGAATCAGAATCTCTTGGCTAAAAGAAAACTTTTAGGAAACTCTCCATGTGGGAGATGGGACAAGCTAATATCTGGGCTATGGTAATCTAAATCTGAGAACGATTGAGCTAAAGCAAACCTAGTCTACTAGGATGGCACTCTTTTTTCTCCTGTTTCCTCTCGCCCTGAAACTCTAACTTCTGGTGTAAGTGTACCTTACTAGTTATAAAGTTACTTTATCTGTCCTTGAACAAGAGGTAGAGATTAATTTCTTTTAATCTTTTTTCAGATCATCCTAGTTAGCCTGTGGTAATTAACCTTGTAGCCAGGTTTGAACAGACCACACCCAGAGGTCAGGAATCTCAGGCAGTTGAGGGACGTTTTGAATTTAGCTTTCTGGGGAAAAAAAAAAGAATTTAGGTTTCTGGTCTATAGCTCCCCTTTTTTATGTAGATCCACAAAAGAGTTAAATGTTTACTGTGGAAATCTAAAATTAAGATTTATAAGGGTTCAGTGTCCCAGAGTCTAAAGACTTTCTAGCTCAGAAACCCTGCTCTACCACGATCCTATATAACTTTGGGCAAGATGTTTGATTTCTCTGGACCTCGGTTTATCCATTCATAAAATAGTAAATAAAACAATACCTACTTCATAGAATGGTGGAGTCAAATAACTGGTATAAAATGTTCAGTGCAGTACCTGGCACTTGGTAAGCCTCATTAAGCGTTGGCTGTAATTTATTTTTCTTTTTCCTTTGCACTTTTCTTTGGATAATATCCTTTGGCTATCTTCTATTTCCTTTTACCCATGAGAAGAATAAAGGGATTTTGAAAAGTGCATTTTAGGGGATAAAACAGTGAAAGGGAATTGATCATGGAAGGGCTCGAAGGAAGAAAAAGGTTCGTTGTAAAAAACGCTGGAGGTGGATTAGAGTTTAGGCGGAACCATCTGAGATGGCGAGGTAGGCCCCAGTGAGAGCCTGTTTTGCTGGGAGCAGAGACGCAGGTCTGGTCAGCCTGGCAGCGGGAACAGCCTTTGAGATGGCTGGGCTGAGAAAGAGGAGTCTCCCCTTTAAAGAACTAGGCCTGAAATAAGGGGTGTGGCCGTGGCTGGCTGGTCGAAGGAGGGAGGAGGAGAAGCGTGGCTGAAAATGGGCGGGACCAGAGTTGAGGGCCTGCGGGGCAGGTGGAGGCGGGCGGAGACGGGAGGGGAGTGGCTCGGGGCGGGGCAGGGTCCCAAGGAGAGGCGGCCCCAGGGGCTGAGGTCAGGGAGGTGGGTGGGTGGAGAAGTGAGATGGGCGGTGAAGAGGCCGGGCCCCACGGAGGAGGCGGGCTGAGATGGGCCGGGGACCCGAAGGGGCCGGAAGGGGTGGCTGCCGCTCCGGCCCCGCCCCGGGGCCGCCTTCCCGCGGGTTCCGTTGGCTGTGGCGGCAGCTGAGGCTGTGGCGGCGGTGGCCGCGGGGCGGGCGTAAGATGGCGACAACGGCGGCGGGAGCCCTGGGCCTCCTGTGGGGTTGGCTGTGGAGCGAACGCTTCTGGCTGCCCCAGAACGTGAGCTGGGCCGACCTTGAGGGGCCGGGCGACGGCTACGGCTACCCGCGGGCCCGGCACATCCTCTCGGTGTTCCCAGTGGCGGCGGGCATATTCTCCGTGCGGCTGCTCTTCGAGCGGTGAGAGCCCGCGAGCGAGTGGCGCGGAGGGCCGGGACGGGGGCGCGGGCCGGTGGAGCCGGCTCGGCGGGGGAGAGGCCGAGCACCGGAAGTAGAACTGGCAACTGGGGGGGAAGCCCGGAAGCAGGGGGTTGGGGGAGCCCCGGCTGCAGCGCGGGATGCTCGGAGGGTGGCCGCAGTGGTCGCGGAGTCTAGGTAAAGACAGTTTGGGGCGTGGACAGTGAAAGAGCGGGAGAGTCTGGGCCCTTTCCATTTTTAGATCCCAGAGGTGGTCCTGGGTGGGGGGAGGAGGTTCTTCTAGGCCTGCTCCCAGCCTCCAGGGATTCTACAGACAGGAAACAGGTTGAGTGCGAACTGCGACCGAGAACGCGAACACCCAGAGAGAGAAACAGGAAAGGGCCACAGGAACCAGAACTAGTTGGGGCTGTGGAAGCTGAAGGGTTAACGTTAAGAGCCAACCTTTCCAAGCGAAAGGAGCGGGTTCTTGGGAATCAGATTTGTGAAGAGGGGAACAGGGTTAGGCCCCAAGCCTTGGTTTGCAATTCATGGACGTTTTTGTGCATATATATATTTCGAGAAAAATCTTCCCAGAGCCCGCAAGAGAGTAGAAATCTGGTAGGGATAAGGCGTGGTGGAGCCTGAGGTTCCAAAGTCTGTAAAGGTGTCAGATTAGTTGCGGAACAGGCCTTGGAGCCCTGGGATGGAAGGAGGAGTGGTCACTTTGAAAGGAAGAGAGCGGGAGGGCTTATCAGGACAGCTGTATTGAGCAGGCTGCTAAGTAAGTTTAGCAGAATCACCATTCTTTTGCTGACCGCGTGTTCTTGGTGAAAGTGATTTCACTTTTCCTTGAGTAGTTGGTACCTGCTAAGATGAAATGTTCACAGAGGACTTGATGTGGCGACTTTATACTGTGGACTTACAGCTGTGGGTGATTTTGATCAAATCTGCTCTGCATTAAGGGAGACTTCTTTATAGGTCTCAGGTAATAACGATGGCACTTTGACATCGTCTGTTCATTTGGACCTTATCTAGAGCAGAAACGCCCTTGCTAGAACGGGAAGATATTGCAAATAAAATAACCTATTACTCTCTGAAGAATTAGTATTATGTGTTTTGGGTTACTTTTCAAAAGTGCCTACTATTTCTGACACAAAAATCTTTCACAAAATATTTCTTTTATGTAGCCAGCTTGTCATTCGTCCATTTATTCATAGTGTTTGTGTATTGTTATGAAAGTGCTGGGTCAGACGTTCAGGTAGAAAAATCAAGATGCGCTTAACCGAAGCAAATGAAACTGAAAGATCTAAATACTTTTTCTGGGTCTTTAGGACCTTAGTGTTTTTTTAAGTATAGGTGGTGTATTAGGTTAAACATTCCTGGGGTGGGGGCACACACCACTTTTCCCTCTTAGGAATAACTTACAGATCGAGGCACTCCACCTTGGCAGCTGTATATGAGGGCTGAAAAAAGAGAAAGGCAGTGTAATGACTAGAAAGGAAAATACACCAATTTAAGACAAAAAAATTTAATTGCTGTAGAAAATATTCTCTGCTTTTCATACAAATGTATACCAATATGGAAATTTCTTCACGTTACTGGTAAGAGGCAGTAGCCTGTTGCTTTTAAATGCCCCTTTTATATAAACTTGCATAGGGGCACCTGGATGGCTCAGTTAAGCGTCTGACTTCGGCTTAGGTCATGATCTCATGACTCATGAGTTCTAACCCCGCATCAGGCTTGCAGAGCCTGCTTGGTATTCTGTCTCTCTCTCTCTCCCTACCTCCCTCTCTCCCCTTCCCTCCCTTTCTGTCCCTCCCTCCCCCTTTCTCCATCTCTCTCTACTTCACTCCCTCTCTCTGCTATTCCCCCACTTGCACGTACATTCTCTCAAAATAATAAATAAAACTTTTTTTAAAAGCTTGCATATATCTTCAGATTTCCAAAGAGTTCCCTCAGATGGCTCTGAAGACTTCTATATCCCCTGGCAGAGCCACTGGAAAAGGATCCTATACCTGTGGGAATTCTATCTGAATGTTTCTATGGTGCTCCAGTGTCAGGGGAGCAGGGGAGGATGGGAATCCTGAGTTGAGATCATTCTAGTATGATAATCCTTAGCTAGTAAGGTCAGGCACCTTGTTCGTCTCTTGTATGGTCTTGGGAAAGTTTAACCCTAGAAGCGGTCTTGCTATTTTGTTTCTTTTTATAAAACCTACCTTAGGTAGCAGTAGACTTGACTGCTGGATTATCAGTTCCTCTCTTGCTACACTGGTCTTCCTTAAAGGTAGTAGAAGCCACTCTTGTATAGTAAAAGATGTATTAGGAATATTGGTACTGTTAGGTTGCCTTTCCCACTTTTTTTCATTTCTCAAATCCCATCTACTTGGTTTCTAGAAGTGACTTGGTTTCTAGTAATCATAGACTGTATGAGCTAGGACTCCAACCTGTCTTAATAGATGGTAAACTAAGGCCTGGAAACATCCTGCAGCTTTTCAGAGGTTTCATACTCACTGGAGATGGAACCAGGACCAAGATCCAGATCATTTTCCCAACCCCCTGCTCTTTCCACTATATGGTGTAGCCGTCTTTTCCTTTTCCTTAAATGTCCTTTCAAGGATTAAAGTTTAAGCCACCTCTTCCTAGTATTCTAGGATTTGGAAAACAAATCCACGTTCATCTTATTCTTAGTTATTTAATATGTCGATTTGAAGATTGTATTTTTTTTCATATTTTTGTTTCAAGTTGCTCTGCATATTTTAATGAGTCTTATACCATGCCTCTTGATAAATTATCTCTAATTGTGTTGTTTTAAGAATTTCCCAAAGAATAGGGGCACTTGGCTGGCTTGGTGGGAATAGCTGTGACTCTTGATCTCAGGGCTATTGAATTTGAGCCCCAGGTTGGGTGTAGAGATTACTAAATAAAACTTTAAAAAAAGAAGCTCCCATAGAATAAACATAGAGTTTACAATTTGATTTTACTTTCCCATCCTTCTCATCAACCACAGTGAGCATTTATTTTTTAAGTTCCCACATTCCCTAGAGAACTACAGCCTCATCTGATGGGGATGACTTGAAAAGCCGCATGACCATATGAATAAAGTGTTTGTATCTAGCTATTTTGCTAAAGAACTGCGGATAGGAGATTATTACCTACCAAAGAATGGAGGCTTTCCTTTGTGGACCTCTGCTGCATGGCTATATTGTGGTGGCCTGTACCTTGCAGAATGCCTTGGGTGTAGCACGTGGTCAGTAAAGATTTATTGAATGTTTGAGAAGGGGTCATCCTCATCTACATAAATGCCCAGAGGAGTAATCAGAATCTAGATCTTCAGGGGCACCTGTGCAGCTCAGTCGGTTAAGCATACGACTTCGACTCATTCACGGTTTGTGGGTTCCAGCCCTGCGTCTGGCTCTGTGCTGACACCGCAGAGCCTGGAGCCTGTTTCAGATTCTCCCTCTCTCTCTGCCCTTCATGCTCTGTCTCTCTCTGTCTCAAAAACAAACTATAAAAAAAATTTTTTTTTTAAATCTAGATCTTCAACCTGAAATGGATATTTGGCTTGACTGAGAGAGGCAACACTAAAATTCTTTTGTTTGTGTTGTTAAATTTCATCATACTATAGTCACATATTGTGTACCTTTCTACAGCTTTTTTCTCTTTCTCCCCTCCCCCCATACACATATTCACACTACCTTGTACCCTAACAAAAGAGGGATAAGAAACTCTTCCACGTGTTTTTAAAAAAACTTCTCATATTATGTTCATGATAAAATTATTTGAAGTTTAACATCTAGTCACTTGAGCACTTGTTTCTTGGGATCAAGTAGAAGCTTGAGACAACATTGACACCATTAGAGCTTTATAGGCTCATTTATTTTGAATATACTGTTGCAATAGGAGCTGTGTTGCCAGAAGAAAATTATTTTGTGAATTATGCAGAGCTCTCTCTGCTGCTCATTCATTATTCCAATCCCCTCTTCTCTCGTTACTTCCAAAGCAACCTCACCGGGGTGTGTAAAGAACCTTCTCTGTACCATTCTCTGTCACAGGAGACTGAACAGATTCACTTGCTAGCCTGTCATGTAACTGGCAACAAGAGTAGTGACTTTTTTTGCGCACATTTCTCAGCCATTTGTTTCATCTTCCTCTTGTAAGCCTTGCTACCTCTGCTGCATGTTGCCTTTTTTTTTTTCTTGTTTTCCCCCATTTCCCCTAAGTGGAGGAAGAACTTTCTTCCTCTACCCACTGAAAGGCCTGCTGCCTTCCTCCCAGATCCATGTCTAGTGACAGCATTGTGACAGAGTATCAGAGGGTCTTCCAAACAGGGTAGAAAGGCTTTGGGAAGAGTGGACATAGCTCCTGACTAGACTGTGAGGGAAACTGCCCATTCCATTGCATCTCTACAGGTACTCTCTTGGGCGGTATTGAATTGTAAATCACAGAATTAAATCAGGTTTGCAGATCCAGCAGAGCAAGATTGAAAAAGATAATCACGTGGCCCTGCCCTTATCTAAGAATCCACCTCTTCATAAGCTCCAGATGGTCAGAAGCCTTAAGTCACCCTCCTCTTGCTGTGAAAACTTATTTCCCCAACCCTTTCTGTGCAGTGGGTGTTGATGCTCCACAGAAAACTGAATACTGTCAGGTTCCTGGCTTATCCTGGGAGGTGATATATTCAGCACAGAAAAGAAACAATGTCAGATATTTTTGCTTTAGCCACTTCCTGATTCAGAAAACTAGGGTCTCCTAGATGGGAAAGAAGAAATTAATGAAGAGGAGACAGCAAGTGAAATCTGCATCCTTCTTATTTTTTTAATTAAAAAAATTTTTAATGTTTATTCTTGAAAGCGCAAGTGGGGGAGGGGCAGAGAGAGAGAGAGAGAGTTGCACACAGAATCCAAAGCAGGCTCCCAGCTCTGAGCTGTCAGCCCAGAGTCCAACGTGGGCCTCGGAACCCATAAACTGTGAGATCATGACCTCAACTGAAGTCGGACACTTAACCGACTGAGCCGCCCAGGCACCCCTGCACCTTTATAGAGTGGAAAGGGAGATAAACTTATTTTGGCTTCCTCTCGAGGTATTTTTAGGCAGCTGAAAGCTGCCCTTCACTGAGTTTGTAGTCTGTGCTTGAAATCACTCCTGCCTTATCTTTGGGGAAGTTAATTGAAATGTTACTGCAAAAGGAGCTAACCATAATCACTTCTAAGTAAAAAAAAAAAATCTGGGGGCGCCTGGGTGGCTCAGTAAGATTAAGCATCCAACTTCAGATCAGGTCATGATCTCATGCTCTGAGTTCAAGCCCCACATCAGGCTCTGTGCTGACAGCTCAGAGCCTGGAGCCTGCTGCAGATTCTGTGTCTCCCTCTCTCTCTGCCCTCCCCACTCATCCTCTGTCTCTCTGTGTCTTAAAAATAAACATTAAAAAAAAATCTGAAACTAATTTTCCTAGAAAAAAGACCTTTTTCCTAGATGCGAAGAATTCTCTCAGAATTCTCTAAAACTGTGCTGTTCAGTGCAGTAGCCACTAGCTAGCCTCAACATTGATTACATATTGATGTGATAGTACTTTGGCTATATGTGTTTAACCAAAGTATGTTATCAAAATTTACTTTACCTGTTTCTTTTTTCCTTTTCTGAATGTGGCTATTAGAAAATTTAAAATTAGGAGTGCCTGGGTGGCTCAGTCGGTTAAGCATCCAGTTTCGGGTCAGGTCATGATCTCACAGTTCCTTCATGAGTTTGAGCCACACATTGGGCTCTCGGCTGTCACCACAGAGCCTGCTTCCCATCCTCTGTCCCCCTCTGTCTCTGCCCCTCCCTACCCCACCTCCCACCCTGGCATGCTCCCCTGTACCCGCAACGTGCGCACATGCTCGCTCTCTCTCTCTCTCTCTCTCTCTCTCTCAGAAATAAACATTTAAAAAGAAAATTTAAGGGGGCCTAGGTGGCTCAGTTGGTTAAGCATGCAACTTCAGCTCAGGTCTTGATCTCATAGCATAGTTCAGGCCCCACGTCGGGCTCTGTGCTGACCCCTGGAGCTCGGAGTCTACCTCAGATTCTGTTTTCCCCCCTGCCCCTCCCTTACTCATGCTCTTTCTCTCTGCTTCAAGAATAAACAAACATTAAAAATAATAATAAAAAGAAAAGGAAAATTTTTAATTATATATGTGTCCTGTATTATATTACTGTTGGACAGTGCTGATGATAATAATTCAAACAAGTACTTAACTGAAAATTTTATTTAAAATTTTTTAATGTTTATTTATTTTTGAGAGAGAGCTAGAGACAGAGACATAGACAGAGTATGAGAGGGGGAGGGGCAGACAGAGAAAGAGACACAGAACCCAGGCAAGCTCCAGGCTCTGAGCTGTCAGCACAGAGCCCAACACTGGGCTCAAACTCATGAACTGGGAGATCATGACCTGAACTGAAGTCGGATGTTTAACTGACTGAGCCACCCACGCACCCCTGAAAAGAATTTTAATATAAATTCACATTTGATTCATTTTTTTAGGACCGGAAGGTGATCAGTCCTAAGTATATCAGACCATGCTTTTTATTTTTTCTTCTGACCATGTTTTAAACAGGTCTTCCTAAAAATTGTGGTAAAAATGGGGTTTTTAAAATGTAAATCATTTCCTGAATGATTTAAATGACTAGTTATAGTCTATTTTGAGTAATCATTGAGTGAGTGATTGACAGTACCTTCTAGCCAGACATTGCTCTGTAATTTTGCTTTTCTGCATATATCTTAGTCAAGTAGTTAAGGATCTGGAAACAAACAAGTTTGTCAAGAAGTAAAATGTTTGTGGGGTGCTGCACAGACCTGATTAGACATTAGGAATAATCACAGTATTTTGGGGCACCTGGGTGGCTCAGCTGGGTAAGCATTCGACTCTTGGTTTTGGCGGAGGTCATGAACTTACAGTTGGGGAGTTTGAGCACCAGGTCAGTCTCTGCGCTGATCTGATCATGTGGAGCCTGCTTGGGATTCTCTGTCTCTCTCTCTGCCTGCTCGCTCGCATGCGTGCGTGTGCGCTCTCTCTCTCTCTCTCTCTCACAAAGTAAATAATAAACATTTTTTAAAAATAATCACAGTATTTTATCTCTTCTCAAAATTATGGTGTTTTTCTTTTTTTTTTTAAGTTCATTTATTTATTTTGAGAGAGAGTACATGTGGGAAGGGTAGAGAGAGAGGGAAAGAGAAAGAATCCCAAGCAGGTTCTGCACCACCAGCACAGAGACTGATGCGGGGCTCAAACTCAAAAACCATGAGATCATGACCTGAGCCGAAACCAAGAGTCAGATGCTTAGCCGACTAAGCCACCCAGGCGCCCCTAGGGTGTTTATTAAAAGGGTATTCCTTATAGTTTTTGGCTTCTGAGTAGTGTCAACGTTTGTAAGAAGTCTCAACAACCACGGGCAGTCAGGGCACATGGGTGGCTCAGTCAGTTAAGCATCCATCTCTTGATTTTGGCTCAGGTCATGATCTTACCATTTGTGAGTTTGAGCCCCGAGTGGGGCATTGAGCTGACAGTGTGGGGTCTGCTTGTTATTTTCCCTCTCCTCTCTCTGCCCCTCCCCTGCTTGTGCTCTCTTTCTCCCTCTCTCAAAATAAATAAATAAACTTTAAAAAAAAGTCTAAAACAAATAAGCACTGAAGGTCTCAAAGCCAATCGTGTTTGCTGTGTTTAATTCTTTTTGGGGATGACCCCAGTTACGCTGAAATTGTTTAACTTGAATTTCTACTGGTTCCTCAGAAATCAATGACCTTCTCCTGCATGGAGCTGGTAGGTTGTCTGATGACCCAGGAGGATAGGTGGGCACATTTCCTTGAAACACTTCACCTTTTAGTTGAGAATTTACTTTTTACCTATTTTCTTCTTTCTTCAGCAATTATTTATTGAGAACTTAGTATATGCCAGATGTAAGACTTGTGCCATGGATAAAAATGTGAATAAGTCATGGTGTCTGCTCACAGGAAGAAAGCAAGAATATCTGTGGTTTAAAACACACTGTCATAAATGTATGCAGAAGGCTGTTATGGGAGTTTGGAGGAGGTGGGTTCAGTTCCTTTTAACAGTTGTTAACTAAAATATAGGCTTAATGTCTCACTAACAAACACTTGTTTCTTGGACCCTGAAGGAAGGTAAAAACTTCTTAAGGAAGAGGTTTTTCTTAACCTGTTTCTCTAATCCAGCTGTTGACACTTATACATTTGTGTATTTCTACTGTAAGCATATACATTAAGTTGTATAGTCATTTAAGATGCTAAGTGAAAGATAGTCAATTTAATGAGAAAGATTGATCGGTGTCATGAAAGAAATGTATGTATATAGTTGGAGAAATTCTTTAACAATGAGGGTCTCAGGGACCCCCAGCTGTCCTTCAACTACACTTTGAGAACTGCTGCTCTATAGCAGGTAAAATATTCACTAGCTACTTCTGTACAGTAATAGTTCAGCTTAGTCTTAAATTGTGTCTGTCTGAAACATTTAAACATATATACTCTAAGTAATTTTTATTGTCTCAAGAATTACGTCCCTTACAATGAGGTTAGATGTAAGCAGGATGCTGATCCTTATCACAGCACCTAGCAGGTGTATCAAATTGCATAGTTACTAATTATCTTAATGCTTTAAGGCTCTGTTACAGTCTTAAGTGAAGAGGACTTTGATGCCGGTGGGAGAAGGAGTGAAGAATAGTCTGGTATAAATCCACAGTGTGTGCCTTGCCATGATTTAGGATAATTTTTGCCATAGAGGTCCTTTTCTTTTTAGTCTGGTCCTGCTTTAAGAGCAAATTTGCCAACTGGGGTGGGGGCGGGGGGGAAGTCCTCGGGACACCTGGCTGGCTCAGTCCTAGGAGTTTGGGACTTTTGATCTGGGGTGTGTGTCCAAGCCCCATGGGGTATAGAGATTACTTGTAAAACTTACAAAATAAAATTAATTAAAAAGAAAAAAAAAGGTACCTGAGTGACTTGGTTGAGCATCTGACTTCAGTTTAGGTCACGATCTCATGGTTCGTGAGTTCAAGTCCTGGTTTGTGCTCACTGCTGTCAGTGCAAAGCTGGCTTCGGATCCTCTGTCCACCACCCCACCCCACCCCCCACACTGCCTCCCTCCACCAGTCCCCCATTCAGGCTGTCTCTCTCAAAAAAAGTGCCTGAAGACACTAGTCTTAAAGTCCTCAAAAGAAACTGCACAGGGTGCTTGGGTGGCTCAGTCCAGTTAAGCATCTGACTCCTGATTTCAGCTCAGGTCATGATCTCACAGTTTCTTGGGTTCGAGCCCCACATCAGTCTCTGCACTGAGAGTGTGGAGCCTGCTTGGGATTCTCTCTTTCTTGCTCTCTGCCCCTTCTCCACTTGCACTGTCTGTCTCTCTCAAAATAAATAAATAATTTTAGAAAACTGCAAAGAACACATATACGTGTACAAGAAATGTGCATAGCTCATGAGTTTGTAGATAGCAAATCCTGTTGTTTTAAGATTTTACTCAGAAGGGTACCTGGCTGGCTCAGTCGAAGTGGTATGCAACTCTTGATCTCTGGGTTGTGAGTTCAAGCCCCATGTAGGTTTTTATTTTTAAAATAAATACAATTTATTTTAAAAATAAAATCTTTAAAAAAATTTAGGGGCACCTGGATGGTTCGGTCAGTTGAGCGACCAACTCTTAATTTCATTTCAGGCCATGATCCCAGGGTCGTAGGATCAACCCCTGTGTCGGGTTCCGTGCTGAGCATGGAGTCCATTTAAGATTCTCTTTCTCTCTTTCTCCCTGTCTCCCTCTTCCTCTGCCTTTCTCCCCTCCTGCCCTGCCCCACCCCTTGTCCCCACTCACATGTGCTCTATCAATGAAATAAATAAAATTTTATTTTTTTAAGTTCATTTATTTTGAGAGAGAGAGAGAACTTGATTTTGAGCAGGGGAGGGTCAGAGAGGGAGAAAGGAGGTGACAGAGAATCCCAAGTAGACTCTGCATGTGGTCAGTTCATGGGCCTACTACCGGGCCTCGAACTCATGAACTATGAGATCATAACCTGAACCGAAATCAAGAGTGAGATGTCTAACCAGCTCAGCCACCCAGACTCCCCTCAAAAAAATATAAATTAAAAAATTTAACAAAAAAAAGAATTCACTCAGAAAAATATACTGAAATGGGCACATATGTGTAGGGGATACACAAAATAATGTATGGTTGGGGGGTCACAAGCACATAAATGAATAGTATTAGTATAATTAAATATATTACTACATTAAAAATAACTAGTAGCATGTTATATCTTGACATGAATAACATTTTTGAAAAGTAGTTGTTTTCTAAAAAAAATTCAGTGAGAATAGCACTGATTTTATATTTTTGGAAATCTCTTTAATGTCTGCCTTTTTTTTTTTTAATGTTTTATTTATTTCTTAGGAGAGAGAGAGAGAGACAGCGTGAGCAGGGGAGGGTCAGAGAGAGTGGGAGTCACAGACTGAAACAGGCTCCAGGCTCTGAGCTGGCAGTCAGCACAGAGCCCGACGCGGGGCTCGAACCACGAACCGCGAGATCATGACCTAAGCGAAAGTCGGACGCTTAACCGACTAAGCCACCCAGGCGCCCCAATGTCTGCCTTTTTTTAAAAACGTTTATTTATTTTTTAATGTTTTATTTATTTCTGAGAGAGAGAGATAGAGACAGCGTGAGCAGGAGAGAATCAGAAAGAGGGAGTCACAGAATCCAAAGACAGGCTCCAGGCTCTGAGCTAGGTATCTGCAGAGCCCCATGTGGGGCTCAAACCCACGAACCGTGAGATCATGACCTGAGGCGAAGGCAGACGCCTAACCGACTGAGCCACCCAGGCGCCCCCAGAATCCAACTATCTTCTATTAAGGCAGACATTAAGGGCGCCTGGGTGGCTCAGTCGGTTAAGCATCTGACTTTGGCTCAGGTCATGATCTCGTGGTCCATGGGTTTGAGCCCCACGTTGGGCTCTGTGCTGACAGCTCAGAGCCTGAAGCCAGCTTCAGATTCTGTGTCTCCCTCTCTCTGCCCCTCCCCAACTGGCTCTCTGTCTCTGTCTCTCAAAAATAAAAGACATTAAAAAAAAATTTTTTTTAAAGACGTTCTTAAGTGAACTGGCTTAAAAGGAAAAAAAAAAAACAACTAAGAAGATAGAGCAAGGAAGAATACAGTAACCATTACTACAATTAGTGCATTGTAAGTTTTACCCACCATTGGTTTCCACTGTCATTATAAGTGTCAACACAGTAACAATGTGCAATAATGTGCAAAGGCAAATAATGTCTTGATAGTATTATGAAGATAGTTTTTACATTCTGGGCCTCAAGAGTGTGTCTCAGCGGCCCTCAGGGGTAGACCCTACTTTGAGACCCTATGTTATAATTGAATGAGATCAACCAGAGTGGGTGTGTAGAGTAAGAAAAGAACCTGCATAGGACTCTGAGGAAACGGCACATTGTAGGAAAAAGCAGAGGGGGGAATAAAACCAAAAGGAGAAAAGAGGTATAACAACCCTATGGTATTTTATAATCTTCCTAGTAAGCATTTAATAAGTACTTACTTTGTCCCAGGCACTGTTCTAAGTGCTAAACATCAAGTCCTCATAGTAACTTTATGAAGTAGGTAGATAATTACAGTTATCCTCATTTTATAGATGAGAAAATGGGAGCATAGAGAAAGTTAAGTAGCATGTCCAAGGGACTCAACTAGTAATGCATACCAAGCAGTCTAATTCTATTGCCAGAGAGATGGAGGGAGAAAGTAGGAGGAGTATGGCAAGTAAGGAAGCTAAGAAAAAAGTATGTTACAAGAGGGAGGGCATGGTCAGTAATGTGGAATAACATGGAGTTGTCAGGTAAGGTACAGGACTGAAAAGCATCCATTTGATTTCACAATAAGGAGATCGGTGTGGGGTTTTTTTTGTTTTTTGTGTTTTTTTGTTTGTTTGGTTTTTTTTTTGTTGTTGTTTTTTTGCAAGAGCAGCGTCAGTAGAGTGTAGGGAGAGAAGTGAGATGAGAAAGGGAGGAAGACGGAGGAATGAGTGGGAGCTGGAGAAGTCGGATTCTGATGCGGGATGTTGAAGGCATTCCCTTCTCTTCTTAGTCAAGATTCTTAAGAATCTTAGCTATTTCCATTTCCTTCTCCCTCCTTATGCCTTTCACTGATGAAACTCACTGTTGTCTCTAGATTTTGTGTTTTATTGGAATTTCTTTGGTGAAGGTTACCACAGATCTCCAAATTGCTAAATCCAGTGTATAATGAAATCTTTGTCTTGATCTCTGCCTCATTTGATATGACTCTACCTCTGGCATTCCTGCTCTCTAAATTCACCTTTTATATTATTATTTCCCAGAATCCTGACCCTGGTTTTATTCTCAATTTGTCTGTCTTTTCTTTTTTTTCTCCCCCCTATTTTCTTTTCTTTCTTTTTTCAGTACGTTCCACGTCCAGCACAGAGCCCAACATGGGGCTTGAAAACTCACTACCCTGAGACCAAGACCTGATCTGAGATTAAGATTGGATTAAGCAATCCACTGAGCCACCCAGGGCCCCAGTTTTTGTTCCCTGCTTGTTGCAGTCACATCCACCCCCATAATTTAGCTACCACCTCTATTGTCATTCTCTTGATCCCTTTTTTCTTTCTCAGATGTGTGTATGTGATTTAAGCCCTTTTCCAAGCCCCTTTATTTGCCTACTAGACAGTTCCATTTCAGTGTCCCATGAGTACTTGAGACTCAGTGTAACACAATTCATCTATCACTCCCAAATTTGCTTTCTTATCTTATGCTCTACTTGGTTGAGACACCATAATCAACTTAGTTTCCTAAGTCAGAAATAAGGAAGGAACGCTGAACTCTTCCTTTGCTTTCGCCTCCTACATCTGTCCAGTTACTAAGTGCTATTAATTTTAACTCCTCAGCATCTCTTGAATCTGCCCTTTCCTTTCCATTTCTATAGCCTTAGTCAGTGCTTTATCACTTAAAGCATGGAGTTTTTACAGTAGCCTTTAACTGATGATGCTCTTTTTTTTTTTTAATGTTTTTTTATTTATTTCTAGGAGAGAGAGACAGCGTGAGCAGGGGAGGGTTCAGAGAGAGAGAGTCACAGACTGAAACAGGCTCCAGGCTCTGAGCTGGCAGTCAGCACAGAGCCCGACGCGGCTCGAACCCACAAACCGCGAGATCATGACCCAAGCGAAAGTCGGACGCTTAACCACTAAGCACCCAGGCGCCCCCTGATGATGCTCTTTTATTAATATACAAATGTATCTCTTCTCCTGGCCAAAGCCTTCCAGTGACTCTCCATCAACTATAGGATAAAGTTCACTCTTAACATACGGCACCTGTGATCTGGCCTCTAACTACCCGTGTAGTTGTTTCTCCTGCCACTGTTGCCACGCCGGAATTCGTACATTGCATAGTTCTCTAAGCAGACTTTGTCTCCTCTCTGTTTGCCTTAGTACATGCTGTTCCCACTGCCTGAACACCTTTTTTACTTTCTCTTCCGTCCACCCTACAGAAGCCACTCAAATTTTTAATGTGATTGGTTTATTAAGAATTCAGTTGCAAAGGGAAAGGACTTTTGGAATCTGCTTTCTGTTGGACTCTGCATTTGCCTCTCGTATACATGTCTTGGGGGAGGATTTTCAAATGCTGCTTCTGTACCTAATGATTAATTTTTCTAACCAGACTTTATCTGGCCCTAAGAATCTTTATTTAAACATCTCAGTTATCATCTCTCCTGTGTGTGTGTGTATATATATATGGGGGGGAGCATTCAGGGTCAGATAATTATTACTCAGTACTCTACCTAATGATTCACCATGCTCATTAGTCTGTATAAGACCTTTCTCTTCTTCCTGTATTTTTCACTGCATCTCATTTTTTCTTTGATGGTTGTTTTTATATATATAAATTTTGAGATGAAATTTTTCCAAAAATTTATATTTTTCCAGAAATTGGTCTAAGCCACTGCTTCCCAACCTAATCATGCTGCTGCATACATGGAAAATAATATGTGTATTGCACAGTAGGGTATATGAACCCAAAGGCTACAGACTAAGGTCTCCTGGCTACCACAGGCCCCTGGACCACCTGTGAGAGCTAGACGCAGGATCTCAGCATCAACATAGCCCAAACACATTACTTGCCATGATACACTAGTTGAGAAGCTTGATCTATACTTTGAAACATATTTACGTATGGTTCATATTCATCAATGATGTTGTGGTGAAGCACAAAGATAGAATTGTTAGTATAGCTCCCGTCTGTGGTATGAAAAAGCAAAGTAAGTAATTTCATTAATCCAGGCCTTAGTCAGCTGCTGCCATATATCTGGAGGGCAGGAAAAAGGCAGACTGAAATGATGTCTACAAAGCAGAACAGGTTGAGTCACTAGACTCATGTTCCTGGAGGGACAGGTGGGAAGGAGTAGCTTACCATTCAGTATAGGCCACTAAATGCCTACTTATTTAGACCTCCAGGCAAAGGGAAGTATGGTCTTTCAAATTATTTTAGGGGCACCTGGGTGCCTCAGTTGGTGAGTTTCCAACTTTGACTCAGGTCACAATCTCCTAGTTCGTGAGTTTGAGCCCCACGTTAGGTTCGCTGCTGTCAGCCTGTTAGCGCAGAGCCCACTTCAGATACTCTGTTCCCTCTCTATACCCTTCCCCCGCCCGTGCTCACCCAAAAATAAATATTTTGTAAAAATTATTTTAGAGGCTCCTGTGTGGCTTAGTTGGTTAAGGGCCTGACTTCGGCTCAGGTCATGATCTCGTGGTTCAGGGCTTTGAGCCTTGTGTTGGGTTCTTTGCTGACACCTCAGCCTGAAGCCTACTTCAGATTCTGTGTCGCCCTCTCTCTCTCTGCCCCTCCCCTGCTCAAGCTCTGTCTCTCAAAAATAAACATTTTTTAAAACTTTTTAAAAATTATTGTCCTCCAGCACAGCAGTTCTTAAGCTATGATGTCAGGAAATCTTTTACACTCTTAAAAGTTACACTCTTAAAAAATTTTTTTTAATTTTTTTTTTTTTACATTTATTTATTTTTGAGGGACAGTGACAGAGCACAAGTCGGGGAGGGGGAGAGAGAGAGAGGGAAACACAGAAACTGAAGCAGGCTCCAGGCTCCAAGCTGTCAGCACAGAGCCAGGTGTGAGGCTTGAACTCAAAAACTGTGAGATCATGACCTAAGCTGAAGTCGGATGCTTAACCGACTGAGCCACTCAGGCGCCCCCCCAAAATTTTTATATTCTTAAAAATGACTAAGGACCCCAAACATAAATTTATGTTTATGTGAATAATATCTATCAGCATGTACTGCTTTAGAAGTCAAAATGGAATTTTAAGAATATATATTCTATTAATTCATTTATAAATGACAATAAATTGATTTTATTGATAATATAACTAATGTTTCATGAAAAATAACTATTTTCCAAAACAAAAAAAAGTGAGAACAGCATTATTTTACATTTTTGTAATACTCTTTAGTATTTGGGAGCTATAGTCTCTTTTCAGCTTCTGCAGAGTCATGTAACCCATGGAAAATTCCACTGTACACTCATGGGAGATGAGAGAGGGAAGAATTATTATGAAGTTATAAAATTATTATGAGAGTAGTGTTGACCATGTAGGCCTCCTGAGAGGGTCTCTGAGACCCTGGGAGTCTGTACAGCATGCTTTGGAGAAGTGCCTATCTAACAAAAAGGATGAATACTTCATTTCACTTTCTTCGTTAAGTACATAAATAAATCTATGTATTTAATTTTTACCGCAGAAAAAAATTTTCAAACATTAAGTCCTTATTTATGTTTTATGCATCATGCTATATAGCATAAAATAGGTGCCCTGTAAATATTTTCAAATAGATTTTCTTAGGGTTTGGGTTATTTTTTTTTTTATAAGTTTATTTATTTATTTTGAGAGGAGAGGAAGAGAGAGAATCCCAAGCAGGCTCCTTGCTGCCAGCTCAGAGCACCACATGGGGCCCAATCTCAAGAACCGTGATATCATGACCTGAGCCAAAATCAAGACACTCCGACTGAGCCACCCAGGTGCTCCTCTAAGTTAGGGTCTGTAAACTGTAATTGACGTGGATGCTGGTAACTTTGTCTTTCATTGCATTCTGAACGAATGAGGTCAGAATATGAGCTGATTACAACTTGAGGATATTAAATCCTCTCTAAGGTCCAGATAATTAAAAAAAAAAAAATTGTCTTGGCTTCACTCAGGTGAGTAGGATACAAACCTATTCCTGTCATATGAAAGATATCTTGCACTTTTTGCCTTCTGCCAGAGATACCATCAAGGAGAATCAAGACCGAACTGTTTCTAGTAAAAATAATAATAGCTGCCTTTAATAATAATAACAACAACCATAACAACTGCCTTTTAATGAATGTTTACTAAATATCAGGTACTGGGTTAGGCATGGATCATGTCCTTTCATTTTTAAAATAACCCTGTGAAGTAGATATTATCTCCATTCTATAGATAAGCAACTTTCACAAAATCTCTTAGTTGGCAAAATCTAACTCTGGGGCCTTTAATCACCTGACTGCTTCTGGAAGCAGGGAAGAGCCCTAGATCAGGGAGTAAGAGTAGGAATTGGAAAAGCTGTTTTTGTTACTGGATCTACCTCTTTATATAATTAATGTAGATGAGACAGAGATAACTCAGTGCTTTTATCTCTCCTGTAGCACCAACCCAAAAGCAAAGAATGACTTATTTAATTACTCCCCTGGAAGCTGATCAGTCCTGGGTCCAAAGAGCTCCAATAGAGCAAGGGTAGGATTTGAGAGATCTGTCACTGGTTAATTACTGAGCACAGACATAGAACCTTGGTAAATACAAAAACATTATTCCCTGTATATTGTGTTCATAAGGAGTTTAAACATGAGTGGGGTGCTAAAATATTTGTACACAGAATAATATACCAGGGAATATAAAGTATCTACTAGTATTGGCCTTTCAGTGAAACTTTTGTACCACCTGTTTCTAAAAGGAGAGAGTAAGTTACAGTGTGGATAACTTTGTGCTGTGAATCAGTATTTCTCCATGGCTCAGGAACTTTCATGATAAGGGCAAAAGAAGTTTTCATAGAGGAAGATAAAAAAGTTTCTTATTCTCAGTCCCTCCCTTAAAGATAAATTCTGGACTCAAATGCAGACCAAGAAATAGGTCAAAAGCACTTGATCTTATGCCTCCCAGTCACAATTTCATCTTAGGACTCCTTAAGATGCTGAGAGAACTAAAATGGGTTTTGACTTATCCTAAAAGTGACTACATAGAGCTTTTCCTACAACTAATGCTCACAGCAATTTATGGATGTGGAAAACAGATGTCTTTTTTTTTTTGTTTGTTTTTTTAAAGAATCTTTTCCTTTAAGTAAACTCTATGCCCAATGTGGGGCTTGAACTCATGATCTTGAGATAAGAGTCACATGATGGACTGAGCCACCCACGTGCCCCAAGAGGGATCTTTCTTGAAGAACCAAAGAATATTTCCTTAATTTTCAAAGCTCTGCAAGTTAGAAATTAATTACAATTAATGATAACACCATGGAGTCCTAGATTTGGGAAAAAATCTTAAGGGCACCTGGTTAGCTCAGTCAGTTAAGTGTCCAAGTTGATTTTGGCTGAGGTCATGATTTCTCCATTTGTGGGATCCAGCCCAGATTCGGGCTCCAAGCTAACAGCGTGGAGCCTGCTTGGGATTCTCTCTCCCTCTCTCTCTTGTGCTCCTCTCACTTATGCTCACTCTCTCAAAATAAACTTTAAAAAAAGAAAAAATAATCTTAGAAACTATCTCATTACTTCTTCTAGATGATGAAACCAAGACCCAAAAGTTAAGTGACTTGACTAAGTTTATATGACTTATTAATGGTAGATTTGGGAATAGAATTGAGTACTAACAGGTAACTTATTTCTCACCCTCCCTAATTTCCTTTTTTCCAGCCTACTGAAAGTTCTGAGTATTTCCATAATCTTTTGATTAGGCAGAAAGGTGATGAAGACCCAGGATATTTGTATTCAGAAAGAGCTCAGTCTCACATTTCACTTTGCCCTTCAATTAAGATCTGTTTGATCTTTTGATGTGAGGAAAACTGCCATTTATTAAGCATTTCCCTTGTGCCATGGTCTTCACATACATTATCTCATTTATACTTACAAGATTCTTGTAAAGTAGACCAGTGCTTCTAATTTTAATAGGCATAGGAATCACCTGGGGATCTTGTTAATACAGATTCTGATTTTGTAGGACAGGGATGGGGTTTGAGATTCTGCATTTCTAGAAGACTTCCAGGAAAAACCAATAATGCTTTTGGTCTGTGGCTCTTATATTGAGTAGCAAAGATGTTAATACTATCTTCATCTTCTAGATGAGAAAACAGACTTCTAGAGATTAAGTAAATTGCCCCAGTTCCTTCCTACAGGCAATAAGTGATAGACTAGTAGATGAAATGATAGTTCTGACCTAGGTCTTTCTGACTCTACAGCTCAAGATGTGATAAGGGAAGCCAGGAAAAAAAATGGAAAGATAGCTCTTATGTTCTAATATTTCTTAAACACATCACTTCTCAAGTAAGTCAATGGCAGAATCCAGGAATAAATTAAAAAGTCCTGGTTCCCAGCCACATGTTTTCCCTTTGCCTTCCATCAGTCCCCTAATCAGGATCTTTTCCTTCATGCTTAGCAAACCATAATTAAAATTGGCTTTGGATTTTTATCCTTACAGGTTTATTGCCAAACCCTGTGCACTCCATGTTGGCATCCAGGACAGTGGTCCTTATCAGGCCCAACCCAATGCCATCCTTGAAAAGGTGTTCATATCTATTACGAAGGTAAGTCAACAGAGAAACAGAGAAAGATTCATGTGAGAGGTTGCCCCATAGAGCAGTGGGGAGTAGAGAACAAGTGTATCTCCAAGGGTAGGGATAGGATGGGATGATCTTTCACGTTTGGGCAGTCTATACAAGGAGAGCTTTTTCCCCTCAGGGAAACACCTATGGGTCAAGATCCCTTAAGTAAGTTTACATACATTTGAATTTTAGACCTAGTACCACAACCCCACCTTTTCCAGACACATCCTATTTTGATTTTGTGTTTCCCTGTTCCAGCTCCTGTCATTATCTAGTTGCATAATCCAGAGAGGGATGGTACCGACAGCCTTTGTAGTTTGGATTTTTTATCTTGAGAGAGAGCACAGCAGAGGAGGAGGGGCAGAGAGAGGAATAACAGGCTCTGTGCAGTGTGAAGCCTGATGCAGGGCTCAAACTCACAAATTGTGAGATCATGACTTGAGCTAAAACCAAGAGTCAGAGACTTGACCGACCGAGCAACCCAGGTGCCCCTGCAGTTTGGGTTTTTAATAGCTTTTTTGACTAAGCTTGGGCTGGAGAGAGGAGACCAAAGATACATATAAAGGCAAAGGTCTTTGATATGTGAAATAGGACTTCTTACTAAAAATGAATTTGGGGATGAAACCTAGAAAGATAAACATCCCTTAAACCATTGTAGTTTTTTATCTCCTCTTTTTGCCACTCAGCTGGTCAGAGGGATTTAATGAGAGGGTTGAAGAGAAAGGAATGTTCTGACTCTGGTCGTACTTCCACAGTATCCTGATGAGAAAAGGCTAGAGGGCCTGTCAAAACAACTGGATTGGGATGTCCGAAAAATCCAATGCTGGTTTCGTCATCGGAGGAATCAGGACAAGCCCCCAACGCTCACTAAGTTCTGTGAGAGCATGTAGGTGTGCATATGGAGGTGGGAGGTGAAAAGAGTGGGGTATGACTGGACTAAGGTTTTCTTTTGATAGAACAGTAGTCAATGAATGTAGAGGGCTGACTCGATTTAGTGTAAGCAGGCAGGAAAGAAGAGAACTGGAAGACCGGTCACCCTTAGTGTCTTGAACATGCTTGCCATTAGTAAGCTACTGTTGTAGTTTGATTTTGTTCCTCCTTCCCAAATATATTGGGAGTGAATTGCACTTAGATAGGTGGATAGGCACACCCTTGTATACCCTAGTAGAGATACCAAGCTTGCTGTAAGTTGACATTTTGATAAGAAGCTTCCCTTTCCTGGACATACTGTACTTCATTTCACTGGGTTTTTACTAATTATCCTCTGCACACAGAATACAATTGATGATTGTCATGCAAAGAAAATATTAGGCACTACTACTAGGTCATCTAATATGGAAAAGTTGATTATAGCCAGTATACCACTTGTGGGAATATGTTTTAAACAAAGCTGGAAGAGGTCTCTATCATTTTGGCTTTTTAGGTAACAATTTTGTCCCTGTGCTCGGAACTTTATCTCTTTTTTTTATTTATTTAAAAAAAATTTTTTTTAATGTTTTATATCTGAGAGAGAGAGAGAGAGAGAGAGACAGTGTGAACAGGGGAGGGGCAGAGAGAGAGAGAGACACAGAATCTGAAGCAGGCTCCAGACTCAGCTATCAGCACAGAGCCTGACATGGGCTCGAACCCATGAACCGTGAGATCATGACCTGAGCCAAAGTCGGACGCTTAACCGACTGAGCCACCCAGGTGCCCCTCTGGGAACGTATTTCTCACCCATAACTGTCTTATCTCCAGATCTGCTCTCTTGACTTCCTCAGCCTCAGAGACTTTGAGTGAATATTCATCTAACCTCTATTCTTTGCCCACCTAGGTGGAGATTCACTTTTTATTTATGTATATTCTGCTATGGAATTAGATTTCTCTGGTCGGTAAGTCTAAACTCTCTGGTCCTCTGTTGGGTTCTAATCATGCTACGTCTCTAGAGATAAGAGTTGTGTGATACCATTAGATCTTGAGTTCTTCCCTCCCCTTTTATTTTTTCTGTAATGCCTACAGCTCAAGCCTATACGTCAAATAGATTGTCATCCTGTCTGGCATCTGACTGCAGTAACTTCATAACTTTACTGTTTCGCCATTTTTTAAGGGGAGATAATTGTAATAGTAATAGCTTACTACAATAGTAATGGCATTCATTAAATCACTTATGATTTAATCTGATGATGGTTTGCAAAGCATTTGATAAAAATCTTGTTCTTCCAAGGAGACAGCTGTGAAATGGAATCAGTAACCCTTTAAAGTAAATAAAACAGGTAGTATTCCTGCTTTTCAATTAATTATCAAAAGAATTTCAGGCTTTTTGATTCCTGATTCCATGTTGTTTTTTCCGCTGTACCACATTATTTTCCTCTAAGTGTTATCATTGAGACTTCAAAATACATGAAGAGGCAGAATTGAAGGAAGGGAATAGACAAATACCATGGTTGGTGACTTTATTTTTTATAAAAAAAATTTTTTAACTTCTCATTTTTGAGAGACAGAGTGTGAGTGGGGGAGGGGGAGAGAGAGAGAGGGAGACACAGGATCCAGAGCTGTCAGCACAGAGCCTGATGCAGGGCTTAAACCCACGAACCATTAGATCATGACCTGAGCTGAAGTTGGACACTTAACCAAATGAGCCACCCAGGCACCCCTGAAATATTACCAAGTATGTTTTGTGATCATAATGAAGTTAAGTTAAAAATCAATAATAATAAGATACCCAGAAAATATTTGGAAGTGAAACTCTTCTAAATGACCCCGGATCAAACAAGAAATCACAAGGAAATTAGAAAATATTTAATTGAATGATGCTGAAAATCCAACATACCAAAATTTATGAGATGCAGGTAAAATATGCTTAAAGGGAAATTTATAGCTTTATATGTTTATATTAGAAAAGAAGAAAGCTTTAAAATCAGTGATAGAAGTTTCTACTTTAAGATCTGGAGAAAGAAGAGCAAAATAATTCCAAAGTAAGTTAAAGGAAAGACATAATTTTTAAAAAATAAAAATTAATGAAATAGGCAATAGACAAAGCCAAAAGTTGCTTCTTTGAAAGGTTTAATTAAAATTGGTAAACCCCTAGATAAAAAGAAAAAACAAATGATCAAGATCAGGGAGAGGTGAGGGGGCTGTAACTATAGACCCTGTAGACATTGAAAGGATAATAAGACAATATTATGAACTCTCAAATAGTAATAAATTCAACAACTTAGATGAAATGGACAGATTTCCTTAAGGACATAATTGAAACTCCACTAGAGATCATTGTTTTTGACTTTGAATCTTTGGCATGCAGGTCTCTCTCTTGGTTGTCAAATGTCATCACTGTCTTCCTGAATCCCTATTTCGTATATCCTAAGTGTTGATGTTTCCAAAAACTATCCTAAAGCTCTCCCTGCTCTTACTTATTTCAAAGCATGATTTTTCCATTTGTAATAACACTTTTCTTGCTCTAGAAGAAAAACCTAGCCATTTCTTGACTCTTTAAGGACCCCTAAATTCTGTCAAGAGGGATTCATTTTCTTCCCCATTTCTCTTGTGCTCCTAGCAGAGAGAGAAGGGGATTATTTGGTAAACCAGGGTTGAATCTTGAAGGCTGACTTGGATTATCTCTTTTCTCTTAGTCACCCTGGTTCTGGGACATCCGACAGTGCTGGCATAGCTATCCATATCAGGTACAGTCTGAGCCCTTTCACAGCAGGGGCCTCGTGTGTGTGTAAGGTAGGGTGGGCAGGGCAGTCCCAGGGCAGATGGCATGTCTTCTTGGTTTTCTTGAGGGATTAGGGGCTGAATCTCTTTGAGTCATATATTTAGGGGATCTATTTCTGGAGCTCCCACTGCTGTGAAATCCAGTGATCTTTTGTTGCAGATTCCCCATTATATTCACCCTAATTGGGCTGAAAAGAAGTACAACTTCCTGGCACTTGATGAGATGCTCTGTGGTTCAGGTGTCCTCTTTGAATCAAGGATAACTTGGAGTCCCCTTAAAAGCATCTCGGTTCTAATCTCTTCTGGAAAAAATGTGGCAGGGCTGCTAACGGGGTGGAAGAAGAGACCTGAGTATATTAAATATCCTGAAAAGCACTAATTGTCCAGAATTCTAGACACACTGATTTGATTGTGGCACTCCAGTATGTGTTAGTTAACCTTATCTCTAAAGATGCAAGCTGAAAATGTATGTGGAGGGCCAGAGGGAAGAAGTTCTTTTTTTTTTTTTTTTTAATGTCTTTATTTTGAGAGACAGAGAGCGAGAGGGGAAGGGCCAGAGAGAGAGGGAGACAGAATCTGAAGCAGGCTCCAGGCTCTGAGCTGTCAGCACAGAGCCTGACGCGGGGCTCAAACCCACAGACTGTGGGATCATGACCTGAGCTGAAGTCGGACACTTAACCAACTGAGCCACCCAGGCGCCCCCAGAGGGAAGAGGTTTAAGTCTCCACACCAGTCCAAAGTCTGTTTGCTGTTCCAGATCTTGGAACATGGTGGGGCGGAAGGGTATCTAATAATTTTGGGTATTGGTCCTCCAAGACAGAGAAAGTTGCTGAGATGGAATGAATTTTTGACTAGCTGGTATTCTAACTACTTCTTTCTCTCTTTCAGCCTCTCACAAGTGGGCTTTATTACTATTACATCATGGAATTGGCCTTCTATTGGTCTCTCATGTTTTCTCAGTTTATAGACATTAAACGAAAGGTAAGGACGTTGTCTCCCTCACCTCTAATATATTGCATCCTCCTTTCTAAGAGCCACCATCACTGCCCTTATGGATTCTCTACCTTGACTGGGACCACAAAAGAGGGAAAAAGTAGGCTTGATGGGACTGTTAGCTCTTTGTAACCTTCTCAGAAATGAGACTTGACTAATGATGAAGTAAGTTTATTTGAGGCGTTCAGGGCAGCCCAGGATAAAAACAGTTAATCAACTTAAAAGCATACCCTTTTCCTTATTTCTAAGGTTCTTACATGTATAGAGCTTGAGAAACTAGTCAGAACTAAGGGCTAGCAAGGCCAGATCTAGGAAGAGGCTGGCTTCCAAAACAGCTATATCTGGCTTCTCTTTGCTGTAGAGACCCTTGTTCTCTCTCTCTCTGGTCTCCCTTCTTGGTGACCCCACTTACTTAAAGAACGTCAGCTGGAAAGAGTACTAGATGATTTCATTTACCGTTTTCTTGCTATTGTTGAGGAAACAAAGATTGTTGAGCTGACTTGCCCAAATAGTGACAAGCTGGAAATGACTTAAGTTTTTTATTAACAGACAGAAAGGGCAGAATCTTTATCTTTTATTGGTAGGCACCTGAAGTAATATGATCCAACAGCTCTGACTTTCATTTGTCAGTATCTCATGGTTATCTTTGGTGAGGAAAACCAGAGTTAGCATTTATGGGAGTGGATTAAAACTAATCTGGGTTATGTTGTGTAGTCTAGAAGCTTGATACTCAATTCAGATGGCCTTTCACTTCTGTGGTCAAGAGACACAGGTCCCCTTATTAAAATTTTATTTTAAAACATGACACACAGAAAAGATTTGTAATATATATGTGGGTTTTAAAACATACTAGAACATATACATCTGAACCCGTCCCCAACTCAAGAACTACAACATAGCACTGTGTCTATGTGGAGAGCACAGACTTTTCATCCTTGTTTCTCTCACCCAACCAAATTCACCCACCTCCTCTCATTCTGTGTCCCTCAGTGGGCTAAGAAATATTTATTAGACTGTCTGATAATAGGTATTTAGAGATTTCTGAGTCTAACCCTTGGCATTTGAACCCAAGAGGAAAATAGACCTTTAAATGTGAAAGCAGAAAGTGCTTATAGTTAAGATGGATTATTTAGCATTTCTCTGAAACTTTTTTTTTTTTAATGTTTTTTTATTTTTAGGAAAGAGAGAGAGACAGCGCGAGCAGGGGAGGGTCAGAGAGAGAGGGAGACACAGACTGAAACAGGCTCCAGGCTCTGAGCTGGCAGTCAGCACAGAGCCCGACGTGGGGCTCGAACCCACGAACCGCGAGATCATGACCTAAGCGAAAGTCGGACGCTTAACCGACTAAGCCACCCAGGCGCCCCTCTCTGAAACTTTTTTGAAGAGTTTAGCTTTGCCCTTCCGTAAACTTCTTTCTCTTAGGTCCATTTGTTTGAAATTTTTTTCATCAAAGCAGTCTTAGAATTTCACAGACAATCTATGACTTGTAGGTCTGTCTACCACCTAGGAAATTATTTCCCAAGTGTCAAGTCAGCATACATGGTCTATATATTCTGCAACTTCCAAAGAAGTGCTTTGAGCTATATTAACATAGATTATGGGTCAGTCACTGGTGTAGAGTTTTGGGTTAAATGGTAGGGGTGCTCCATAAGCCTCGAGAGGTGAGACAAAATGGAACCGCTAAGCAGTGGGAAAAGATCCTCAGAGAACATGCAGGGCATTGAGTTGGCTGATAATCTCTGTGGCCTTGCCTTTACCTGCCTCTTCTATTTCCATTTCTTGCTAGGACTTCCTGATCATGTTTATGCATCACTTGGCCACCATTGGGCTCATCACCTTCTCCTATATCAACAACATGGTTCGGGTGGGAACTCTGGTCATGTGTTTACATGATGTCTCAGACTTCTTGCTGGAGGTGAGGACCCTGCCCCCTCCCCCAACTCCTTTTTCCTCATCATTCCTCTCTTTCTCTCCTTTTCTTCCTGGCTTTCTCCCCAGCTCAATTCTTTTTCCCCCCAACCCAATTCTTCTCTTCCTTTCTTCAGGCAGCCAAACTGGCCAATTATGCCAAATACCAGCGTCTCTGTGACACCCTTTTTGTGATCTTCAGTGCTGTTTTTGTGGTCACTCGTCTAGGAATCTACCCATTCTGGTGAGTGTTAGGCCATGTAGCTGTGGTCAGTATGTAGCTAATGATACCTGTTGCCAATTTAGGGAACAGGCCACCAAAAACCCTATTGCCCTGCTTTTATCCTTGGCTTAATCTGACCCTTTATGGACTCTCACAGGACCTTGCACAGTATTTTTAGGGAGGTGTAATCCAGACTGAGAACATCCAACTCACTTACTGCAGCTTTCCTTTCTACTCTCTGAGGAACAGCCCTCACTTTATGCCTAAGTAATTCCTTTGCCACCTTCTGCAGTGATTATGAAATTCTCAGTTCTTATTTTCCTGCTCTCATACCTTCTACCCAACCCTAACCAACACACACCCCACTCTCACTTCTATGCTCCCTACTCAATGGTAGAAAGTCAGTAACTGTAGGTTGGAGAGTCTACTTAGTCTGAGAGAATCAACCACCACTTGTCCTATGTGTGCCTGAGGATCTGAGTAATGACTAGGATTATAATTAAAATTGTTGCTCCAATTTTGTTATGAACTCTGTGTATTTGAAACAATTAAATGTGACTTAATCCACCAGTTTTTGAGATTCACATCTTTTCCCTGCCCCTAAAGATAGAACATTTCATAGGCCCGTTTCTTTATTTTTTCACTGTGAATGAATATCCCTGGAATTCAACTGTTAGAACATATAGGGAGAAAACATACTGGCTTCTGCTTCCCAGGGAACTCCGTTTCATTGCTGTCTGCCTGGCTTTAACTGTAGAATCTCACCATTGGCCTACCTCTTCTAGGATTCTGAACACGACTTTCTTTGAGAGTTGGGAGATGATCGGGCCTTATCCCTCCTGGTGGCTCTTCAATGGCCTTCTCCTGATCCTACAGTTTCTGCATGTCATCTGGTCCTACCTAATTGTGCGAATTGCTTTCAAAGCTTTGATCCGAGGAAAGGTGAGGAGGAAAGATGGTTTCTTTGGGCCTGGGTAGGAAGATAGATATTACTCAGTAGACCTTCTCTATCCTAGTGAGCCCCAGCTACTCAAGCAGACCCAGCAAAAAGCTTAGGACTCCAGAGGACTCCTTTTCTATAAGTGTTTAGCCTTTTAGGACATCACTTAGAGGAGTGCCTGGCTGGCTTAGTCAGAGCATGTGACTCTTGATCTCTGGGTTATGAGTTTGAGCCTGACCTTAGGTATAGAGATTACTTAAAAAAAAAAAAGACAGATGCAGGAGAAAGGATCTGCTTTCTTTCTATCCCTTACAATGACTGTGGTTAAATAATGAACAGTAATAATGTTTCAAGATGGCTTCAACCATTTCCTACCCCTTACTTACTAGGTGGATTTCATATTTTTGTTTTTTAGCACAGAATTTTCTAAAGGAAATTACATGCAGAACTATAAACTTATGAAAGCAGAAATGTTTGCCTAGGAATGGCATGGTAATTCACTAGCCACTCCAAAATGACCACACTGTGATGTTCAAGATGTGGGACTAAGTATTGGCCTCATACCACTGTTGTATCAGGAAGTGGTTCTAAAATGAGATCAGTATTTAGGGTTTCAAATACCCATCTTATGCCCAGAGCCCGAAAACACAAAGAGGTCATTTATGATAAAAATAATAAAACTCATAACTGAACTTTGCAAGTTCTGAAGCAGTCAGACTGGGATTTGTGCATGGGGTGAGGAATCAGGCTTCGGCAATACAGAGGCACAAAGAGGGCCGGGGAGGAGGGTCTGCCAGAGGAGACACTAACTCGAGGACAAAGGGATAGAATGTGACCCAGGTGTATATGATCTCTTGTGTCCCTGTTCCTTATGGCTGCAACTGGTTTCAGAACTTGCTCAGTGTGCCTATGCATCTTGCTGCAGCTACTGGACATCTCTCTTCTCCCCTGCTCTTCTTTCCTGACCAGGTGACCTATCCAGGAAGAATTAGACCCAGACTTTGCACTCTCCACTCTTTTCTCACCTCCTTCCTTTTTTCTATGCCTGGTGGGAGCTGGACAGTTTCATCTTTTGCATGTAAGTGTATCTGTGCTTCTAGTGTTCGGTAACGCATGTCTGTCTGAATGTGTTCTGCTTCCTTCCTGCTTCCCTTCCTATTCCCTGTTCCCTCAGAGCATGCCGCTCTCCTGACCTTGTGGGGCCATTGTTGACTGGAGCTCAAGTTGCCAGATTCTCTTTCCTAAAGGGAGGCAAGAGTTGCGTCGATTCTTATTTTTTCCCCTTTCTGAGCCTCCTTTTACCTCAGATCTGCCAGTTGCCTGGGTTCAGAGGTCAACAGCTGCACTAAATCACTGAGTCTTGGAGCTAACAAAAGCAAGTGCCTCACTCCTTGGCAACAGCATATATATCTTTGTTGCCTTCCCCCCCCTTCCTTTACTTTTTTTAACTTTATTTTTTATAGATTTATTTTTTTAGGCTATTCATTTGGGAAGACAGATAGTGTGTGCGCTCAAGCAGGGGAGGGGCAGAGAGATGGGGGAAAGACAGAGAATTTCAAGCAGGCTCTGCCAGTGCAGAGCCCAACGGTGGGGCTTGATCCCACAAACCATGAGATCACAACCCAAGCCAAAATCAAGAGTTGGGCACTCAACTGACTGAGCCACCCAAGGCACCCCTTATATTTTTTTTATAGACACATTGAGGGAAGTCTGGCTGGCTCAGTTGGTAAAACACGGGGCTCTTAATCTCAGGATTGTGAGTTCAAGTCCCACACTGGGCATAGAACTTACTTAAAATTTTTTAAAATAAAAAAAAAAACCACACTGATTATCCTTCAGTTCTGGGAATCAGAAGTCTGACATGTCTCACTGGATTTCTCTTCTTTACTTTTTATGGTCCATGGTAAAGAACTGAAAAGACTTTGCTTAACATGCAGGACAGTTTTGATTGGAAAACATTGTTCCAGTCCAAACTCTTCATTAGAAAATATAAAACAAAAAAGTTGAGGTTAAGAGGTAAAAAGATTCAGACTGCCTGAGTGGCTCAGTCGGTTAAGCATTTGACTCTTGATCTTGGCTCAGGTCATAATTTCACGGTTCGTGAGTTCAACCCCCACATGGGGCTCTCTGCTGTCAGCACAGATTCTCTCTCCTCCTCTCTCTCTGCCTCTCCTCTCTCGAAAATAAACAAACAAAAGGTGGGGAGTGTCAAAATACAACTAGCAAGGTAGCAGGGAGATTAAAGAATCATTCTGTAATATTCTTCAGGGCCTACTCTGTGCCAGGCCCTTCCCTAGGCCCCAGGGAGACAGTGGGACCATACAGACCCGTTCTCTGCGCTGACAGCTCAGAGCCTGCTTATGATTCTCTCTTTCCCCTTCCCCTGCTCACATGCTTGCTTGCTCTCTCTCAAAATAAACATTAAAGAAAGTAAAGATTCACCAACAGCAGCATGATTGGGGCTGGGATTCTTCTCTTGATGACTGCTGATCCACTTTTCTTGTCATCAGACTGTGTATCTTGGCAACGCTAAAGTTGCACAGAAGTGGTCTTGCTAGTGGGAAAAGAGAAGAATGGAGAAATGGGGTCATCGGGTATTAAGCTCAAAGACAGTAAAACTACTGAAGAAGGCCTAGCTATGAGTCAGCTTTGGGGATAAAGCAAAAGTCAGGATAACCAATATGAGTAACTCCAGTGGCCACAACCACCACGAGATAGGAGCAATGGTGACAGCCATCTGTATTGTTTGTATTGGCCTTTTCTGTTTTTTAAAGTGAGAAGAGCATCTGGAGTTTCCCTCAGACCTAATGCTCGCCTCGGAGAATGACTTCAGCTCCCTCACTGGTCCCGAAAGACACCCCCCACCAATGCAGCTTCTTACACCACAGGGAATAGAATCTGAGATGATGAGAGAAAAGCTGAGAAAGAAGAAAGGGATACCTTTTCACAATGGCAGCCATGGCACAGATAGGATTTTGAGTCAGGTGCCACCAGAAAGTGGGCCACGGTGGGAGCAGTGCCCGAACATGGGCTCCGTGGTCTGTCTTACAATAGCAAAAGTGTCCTCACCTTTCGCACTTTTGCCCCCATCCCACACAGGTATCAAAGGATGATCGCAGTGACGTGGAGAGCAGCTCGGAGGAAGAAGAAGCGACCGCCAACCCAAAAGGCCCCTGTGGCAGCAGCTCCAGCAATGGTGCCAACCGGGTGAATGGTCACATGGGAAGCAGCTACTGGGCTGAAGAGTAAGGTGGTTGGTGTGGGGACTACGGCACACATGGACTTACTTGTAGGGCCACCGGCAACTTGCTCCTCTCAGGCCTCCCCACCTACACTCTTCTGACTAGGGGCTCTGCAGGGCACTGAGGAGAATCAAAAGAGCAAATATTTTCACTTCAAAAAAAAGAAACCTCTGCCATTTTGTATTTAATAGCCTCCCAGTTCTTTCAGTAATGTTATTTGCTGTGTGTGTACGTATGTGTGTATGTATGTGTGTCTGCGTGTGTGTGCACTTGTGCATATGCACAAGGTTCATTTCCTGGGTTGGGGCACGATATCAGACTGGGGCCAGTAGGCCTTGTGCCCCCTTTGAACCCACCTCAATCCCAGATTTGGCTGCATCTTGAGTAATGCAGGCTGTGGACTGTCCCTTCCATTGGTGCCCATGGCTCTAGAAGCTGTGGCCATCTGAATGGGATGGTAGATTTCACCTCCAGGTTTCTGCACTATTCCTCCTCGGGGCTCAAAAAGTCACATGAAGTTGTATAGAAACAGACAACCATGGATGGCTGATCAGGGTTTTTGTGGCCCCTAGCCAGAGTCCCTTCCTACCACCTGGTAGTGACAGGGTCCTGTTGACACCCTGCTCTTCACTCAATGGTACGCAGGGAGCTTGGGTGGGGGAGGGGAAGCTGAGGGCTGGAAGAGGACAACAGCCACTGGGCGAGGCCTCTAACGGTTTATACTATTGTTTACTCTCATGTGATTAAAAGTGCTTCAACCCTCTTCTGTCTCAGTCTCTTCAGTGATTCTATCCCCAAATCCCTGAATCCATAAGTTAATTCAGAAAATGTTCAGGCCTGATTCTAAAGACTCTCAGACACCACCATTTTTTCCTTTCTGTGCATTGCTGGGAAGGGAGTGCCTGGATTTTATGGCTTTATGTATTAATAATAAATAGCATGCATAGTAGTCACAAAAAAATACTGAGCAGATATATGCACGTCACCAAACCAACAAAGGATTTGGCTGAAGACACTTTTAGTTAGATAGATACCTGTATCTCCCATACAAAGACTACCAGTTAACATTTAAAAGACTGCAGTGAGTCTAAGATGTTTTCTCTTTTAGTTGTTTTCTTTTAGCCATGGAAAAACAGTCTTCCTTATCCAGACTTACCTGTAGTTAAAGGTCCTGGCAATATTATCAGTTAGCAATGACCGTTTTCATCTCAGAACAAGTTTCCATTTAGCGAGAATATTCAGATTATTGTAGTATTTCCAGATGTTCTTGTGTACATTAAGGCATATGGAGGGCCTCACTGTCAGGGAGATGGGTGAAAACTGAAAGAAACACGTTACTATTCTAAGAATCAGATACTTGATATTCACTGACATTAGTGGGATATCGACCCTGCTAAATTCACCTTCCTGAGTGCCTGGCTTTTATAAAGACTTACTATGGGGGGAGCACGTGGGTGGCTCAGTGGGTTGAGCATCTGACTTCAGCTCAGGTCATGATCCCACTGTTTGTGATTTCGAACACTGCATCGGGCTTTGTGCTGACTGACAGCTGGGAGCCTGGAGCCTGCTTCAGATTCTGTGTCTCCCTCTCTCTCTGTTCTTCCCCTGCTTGCACTTCATCTTCTTCTCTCAAAAATAAACATTTTAAAAAATTATAATCTTTTTGGGGCGCCTGGGTGGCTTAGTCAGTTAAGCGTCCGACTTTCCGACTTTCGCTTAGGTCATGATCTCACGGTTTGTGGGTTCAAGCCCTGCGTCGGGCTGTGTGCTGACTGCCAGCTCGGAGCCTGGAGCCTGTTTCAGTCTGTGACTCCCTCTCTCTCTGACCCTCCCCTGCTCACGCTGTCTCTCTCTCCTAGAAATAAATAAAACATTTAAAAAAAAATAAAAATTAAAAATTAAAATCTTTTTAATAAAAAAACAGACTTACTATGGGGCATGCGAGAATTTCTAAATAAATCTTACATGGTTATTTGGTCAGAGCTAATGTAAAGTCTTACATTTAGTTCCTCAAGCTGCCCTAGTGTTGAACAGACTAGTTAATAGTGAAATATGAATGAAATACTTTTTGTAAGATTCTATTTTTCTTTAATAGCATGTATTTTTTTTTTTTAATGTTTACTTATATTTGAGAGAGAGCGCACGAACAGAGGACGGGAGAGAGAGAGGGATATAGGATCTAAAGTGGGCTCTCTGCTGACAGCAGAGAGGCCAACACAGGGCTCGAACCCATGAGCTGTGAGAGTATGACCTGAGCCGAATTCAGACAACTTAACCAAATGAGCCACCCAGGCACCATGGAATGAAATACTTTTAAAAGATACATATTTTGGGGCGCCTGGGTGGCTTAGTCGGTTGAGCGTCCGACTTTCACTTAGGTCGTGATCTCGCGGTTCGTGGGTTCGAGCCCCGCGCCGGGCTCTGTGCTGACTGCCAGCTCAGAGCCTGGAGCCTGTTCAGTCTGTGACTCCCTCTCTCTCTGACCCTCCCCTGCTCACGCTGTCTCTCTCTCTCTCTCTCCTAGAAATAAAATTTAAAAAAACAAAACCAAAAAAAAAAAACATTTTAAGCCTTTTGAAATTTGAACAGTTGCTCTTTAAATCTGGGGTTAGTTGTTCCAGTTAATTTGACAAAAGATGCAATGAATAGAATAGTAATAACAGCTAACAACACATAAGTCTTTATTACATGCCAGGCACTGTATTATACACTTCCCAGGACTCCCTAGTGAGAACGAATACATGTTGAAGAAACATGCAGAAGCATAAACTGATTAGAGTTTGCCTTGGAGGCGTGAAGTGAGATTAGGGTCAGTCCCAAGAACAGGGTCTTGTTCTGAGAATGACCTGTATGCATATAATTAGAGTTGGGAATGAGAGAGAGGTGGCACTGGGGCGTTTGAATACAGAGCTGGAAGAGAACAGTTTGGAGCAGCAGGACTGTCCTAAGGCCAGTTTTATAGATAGCCTGGGAAGGTTTTGTGCCTGAGAGAAATGACCTAAATCTGCAAGAGCAGGTAAGAGGCAGACTCCCATCGTCCCTACCAGAGACGTAGGACTACTTGCTTTGTTTTGTTTTTTAATGTTTATTTTGAGAGAGAGGGAGACGCAGGGAACAGGGGAGGGTATGAATCCCAAGCAGGCTCCACACTGTCAACACACAGCCGGATGTGGGGCTTAATCCCATAAACCATGAAATCATGACCTGAACCAAATCAAGAGTCAGAAGCTTAGCCAACTGAGCCACCCAGGCGCCTAAGGTAGGACTATTTGTAAGAGAAGCAAAGCATTACCTCTCTTATGTTGAATTTAAAAGGGTTTTAACTTTATCATTTATTGAAGAAATAGCATTTCTACAGTACTTTAATACTTAAAAAATGATATCCCCATACATCAAAAAAGTGAACTTCAAAACACTTGTAAAAGTAGGGCTTGTTAGGGGCGCCTGGGTGGCTTAGTCGGTTAAGCGTCCGGCTTTCGCTTAGGTCATGATCTCGCAGTTCGTGGGTTCGGGCCCCGTGTCAGGCTCTGTGCTGACTGCCAGCTCAGAGCCTGGAGCCTGTTTCAGTCTGTGACTCCCTCTCTCTCTGACCCTCCCCTGCTCACGCTCTCTGTCTCTCTCTCTGTCTCTCTCTCCTAGAAATAATAAAAATGTTAAAAAAAAAAAAAAAAAAGTAGGGCTTGTTATTCTCATTCTATAAATGAGTGTTCTGATTATTATCTAACACCAATGCTAAAATATAGTGGCTTAAAAGAAGAACTAATTTCTTATGGTTTGGTTGGTTGTCTGAGCTCAGCTGGTGGTATCTCATGCAACTGCAGTCAGATGGCAGTGGGGAGTGGAATCATTTGAACACTCAACTGTGCTGGATGTCTAAGGTATTTCCTAGGCTGGCTAGAAGTTAATGCTGGCTGTTCCCTAGGAACTCTGCTGGGGCTGTCCCATAAAGTACTTACACAGGACCTCTCAAGCATGTCTTGGGCTTTGCACAAGTGGTCACGTTCCATAAGGAAGTAAAAGTTGTGAGGCCACTGAAGAATGTCATCTAGGGGCGCCTGGGTGGCTCAGTAGGTTGGGTGTCCAACTTCAGCTCAGGTCATGATCTCAGGGTTCGTGGGTTCCAGCCCCGCATAAGACTGTGCTGAGAGCTCAGAGCCTGGAGCCTGCTTCAGATTCTGTGTCTCCCTCTCTCTCTGCCCCTCCCCCCACCATGCATGCTCCTCTCTCTCTCTCTCTGTTTCTCTCTAAAATATATAAACATTTAAAAAAAATTTTTAGTGTCATCTAGAGGGGTGCCTGGGGGGCTCGGTTGAGTGTCCAACTCAATTTCTAAGGTCATGATCCCATGGTTATGGGATCAAGCACCATGTCAGGCTCCATGCTCAGGGTGGAGCCTGCTTAAGATTCTCTTCTCTCCCTCTTTTGGCCCTCTCCCCTGCTTGCACACTCGCTGTCTTAAATTAAAAACTTAAGAATGTCATCTACACTGGCACACATCACTTCAACTGTATTCTACTGATCAGAGTAATCACAGAGACCACCTAGATTCAAGAGAGCAGCAATAGAGACTACAGTACCTCTTGATGGGAGTAGCAGGGTCACAGCAGAAGAACATGTGGAATGGGAGACACTGCTGCTTTGGAAAATTCAATCTGCCACACTGAGGAAATGGAGTCTTAAATTGCTCAAAAATAAAAACAAACATTGGGGCGCCTAGCTGGCTCAGTCAGTAGAACATGTGACTCTTGATCTCAGGGTGGTGAGTTCAAGCCCCACATTGGGTTAAGCATAGAGTTTACTAAAAAATAAATCTACAAACAGATTGTCCATCACTTATCATGAGCTATCATATTATCACAATCCTAAAAGTAATTGTATGAGTTTAGTTAGTAGGTGATTTGGTACGCAGATGGTAAACCAAGTTCTTCAGACTTTAGATCCAGTATTCATGCAGGGAAATATTTTCAGTTCAATGAAATATTTAAGTGCCTTCTGGGTGGCTCGGTTAAGCATCCGACTTTGGCTCACGTCATGCTCTCACAGTTCATGAGTTTGAGCCCCATGTTAGGCTCTGTGCTGAAACCTTGGAGCCTGGAGCCTGCCTCTTTCTCTTCCTCTCTCTCTCAGAAATAAACATTAAAAAAAATTTAAGTGCCTACTTGATCAGCACTGTGGCAGAAGCTGGGGACACAAAGAGGAAGAAGATTTGGGTTTCTATTCTAAAAGAGCTCATATACCCCAAGCAAGAGGGGAAAATACTACAATGTGAGTAAGAACTATTCTTTAATTTTTTTAATGTTTGTTTATTTTGAGACACACACACCCCCCACATGAGTGAGGGAGGGGCACAGAGTGAGGAGAGAGAGAGAATCCCAGCCAAGCTCCACGCTGTCAGCACAGAGCCCAATGTTGGGCTTGAACTCACAAAACCATGAGATCACAGCATGAGCAGAGATCAAGAATCCAACACTCAACTGACTGAGCCACCCGGGCACCCCAGAACTATTCTTTTTTATTTAGGGGCAAAGGAAGGGGGGACAGAGAGGATCCAAAGCAGACTCTGCACTGACAGCAGAGAGCCCAATGTGGGGCTCGAACTCACCAAGACATGGGATCATGACCTAAGCTAACCTCGGATACTTCACAGGATAAGACACCCAGGTAGATACCACGTGATAAGAACTATTCTAAATTATTTTTGGCAAGATGGGAAAAAACTTGAAAAATGAAGTTAGGCCATTTAAAGATGAATAGAATTTTGCCAGGAAAACAGGAATGGAAAGGTATTATGTTTAGAAGAGATGTCAAAGTATATGAAAGATACCAGTTCTGGCTTAATGTAGGCTAAAATAATCTAAGACACACATCTAGAAATGGTACATAAAGGTCATTAAAAAAATACATATACATATATATATATACACACACACATATATATATACATATATATATATGGTTTTTTTTTCTTTCTTTCTTTCTTTCTTTCTTTTTTTTTTTTTTTTGAGAGGGAGAGAAAAAGAATCCCAGGCAGGCTCCACAATGTCCGTGCAGAGCCCACCCAGTGCAGGGCTCGAACTCACCAACTGTGAGATCATGACCTGGGCTGAAACCGAGTCAGACATTCAATTGACTGAGCCACCCAGGTATCCCTTGGTTTTTTGTTTTTAATGCATAGCTGAGCTTCCAAGAAAAGGACACAAAAGATACAATGAATTACTAGAGGGATAAGGGGAATACAACTTGTAAATGCTGACAAGAGACAAGACCAAGCAGGAAGCTGGAAATGAGACCTCCAGTTAAAGCTGGAACCCTGAGGCGGCAATAGTCTTAGTGAAAGCAGGGAAACTGAAAAATTCATCCAGCTGGCAAAAGAAGAAAACACCGAGGTTTGCTTGGGCTTGTGGGGTCAGGAGATTCCAGAGTTTTCTCAAATTCTGGACCCATATTTCATGTGAGTTTGGTAACTTAAATACATACTTCCTGTGTAGTCTAGGAAACATCATGACCTCCCCCACCCCATCCCCATCCCCAAGTAAGAACTTATATGAAAACAGTCTCAGATGACGTATCCATGGCCCTGCTCTAGAGAGCCATGTGCATGACGATGCAGACCATGTAGAATGCTTACACCACCATCACCTCCACCACCACCTGCAAAATAAAAAAGCTCTAAAAGACCATCTCCATCAAACCTGCAAGACCTTTAATTAACAAAATCTTGGTATCCAGAATATATATGTATGTATACATACATATATATATGTATGTGTCTGTGTGTGTGTATGTATATATATATATATACATACGTATATATAGAGAAACAACAAAGACAACCCAATAGCAAGACAGAGTCAGGGGAGGGAGCAAAGAATATGAACAGGCATTTTCCAGAGGAAGAATATGCTAATGGATAAGAAATCAATAAAAAGGTACTCTACTTTTCCAGAAATCAATACATAAAATAAAACTTCACTTCACACCACTTTGGAAAATCAACTTAACAAGAACTTGTAGAGCTAAATATTAGTAATATTCTAATACTAATAGAAACAAATAGAAAGTAGCACATGGGCCCAAGGAAACTACACTTCTTTAAGAGGGAAAACATGGAGATGTCTCAATAATCTTTCACTAGAGGAATGCAATAAACTGATTTACTCATGCAGTTGGAATATTATGTAGCAATTAAAAACTTAAGTTTTCTTGGGGCGCCTAGGTGGCTGGGTTGAGCAGCCGACTCTTAATACTGGCATTGCACTCCGTGCTGGGTGTGGAGACTGCTTGGAATATTCTCTCTCTCTCTCTCTCTCTCTCTCTCTCTCTCTCTCCCTCCCTCCCTCCCCTGCCCTTCTCCCTCACTGGCATGCACGCTCACACTGTCTCTCTAAAATAAAAAATAAAAAACAAAAACTATTAAGTTTTGTCTATATAGATGTACTAGTCTGAGCCAGTATAAATATATATATGTATATATATTTAAAAGATTTGTTATAAGGAATTGGCTCACATGGTGTGGGGACAGAGAAGTCCCAGGATATAAAGTCAGCGGATAGAGCACCAGGAGAGTTGATGTAGTTCCAATATGATTCTGAAGGCCTAACAACTCAGAGAGCCCATTGGTGTAAGTTCTAGTCCAAGTCCAAAGGCAGAGAAAGGCCAGTGTCTCAGCTCAAAGAGTCAAGAGGACAGAAAGCATTCTCTCTTACTCTGGCTTTTTGATTTAATTCAGGTTGACAGCTGACAATGGACTGATTGAGGCCCAACCACACTGGGGAGGGCAACTGGATTTACTCGGTCTATGGATTCAAATGTTAATCTCGTCCAGAAAAGCCCTTACAGAGGCACCGGGAATGTTTAACCAAATATCTGGGCACTCTGTAGCCCAGTCATGTTGCCACATAAAATTAAGCAGCACAATGGATAAATAAATGTCAAAAACAATGTGGAGTGAAAAGGGCAAGCTTCAAAAGAATATGTCCCATTTGATGAAATTAACATTACTTTTTTTTAATCCCAAAATAATATTAAGGGGATTTCTATAGTAAAAGTATGGCAACATACACAACACCAGAAGGATGGATAGTGTTTATCTTTAGGAAGGGAAGATGTGGATAAGATGGGAAAACGGCATCATATTTTATGTTTGGTGCTTTCAATACATTTGGAATATACAAAAAAAATGTTTAATGTTTATATTTTATTTTGAGAGTATGCGCATATGCAGGAAGAGCTGACAGAGAGGGAACAGAGAATCCCTAGCAAGCTCTGTGCAGTCAATGGAGAGCCCAATGCAGGGCTCAAACTCACGAACCTTGAGATCATGACTTGAGCCAAAATCAAGTTAGATGCTTAACCAACTTAGCCACCCAGGTGTCCCTCAAAAGTATAATACATTGGCAGGGAACTGCAACCTGTTGGGAGTTGGATCAAAGTGGGAGATGAGAATAAGAAGATGGCTTGGGGCCATATAGTGAAAAACCTGGACTATCATGATGAAGAGTTAAATTTTAGATGGTAGGTTAAGAGCCCTCAAAGGTTTAAAGCAACAAGTAAGTCTCTGAAAAGTACTCATGGGGACTAGACCTTAGAGGCACAGGAAATGGCTTTATAAAAAAGATGATGATGAATTGACATAAGACTGAGATGTAGCAAGATTACAATCCATACCACCCTCACCTCAGCCATCTGCAGTTGTTTTTTCTTGTTCAATAAAGATTTTTGAAGAGTAGGCCTCACCAAGAAATGTAGTCACAAGCCCCAGGCCTATAGGAAGGAAAAAAAAACAGATTTGGGATCTTCTTTCACTCAAATGACTGCTCTATGAAAGACATCTAGGAAACAATACTAAACTTATTGGCAGCAACAGGGCTCTGCGGACAGTAATTTATTACAAGGAATTGGCTGACAGAGTCATAGAGGCATTCCTTTTTATGGCTCTTAGTTACCTGCCTGGCTACTTTCCTTCACTTTCCCCTCCCTGCAAGAGGGTTTCCTAAGACAAACTATAACCTTGCGAGCACAGCTGACCCTGACTGACACAACGTGTGGACAGCCATGGTGTCCCAGGCCTTGCCCATTAGTGGTTCTCTCCTGAGTCTCTGGCCTCTAAAAGCAAACTCAATCAACATACACCACATACCCCTATGTGCATATAAACACACTAAAAATGGTTAACACTGGTCACTTCTGTGTAGGGAAATGATGGGGAGTCGAGGGGGTGACAAGGGGCACTTTTACTTACCTCTATTTTTAAATATTTACATTGGAAATATATTCATGTATTCAAAAAAAGACTAGTAGATATGATACAAATAAACATTTTTTCCTTAAACAAAAAAAACTATTTTTGAAGCAAGTATGGCAAGAGGTTGATAACAGTTAAAACTGAAGGAAAGTAATAAGGGTTTTCTTTCTATTCCCTTAGCTTGTTTATGTTTGAAACCCAACAAATATTTGTATTATACAAGCTGTGGCTGTGTGTGTGTGTGTGTGTGTGTGTGTGTGTGTGTGTGTATGCTCATTGCCAAAAATGCAATTAAGGAAGTACCTGACCTCTCCATTTGCCCCAATAACTATTAACCCTTGGTATATAGCCCTCCAAAACCACTTATCAGATAACCACATGTATACAAATGTTCCTTTTAAAACAAAAATAAGATCATACTATACATATTCTGCTAGTTTTGACTGATCAACATTCCACTTTATGGTATATCATTATTCTTTAACTTATTTAAGATTATTATTGGGGCACCTGAGTGGCTCAGTCGGTTGAGCATCCTTCTTCGGCTCAGGCCATGATCTTGCAGTTCGTGGGTTTGAGCCCCACATCAGGCTCACTGCTGTCAGCATGGAGCCTGCTTTGGATCCTGTGTCCCCTTCTCTCTGCCCTCCCCCTGCTTGTGCTCTCTCAAAAATAAACATTAAAAAAAATATTTTAAAAAGATTCATTATTAAAATATTGCAAATAACATCTTTATACAAATATGCTGTGGGGGCACCTGGGTGGCTCAGTTGGTTAAGCGTCCGACTTCGGCTCAGGTCATGATCTCACGGTTCGTGGGTTCAAGCCCTGTGTTGGGCTCTGTGCTGACAGCTAGCTCAGAGCCTGGAGCCTGCTTCAGAGTCTGTGTCTCCCTCTCTCTCTGACCCTCCCCTGCCCACGCTGTCTCTCTCTCTCTCTCAGAAATAAACATTAAAAAAAATATGTTGTGTAGTTGTGTGAGTATTTCTAAGGGCTAGAGTCCTAGCAGTGAAATAGGCAGGTAAGAGTATAGACACTTTACATCTTTGATTGATAAAGACCTGCAAACTCATATTACCATTAGCAAGAGAATGCTGTTATTTAAGTATTAAAAGTGCTGTGAAAAGGTATGTACTGGTTGCTATGGAGCACAAAAGAGGTCTTCAATATCACGACAGGGACTCTGAACTTTATCCAGTAGCCAGTGGTTCTCATGTATAAAGCCCAACACATACTTTTTTTTTTCTTGTGAAGGCATTTAAGGGCATACACCTCCTGACACCAGTCTGGGCTATGTTCTGCAGGTTTGCATGAAATACTCTGTTTCATTGCTTTAAATTAGGTTAAGACTTTGTGTTTTTTCTTTAAGGGTTGCCAGGAATATTTCATTTCCAGCAAGTTGAGATTATCATCATTTATCATTTTATTGTGATGTGATCAGAGAATACAGTCTTTAAGATTCCTACTTTTAAATTTAAGCATTTTTTAAAAAATTGTTTCGGAGGGACACCTAGGTGGCTCAGTCAGTTAAGCCTCCCACTTCGGCTCAGGACATGATCTCACAGTTTGTGAGTCTGGGCCCTGCACTGGGCTCTGCAATGATGGGGCAGAGCCTGCTTGGGATTCTCTCTCCCTCTCTGCTGCTCCCCAACCTGTGCACACTCCCTCTCTCTCAAAATAATAAATTTAATAATAATAAAATAAAAATTGTTCTGAAATAGTGAATACAAATGTTTCTAAGTGTTCTATGGTTATGGAAAACTGTTCTATATTATATATACACATACATGCACATATATACATGTAATTTGTTGTTTGTATTGTTTATTTCTTCTCAGTCCTTATTCTATTCTTCTAGTGCTGTTCAGTTCCAAAGTATAATAAAGTCAGACTCTGAAACAGGCTCCAGGCTCTGAGCTGGCAGTCAGCACAGAGCCCAACGCGGGGCTCGAACCCACGAACCGCGAGATCATGACCTAAGCGAAAGTCGGACGCTTAACCGACTAAGCCACCCAGGCGCCCCTTGAAGTTTTTATTTAAATTCCAGCTAGTTAGGGACGCCTGGGTGGCTCACTTGGTTAAGTGTTCAACTTTGGCTCAAATCATGATCTCCCAATTTGTGAGTTTGAGCCCTGAGTCAGGCTCTGTGCTGATATCTCGGAGCTTGGAGCCAGTTTCAGATTCTGTGTTTCCCTCACTCTCTCTGCCCCTCCCCCACTTATGCTCTGTCTCTCTCAAGAACACTAAAAAAATTTTTTTAATTCCAGCTAGTTAACATACAGTATAATATTAGCTTCAGGTATAGAATACAGCGATTCAACACTTCCATATAACACCCAGTGCTATCATCCCAAGTGCACTCCCTATTCCTCACTTCCTTTTTCACCCATCCCCCTACCTACCTCCCCTCTGGTAACATCAGAAGTTTCTTCTCTATAGCTAAGAGTCTGTTTCTTGGTTTCTTTTCTTTTTTTCCTTTGCTCATTTGTTTCTTAAATTCCACAAGTGAAATAATATAGTATTTGTCTTTCTCTGGCTTATTTTGCTTAGCATTAATACTCTCTAGCTCCATCCATGTCTTATGAATGGTAAGATTTCATTCTTTTTTATGGCTGGGTAATATTTCAGTGTGTGTGTGTGTGTGTGTGTGTGTGTGTGTGTGTGTGTGTGTGTGTGTGTACACCATATCTTTATCTGTTCAACTGATGGACACTTGGGCTGTTTCCATAATTTGGCAGTTGTACATAATGCTGCTATAAACATCAGGGTGCATGCAGGGTGCCTGGGTAGCTTAGTCAGTTAAGCATCCGACTTTGGTTTGGGTCATGATCTCACGATTCATGGGTTTGAGCCCCACATCGGGCTCTGTGCTGACAGCTAGCTCAGAGCCTGGAGCCTGCTTCAGATTCTGTGTCTCCCTCTCTCCGACCCTCCCCTGCTCATGCTGCCTCTCTCTCTAATAAATAAAACATTTAAGAAAAATTAAAAAAAAAAAAAACAACATCAGGGTGCATGCATCCCTTTGAATTTGTGCTTTTGTATTCTTTGGGTAAATACCTAATAGTGCAGGGGCACCTGGGCGGCTGAGTCAGTTAAGCATCCAACTCTTGATTTCAGCTGAGGTCATGATCTCATGGTTCATGAAGTCTAGCCCCACATCAGGCACCATGCTGACAGCACAGAGCTTGCTTGGGATTCTAGCTCTCCCTTTCTCTCTGCCCTTCCACCGCTCATGCTCATGCTAAGTAAATAAAAAGTAAAAAAAAAAAAAAAAAAAAGACCTAGTAGTGCAACTGCTAGATCATAGGGTAGTTCTATTTTTAACTTTTTTGAGGAACCTCCATACTGTTTTCCAGAGTGGCTACACCAGTGTGCGTTTCCACCAAAAGCGCGAGAGAATTCCCTTCTCCACATCCTCGCCAATACCTCATTTCTTTTGTTGATTTTAGCCATTGTGACAGGTGTGAGGTGTAGCTCATTGTAGTTTTGATTTGCATTTTCCTGATGATAAGTGATGATGAGCATCTTTTCATGTGTCTGTTGGCCATTTGGATGTCTTCTTTAAAAAAATGTCTATTCATGTCTTTTGCCCATTTTTTAATTGGATTGTTTTTGGGGTGGTGAGTTTTTGTTTTGTTTTTAAGTAATCTCTTCACCCCGCGTGGGGCTGGAATTTAACCCTGATATCAAGAGTTGCATGCTCTACGGACTGAGCCAGCCAGGTGCCCCCTTTGTTAATCTTATGCAGTATTCCTTCTTTGGGAACTCTCAGTCTTTGCTCTTAAGGCCTTCAACTGATCGATGAGGCCCATCCATATTATGGAGGATAATCTGCATTACTCAAAGTCTTATTTAAATACTGATTACACCTTAAAAATACCTTCACAGCAACATCCAGACTGGTGTTTGACCAAACAACTGCAACAAAGCCTAGCCAAGTTGACACAAAAGTAACCAATATCTCAGCACCACAGCAAAAGATGCCCAAATGTGAATGAATATATCTAAAACACCTACTTTATGTAACAAGTTATTTGTAACACTGTTACTATCCTTAAATACAATTAATAATTACATAACATACCTACACACATAAGTTTTTAATCAGCACATGCCCTAATAATAATGTAAAGGAGAATTTTTAAAACAATTTATAATGAAATAATGTCTGTATATAAATATTTGGACAGTTCTACTAGCTTTCAGATGGTTGCACTTCTATGCATTCACCATGGATTCAGTGGCTGCAAATGCAGATTGTTACAATTAACACTGTGTCAAAGACTCAAATGCCAAGAACAGGTTTAGCCATCTGATGGCATGGCTTTGAGAAAAGTTGTAGTCTTCCCTCCATTTATATAAAGTTGTATGCCTAGAGAATTCAGACAACACGAAACCTGTACAAAAAATACTTTTGTGTTTATATGAAAAAGAGATTATAGGGTTGGCTAATTATAAACTATCTTTTCACTTATTTGAATATCTATGGGGACATCTGATAGTTGCGCAGGACTTGGGACAACTTGTTGCGCCAAGACTATCCCAGGCATTGCAAGAAATCTAGCATACTTGGTGTTCACCCACCAAATGCCAGAGATGCCTCCCAATTACCGTGACATTCAAATCACTTTCACCTTGGTTGGGGGCAGCCAGGGGTAGGGGTGAGGATACCACTTCTGCTGAGAACCACTGTAGTAAACAGGAAGCTATCAAAGATACTTTCCCCAAGTGTTTCTTTGAGCAATTGGGGAAAAAATGCAGAAAAACACAGACTGCTATATCCCCCATTATTTCCAGTACCAAGATTTAACACCTCTAACATTGTGTCTTATCACCAGTCTTATGTGTAAAAGAAGTACAAAATTAGAGACCATACTCATTTGGTCTTCTTCCCAGGTTGTTGGCAGAGTTGCTAAGACCCCTGTAATCTCCAGAGTGATGTCTACATGTTGATAAGATGACTTGATGACCCCTAGATAGTTTCAGGATGGGAGCTGATTGCCACAGAACAGGACCAAGGCATGATTAGAGGCCTGGAACTTCCAGCCCCACCCTCCCAACCTACAGAATGGGGAGAAGGGTTGGAGATTGAGTTAATCACCAAGAGCCAATGGTGACTTAATCAATCACACTTATGTAATGGAGCCTCCATTAAGAACCCTAAATAATGGGGTTCAAAGAGCTTCTGGGTTGGTGAACACACTAAGGTACTGATAGGGTGGTATGCCTTTACCTTGCCCTAATTATCTCTTCCATTTGACTGTTTCTGACTGGCATCCTTTATAATAAATCAGAAATAGTAAATAAAGTGTTTTCCTAGTTTGGCTATGTGAGCCATTATAACAAATTATCAAACCTAAGTAGGAGGTCACAGAAACTGATTTGTAGCCAAGTAAGGCAGAAGTGGGGGTAACCCAGGGACCCACTACTTGTGACTGGCATCCAAAGTTGGGGACAGTCTTATGAGACTGAACCCTTAACCCATAGGGTCTGTGCTAACTCCAGGTAGCAAAGAGAACTGAATTGTGGGATACTCAGCTGCTGTCTGGAGAGCTGGGAGATGTTTGGTGCGGGAAAAACACATTTGGTGTCAGAAATCCTGTGAGTAGGGGCACCTGGGTGGCTCAGTTGGTTAAGCGTCCACTTCGGCTCAGGTCATGATCTCACGGTTCGTGGGTTGGAGCCCCGCATCGGGCTCTGTGCTGACAGCTAGCTCAGAGCCTGGAGCCTGCTTGGGATTCTGTATCTCCCTCTCTCTCTGACCCCCCCTGCTCACGGTGCATGTCTCTCTCTCTCAGAAATTAAAAAAAATTAAAAAGAATGTTTCTCCCTTTCTCTCTCTGTCCCTCCCCTGCTTGTGTGCTCTCCCTCAAAAATAAACAATTAAAAAATTTTTTTAAAAAAAGAAATCCTGTGAATAGAGGAAACAATTGTCATTTAAGACCCCTTCAACCTCTCCCCTACTCCACCTCACTTCACCCCCATTATAACTATTGCAAGTTTAGTGTGTCCTTTCAATCTATTGTTTTGAACTTTTACAATCCTATATATATCCACAACATGGAGTATGGTTTTCCCCATGGGTTTGTGATGCTCTATCATACTCAATTTCTCACATATATGCTGATCTATTTCTGAATTTATTATACTATGCCAATGATCTATTCATCTATTCCTCTACTACTGCCACAACATTACTGTAAGCTTTCTACTATGTCTTAATATCTGGTAGGACCGACCCACCTTTGTTCCTCTTCAAAACTGTCTTAGCTACTTGCGTTTTTAAAGATTTCTTAAAAGCAAAAGTGGTATTTTCTATAGACAGGTGGCCCACTATGGGAGGGTGAAGAGTCCACTTACTGGTAAAGAGATGACAGGGGAGCAGAGAGGATGTTCTATTCAGAAAGAAAGCACAAAAAGGAACCGAACAAGAAACAGCATGTGACCATACAGGCAGCTGATTTTAAAAGAACATAAAAGGGGCACCTGGGTGGCTCATTCAGTTAAGCGTCCGACTTTGGCTCAGGTCATGATCTCATGGTTCGTGGGTTGGAACCCCACATCGGGATCTGTGCTGACAGCTCAGAGCCTGGAGCCTGTTTCAGATTCTGTGTCTCCCTCTCTCTCTGACCCTCCCTTGCTCACGCTGTCTCTCAGAAATAAAAAAATTTTTTTTAATTAAAAAAAAAGAACATAAAAGATGAGGTAGGAATATAAAGTGGGTCAGGTCTTAAGAACCTCATATGAGGGCTATACTAAGGAGTCTGGACTCTACAGGTTAAAGAGTCTTAACCTACTGTCTATGGTAGAGCTTCAGAGAAGATGAAAAGCAAGAGTGTCATTAAGGAAGTTCCAAATAGAGATCTAGGATAGCAATGTGGCAAATAAACTGGATGAGGTTAAGATTCGTACCAAGACCACTAAAAGGTTTCTGCAAAACCATAAGCAAGAGGGAATCAAGAGCAAAAATAAACGATTGGGACCTCATCAAGATTAAAAGCTTCTGCACAGCAAAGGAAATAACCCACAAAACTAATAGGCAACGGAATGGGAGAAGATAGTTGTAAATGACATATCAGATAAAGGGTTAATATCCAGAATCTATAAGGAACTCACCAAACTCCACACCCGAAAAACAAACAACCCAGTGAAGAAACGGGCAGAAGATATGAACAGACACTTCTCCAAAGAGGACATCCAGATGGCCAACAGACCCATGAAACGATGCTCAGCATCCCTCATCAGGGAAATACAAATGAAAACCACACTGAGATACCACCTCACACCAGTCAGAGTGGCTAAAATGAGCAAACCAGAGAACTCAAGATGCTGGTGAGGATGTGGAGAAACAGGCACCCTCCTACACTGTTGGTGGTAATGTAAACTGGTACAGCCCCTCTGGAAAACAGTGTGGAGCTTCCTCAGGAAACTAACAATAGAACTCCCCTATGACTCAGCAATAGCACTGCTAGGAATTTACCCAAAGGATACAGAAATGCTGATGCATAGGAGCACATGTACCCCAATGTTCATAGCAGCACTCTCAATAATAGCCAAAACATGGAAGGAGCCTAAGTGTCCATCAATGGATGAATGGGGTCAAGAAGATGTGGTTTATCTACACCACGGAATACTACATGGCAATGAGAAACAATGAAACCTGGCCATGTGTAGCAACATGGATGGACCTTGAGGGTGTTATGCTGAGCGAAATAAGTCAGGCAGAGAAGGACAAATATGTTTGCACGTATAGGAGGATTAGGAGGAACTTGACGGAGGAATAAGGGGGAGAAGAAGAGCGGAAATGGTGGGGGAAAGGGAGAGAGGCAAACCATGAGAGACTCTTGAATGCTGACAAAAACTGAGGACTGATGGATGTGGGGGGGAGGGGGATGGGCATGGAGGAGGACACTTGTGGGGATGAGCACTGGGTGTTATGTGGAAACTAATTTGACAATAAACTATTTGAAAAAATAAATAAATAAAAAACCGTAAGCAAGAAATGCTTAAGATAGAACTGATTAAGTGGATGTTTAAATAATAAGAATGAGTAAGACAATTACGTAGTTGGGAGCAGGATACAGGGAAATATACTACAACTCTCATTTTAGAATTGGATAACATCATTAACTAAAACAGGGAGAAAAAAATAGGTGCTGGAGACAAGAAGGAATGTGGTTAGTCCTGGACATGTCAAGTTAGGGGACTATGGATATCCAAGTGGATATGCCACGCAAATGGATAGAGCTGAAGCTCAAAAGGTCAACCTGGAAGATACAGATTTGGAGATCAGTAGCAGGGGTTAATAGATGACATTTACTGAATGCTTACCATAGAAATACTTAATATGAATCATCTCATTTAATTTTGAAACTAATCTCTTAAATTAGGAACTATTGTTTTTTAATCCACTTTAGAGGTAAACTGAAGAATTAAGAGCAAGCACCTGGATTCCTACAACACGGCTAGAATGGTAGAGCTGGGATACCAACACTGAGCGCTGAACTATTCTCGTAATGTTAAAATCATTGACTGCCTAGAATAATCCAGGAAGAACACATAGAATGAGAGAAATGGTCCAAAAACAAAATTTTGAAGCGCATCAGTGTTTAAAGTGGGCAGATTCCCAAAGGAAATCAAAAGAAAATGTCAAAGGCATAGGAGGAAACAAGATAGTAGTCCCTCCCTGTGGCCAAAGTACAACTTCAGTGCAGCAGAGAAACAGCCAGGGAAGGACTGAAATCATCAGTGGGTGTGGCACAACAGAGGCCATGTTAACCAGGAGTTTCAATACAATTGTGGAGGTGGAAAGAATTTTAAGTCATGGAAGTGGCATCATGCAGAGTTCTCCTTAAGTCCTGAGTAGTTTGTTTTGATAGGAGGTGGGGGGCCTTAAGCAAGTTTATATACTGAGAAGAAAGAAGAATGTGAATTAGAGACAACTAACAGAGCAAGGCCTGGGGCTGAAAGGGAGGCAAAGTCGGCAGCAGAGCCTTTTGAAAAACCTGTGATGGGCACAGGCTAGACAGGAAATCAGTTTAGGTCAAGAAACGGCTGACAGATTGGAAGAAAACAGAAGGTATCAAAAGATCTGAAGTCCCAAGTTCCAGAGAGAGTGGAAATGAGAAGGTAAGAAGCTTTTCAAAAAGACTGATGTAAGAAAAAAGGGGGGCAGGAAAGGGGTGAAAAAGAAGTCGGGGAGAAAAAAAAAGACTGATGTTATTTTTTTTTTTAGGGGGTGGGAGGGGCAGAGAGAATCTTAAGCAAGCTCCACACCCAGCACTGAGCTGGATCTTGAAATCGCGACCTGAGATGAAATCAAGAGTCAGACGCTTAACCGACTGAGCTACCCAGGTGCCCCTATGTTACATTTTTTTAAAGTACATAGGGGAGCTTGGAGAATCGTGGTGACCCTACTATTCAAGCAAGAGAGAAAGCAGAGAAGGAAGCAGAGTTCTTGGCTAATACACCAAGAGAAGATGGGAGTAAAAGGGCTGGTGGTATAGGAAAGCTGAGGTTTTTAATCGCAGAAGAGGGCCTTCCGGTGAAAGGGTTAGGAGGAGAAAGACAAGTCACAGCAGTAAGCACGTGAGGGGCAGTACCCACAAGTGTCCAAGGGGATTGTTATTTTGGGTGATTACCAAGAATCACGTGAACTAGCAAGACTCAAAAGCTCAACATGGAATGGTGGCAAGAACAGCTCTTTTCATAGCCGGGTTCTACCTTGAATGCCCTGTTTTCTTACATATCCTCGTCACAACTTTGTGAAAAGACCTGCAGGTAGATTTCCTACGTGAAATCAATTCTATGCTAATACTACACCCACTGAGGAGCTTAAGGAGCTGGACTGCATTACTATAAGCTGCCCAACAACTTTTCCCTTTTGAGAACTAGGCCTCCTCCACTTCGGGCAATTTTGATCAGGCTGTTAGACAAGGGCCTCTGCCTTCCTTAAATGAGGGGTGCACCGGTGGCCCTGGGCTGGCCAGAGTACCCCTTTACCTGGACATAGAAATTGGTCCTGGAATGGTCACTGACCAAAGAAGAGCTTTGGTCTCTATGGAGTCTTTTCAGGGGATTTATACAGATGCTGAGACAGTCTTTTCTCGGAGATGATGAACAGATACTACGACTCCTAAAACTGCATACCCCCACTTCATGGGTGCTAAGAGTTCAAAATATGGAAATCCAGTTTGGGACTAGAAAACTGGTAGTCAAGGCCCCACACCTCTGTAGGCCATCCCCTATTTAAGAAAACAAAAATACCAAGACATAGACATGGCAAAATATTTAATGTCTGCCTCATCCTCCCATGATTCAACAGTCTCCCCAAACTGGCAGTACCAGAGAAAACATGGGCACTTTTTCTCGGCAGGATTCAGAAACCATTAAGGCCCTAGTTCTCTCGACTTGGAAATGATTGCAGGTGAGATCGTTCCACGGCATGCCTCAGGCCTCTCTGTTCAAGGAAAATAGCCCCCCGGTTCTACAGGACTCCTGAGGTCTTCTGTTCTTCTGCAGCCTGGCGCCGGGAGCTGCGCCGCTGGAAATAGTGGTAGGCTCGGACACTGCAGAGGTAGCCCCCATACACAGTGAGAAGCATCATGGAAGCAGAGAAGGTCTTGTAGCCAATGTCAGCTAGTTGCTTGGCAGTTGGCATGTTGTCCCCTACAAAGACAGACTGGATTTAGACCCAAGGATATGGCCTCAACTGCCCAGCTCACTTCTCTGTTAAAGGCCATTCTACAACTTCTGCGTCCTGCTTAGTCTGTCTGTACTCTACTCTGGAAGCCCCCTACACATAAAGAGTCTTCTATTGGAAAATACTGTTCAGGAACTCTTAAGAGTCAAAAAGACAAAATCTGCATAGGAGATATAAAAACACAGCTGGAAAGACATTTGAATGACATCACAGGTAACACCTGGCCCTCTATGTTTGTGGAAAAAACTGGGATGAACCACCCAGAAATGTTCTTAATTGGTGTAGGACTGTAAGCACGCATCAGTTTTTCTGGCTAGGAGGGAGTGAATGGGGGTAGTCAAGGATTAAACATTAGCAGTAATTCTCTCTGGGAGGATCAAATGAGAACCTTCTACACTATATCCAATTTGTTTTCCCATAAAAACAATCTTGTTCACGGTGGTTAAGTTCCCAGGTTAGCCCTCAAGCATCTGTTTAAAGCCACAGTATACCTGAAGTAATGCCAACAGTATGTTTATATTATTTCAATTACACTTAACCGTCTACATTAATTCCAAGTTCCAAACATAACACTAAGAACCTATCCCCAGTATTAAAAAGAAACTGAGTCCCCACAAATTACCTCACATTCGCATGAATAAATTACTCCTAATCTAACTGTTCCCTGGATACTCTGAACTAGAGAACAAGATAAAGTTTAGTATGGGAATCTTTCATCCTGAACAAAATGTTCCTCAGTTTGGGACTATGAATGTGTTCTTAGGCTCCTCTCTGTTGAGGAAACTGAAATTAAAAGACTGAAATTAGTGAGAACAGGTTTCTTAAAAGTCAAGAATTTGGAAGAAAAGCTCAGGATTAGCTGGTTTAGAGGGTCAAGAGTAGGGTGAGACATATAAGAGCTTCTCACAGTGAGCTCTATGGCCTAAGCATAGCCATCGAGACAGGCCTTGAGGGTGGAACCCAACCTCAGCTGAGACACAGCTTCCCTGAATTCTAATTCCAAATGACTATGGAAAGTGACACTAAATAGAGTCAGAGGAAGAAAACTAAATGGCACAAGTTCAGGTGAGGAAGAGTTGTGTTCTTGGTTATCTGAGGTTTGAAAGGACCCCACGCTGTGAGGCAGTGCAGCAAACACATGTACACAGAGTAGGATGCTAAGGTGGTAAACAAGCTCCCACAATAGAACCCTGCAGCATTCAGCCTCCATCTCACTTATTCCTTCTCCACCTAACCCCTACTGCCCTGGTCAGATGCTAACCAGTTATAGGATCACTTCTTCGAGGGGCTGGAGGAAGAAGGCTGGAAGCATTCGCCAGCTAACAAAAGTTAAAAGGATGGTACAGCTTGGCTAGAAGAGTGGCAGAGGGCCTACTAACAGAGAGATGTAATTTTGGTGTCTAGAACCTCACTTTTTTTTTTTTTTTAATATTTTTTATTTATTTCTAGGAGAGAGAGAGACAGCGTGAGCAGGGGAGGGTCAGAGAGAGAGGAGTCACAGACCGAAACAGGCTCCAGGCTCTGAGCTGGCAGTCAGCACAGAGCCCGACGCGGGGCTCAAACCCACGAACCGCGAGATCATGACCCAAGCGAAAGTCGGACGCTTAACCGACTAAGCCACCCAGGCGCCCCTAGAACCTCACTTTTGTTTCTTGTCTAATCCAACCTGGGATTTCTATGTTCAAGGTAACAAAAACTCTCTAGAGACCATTAGCTAAGGCAGGGCCTTAGAAATGGAGAGGACAGATGCAGAAGTTATTTCAGAAAAACAAGATTTATTAATGGAATGGATTAAGGCAAAGCTGAGAATATCTCCAAGGTAGCAAATTAGGAAACTCTGTGGATTGGGATACTGTTAATAGGAATATGAAATGAAAAGAAAAAGGTGTGTATCACTGTGCATAATGGGGTGGTAGTGGAAGTGAGTAGCAGTCAAGATCGTGAGATGGGTCTTGGATATGTTAAAATTAAGATGTTCAACACAACATTCATGTGATGTCTACCAGACAGATAGACAGGCAAACTGGACCCGATCTTGAGAGAGAGACTAGGCTATAGATACAGAGGTAACAGTGACACCAAAACAGGATAAGACCGGAGAAAGAAACCAAGGGAATGCTAGTTTAAAGAAGAATTCATGAAAGAAGCCAGGTGGCAAATTCTAGAAACATGGGGGGTTGGAGGGAGGGCTTTTTCATTTAACTACATCTCCCTTCCTGGTTGAAAATCACTGCAATCAAGTCACTGCCACTGATTGAGTTATCCTTCCCACCTGTTGAGCCAGAACGAAAATTGGAATCACTACTCCAAGTTAAGTGCCATGTAGACTGGTCAGATGGGATCACCAGATTGGAAATGGTAACTCAATTATGGGTAAATAAACCTAGGGTAGAAGTCAATTTAGTGCACTGAAGTGGACTGGGCACTAAGTGAAAGCACAGGTTCTTTCTTTCTTTTTTAAGAGGTTCAAGCCCAACATGGGGTTCAAACTCATGACCCTGAAATGGAGAGTCCCATGCTCTACCAATTGAGCCAGCCAGGCACCCAGTTAAAGCACAAATTCTTAGCCAGAGTTCCAGCAGAGCCATGAATGCCAGCCCCCAAGTTTCATATGTCTATGTATTTTTCTGGGGCAGAGAGAAATAGATTATTAGAAGGATAACTTTTCACCTCAAAGAATTCTTGTGATTTTCTGGTTAAGGGAACAGAAGTGATGGTGCAGCAGCTTGAGAAGATTAACAAGATCAAGGATATTCTAGTTATGTTTTGTTTATTGTTAAGGTATAAATGTTTTAAAAAGGAAGAGGCTGGTGGCTAATCTGAGAATAAAAGAAGAGGTGGATAGAATGGAACAAGATCCAGGATGGCTCCGGAAAAGGTGAAATTAGAAGCCCAGGTAGAAGGATTTACCTTTAAAATGAAAGAAGTTTGTGAGGTTAGCAAAACACTCTCATATGAGAGACATCCATTTCCTTTAAAAAAAAAAAAAAAAAGCTCAAAGTCAGGTCTATTATGGGGTTACACTGAAGTTTCAAAAAAAAAAACGGAGGAAAAAAGCAATAGGGTAAAAAAAAAAAAATCGCAAGAACCATTATGAAAAATTCCATAAGAGTGCAATCCACAAAGTTCTGGCCCTTCTCTTTTTCTGGACCCCCTCTCCCTAAACATGGGAGTACCTCAAGTTTCGAATTTCTCTGGAAATCATTTCCTCAAATGTGTTCCAACCACCTCCGCTTAGATTTATTCATTTATCTACCTTTTACTCGTACTATGAAGACCACAAAGAAGAACATGGCTTCTGTCACAAAGCAGCTATGGTCTGATGGGGAAGAGCCATATAAATATCCAAAATCCTGTTACATAAGGCAGAAGACGGAGCTGATCAGAAGAGAGGCAAAGTCAGAGTTCAGAGAAAAGGTGGCGGCTCAAGAAAAGTTAGCAATAAGCTGGAGAGGGGTGTGTAGCTGTCTTTTAGAAGGGGCGGGCAGGATTTATACCAGTAAAGAGAGAGGGGGGAGAGCATTCGAGGAGCTGAAAGCAGCAAGCGTGGAGCTGTTAAATCGACAGGCACGAAGGGTGCCCGAGGAAAGCCACATATGAAGGCGCAGGCGACTGTAAGGCAGGGAAGGGTCCGAGCTACCGAAGTCAGAGCACGGAGAGCCAAGACGCGAGATTGGAGTCAAGATTTCACGGCTGTCAGGGGCCTGTTGGGCTAGAAGCGGTGCGTATGTCGGCTCGAGATCCGCGGCGAAAGAACGCCGTGATCTCAAGGGCACCGAAGACGGGGGCTTGAGAAGACGGGTAAACAAAGGTCAGCCCAAGACCCGGCGCCTCGGCGGACAGGGGGCTCCTGCGGGACCCTCGCAACGGTGTACCTGGTCGATGCAGCTGCCCAGCGTCAAATCTCGGCCTCTGCAGGCAGCGTCAGGCCGCCGCAGTCTGTGCAATTTCCTAGCGCAGGCGGACGCAGCAGCCCTGACCATGTACGCGAGGGTGCCTGGGGCGCTATTAGTGAGGAAAGCCACCCTTTCTGCCTCCCACCCGACCCGCTTACCGTCTAGGAATCAGCTCCTGACGCCAGAGAAAGAAGCGCGCACGGGACACAACACAAACCCACCCACCGAGGACGGAGCCCGCGTACGCCTCAGCTCCGCCGGTGGCCGCCTTTGCGCTTCCGGGCCAGTCACCCTTACTACGCATCCTCAGACGAGTCTTCCTCTCGAAGAGGACCGTTGCATTCTGGGGGTTGTAGTCATTCTCCATTGAGAGAGGGTCTTTGGCGACCCAGCTCTAGACCGGAACTTTTAGGATACACAGTCAAGACAGAAAAGATGACCTTTTTCTTGGATTCAGAGTCAACCAATCCCCAGCCTAGGTGCGGTGATACCTCCAGCAACTGGTAGATTCTCTCAGGGTCAGCCCTCTGGAGGTGGGCCGCGCGCCCCCTAGAGCCTAAAGCTGCTCTCTTCCCCGTGAACTCAGGAATTGACCGGCACCGCGAAGCTTGGACCGCGAAGAATATGATAGGTTTGGCTGTGGCACAGAATGGGTACGAGGGACGGATGCCTAACGTTTCCGGCCTGTGCGTGAGCTCCCCGCTTGCAGAAGAAGTGGTGAAGACCCAAAGACGCGCTGGGAAGGGCTGGGAAGGGAGTGCCACTTGGGCAGAAAGGGACCGACCGCATGGGCAGAGAGGCCCAGAATGGCTAGGATTTTCGAGGAGGGATTTTTTCTTCTTCTTCATTTTTCCCCCCAGTGGCATGAGTGAAAACCTATACATGCAGTGATACACCACAGCATACACACTGCCACGTGCACTGAAGCGCCCTTCCTCAACTTGTTTCTGGAAAAACCACGATTTATTGAAAAGACAAGTAGTAGGCTTGACTGGAAGGCCCAGATTGTCAACTCTGGAGTGAACAAAAGTAGGCAAAGGTGTCGGGATACCTAACAAGGTCGCAGCTGCCGCTGAAGGGGCAAGTGTTGTCTTTCTGTCCCCACTTTGACCTCCTGGGGAGGCAGCTCTGGTTTCAGTCAGTGCCGGGACCTGAGCCCAGCCAAATCTGGGGTGGCTGTGTCCCTCACTCCTGCAACCTGATGCCCGCAGCTCTGCCCTTCACTGGTAGGGCAGTGGATCCTGGAGGGTGGGGGCTGAAAGGATCCTGCCTCCTTGATTTGGCACAGAGTAAGAATGAGTTAATATAACGCTGGCAGGAGCCACAGTGTGCCAGGTGCTGCCACATAGGAAGCTGAGATCCTCTGCTGAACATGGCTGGAGCGTGGCAGGCCCACGGCCTATTTATAGCCAGGGGCCCAGGCTGCTGACCTGTGACATTCCCTGGCTGCCAACCCATCCTGAAACAAAGTCAGTTCAAAGCATACTCCCTCCTCCCCTTCCCGTTCTTCCCTCACCACAGAGGGTAGGGTGGTTTTAATGTTTTCCTCCCTGAGTTTCCAAGCTCCAGAGGTGCCAGAAGTGGTCAGTACCTCAGGAGAAGGCCTTCAGATGACAAAGGGGAGCTGGCCTTGGAACGCCAGGGGCCATCAACATGGACTTGCTCACTCTTCCTTCCCTGTCCCTGATTAGCCTTTGGGCTACTCTCTGGCCCCTGGCCTCCTGATGCAGGTGCTGGTTAGCTGCCCTGACTGCTCTGGGGGCAGCTGAGAAATAGGGACAGGGTTTGGGAGGAGAAAAAGGGTGGAACCAAGGATGTCCTTGGGAAGATAGTGGCCAGAGGCACCCAAATGACACACACACACACACACACACACACACACACACACACACACACACCAGCTAGAGCTCCAAAGAGAGGCAGAGCAAATACAAAAGTTACAGGGAGCAGAGTGATCTGAACCATCTATGAAAAGGTGTAGCTGTCAGCAGTTTCCTGCTCCCCAGAGGGCGCTTGCCAAGAGGGTGAGGGAAGGCTCAGAAAGGTCATGCATGGTGGGGAGGAGCTGGCAAGAGCTAGGAAGTCCCTGGGGAGAATGACAAGCCCCAAGGCCAGAGATGCCAGCATGGTGCCAGGGCAGCCTGGGGGTGGGGGGAAAAGGAATGACCAGAGGTTTCTGAGGACGCAGATGTTGCTAGGAGAAGCTAGGAGGGGGTTGAGAGCTTTGTATTTTGTTAACAAACACTGAGATCCATTGATGCTTTTTGGGGCCTGGAAGAGGTCAGAGCAAAGGGGTCCCCGGGGCCTGTGTTGGCTCAAAAGCCCAGACTCCTCCTTGGCAGCCCTTGCCTCATTCCTCTTGTGGCTGAGGTACTTCTTTAGCCATTTAACTGCGCTTGGGGACAGGACTCCTGGTCTGTGTGAGGCAGCAGTGGGCAGCCCTTGCCTCCCTCTCCCTTCACCCTCCCCCCAACACATACACCCAAAGCAGACAGCACTGGGGCATGATTCTACCCCCTCCAGAGGACAAGGAGAAAGCCCCACATTTGGAGAGGGACAAGGCAACTCCATTTCTGGCAAGATGTGGTTGAAGAGGCTATAGGCTGCTTGATGATTCAAGATCTCCAGGCAGGTAGTTGGGCCCCACAGCCTCCTGTCCTCCCATAAGAGGCTGCTCCATGGAGAGTCACAGAGATCCTGGTGGCCAGGTACCCCAAGCTTCCGACTGTCTCCACTGGGGTGAAGAAACTGCCTGGCCTGGCCCCAACCCAGCTCACAAATGTTCTGGATGATTCTGCAGGCAATTGATGAATTCACCCACTGGACGGTTCTCATAGCATATCTTGTACACCGCCATGAACAGAGGAAACCTAGAGTGGGGAAGGAGACACCCAGATTAGCCTTCCAATATACCCCTACAATCTGCCCCCACCCACTCCCTGTCCACTTCCTAACCCTCCACTCCCCTACTCTCCCACCTTTGAGCTCAGGCTGACTCTGGTTCTCAATTTCCAATTGCTGAGAATTTGAACTTCCTAGTCCTGGGTTTGGGGACAGACTGTTAATTGCCCTGCTCCCCATTGTATTGAACTTACCTGTATGATTCCCTGGCATGAATGTTTATGTTCTAGTTAGGCAAGAGCCTTAACTTCTCTAAGCCTCAGAATCATCAACTGTAAAATGGGACCAATATAACAAAGTAATGAAGAAGTGATTATGTATTAATGTGAAGGTACTCAATAAATGCATTTGCTTCTTCCCATCCTCTTATACAGGCTGCTTCCTTTACCTGGTGGCTTTCCCCTGACCAGCCATAAGCTGATCTTCTGAACCTGTTTCATACTCTCTTATTCTAGGATTCTTTCTCAGGCCAATAGAACTCTGTTCTAATCAGCCGATCACTCCCATTGTCTTTGTGCTCCTTTTCAGAGAGCACTTTGACACAGGGCCTGTCCTCCTCACACCTTAGCACCCAGGACAAGATTCAGGGGACAGAAATGTTGGCCTCCAGGGAGCAGCTTAGACTGGGGATGATGGACAGAGAGGTGGGACAGTCAGTTGAGTGTACTCCTGCTGCCCCAGAGCTCCAGCCCCCATAGCAAAGGACAGGAGGAAAGGACTGGAAATGAGGCTATGCAGAGGGGTCCAAGCAATGTGGTGCAAAGAGCAGTAGACTGGAGGGAGTTCAAAGTCGATGAACTAGCTGGGGGACAGTGGGCAGATCAGATTCTATCCAGGCTGTAGTTTCTTTGTCTGTAAATACAAGGTTCCCTCTCTACCCACTACACAGATTGAGGAGGGATCAGGAACATGAGTGTGGAGAGCATTTCTGGCTGTGGTTCCCTCCTCCACTGGGGCTGGGGCAGACACCTACTTGTCCACCAGGCCCTTCTGCTGGAGGATGCTGTGTAGCTCCCGGGCTGTCGGGGGCCCCTGCAGCTTCTGCCCATTCAGCATCTCTTTCTCAAGCTGCTCAATGGGCTGTAAAGAAAACAAGACGGGTGGATGGAAATGGCACAGGACAGTTGTCAGTGGGAGGTGGAGAGTCTGCGGCTCAGATAGGAGATGGGATCTTAGGCACCTAAAGGGTCCACCCTCCATTCTCCATTCTCCCAGGCTCCCACCTTTCCTGTGCGGACGAAGGCCTCAGCCACCTTTCGGTTCCGCCCTCCATAGCAGGTAGTGATGAGGTCGGCAACACCACAGCTCTCCAAGAAGGTGGCAGAGGACACAGGGCCGCTGCAGAAGAGCTTGGCAAAGGCGATCATCTCCATGAGGCCCAGTCGGATCACCGCTGCCTTGGTGTTGTCACCAAAGCCTAGGCCATCACAGAAGCCAGCTCCCACCGCCACTATATTCTTTGGGGAGTGGAGGTCACAGGTGAGAAAGGATCCCTTCCTGCAGGCCCCTGCAGGCCCCTCCAGCACCAGCTTCATGCTCCTTCCCTCAGCCATGTGAAATATAGTGGGTAGGTTCCCCAACCCTACCCCCTACTCCATCTTTGCAAACCTTTGCTGAAAACCAGTATTCTGTTCAGTTAGCCCTCCCATCGTTGACTGTTCTGTTCCATATCCCTGATATCCTCAACTTCTCCAAGATCCAGAGTTCTGGCCATCTGCCTGCCTGGGTGTCCTAACTGTCTTATCTCCCATTGGCCTGGGTGCTTTCCCAGGACATCTCCTCTTCCCCCTGAACCCCCTGCCCCTGGAGGCAAGGACAGGAATGTCCTACAAGGGGCTATAGGAAGAAAGGAAGGAGGGAACTCCAGTGTTTGATAGTGAATAATTGGCAGGCCTGAATGACCCTGACCTTGCTGTTGCAATTCTTCCTGTGTATGTGGGGACTTAGTGAGGAAGGCAAGCAATTGCCCAAGAGTGAGGTGTACCAACAAACTCAGAGCTAAGCCAGGCCCTTCTTCAGGATCTTCTCCCCACCTCATGGATGCCTCTGCACCCCTCTCACCTTTAAAGCACCACAAATTTCTACTGTATCCACCTCTGGCACCACAGTGATGCGGAAATTGGGTGTCTGCATCAGCTTTTTCAGAAGCTCTCCTTGGGCCTGGTCCTTGCAGCCTAAAGTGGGAAGGGAGGCAAAGCTCTGAGAGGGGATTCTTTTCCTACACCAGCCCTAAGCAGGGCCTGCCACCCTTTCCCTGTGGGTGTCCCAGGCCTCCCTCACCTCTGATGCTTGGGTCTTCTTTCCTTTGCCTGCCTTATGGGGGAGAAGATGGCTAAGTGGGGGTGGGGGTGGGAGCATAGAAAGGGGATGTGACAAACTGCGCGTGTAGGTGATGGTTAGGGCTCTCACCAATTGTTGTCTCACAGAACTTCTCATCAGCCACCTCGTTGGCAATGTTGGCCCCCATCAGCACACTCATGGGGATGCCAAGGTGCTCCCCAATCACTTCAGAGATGAGCTTCAGCCCTTTAGGGCCCTCGTCTACCCCCTGGGCACAGGATGGAGCTCAGGCCAGGTGCCCCTTATGCCCAACTGAGGGCTTCCCACCAGAAGTCCTGCCCCTTCCAAATCTACTATTCATCAGTGTCCCTCCCCAAAGGCCCTGCCCCATTCCAACCCAGCCAAAGCCTGCTGTGAGGAGGGTAGATGGCATGTGAAAATGAATTCATTTGAAAATTCTTCCATATGCCCTCAACCAACCTACCTCTCCACATCCCTAAACAATCCACCCCTGAGTACCCCAAACCAACTTCTGTCCCAGCCATTGCTCCAAACCAGCTTCCTTTCACATTCCTCAAACGAGCCCACTTCTCATACCCCCAGCCATCTCCTGTATGTCTCCTAAACTCGAGACATCTGCCTCTAGAGCTAACTACTCCCCAACCAACCTCCCCACCCCTGTGGCCCCCAGCACCTATTTCTCAGCCTCCTCAAAGCAACTCCTCTCTTCTCTCCAAAAAACTCTTGGTCTACTTCTGCTATTTTCTGTTCTCACTTCCCCCACCATGACCCCACAACAGTTAGCTGCCCCTCATCCACATGAAAGTGTTCCTGGCACCTTAATAAGAGATACACCAATGGCGTTTGCTTTCAGGTGGCCCTTGAGTTGATCACAAATCTTGCCGATGAACTGATGGGGCACCACAAAGATCAGGATGTCAGCACCTGCTGCAGCCTGGACCACGTCTGGGACAGCCACCTGTGGGGGGCAACCAGTGCTCATGGGCCTCATGGCCTTCTCCTAGCCCATTTAGGAGATCTAGAGGCTAAGGTGTGAGGCTGGTGGAGGAGAAAGCAAGGCAATTGGGTGATCTAACCTGGAAGGCCTGAACTTGGAGGAATGGAACACCACATTCCCTCCCCCTCACTGTCATTCTCTCCCTGGCTCCAGTTGCCCAGGGCTCTTGAGGACTCCTGGGAGCCTCATCTCAGTGCTTCTCTAGCCCTTGGCTATGGGACAGTGAGGGTGGTCACAGGAGGCCTGGACTTGGCAAGAGGGAGAGGCCAAGTAGGATTTCATCACCCTGATTCTTAAGGCTACCAACTGGGAAGGGAGAGCCCTTCCTGCTGTCGTCCCTGCTCTCCCTTTCCAGGTTGGGAACAAGCCACATGGATTTGACTAAGGACCTTAAGTCCAAGGAGCAGCTTCCAAGTCTGCTAATAACCCGTGAATAAGTAACAGGATTAGAGCCTGAGGCAGGTGCTACCCAGACCCCAAGTCTTTGGTGTCATGGAAACCAACTTCCTTGTCTTCTCCCCCACCCTTTCCTGGAGCCCATAAGTGTATGGGTGTGTGTGTGTGTGTGTGGATGGAGAGGGTTCAAGTTCTCTTCGGTCCCAGGAGAGCAGTTTGGGCACTTTACATAGAGGTGCCCTGTGCCCAGAGCAAAATGCTTCCCAAGTCCAAGGAGCAGCTGAAATGAACCCCCCCCCCTTCAGCAGGAAGCACCCATCCGCTTCCCTCTCCCAGGGTATTGAGGCTCACCACGTTGGGGGGCAGCTTGTGCCCTGGCAAGTATTTGACATTCTCATGCTGTGTGTTGATGATCTCTGTCAGCTTTTTCCCCCCGATGTCTTCCTCAAACACCCACATGGTCACCCGTGGGTCAAAATGTGACAGCTGGGCTGCATTGCCACCCACAATCTTGGCGATAGCAGAGCCCCTGGTGGAAGGGGGAAGACAGAAGGGCGAGGAGTCAGGGCAAGAGGGGGGAACGGTGGCAGGGGAGGGGGCAATGCTCCACCTCAGGATAGCACAGTAGCCCACCAGATTATTTACTTGCCACCTTCCTTGTGACCCCCACCACGATGAAAGTGTGTCTTTGGTAGTAGAAAGGAGACTTAGTCTAACCTTCCACTTTACAGCCAGAAAAGGGGAACAGCCTTCTGATCTCCCCAACCCTTCAACCCTAAGTAGCTATTCAGGCAGAGAGGGCTCTGGAAGCTCCCTCCCTTTGGTGAACAGGTGCAGCTGCCCAGGCAGGCAAGAGCCAGGAAAAGGTTTGGGCACCATCTGTCCTGTGGGGGTAGGCACAGAAGATAGCAGGGGTGGAACAGAAACTAGGGGGCATTTTCTACCCAGGGTCTGCCTCTCTCCCTAACGCCGTGTGTATTTGGGGGAACCTCCCTTTCCCTCCCCATACTCCTTGACAGAGCCACTCACCAGTTGCCGGAGCCTACAATGCAGACTTTCTTGCCAGCCATCGTGCCACTGCTCTAACTGATCTGGCTCAGTGCTGCGCTCCCAGCTTCTCTGCGGGGCTCGGAGCATATAACTCCACCACACGTGGGTGCAGCCAAGTCCCGCCCTCCAGGGGCGGGTGAGGAGGCAGGAGCCCAGGGAGACGGAGTCTGGCAAAGCCAGGGAAAGGGGAGAAAAGGGTAAAGATAGGTGGAGAGCAGGAATGGGGCAGAGTCCAGGGCCTGCTTTTCTTTTTAGGCTAGCCAGCTGATGGTGCTAGTGAGCTTCTTCCCTTGGCCCCAGCCCTCCTTCCCTGTAATGGTCTCATTTTGAAATCTGCCAAGAAATAGCCCAGATTTCTTGGGCCCCCCTCACTCCCTTCTGTCCCCCAGCACTGGCATAAATTGTGTTCAGTCCTAGTAGCAAATCTAGGAATGCTTTCTTTTCCACGGTAGGAATCACGCCACATATCCTCCTAGGACCCCAAGATCTGCTCTACAGGTTTACCCTCTAGCAGTGACAAAAGACTACATGTCACTGACCCCACACTAGCTCTACTGCAGGGCTGCCTGAGTGAGGTGCATGGGTGCCGGCTCACTTTTAAAGATAAGACCACATAAGAGGTAAAGGCCTACTTTGGGGAGTCCCAGCCCAAGGATAAGAAGAGACCCAGGAGTCCCGAGAGACAAGGTCATCTCAGTTACCCAGTGTTCATCTTAGGGACTCACCCTTGGGCCCCTCTCCTCACCCCAAAGTATCCTCACCTGAATGTCTTCCAGGAAAAGAAGGTGGGAAAAGTCAAAGTTAAAAGCTTTGATGCCAAATGGCCTACAATTCTCTTGCAGAGTCTGGTTTAAGGAAGGACAGGATAGAAAAGAAGGCAGCTAAAGCATTCACTATCCTTGAGAGGCTTTGAGCTTCCTTCAAGTCTTTCTTGGGTTTCCAAGCTACCACATTATGGGCTCCTTCAGGTTACTGGCTAGTTTGCTAGAAGCCAGAAGCGGGGGAAACAGGACTGCTGTAACTTCTGTAGAGCTTTGTGGCCTCAGATCTTGTAATTGAGAGTAAGTGGGGTGTGTGATTTCAGGCACAGGAAGAGACTGGAAAGAATACATTGAGGGCCACCTGGGTAGCTCAGTCGGTTAAGCATCTGACTTCAGCTCAGGTGATGATCTCACGGTTTGAGTTCACGTGATGAGCCCTGCTTTCAGCACAGAGCCCGCTTCAGATCTACTGTTCCCCCACCTCCCCACCCCCTGCCACTCCCCTGCTCACACTCTCTCAAAAGTAAACATTAAAAAAAAAAAAAAAAAAAAAGAACACATTGAACAGTTCAGGGCCCTACATCACCCACAGCCATTTGTTTGAGAAGAGAAGCAGCTCTGGTTTCTAGGCTGATCTGGAGTGGGACAAATGGCTATAACACTCCAGCTGTCTCTGCACCTTGGCCTAGAGGGCAGACACCAGTGTCTGCTCATGTGCTGACCTCCTGTTTTGGCAGATTGCTGAGTGGGTGTTTTTATTCCTCTGGGCCACTGCTGGCCGCCAACAGCGATGAGCACTGGGCCAGAGGGGAGTCTGTGCGCAACCACTGTGTGAGGGTAAATGGGCTCGAGGGCAAGTCTGTGCAGAAATGGTTTTTCTAAGTTCTAGGGACTGCCTGGGAAGAGCCCACCATATTCCCCTTCCTCCCCCCAAGCCCAACCATGGCCAAGGCGTTCCTGTAGGGGAACATTCACGAAGCTGGTAGTTGGTCTCTCTTAGTAAAGTTGCACCTGCTACAAAGCCAGCCTCCCACAGATCACTCCATTATTGCACTGGCACAGAGACAAAGGCACCAGTGCCAAGTGCCAGCTGGGAACACTGATTACGGGTGATGGGAGAGAAAGAATGCTTCTGTCCCTGGTGCATATGATGGCAATGCCGGAGAATGGATGTTTATGCATAAAACCCCCCTTGTTTTTGCCTAAATGCTTCCTTCTTTCATTTTGCCCTTAAAATCATACTAAGTCTGGAGACAAAGAGTTTCTGCATTTATATATGAATAAAGAGTGTGCAGATTCAGAACTGGCTCATCACAGGAAGTTATCTGTAGAGCTCTTTTCCCAAGAGCGAACTGTAGATTATTTGCTTGAAATTAATAATGGTTCATCAGCCATTCATTACACATGTAATTAGCCTGGGTAAAAACAGATGCCATTTCAATGTCCTTGACATCAATTTTTTCCACTCCAAGTTCTCACCCCACACTTTCTTGTTTTCCCTACTCAAGTCTGATAAACCCCCAAGTTCCAAAATGGGAACAGGTTGCATCCTTGGTGGGTCTGACTGGATGCAGGCAATACTTGGGTGTTCCCATCCATGGAGGCGAAGAGTTTTTTGTGTTTGTTTTTTACAACTTTGGACTGCAGTTTCACTCATTGTACGTTCTAACCCCCCCCGCCCCCGAGGGTAGAACCAAGCTAGATAATGGCACTAGGTGGGAAGCAGGCACATTTTGAAGGGAACTGCAGAATTTCATGCTTCTGCTAACAGGAGATCAATCCTGAGCAGTCTTCTCAACTCTGCTGAGGGGTTGATAATCTAGTACAGAGAGGACAACACAGCACTCTGTGAAGGTCTTAAGAACTGAAATCTCACTCAGGACCATGAAAGTGGAACCTTAAAGAGACAGCAGGCAAAGGAACACAATATTCAGCTGTGCAGGCCCTGCCTAGATAGGAGCCCTGAGAAGAGGAACTCCTCTACAGGTGGCTCAAGAACATCAAGCCTAATGAATCACTGGCACTCAAAGGCGGTGCTCTGGAGCCAGCGAGTGCAATGGGGAGCCTGGAAAGTTAGGGGGGATGGCAGTGCCACGGTCTTGTTAATATATCCCTGACAAGAGCCGGGGGCAGGACCCTCAGATCCAGTGAGGAAGCCCAATAATCCCAAAAGCCCCTGGCCTGCTTGGACCACTGGGCTGAAAGTGCAAGCTCTAAGGTGAGAACCTGACGTCCACAGGGTAGAAACCTTGTTTTCCACCATACCCCTAGCACCACAGCTGGCACAGCAGGTGCTCAATAAATATTTGTCAAATAAGATGAATAAACACCATGAGCATGTCTAATGGTATTTGGAGAAAGAGCTCAGGGAAGTGCTCTCCCTCAGTAGGTAGGGGGACCCATCCTTCAGAAGATTCTTTTATTAAAACTGGGTGACATCAATAAGGGGACAGTACAAAAAAAATTTTGGTCCATGAAAAAAACATAATAATTCAGTTAATAAAAACAGTTATCTTCAACAGGGACACTATGTAGGAGTGCTGAGCTTCCTTCTCATGGTTCCAGCCCCCAAGGACAGAGGTTGTCCAGTGTCCCTGTGGGAAGAACCTTTTAAGGGACAGATGGGTTAATGGCAGGAAGGGGAAGATGGGGAGAAAATTCTGCTGTCCCCAGCGTGGAACAGGCAGGGATATGGGGCTGGAGGATGTGCTCGCAGGAGCCTGAGGACGGGGTGGGTGGGGAAGCAGGGGCTTTGTCAGTTCTGTGGGTTTAGAGCCCAGGCTGAACGGAATTCCCCCTCTGTGCCCAGCTGTCTCCCACCCAGCTATGTTGAGTCTGCGAGCCTGGAATATGCTAACTCAGGGTGATACAACCTGGAAGAAGAATCTGAGGCTCTCCTGGAAAGATGCAAAACCATCTCAGTTCCAAGGGGCCAAGATCACAAGGTCCTGCTGCTACCTGAGGGGTCTGAAGCTTTGAGGGCAGGGGCTGGGGAGTCACAATCCTGTGAGGCAGGGAGAGGGAAGAGTCACAAACCCAACTCAGAGCTATTCGCCAGCCCTAGGCGCTTTCACTCCTCAGTGCCCTAGAAGTCACCAGTGGGTGTCAACTGGGCAGACAGGGAACAGGAAGACAGGGATGGCCCAGGGCTTTTACCCGTTTGATTTCAGGCCTGTGTCTCCATGAAGGGATGGGGGAGGCAGGGTGGAGTGAATAAATGAGTCACACCTCTAAGCAACAGCAGGAAGGAACAGCCTCTGCTGGCAATGACAACACCCCAAGGTTAGATCCCTGGAGCTCTGACAGGGAAAGGCAAGATCCTCCTCACCCAAATGCCCTGAATTAGGACAGATCAGTAGGAGAGGAATCCTATGAAGAGCAGTTATAGGGAGTGTGCTGGGAGGGAGCAACAGTTACAGATCAAACTCCAATACTGATGTGGACCCCCTACGAGGGAGTAAGAGAAGCACTGAGATGGCAGGCCAATCTAGAGGGCTGCGGACTGACCTGGGGCTCAGGGGAGCCCAAGAACCAGGGTTCCTTTAGTGCTAGAGGGCAACAAGTGAAGGAGGGGTGTGCTCCAAACCTGTGGAGGGAAAGAAGGAAATTGGATTCTGTTATCAGGAGAGCAAAGATCAACTAGCTTATAGAGTGCCCCCAGGCCTGAGTCTCAGAGAAGGGGCTAAAGTTCCCAACTCCTGGGTCTCTGAAGGGCAGGATCAGTGTAGCCGGTCCCCTTGAAGACCACCTGGCCTTAGGCCCAATCCATTCAATGCACTGATTACCACTACAGGTTCTCTCTCTAATACTATCTAGAGGTCCTATGTAGACCAGGGGAGGGTAGAGGCACATGGGAACTTTGTGGGGCAAAGGGAAGCTGGGGGACAGGAAGGGATGGGATGGGAGAAGAGGGTAATAGGTGTCTTATGAGACAGAAATGTGAGACCCTCTTCATTCTGGTGTTGTCCTTGAACCAACAGCATCCCCTGGAAGGCCCCAAGCAAGACCAAGGCAGGTGCTATGAGGCAGGCAGCACAGGGCCCAAATAAGAATCGGTGCAGCCGAATCAGGGCTGTGAGGGAGGCCCTATGTATTTCGGATTCCCAGGGCTTGTTCTAATTCTTGTCGTCTCTGCTGCACCTAGGGAGAAAATAGTGAAAGGAGCAGAAGATGAGACAAACCAGAAGCCGGTACCTAATACCACTGACCCCCACCAGGGGTTCAGACCCTTTGGTTTTCGTCAGTTTCCCATGCCCAGGCACCCACCTTGGAGTAGAAGTATCGGCACACAGCCTCCTGAGCCCAAGGCTGGAAGTAAAACTCAGCTCGGCGCTCTTCCTCTGGGTTACCCACCACATCAGTCATGGTCTGGGGGATACGTGAGGGGAAGAGAAGAGAAAAGACTTGCATCCCTCCCTCATACCCGTTATGGACTGAATTGTATCCCCCACAAAATGTCAAAATCCTAACCCCCCAGTACCTGTGAATGTCACCTATTTGGAAGTAGGGTCTCTGCAGATGACCAAATTAAGATGAGGTCATTAGGGTGGGCCTATTCCAACAATGACTGGTACCCTTACAAAAAGGGGGAACTTGGACACAGAGACAGACGTGCACAGAGGGAAGACGATGTGAAGACACATGGAGAACACCATCTGCACACCAAGGAAGGCCTGAGGCTATCACAAGGTAGGTGAGCGGCCCGGAACAGGTTCTCCCGCACGGCCCTCAGAAGAGACCAGCCCTGCTGGTGCCACATCAGACGCCTAGCCTCCAGATAAACAATTCCTGTTGTCTAAGCCACCCAGTTGGGGTACTTTACTATGGCAGCCCTAGCAAATTACTGCCACCACGACCAAAGTCGCCTCCTGCCATCAAGTCATTGCCTTGTTCAGGGATCCTTTCTGGCACCTCTCTTCCCTTGTTCCTCTGCTCAGCCTCTAGAATCATAGTCACAGTCACCACAGGATAAGAGAACACTGAGAGAACATTTCACTCGTTCAGTGCTCATTTCCACCTTCTTGTCTGAGCTTACAGTGCTCCCCTCTCTGAGAAATACCTCAAATCACAAATTCACCATGGCACTCCCCAGCTACTCTAGCCTCATCCACCTCCCTTCTCCTTTGAATTACCTCATTGGTAGTGGTGAGTTCTGATAATATCTTACATGGTTTTTAAACCATACCAGTCTGTTCCCTTCCCCACAAAAGAAAATGACCTGGTCTGAAATAACCCTTTCTTTACTTTTGCTAAGAACTTCCTTGCTCTACCCTCCTCCTGCTTATCAAAATCTTCCATTCTGTACAATCTTCAGAGTGCTCAGAGTGCCTATTTACGGAAGGGATGCTGCCTGATTCATGAATCATTGAATTAAACCATTAGACCCTCAAATTTTAAATAAATAAATAAACAAATAAATCCTATTAGCCTACTTTCTCCAAACAGAATGCAGACTGCTTGGAAAGGAGAGATCTAATTTTCTACTCTGCATCCCCTACAATATGGTACACAGTAACACCTCATAGTGGGTACTAGATAAACATTGATGTTCTACCTCCAATGCCCTACTTGATTGCAAAATGGACCCTAGAACATGCTAAAGAAAACCTGGTCATTCACTTCCCCCTCTGGCTCTTCTACCAGATGCTACGGAAATAAAGCAAATATGTGCCCCACTGACCTAAGTCCCTTTGTACCTTTCCCAGGTTCTTTACCTTTAGGTCCCGGCACTGGGACTGAAGCCAATCATTGATGAAACCCTGAGGGTCTCTGGCAAAGCTCAGCATGAACTCCCGTTGGGTCTTCAGCTGATTGATCGTTTCTATTGTCTCATGGATCTGAAAGAAGAGAAGGAAGCCCATAACATTCTTTTTATGTTTATTTTTGAGAGAGAGAAGGGGTGGGGGAGGAGTAGAGAGAGAGGAAGATACAGAATCTGAAGCAGGCTCCAGGATCTGAGCTGTCAGCACAGAGGCCGATGCAGGGCTCGAACTCATGAACCAAAGACCATGACCTGAGCCGAAGTTGGACACTTAACTAACTGAGCCACCCAGGTGCCCCAAGCTCATAACATTTTCAAACTGGGAAATGCAAAGTTAAATGACAGACACTGACATCTCCATGTGCTTGCCACTCCCAACCTAGGTCCAGAGTGCTGCCCAGAGCTCTAACTGCTCCAGCACTCGGCATTCTTTCAGCAGGTGTGTACAGTTTTCCCTCAGGTCTCCACAGTGTCCGCTACAGGGTAGATACATGGTGAATACTTAATCCACAGCACAAATGGATCCAAAAACACTCAGGTAGAAAAGCAGTGGTACAGACAGCTCTCTCCAAAGCTACAGTCTGGGGGGTTTCTTCCTGCCCTTTCCTCATTCTCTATACTCTTCCTGACACCTTCATTCATTAGCATATATTCCATTACCACTGAAAAGTTAGAGAGTCCTCAGTCGGCAGACCAGGGTCCGTTTTCTAAACTCCAACCAATCCAACTGCCTGACTTCTCAAGGCACCTGAAACTCTCCAAAACGAAATTCACTACTTTTCCCCAATGCTCACTTCTCCTCCTGTACTCATTGCCAATCTGAATACTACTATTCATCGAAGCTAAAAACCTGGCAGTCATGCCTCCTTTTCCCTCAAGCGCCACCCCACCATCCCCATCGAAACAGTATCCAAATCAGTTACATTTAGATGCCTCTCAGATCTGTCTACTTATTTTCATCCTTACTGTCAGTACCACAAGTTTAGGTCCTCAACACAGTTCACATGTGTTACTGTACTAGCCTCCTAACTGGGCTTCCTGCCTCCAGATTTAACCCTCTTAGAATTCACTCTCCACCTTCCTGCAGGTGATCATTCTAAATGCAAAAAACACATCACTTCCTCCGGTCTTTGGGACAAAATACAAACCGGTTTTCCCTGTATCAAAGCTTCTTCATGCCTAAGCTCCTGCTTCCCTATACAAGTTCTTTTCTCCAAACTTCCCATCCCGTAGCTAGCACCCTGAGATATATCTAGCACACGAAACAGCTTGTACTTCTTGAACACCAGGCTCACTCTCATCTTTCGACCTTTACATACCCTGTTCCCTCTTTCTGGAACGTCCTCTGCCTCCCACGCCCCTAAGCACCATGGTCTCTTCTCCCCTTTCCTTAACTCTTGTCCTTCAAGATATAGCTGGGGCATCAACTCTTCCAGGAAAGCTCCCTGTTCTCCTTTGTACTCCTCAGAGCATTTTTGGCTTTACCTGCATGAACCATGTCTAATGAGGAGAGTAATAGAAAGGGCAACAGTTACCATTTGTTCAGCTCCAAACAGTACCAAGCAAAGCACCTGGCATATATTAGGTGTTAATACATTCTGAATGAACACCAAGAGTCAAAAGACAGCCTAGAAGCTGTGACAGTAGGCTGACGGCACCCAAGCTACCCTGGGCAGGGGCCCCTACCTTATTGTCTAGAGTAGCAATCTCTTGCTGGCTGGCAGTAGACAGGAGAAAAGAATTCATCTGGGTCTTCAAAGTATCATCCACTTCCACATCAATGTCATAACAAGCTGTCTTTTTCTGATCATTCGGATCAACACTGGGGAGGAAACCAAAGGAGCCTGGTAAAGGGCTTGTCCCCTAAGACCTATTTACACAGGGTCAAGAAGAAGGCCCAAGAATGAAGAGTTTGACTACAAAAAGGCATAAGAGCATTTCCGCGTGACAGAAATTTCCTGTACCTTCTTTGCAATGGCAGCTACTACATGGTGTTACATTTGATAAAGTCTCAAACTATACTTCAAGTGTGTGTGACCTATTGTACCTAAACTTCAACAAACTTGTTTTGCTTTTTAATCAATGGTAAAATTCAAATGGTACAAAAAAATATCCAGTGAAAACTAAGTTTCTCCGCCCCCCAAAGGAAACCGCTACTATCTCATATATCTTTCTCTCTGTTAAACCAAAATTGACCTGAAAATAAATTCTAATAGAACACATACTAGAGCGCCTGGATGACTCAGCTGGGTAAGAGTCTGACTCTTGATTTCAGCTCCGGTCTTGATCTCAGGGTTGTGAGTTCAAGCTCTGTATTGGGCTCCCTGTGTTGGTGGGCATGGAGCTTAGAAAGACAGACACACGTGCCATATGAAATCAAGTAAAAAGTAGCTTAACCTTACACACAGGAACACAGGACAGATTAGCTTATGAACCAACACGTAAGTTGGAAGAGTCACTATTGGCTAAGTGATGGTTCATATAAAGAAAAGAAGGCCTTTATTGGAATTAACATGGAGTAATGGAAAGAAAGCAGAGACTACAGCCAGCGACCTGCTGCTTTGAGGAGGAAGAAGAGCATTCCTTCACTCCTTAGCTGCTAAGATGCCTTGCCCATCCATGTTTTGAACAAAAAAGTGGAAAGAGAGAACGGAATTGGGAGTCTCAGATTGGAATGTTTTACTATCCACCGAAGAGGTGGTAGCCCGTCAGCAATGAGCTGGTATTTGTCTAACGACTAATTCTCCAAAAGAGAAGGGAAAAAAAAAGCCAATCTGTAGCAGCTTCTTATTTCTGTGGTTTAAATATTCTCAACGTGGTTGACTTTAAGCTCCTAACATTAGGTCACTGATCAAGGAGCTGGAATGTGCAGTAAGACATCGTAACACTGGTATCCCCTGCTTTTGGATTCATATTATGCCACTTTGCTTTTGTGAAAGGCCTACATTAGTCTTTCTGAAGAGGATTTTCTTATTTATGAAAACAGGCAGAAAGCAAAAATAGCGTTCAGCATTTGTTTTGCAGCAGCATTATAGAGGCAGTACACACCCTGAGCAGCAGGTGACACCACCAGCCTCCTTCTCCGGGAACTGGCCTCAGCATCTCAGCACCAAGCTGCTCCAGCTTGGAATTATATCTGTGAGCATGTGTGCTTTACTTCATCATATTTTGTGCAAAAGAGGTTATTGTGGGGATCTGGGATGCTCAAAATCTTTTCCATAACAATTGACAGAAATCACTTTTTTGTTTTATGCCATTTCAGTTTATGGAAGTTTCCACAGGAACACTCACATTTTGGATAGCAGGGGAAACTGCCTAGTACTTCCATTACACATATGCAACAAATATAAGTAACCTCAAAAACATAAATACTAGTAAGATGTAATAAAATAATTGAGAGATGATGAGTTTTTTGAGTATATGTTATTCTCGCTTTTACTATACTTTATTTAATGTTTATTTCTTTTGAGAGAGAGCACACGCATATGAGTGGGAAAGGGGCAGAGAGAGGGGGAAGAGAGAATCCCAAGCAGGATGCACACTAAGTGCAGAGGCCGAGGCATGGCTTGATCCCAGGGCCAATCCCAGAACCGTGAGATCGTGACCTGAGCCAAAATCAAGAGTTGGACACTTAACGAAGCCACCCAGGTGCCCCACTCTAATGTATTAAATTATAAGTTTATATATAATTTAAATAACTGCTATTTGACAACCTACTTCCTGAAAACTTAACAACTGTCTTATGCAAGTTGGTGCCAGCCCACTCCAGCACACTGCTGCCTCTCATACACATGCTTACCTGATAACATGATTAATGATGATGGGCTCTGGCGGCATAAGCAAGGCATGGAGCCGTTGAGGGATCTCTGAAAACTTCATACGTTGAGACTCAAAGATCTATGTGAAAGAAGAAAAGCAGCTAAGAAGTTGGCATTTTGAGCACAAAACTAATACTCTACTGGTCTTTGGCAAAAGAATGGGTCCTTTTCTTACCTGCTGGAGGTACTTGTCACAGATGACAAACTCCCGCTCATGAGGGTCCTGGAGCTTATGTGTCTTAATATATTGCCACAGTGCTTGGATGATCACTGGACGGGTCTGGGTGTGGATGCCCAGGAGCCGAGCCAGGCGAGGGTCTAATTTAAACTGGGGAGGCTGCAGAGAGCCAAAGAGTACAGGGATGAATATACTGAGCTGGGACTACATGCATTTTGGGGTGCTTTAGCAGGGTCATACATTCAAGCCATTTGACAAGCACTAATGTAGTGCTTTCTCTGGGACCAAAAAACACTAGGAGGAGCTCAGAGATGGCTAAGACTCCAACCCTATATCTAGGGAGCTTATAGTCTGGTGACAAATTACCCACAACTAGACTTAAACCTTTACACGTCAGGCTGCCGATGGGATGTGGCTGTGAAAGCTGGACCCCCTGACTTCATCACAGAATACCTGGTAGTCCAGCATCAGTAGGACAGTACACCGTACATTCACATCTCCTGGCCGCTTCACCTGGAAGCCATCCGTCTCCTGGGTAGTGGCGGTCCTGTGCCACTACAGAGAGGAAGATGTCAGGGGAAGCTCTCCCACAGGAAGAGCTGGGGTGGGAGGGAAGAGCTTCTGTAATGACTGAATATTCAACTTTGATTACTGAGGCTATTTGAAAAGAGCAATAGCATAAGACATTTTTTAAAACTACATAAAGCTCTGGGAATACTGTCTGTTTATAGCCCTTTGATTCTGTATAAGGTCACATTTAAATTAGCCTAAATTTTCATTGGTACTTTTATCCACAAAATGGATAACACATGTGTGCATAGTAAAACAACATACCTATCATTCCTTGAATACTTACTATGGACAAAAGTCTTCTAAGATATTTACCTGGGATTATCTCATTTAATTTCCACAGCAATCACATTAGATAGGCACAACTAAACCTATTTTACAGATGAGCAAACTAATGCTTAGAAGAGCGAAGTAACTTGCCCAAGGTCAAACAACCACTAAGTGGTGGCCCTGTGATTTGAGGTCTGGCATGTCTGATACTAAAGTCCATGTTCTTAGCCACTATACTCTACTGCTATAAAGTCCAGTTAAATATATTTACAAATTTCTATTGATTCTATGACTTACTTCCCTTATTAGATGGTAAAGACCTTCCCATGTCTCTTAGTGGTTGAGGTTAAGGGGCTGCGGCTACACTGGCAAAGAAAGGAGCAGGTTAAGTTCATTTAGAGAGCTGGACTGTCTCATTCTGTTTTGACTGTACCCCAAAGAACACTGTCGCTAACACAGTCTTCAGAACATTGTGTAACCAAGTATTATAACAAAGGATTTTTAATGATGTGGAACGTGAACCTAAGCAGGGACCAAAAGAAAGTCCCAGATCTATCTATAGAGGTAATCCTGCAAGGACTTGAGCCCTATTAGTTAACCCCCTTAATTACAGCACCTGCTATCAGGAAAAAGTATGAGTAGTGTGGATAACTACATCTCATCATTATTAATAAGCAAGATGCAGAGATGGCCTGGGATGTATAAGAGGCCTCTATTAGAATTTCCCTTGAGGCAGCAATCAGGATAACATTAAAAGGTGGGACAAGTCAGACTCCAAGAGCTCTTGGGTCCAAACAGTACCAGAACTAAACAGCTAGTGCCACCTGGAGGTCAATGTACCAACTGCAATGGCAGTACTGGATACTAGGGGGTTAGCCTCTCTTGATACCTCCCCCTCACCCTAAACATTAAAGTTTGGCTCCCACACTCATCATCCTCCAGTCATGGAGTCAAAGCCTACAGGACAGAACTACTCACTTCTACCAGATGGTTGTCTGGCCCATACAGGTCTTTGTCCAGTTCAATCACCAAGGACTTAAAAAAGGAAGAGAATTTCCTCTTTTGTTTGGTGGCATCATATTTGGACAAGGCTGACTAGAGGAGAGAGAGGAGAGGTCATGTTAGAAAAGACCAGAAGAAATTCTTCATGACAAGAATCCCATAAAAAAAGTAACCCACAACAGTGGGGGAGAAAAACCCTCAAAAATGTCTTCTGAATCTCTCTCAGGAGATGACAAAGCAGGTGTCTGTAGGTATTAAGCTAGTCAGGGTAGCCACAGAACCCTGAAGAAGCAGCCTATAACATGTACAGGGTCACTGACCTACCCACTTCATCTCCCTTAGGGAAATGAGGCAAGTTAAGTCAAACCATTGCCCATAACAAAGCGAGTCTGAACAGAGAAAAGTCTGACTCTAGAGGGGAAATGAATCACAGGCAATAAGCAGCCAGAACAAAAACAGCTTTATTTGGATGGAATGATACCACCAGCAGATGGACTGGACCTATATAGAGAAGGAAGCTCTGACACAGAGCCCCGGTTCTCCTTCAAAAATGCATTCTAATTAGCTTGCTTATGAATAGCTAAAAACAGACCATCAGAGAGTATAAGGGAATAAAAGGTGAGCTTCCCCAAGGAGCTTCTGGGATGGGAAGTATGAGGCTAACACTTGTCAGCTGATATTCCCCATGAAGCAAAGAAAACTATCCCACTCAAACTATGAAATGTCTCCAGTGAAAATTGGGAAGGCAGAGATACCACAGTGGGAATCAAGGACCTCAAGGACTCAAAGAGGAAAGCATGTCTTCAAGTGCTAAGTGCAAAGTCACTTGATTTTAAAGAAACAAAAAACAAAAACTGAATAACCTGCAGAGGCAAAGTCCAACGGCCAGCACCATCAGGAGGAAGGTAAACAACAAATCAAATCCCAGAACAATAAGGTTCTCCATATGATACCACAGCGAGGGCCAAGCTGTGGGAGCCAGACACAAAGCACCATTGTCTTTTAGTGCAGGGAACACAGTGACACTCTCCCTGCTGTTCCCAACCGGAGCTGTGAGCACCAGTCAAGATTCCTGCCGACCAGACAACAGTTTGCTCCCGGCAGCTCCCACCCTAGATGTCAACCACAGTGGACTTTGAACTCACATCCTCCAGGAGCCGTCCTTCTACCCGAAGCTCCCAGGAAGCCACCGTCCCTTCCCCATCCTCGGCATCTGACTTAGCCGGATTGAAAGTGTTAGAAATGAAAATTCGCAGCTTCCGTTTTTGCTGAGGAAAGCAGAAACAGGACCAATGACGGGGCTTCAGTGGTTTGATATTTAAGATAAGAATCTCCGCAACCCCCCAGATTACTCCTAACAGACTGGCTTACTATCTACCCAGTCCCTGGGCTGGGGGGATAGAGATTCCATCTAGAAGAAAACAGTCCACTGGCCTGAGTGCATGTGCATATGCTAGGATGGCAAATAGACAAAGCCATGCAAGGTGCCAGGTTCCCAGGGTGGCAGAGGAGTTACAACAAAACAGGGACAGGGTATATTTCTGGTGCAAGAGATATCAAAAGCCCCTCCCCCTCTGCTGTTCAGTTCTAATGTAATTCTCAGTTCGTAGGCAGGTGGGAGAGATATAATTTAAATGCCAAGGAGAGCCATGCTGCGCCTTTGATTTCCCATCCTAAGCCTATGGAAGGTTCCCGAGTCCTTTCCTTTGGCGCTCTGCCTAGCACTCTCCTGCATTACCTTGATGGGACGTTTCAAGGCCTCCTGGATATCTAGCCGTTTCCTCATGATAGTCTGGTCCAGCTTCCTTTCAAAAGCCAAGAGATCCATATAGGCCTGGGATTCTGGTACCAGTTCACGAATCTTAGGAACAAAAAGGTATTGTTGAGATCTAGAGCTGACCATCTCTATTTCCAAACTCAGCACATCCTCAAGATCTACATCCTGGACTCACCCTTTGAGGTAGAATTTTGTCAGCCATCTTCTTTTTCTTTGCACTGTTTGGAATAAATACTGTTATCAGGTTGGAACTAGCCAGAACATGAAGACAGACTGGTCAGCATCTCCATTTGTAGGAAAATGAAGGGACTGCAAAGCGTCTCTCAAATCAAAGACACTCCGCCTACCCCAACCCCCACCCATGTGAGGCATTCTGAAGAATGAGCACCCATCTGACACAGCACCACCACTTCTGGATTCAGGTTCTCCCACCACCTGTGTCCTCACGGGTTCCCTCCCCCTTTCCCTCCCTCCCCTACCCCAGGGTCATCTTACTTGTGGTTTCGATTTTGGACCGCCTGCTGCTGGACCTGCTGGATCTGCTGAGGCGCAGGTCTCTTGCGGGACTGGTCCATCCCTGACTGGGCCAGGCCAGGTCGGACTGAAGGGTTCCCCCCATAGCCAGGGGGTCCCATGGAAGGTCCCTGAGGTGTCATTCGGCTGCCTGGCAGCATACCTGGTCTCTACAGAGAGGAGAGGACCCAGAGATGTCATGACTTCCCTACTAACCCCACCAAGAAAGAGAAAGTGAGAGATGCCTGAGTTCTTTCAATGAAACAGGCTGGGGTGGGGTGGAACACAATGGGGAGAGCCCTGTTTCTGAAATCCAAATAACTGGAGGTTCCTGTACTCCAGTTGCAGTTTTATAGGAGAATGTAGCCCCCAAGCTAAAAAATAGCCAGATTATACTTAAATTCTTCTCATTCTATTTTGTACCTGACACGTTGGGCATCTTCTTCTCTAAGTCCCACGTTTACTCAACTGGTACTGCGAACTATCGTCTCCTTAGAAGCTGACCTCAATTTGCTAGCTACACCTTCTGTGTTCCTCTGGGCACTAGAGCTGCCCTAGCCCTTCTGCACTCCAGTTCCCACATGCCCACCTTTGGCCCCACTTCATCCACGCTGTTTCTGTACCCTGACTCCCCAAAGGAAACAATGCTTCCAGGAGAAGGTGAGGATGCTAACCGCCTCCCTTCTCTTCCTCCGCACTGCCTCCCCTCACCCCCACTCAGGGTCCAAATCCCTCCCAGGAGAGTCCCTCCTACTTCTCCCCCACCCCTGTCACTCCCAGGCCCCCGCTCGGCCCCGCCCCCAGCCCGCGCGCCCCTCCTCCTGCCCCACTCACCGGATAGGCCGCTCCGGGCATCGGGGAGCGGTACAGCCCTTGACCCGGCGCCGGGCCCATTCGCACGGGAGGCCCCGGAGTCCCGCCCGGGCCCAGGGCAGCCGCCGCGCCCGCACCCCCTGAGGCTCCGGCGCCGCCGCTGGGAGCCACAGACTGGAAACCCGCCCGGGCCGCCATCTTCCCCGGAGCCGCCGCTGCAGCTGCACAAAGAACCGGAACCGGAACTCCCCCCGCCCCCCGCGCGCCCCCCGCGCGCCCGCCTGTCCGCCCGGCCGGCCGGCCGGCACGGGAGGCTCAGGGCAGCGAGACTGTGGGCTAGAGGGGGGCGACAGCGGAAAAGGCCTACTGACCACTCCCTCCCGTCTTCGCGGTCCAGGAGCGAAGACCATAGAGAAGAACTCTGGGATAGAGAGGCCCTGTGAGCGGGCGCCCCCAGGCTGACCGGAGGAAGACGAGGCCCTGGAAAGGGGGACCACACCTCAACCTCAACGCTCTGATGACGGGGCTGATGGAGAAACGGCTTCATGTAGGCGCAATAGATTTAACTTTCCAAAGCGCTGTGCTTTTTTGTTTCCTTCTCTATTGCTGTAAGCCTGGGGTCGCCGAAGAGGAGAATGCATCGTTTATTCCATTTTACAAACTGGAAAGCTGATCTTAGTGAATGACTTGGCAAAGATCAACCAAGTTAGCTATTGCTAATAAAGCCAAAGCCCAGAATCTGGATCTTCTGGCTCATAGCCCAGGGCTCGTTCCACAGATACAGTGCCTCAATAACTACCTCACGCTGGAACTTGAACCCAACTTTGTCCCTAAACTTTAAAACCTAAACTGCTTCCCGATTTTATTTTGGATTTTGACCCTGGCACTCTCCCAAGAACCCTTTGTGCGAGGACTTCTCTTTGGGACCTTTGTTGCCTTCCACCTGTCTTTCCCTTCCCAGTGGTTCAAACCATAACTGGTGTGATGGTCAGTTTGTCCCATCCCAGGAGGACCAAAGTCTCCTTGCTCAAGCCTCCTTACTTTTCCCCAGTTGTTTGGCCCTAAGCTAAGCGCGGTTTTAGGCACTTGGTGGAAAGGCCCAAATACTATTCAAACAAGAGAATAACAACTGAAGAGATGGTTGAAACCCAGTTTATTAGACCAGAGGCATGCGTCACCCATAGCCCTGCCTGCTGTTCCCCAACCAGTGCACACCCCTTGGCCTTGCTCCTGCTTCCCTCTGGAGAGATCTGATCTCCAAGGAACTTCTAGGAACCAAGAGTTCCCCAACATCCCATGGCCTCACTCTCTAGCTCCAGGCCAATGCACAGGTGACCTGCCACAGGTTCTGTTCTGGGGTTGGAGACCAAGAAACAGTTGGGTGGAGAAGACCTGGGAAGAGGTAGGGCTCTGGCCTAGGGGAGTTCCTGGGGGAAGGAGCATGGCAGGCCCACTACCTCACTCGTTTCTCATTAAGCTAGGAAGGGAGAGACAGAAGAGCAGAGCTTTCAACTTCCCCTCTAGGCCTGTTTTTCCCACCATTACCAAACCATACCTCACCAAAAAATATAAGTGGTGGGCTTAGGTATCAGGTGAGGAAAGGAGGCTGGGACCCAGAAGGAAGGAAAGGTCACTGACTGAGGACCTCAACTTCTGTCAGCACCCCACTACAGCTACAAGAGTCACCAATCCACAGCTCCCCTTGTCTCTGACACCCTTGGCTTAGTGTGCAGAGTGGATCTCCACTCCCTAGGCGGGGGGTCTCTCTGTAGCTACCCCTTCCCTGGGGAGGCCACAGTCAGCCAGGCAAAGGGCTTTGGGATTGTGAAATGGGAAGGAATGTTAAGGCTACGGGGAGGGCACAGGGTGCCCGGGTTGGGGGGGGGAGAGGGTGAGGCCAGAAAGAGGCAGAGCTTGTGATTCACAGCTTCCTTTATGTCGCCACCGAGACAGTGCGAAGGTTACAATGCGCGTGTCGTCTCCTTGTGCTTCTCAGAGGGATGTGTGTACACAGTACAGACACCAGGGGAGAGAGTCCAACTCTTTATACAGGCGAAGGCATTCAGAGACCAGGGAGGGAGTAGAAACACAGAAAGGGGTACTTGGAGCAGGAGGATGGTTCTTAGAGACAAGAGGGGATGGGGTCGAGACAGACAGAGTTAGGGGAAAGTATATACAGAGATATAGCAATATAGAGTCTGTATCATATAGAAATAGAAAATGCAGATGAGGTTGTTGAGAGAAGCAAATGAAGTTGGGGAAGAGGACTTGGGAGAGTTCCATAAGAAAATTTATGGATGCGGCCCTCTGCAGGGGCCCCTGGGAGAGGGACCAGTGAGGTTAGGCATCAGTGCCCCTCTCCCTGAGCTGGAAGCCAACCAGCTGGATCTTTCATGGGACGGTAGAGGAGTGCTACCTCTTGGGATTTCTCTCCAGCAGTTCTGGGGTGGGGGTGAACTCATAGGTATCAGGATGTGGCCTACAGCACCAGGGCCACATCTTTTCCCCATCATCCACTTCCTCAGGGGATTCCCATCCCCAACTCCCTAGATAGAGACTTCACATGTAAGAGGGTGGGAATGGGGACTAGGGTTTTAGTTCCTGCCTGGAGACTTGGGGTTGGGGGGGTCACTGGGCTGAGAGGGTCTCTTAAGGCTGGGGAAGCCCCCCCCCAACTAGCCCTCCCCTTCAAGGTACATTCTCTGATTTGGGGCCAAATTCCAGACCCCAAGGATCCCCTCCACCCCCCACTGGGAGGGGCTTTGGTGACTGGTGGCAGCAGAATGTAGGTGGACAGTCAGATGACAGACAGCCAGACAGACATAATTCAGGCTGGGAGCTGGGGGAGGCAGCATGGAGCAGAGAGGGGCAGCCTGAGGTCACCTGCCCCATTCTCTCTTCTTAGTTTTTAGTTTTTTAGGTTTTTTTTTGTTTTAGTTTTTTTAGATCAGTTTCAGTAAAAATAAAAAGAATAGGATAGAGGCAGGGAGAGGGCTCTATGGTCAAGACTCCTTCCTCACCACAGACAAGAGGAAAGGACTGCCCAAGAGTGAGGGACTACCTTGGGAGGGGGAAGTGAGTCCCCAGGGCAGATGTGGGGGGGCGCAGCTGAGGGCCCCCTTACTCTCCTAGCCCTCCCCACCTAGGCCTTTGGTACAGTGGCCTGCGGGGCTCAGCAGGTAAAGTCCTCAAAAGTGCCTCGGGCCGGATGGTGAGGTAGGATGTTGGCAGCATACGTCATCCCGGCAGGATGGCCCCGGAGGCTCTCACACGGGTTCTAGGGGAACGGCACAGGACAGGGACTGGTTATCAGAAGGGCCACAGGTGGTGCTGGGGCGTGGGGGAGGCAAAGGAGAAGAGGTCGCAAGGGGGGTTGTCCTGGGGTTTGGGGGGAAGGGGTGGGGCCTGAGGGCATCCCTCTCTCGCTCCCTCACATGTCTTTTGACGTCATCCAGGCTAAGAGCCACACCCTTGTCCGCGCTGCTCCTTTTGGCCTCCTTCTGGCACTTTCCTCTTCTGCACAGCTTGTGCTTAATGACCTGAGACAGAGGTGGGGTGGTGAGTGGTTGGGCAGGCTGGAACCCTGAGGTGCCTGTGGCCCCGCCCTGATGCCTCACCCACAATTACCTCATAGGCGTAGTCAAAGAGCTCCAGTACAGTGAGGATGCTGGCCCCAATGAACAGGCCCATCTGGCCCCCAATGTCACCTGCAGGAGATGGGGCACAGGGATGTCAGTGGTGTCAGGACACTTCGGAAGCAGCAGAGCTTACTAGGACAGGGATAGTTAAGTTGTATTTGCAAAAAGATCCACAGCTTTTGTACAGAAGGAGCACAAAGCAATTCTGGTGGGGTTCTTATTTTCTTCTCCATGCTTTTCTGCATTTTTTTTACTTTTCTAAAGCAAACAGGTATTATTCAGAAAATACAAAATACCCCAACATTCATTCTCTGGGTAAATTTTCAATGGCTTATGAAAGAGTCCCCCATTCATGCCCATAGGCCTGTCTCTACCACTTTACCCTAAGAGAAGTTTCAGCCCCCTCCTCCCACTATATACCAAGACAACAGAGTTTGGAGAAAGGACACAGGGGCAGGGGGGATGTCAGGGGAGGAAGGAACTTGTGGGACAGAGGTAGGCAGCCCGATTTGGGTAATAGGGTGTCGCACCATGCCCAAGGCATGGGAAGGGGACAGTGCCATGAGCAGCTCACCCAGGAGGCCTGCAATTTCATAGGCCTTCTTCTGCTCAATAGTCTCATAGTTGAGGACTTCAAAGAAAATGTCCAGCACCAGGATGTTCTCCCTGCAAAGGGGTTGGGGGAGGAGACCTAGGTTCAAGTCACATCTCTGTCCCTTACTAGCTAGGTGACCTTAGCAAGTTATCCTCTCTGAATCTGTCTCCATATCCATAAAATGAGATGTTGGTGGGGGTACCTGCCTTTTATGATTGTCGTAAGGATTAAATGTGATGGCATCTACAAAAAGACGCTCTGCACACTGGCAAGCATGGAGTGACCCCAGTTGCAGCAGTGAGGATGAAGATAGAGAATGAAGCAAGGAGGAAAGAGAGGTACTTTTGCTTGCTCCAGCTAGATCTGCCTTCCATGCCCACCCCAGACTCTTTGGTTGCCTTCCCCTTGTTATCTCAGCCTCTTCCTGTCTGCTGGCCCCTCAAAGCCCACTTATACCCTTTACAGTCCCAGCCCAAGGGCCCTGCCCTGCACAGTTAGAGCCCTTACCCTATGTACTGCTCAGACTTGTTGAACTTCTTGGCCAGGTACTTGGCTGACGCTTTGCTGGGGATCTTGACCATGGACAGCTCCTTGCCATAGCGGGTTAGGTTGCAGGGCATTTCACACACACAGTACTCCTGGTCCTTCTCTACCAGGAAGTCTGTGCCCGACCAGGCGAGAGGCACCAGTTGAGTGAGGCCCTTCGGTCAGCACCTTCCCAACATGAACATCCCGGCCCTGTCCAAAGCAAACCTGGACCCCCTTCTCTTTTTCTGACCTATCTTTTGCCTCAGCCCTATGCCCTCCCTGTACTGATCTTCACCCAGCCTCCCCATAGATATTTTATAATCCTATATCTCATTGCCTTAGGGACCTGAGGGGTCAACCATCAAGGTGCTGATGAAAGAAAGTGACAGCCCCTCCTGGGTGACCCCAGTTCATTTTTTACAGGGGCCTCTAGAGATGCTATTCCCAGCCTTGCTGAGGTCAGACACAGGAGAAAGAGTTCAGGTGAAGCCTGATCTAGGAGTTACTTGAAGCTTTCGGGAACTTGGTCTGAAACCCCCATGCACGTGGCTCCTCCCAAGACCGCCCTAGGACAGGGGTGCTCACCCAGGGCAGGATCCGCACACTCCTTGTACTGTTCTGGAGTGCAGTATGGGGCATCCCCTAACAGAGGAGAAAAGACAGTGGTGCAGGACGGAGATTAAAGGGGTCTTGTGATGATGGTGGTATCAAGGGCCTAGAAACTAGAAGCTAGGAGAGTGTGGGAGGGCAGGACTAGCCAGCCCCCAGTCTGTCCCGAAGGTGACTCACCCCACAGTCCACATCCCTCTTGGACCCTTCCCATACCTTCCTATGGGTACAGGCAGGAACTGAGATCAGAAGGACAAGAGCCATAGGAATCTGGATGGGGCTAGGACTGGGTGGGGAGAAGCCAGTTAATCTTGCTTCCATGTTGGCAGGTGGTTGATATGAATGGGGAGCTGGTGAGAGGCAATGCAGGCTGCGGGGGCCCCAAGATTGGGTCTGGAGCTTTGGGGCCTGACCTGGCATGTGCACCATGCGACAGTTACAGTTCTCCACCAGGTAGCGTGTCTCACAGTCGATGCGGCAGGCAGTTATGCTGTAGGAGTCGAAGAAATCCGAGTCCATGGTAACAGCTTTGCAGGTGCCCCAGGGCGGGGGCAGGTAGATGAGCTGCTGGGAGAGCCAGGGAGCTGGGGGGTGTGGGGACTTCTCCCCGAGTCACCTTGATGGACTTCTCTGACAAGATGCAGAACTCAGGAGTCCTGCACCCTCTCCCTCTGCGAACTCTGAGAGTCTCAGAGTTTACAGAGCATTCCTGTTCATTCATGCTTCTCCCTAGTCAGACTGGTACCCAGACCTTACCTCATTTATCCCTCCTGTATTGAGTGCCCACCACTCCATCTTGACCCCTCAACACCCCACCCTGGGACCAGCCTCCCGTGGTCCTCTCACCCGCTGCTCCTGGCAGGACACAAAGGTCTGGAACCCTGGGGCCACACCAAAGCCCAGCTGGTCGATGAAGGGAGGTTCATCCTGACTGTGGATCTGCACTTTGATGCCCGCTTCGAAGGACGTCTCATCTATGGGAATGAGGGGGTTGTGTATTGGGAAGGCTTCTGACTCCCTAACCTCCTTCAGAGCTGGAGCCGCGGCACCTCTCCTAGGAGTAAGTACGGTGCTCACTGGGACAGGGGGAGGGGTTACTCTATGGGGGCCCTCGCCCAGCCCCAGGCTCCTTTCGGGTTCGCTAACTCCATGCTGCCCTGATGAACCCTGCAACCTACATACTTTTCTTATCTGGCTTCAGCTGTGCATTTTGGTGTCTCAAATTCTTTCCCAGACACTTTCTATTTCTCCCTCTCCTTTTGTCTTTTCTCCCCATCTCTCTCAGCCCCAAGGCCCCCTGAGACCAGACTGACGGCAGACGGCCCAAGAAGAGAGGGAGTTATTTATAGAGCGAGTGGCGGCCACTGATGGAAAGGGATGGCTGGTTACCTTGGAGAGTAACTGAGCCAGGAAGGGGGAGCCAGAGAACTGTGAGGGTGGCAGTCAGGTAGAGTCGGAGATGGAGATGGCAAGATGCTAGGAAGAAGGGAGGAGAGCCCAAGGCCTGCCTCAGGTTCTACAGTGAAGCTCAGGGGTCCCCTGGTGGAGGCTGGTGACTAGGGCCATGGGAAGGGGCCCCTGAGAGAATGACATACCAGTCTCTCCCCATACGGGCAGGTACTCATCCTGCTGGATGTCCAGCATGATCTCCAGCCCATTGCCAGTCCCACCCTTCATGGTCTTCAGCCGTGGACGCCCATCTCGGCCCGAGTTGAAGGTGTAGCACTTTCCGTACCGGGTGAAGACCTGGTGAGGGCAGAGTGGAGAATCTGAGAGTCCTGGCAGTACTCCCTACTTACCAAGGGCTGTCCCCAGACCCTTCAACTGCCCAGGAATGATTTCTTCTGTGCAGCCCATTCTCCATTTGTCCTCCTTCTCTGCCCTTCTTTGCCCTGCTGTGTGCCCTGGAAAGCTGATCCCGGCGGGGTGTCCTGCCCGTGTTCTTCTGTTCCTTGGACAGGCTCTGGGTTCAGGATGATCAATGGGAGCTATCAATAAGGGATCAGAGGGCAGAAGGAAACAGAGATCAGGGTGTTCATCCTTCCCCACCCTTCTCCCCTCTGAGAATGTTCTGGCAGCGGTTTAGACCCTCTGTGACTACTGAACCTGCCAGGAGGGCTCCCTGCATAGCATCACTGCTTTCCGGTGCCCCTTTAGCCTGAATGTGACAACTTCCCACTATCACTAGGTGCCTCAGGCCCCTTTAGGCAGAGTTTCCTTTACTCTGCCCACAGCTCTGTAAATAGTCTCTTTGTTCAAGTCTTTTCTATTAAACTGTGTGGCAGTCTTTTTCCTGCTGAGACCTTAGCATATACACCCCCATCACCAGGATCCCATCACTGCCATACTCCTGGTCCCTCCTTGAGACCCCCTCCTCAGGCCCAAGATCGTGGGCCCTTCTGAGATAGATCTTCTCTTCTGGATTTTTCCAGGCATCTGAAATCTTGCTCTCCCCAAGATCCTTCCCCCAAACCATGGTAAGCACTTTAGTTTCCTCTAGCAAGTAGCCCCCTTATGTCCGTTTTTGTCCCATCATCACCAGAACCTGAAAGCAGACCCAGGTGCCATCCCAAGGATCATGCTCACCCAAGTACCAGCACCTCCTCTCCCAGGATTTGGTACTGAGCACCCAGGGCACGGCATGCTTGGCAATGCTTGTACAGAACCACGAGGGCCTCAGAGGAGATCTGAGCCCCGGAGGCAGTCTCTCCACCCCATCCCTCAGAGCAGCCCTTATCACAGCTCTGATTACACAGCCACAGAAAGAAGGATGAACCATTTCTTTATGGCCTTCTCCCTACAGCTTGCCTGAATGTTTCCAGGTTCCCACAAATGGGGTGACTATACTTTTACTACTGCTTGATGGTGACAAAGTCCACATAGCGAGTCAGAAGGTCAGTACAGACAGCCCAGGGAAAGAGAAAGACAGTGTCAGGCCAGACCAGAGCAGTGGGGGGTATGGAGGTTCCTAGGAAATAGAGTTCCCTGTCCCCCTCCCCCTTCCTGGAACAGTCTCCTCCCCCAACCAGAAAAAGAAAACATGTGCTTTCCCCTATCCTTGTCCATAGCATAGGAGTAAGTGGGTGTCATCAATGTGTTGTGGACCAACTGCAGGTGGGGACCTTGGGGTTTTGGGTAAGGTCCAGAGATAAGGTAGAGAGAAAGCTCTGATGACTCCCAATCCCCCAGGCCCACAATGAAGTTTGGTGTCACTCAGTCACAGGCTCCAGACACACACCCACAGCTACCCTCCATCTGTAAGGTGAGGGACCCCAGGTGGCCGAGAGCTCCAGCACTGCCTGGGCTGAGGGCTGTGAGGTTGTCCAGTGGACTGCTGCTGCCACCTGGTGGTTCCATGTGAGAAGTGTCTGCTCTACCCTTAGGTCCAGATAACCCCTTTGTTATTTCATGTTCCTGTATTTCTCCGCCTGTCTGAGGTCCAGTGGCCAAAACCCCGAGGTCCCCACCTGCAGTTGGTCCAGAACACAATGATGACACCCACTTGCTGCTATGCTATGGACAAGGTGGGGGACTGAGGGACAGGTGTGGCAGAAGGGAAGGCCTGGTATCTGGGACCTGGAGGGGGCAGGAGAGGAATCAGGCAAGACAGAACTCAGAGCTGAGCTGGGGAGGGAAGGGGGTGCCACCTGGTGCCTCAACAAGGACCCTAGACTCCAGAGTGGGAGGACAAGCATGCGGCTGACTCCCATTGAGGGCTTCCCTGATCCTCACTCAGAGCTGGAGGGCAGGGGGGATTTAGAGGAGGCCTATTGTTCTCCCTCAGATACACAGACAGACACACAGACACACACACACACTGTAGGAAGAGCACTGGAAGACCACACAAGAATGCACTGAAGTCCCGGCTGTGGGTCATTACTGAGAAGAGGCATGGTGGGGTGGAGTTGGGGGCTGTCCCCACCCCTCCACCTCCCTTCCACACTCTTCTCCTGTGCCTCCAGAGATTAGGGGATACCTGCCCCAGCTCCAGTCCAGGGGTGACAGTCAAAATTGTTAAGACTAGGCATGGGTACCCACCACCAGACCAAAGGTTACCCCAAAGACAGACCAAGGTCCTAGGCTCTGCTAGATCGCAGGGAGGTCTGGGAAAGAGCTGGAGACACTAGAGAATATTCAGGGAGACACCAGGGGCCTCAGGGCAGCAACTAATTACCAGCTAGCACAGATGAATTTCAAGATTCTAACAGGAAGAGCAGTATGGCACTGACCTGAAAATAGCAGCCCAGCTCCAGACCCTGGGGCTCCCGGGGTGAGCTATGGCCAGATCTCTCTGAGGCAGGTCAGAAAGTGTGGGTGGCCCGGGTGACGTGGGGGAGGTGGTCACCAGCCCCAGCCCCAGGAGGCGACAGTCAGGGTGAGCCATGTCAGACACTCAGGGTGCTATGTCCAGCCCGGGCCCCCACTCACCACCGAGAAGTTGTGAGGGCCACAGGGCCCCCCGCAGTAGGAACAATAGAGCAGCATGTCCTCCAGCCGGTGGCAGGAGCGATTGTAGAAGCGGTGCAGGTTAAAGGGCTCCCCAGAGAAGGCCTCAGGCCCCGGTGGGGCCAGGGGTACCCCAGGGTCATCACTTTCATCCAGCCCCAGCATGGGGGCCAGGTAGAGCAAGTCGGGGTAGCTGAGCTGGGACAGCCGTACGGCATTAGTGTTGCAGAGGGTGACCGCCGGGAAGGCCAGCTCCGTGGTGGCCACCTCGTCTAGCAGAGTCACGTGCGGGTAGCTGAGGTAATAGGCAACGCGGTCCCCTACCTGGCACAAGAAGGCACCCAGTGCCAGGACAAAAGCCACTGCCCACAGGGCCTGCCTTGGCCCTGGACCCCCCTCCACGAAGATGTGGCTGGCGCCATGCAGGGTGCAGCTGTTGGCAAAGGCAACCAAATCCATGGGCGAATCCCCCTCTCTAGCCTCCTTCCTCTCTGCCTCTTTTTCCTTCTCTTCTTCCTCTTCTGATTCTGAGTTGTCCTGCTGCCGCCGCTGGTGGGGACCCCAGACATCTCCCAAGGGCCCTGGGGCTTCCTCTCCAGAGAACGACACAGAGCAGAAGATCTGGATGGGCATCTTCTCCAGGGGCTGCTGGCACTGGGGATTGGCAGGTGAAGGGAGAGACAGATGTGATCTCAGGCAGGGTCCGCAGGCCAGCCACCCAGACCTTCTGCTAGGTCTCCTCCGCCCCACCGGCCAGCTGTCCTTCTCTGCCAGGGCCTTTGTGGCAGTGTGGCTGAGATGGGGCTGAGACTGGGCGGGGCGTGGGGAGGAGGACCTGCCTGCTCTGCTGGGGAGGGCGGGCCTCTGGGCTGATGAATAATGGATGGCGGTGGGAAAGGGAGGCTGATGGAGAGGAGGGAGCCCCTTTCCTGTCATCAGCTCCATCAGGACAGAGAGGGGCAAAGACAGTGGAAACCCTAGATAAGCCTAGGGGCTCCAGGTGAGATGGGACCTAGCAGATTCTGCTGCTCCCACAGCCCAACGCCACAGTTCCTGCCCCTCCCCCATGACATTCAAGCTCCCTGTCACCATCATCCCATTGGTTCCTCAGCATCTCCTTTGGCCTTCCTATCCCAATTCTGGGTCCTCACTCCCATTCTCACCTGGTGCAGCCATTCCTGAGATATCAGAGACTCCACAATATCTCAGACCTCTAATTCCTCCGTGACTCCCCCTGATTCATAATCCCCCCAGTTATTTCACTGACCGTACCCCCACCATCTCCCAATACATACATAAGACCCCAGTTACCTTTCAGTTACTGCCCGACCCCAATTTACCCTGTTACTTCCTGAACCCTTAATTCCCTTGTAATCATTGCCTTGACCTCCAGTTTCCCTCCAGCCAGTCCCTGACCCCATTTATCCTCCTCCCCTCCCTCCTCTGATTCTGGCTCAGCTTCAAGTCTGCACCCTCTCCGGTGCTGAGCAACACTTAGGTCACTTTCCCCTCCTCCACCTTTCCCTTCTGTGGCTTGGGGGGCAGCCCAGCTTCCATTAGCAGAGGTCTCTCACTGACTACAGACTCATTTATGGCCAGTTCCTGGCACCAGTGGTGGGGCAGGGGGAGGGACCCTGTCTCTTGCAGCTGAAAAGCTTCCTTGCAGACCACCAATCCCCCTCCCAGCTTGCCCACCCCTCAACCATCCAGGAGAGGAGTTCGAGGAATTCTGTCTGGTAGGTGGAAGAAATTGAGATCAGAGCAAACTGCTAGGTCAGGTGGAGGGTGTCAGGAACCAACCTGGGGTGTTCCCCAAACCCTCAGCCTCAAGAATACCCCTGGCCACTCAGTCTCAGAGACTTGCCCCCAGGCCCCTGGCCCCTCTGTGCGCTCTGATTACTCAGGACCACCTATTGAGGAACTTGAGCCACCAGCCAAGTCTCCAGGGCCTAGAAGGTGACCTGAGGGGAGGAGTGGAAGGGAGGGAGGGAGGGGAAGCTTGTTAACCCTTCCTCTGCAGGGCTGGAGATAAGCAGTGGGGGTCACAAGAGTCTAGGTGGGCCTTGCCCTTAACCATCACAAAGCCCCAGACCTCTTTCCCTCTCCTTTTCTCCCCTCCCTCCCTGCTCCCACACTTCTTCTCATTTACATTTTCATGCAGAGACCCTGGAGTGTGTTGGGGATAGGGGGAAGGGAGCCAGACTCCAGCAGAACTGATTGATGCAGGACCTTTGGCCTCAGCTTTGCTGCCAGGGACACAGAGGCCCCAGAAGAAGCACGGTGTCTGAGCTCTGGCCCATCTCCACTCTTTCACCATTGCCCTCAGCCTGGCCTCCACTTCTTTTGCCTAAACAATGGCCTTCCAAGTGCTCTTCCCAATCCTCTCCCTCCTAGTAGTTTCTCCCCACCTTATATAATTCTGTATGTAATTCTGACCACTCTCCTGCATAGAGACCTTCAAATCCCAGTGCCTCTTGGTAAAATCACTCCCATCTCAAGAGAAGCTATGAGCCTTTGCAATTTACATTCCAGCCTCCCTTCCCCATCCCTCCACAGCAGTCTAGCGCCTAGCCACCCCGCCCGGCTCCCGTTCTGCACACATGCTAGGCTCATCCGCAGCTCCATGCCTTCCCTGGACTCCATCTGGAGAATTTCTACTCATTTTTCATGACCTTACTTACATGTTACTTCCAAGAAGCCTTCTCTAATTGCACAGGACATAGTACCCACCCAGGGCACTGAAGGAACAGTCTAATTCTGCTCAAGCCCCTTCAGGCATGAGTAGTGACCAATAGCTTCTTGAAAACAAGGACTGTGAGAATGAAAGAGCAAGACCCAGGGACCACGTGAAGAAATTCAAACCAAGAAAGACCAAGAACATCCAGGGCAACCAGAGAGGTCACTGAAGAGATGAGGAGAGAGATTACCCCACCCCCACCCCCCTTCAGCTATTGTCCTCTGGCTTCTTCTGTATGAATTCATGAGTTCCTTTTCTGTTTCTGGTCCCCCGTCCCCCCCACCCCCACCCCGCACCCCGTCCCTTCCTCCAGACCTCAACTTCTAGAAGGCTTTGCATGTCCTCAGGATGTATTTCAGAGGTTAAGTTCTAGGCCTAGGGTGAGAATGGGGAAGCTGCAGATGCCCATGAGCCCCCACACCCACTAGAGGGCGTTGTTCCTCTCCTTCAGACTTCTGGAAGGAGAGGTAGCTTAGACTTCCAGAGAAAAGAAACTAAGGCAGGGGACACTTCCACCGGGAGGCTTCACCAGAGAGAAGGGCATGTACACACAGAGCAGCTTCGGAGGATGGCAGATCCATTACGGCAGGACACTTCTTCCCCCACACCAACACAAAGACCCACACTACACACCTACGCATCACTACACACAGCTGCCTTGTGGGGCAACACAGACAGACAGACAGACAGACAGACACACATGCCACATTTCCTCCCTCCTCCATTCTCTAACATTGTCTCCCACCTCATCTTGTTCCAGTAGACAAATCCAAAATTGTCACAGTAATGGGAAGTAAGGAAAGTATCAAGCAGCACACACAGACCCCCAAACACACAGAGGCCCCAGGAGAAGTGGCCAAGCAGACACACAGGTAGGACAGCACTTGATTCTGTCCAAGGATGCAACCCTTACCTATGTCGTTCCCCACCCAGCACTGCTCTTAAGCTGTGTGGCAACTCAGCGGTTTCTGACTTTCTCCACGTGTCTTTCTAAACTCCCTCCCCCCAACATCTGTACAATGTTTCATGCTCTTCAATTGATATCTCATGGGATCCTTATACAACCTAGCAAAATAAGCAGGTTGGGAGAGCCAGAGCAGGGTAAGAAGAAGCTGGGGAAACGCAGGTTTGAGTAACTTCACCTCCACTTGACAAATAAGGAAACTGAGGCACAATGATCTGTTCAAGTTTCATGGAAAGCAAGTAATGGGCATGAGACTAGAATGAGATTACCCCCCTCCAAATCCCTTCCTCCTTCTTCATTCTTTCATTTATTCATCAAATATTTACTCAGTATCTATGTGCTGAGGACACATGAAGAAGGGGCACTTGGGTGGCTCAGTCGGTTAAGCATCTGACTATTGGTTTCAGCTCAGGTCAGGATCTCACAGTTCATGAGATCAAGCCCCACATCAGGCTCATGCTGATAGGGGAAAGCCTGCTTGGAATTCTCTCTCTCCCTCTCTCTCTGCCCTTTCTCCATTCTCCCTCTCTCTCAAAATAAACTTAAAAAAAAAAAAAAGAATATATAAAGGACCAGGATCTTGCCCTTGTGGTGCTTACTGTCTAATGGGGAAGACAGACACCATTTTCTAAAAATTGCAAAAGTAAATGTTTAACTGCAAACTATGATAAGTACTATGAAAAAAAATAATATGCCTCTATGAGAATGAATGACAGGGAGATCTGACCCAGCCTTGGGAATCAAAGCACTTCTCTGAGGAAGTGATGCTTGAATTGCAATCTAAAGAATAAGGAGGCATAATTAGGTAAAGGTCTGCAAGGGGGGTGGCGGAGCAGGGGCAAGACGAAAGAGTATTCCAGAGAACAGAGTCATGCAAAGGCCCTGAAGACCATGGAAGGAGAGAGCTGAGCAGAGGAGGATGTAGCTGGAGAGCCAGAGCAGGGTAAGAACAGGCTGGGGGAACAGGCAGGACCCAGACCTCTCAGGGCCTTAAAGGCCACAGCAAGGATTCTGGTCCGAGGACAATGGGAGGCACACCGTGGGAAGATTTCAGAGCAGTGTTTTGAAGAGAGGACTCTGGAACGGCCACAGAGGTTGCCGGAAGACCTATAAGGAAACTATTATAGGGTCTAGGTAAGAAGGGGAGCAGTGGGCTGGCTTGGTGTGGGGCAATAGGGAAGGGAAACTTCGGAGGCAACAGTGACAGGTCCGTTAAGGGAGGTGAGGGAGACAGAGTGTCGGGGATGGTTTCTAGTCTGCATAAATGGCTGAATGGTGGGATGGCTCGCTAGGCCAGAACACAAGGCAAGGACTAGTTTAGGAGATGAGATGATGAATTTGGCTTTGCACATGCTGGGTTTTTGGAGCCTTGGGGACATCCAAGTGGAGACGTGAAGTGGGAGATTGGTCACCTCGCGCTGAGGCTGAGAGAAGAGAGCTGGATTGAGGCACACATCTGGCACTCGCCGGTGTATAGATGCTGATTGAAGTCATGAGTGAAGATGAGATGGCCCAAGAATAGAATAGAAAGTGAAAGAAAGAGAGACAGACAGACAGAAAGAACAAGCAAGCCTGCTTTGTCAATACCCATTGAAGCTAAGCAGAATCCCAACCTGTAACTTAACCACAGCTCCTAGTTATATACCAAAGAAACGAGTACCTATGACAACCAAAAAACAGAAACAAGAATGTTCATGATAGCTTTATTTTTAATAGCCAAAAAACTAGTACATTTGTAACAACCCAAACGTCTAGCAAGAGTTGAATGGATAAACACATCCTGGTCTATTTATACAATGAGATACAACACAGCATCGACAAAGAGCTAACTACCACCATACCAAATGAGACAATCTCACAGACAGAATCAAAAGCGAAAGAAGACAGACACAAAAGCATGTATGGAGGATACATATACTCCAGGAATTTCAAGAACAGGTGGAACTTACCTGTACTGACAGAAGTTAGAATAATGGTTAACTCTTATGGGGCAGTATTGACCAGGAAAGGGCCCAGAGGAACTTTCTAGGGTGCCAGAAATGTTTTATACTTTAATGCCAATGTAAGTACATACTGACATAATATGTAAAATATTACATTGTGAGATACACCAATGTAGGGGCACCTGGCTAGAGTCAGTAGGGCATGTGACTCTTGATCTCAGGGTCATAGCTTTGAGCCCCACGTTGGGTATAGAGATTACTTAAAAAGAAAATCTTATATGTAAAAAAAAGATACACCAATGTAAAAATATACTAATGAAAAATTCATCAAGTTGCACCATTAAATTGAGCCCTCATGATTTATAAGCAGGGATTGAGACCTGAGTAGTGCTGACAGTGAACAGCCAAGTAGAAGAGAATGAATCGGCAATGAGACAGAGAAGGAGGAACTAGACAAAGGAGGTAAACCAAGAGCATGTGGGTGTCAGGATAGAACAGTTTTAAAAAGAGGAGGTGGTCAACCATTTTTTGAATGTTATTGAGAGATTAAGGATAAAAAATGTTTGCAGGATCTGGCCACATGGAGGTTCCTGGTGGCCGCAGCTAGAACTGTTTTTGGTGGAGTGCTGGGGCAGTCAGAAGGCAGCCTGAAGCAGATTGAAGGGTGAATTTGAGATGAGAAAATGGGGACAGTGGAATATGTACATCACTTTTCAGAATCTTGTCTGTGAAAGAAAGCAGAGGGATAGTGTGTGAGCCGGAGCTGGAGGGAGCTGTGGAGTCGAGAGACCTTTGGTTTCGGTTTTTATCTTAATCTCAACCCAGATACACAGTAAGTGCTCAATAGGTGATAGCTGTCGTTTTAGCTATGTATTTCTAGCTGGGAGAATCATAAGCATGTTTCAGTGTTAGTAGGTACGTTCCACTGGAGAGGGAGAGATTGACTGTAGAAGGAGAGGCAAAAATCTTAAGGGTAAAATTCCTATATGGGTAGGAAATCAGACGTAAAGACTAAGTTGAGATTTCAGCCTATGTAAGAGGAATGCTCCCCTCTGGGGATTGGTGCTCAGAGGAGGGCAAGTTCTTGGTTAAGGCTTCTATCTTCTCTGTGGAGTGGGAGGCAAGGTCATCTGCTGAGGGTGAGTGAGGGGCTAGGAAAGGTGGCTGTTTGAGATGAGTGGAGGGGTTTGCAGGAGTCATTGGGAAGAGCAAGGTGACCAGGAAAACACAATATGGTTGCCAGGAGGCACTGCAGGCCCATTTCAGGATATCGATTGTGGGCACAGGTGATTTCAAGCTGGCCTGTTGTGGGACTTCCTCTGGTAGAGTTTGGCTGTCCTAGAGCTACCCTGAGGAAAGCCAGTGTTGGGTCTATCTGCTAAGGTTGGGATTTGGCCAAATGATGCAATGAAAAGGCAAAGGAATCAAAAGACTTGGTGTGGCCAACCTGAGCCTGGGGCTCCTTCTCCTTTGCATCCTTTCTTTTCCTCCCTGCTTCCTGCTTCTTTAGAGAACATGTCAAGCTGGGAAGCCAGACACCCTCCTCCCTCCACCACCCTGCTCCACACATCTGCTCCTACAGTCACACACAAAGAGCCTGGACCTAGAAGATCTGAAGTCAAGGTCCCATTCTGGCATTCACCGATTGTGTGACCTCAGACAACTCACCTGACATCCCTGGGCCTCAGTTTTCTCATCTTTCAAGTAAAGATACTAATGTCTTCCTGCCTCCCAGAATTTTGAGGACCATAAGCTAAAGCAAAGGGAATTTGTATATTGCAAAGCTCGACTGGAAGAGATGATTAATTTTGCTGGTATGTGCTCTGCAAGCAACCAGAGGTTTGCCTGCACACAGCTCCCTCCCACAACCACACGAAGCTGCGTGTGCCCCCATGCACATCCACACACATCCACCTCACACCCTAATCTACATCCACATTCTCTCATTCTCAGACACCCCCATGGAGGTGTACATGTGTGCTTGTACACTTGCGGCACACATGCAGTGGGTGTGTCATAAGGAAGGCTGAGTTGGCTGCTATCCATGGTCAAGGCCACTGCAGCAGTCTCGCCCCTAGGAATGTCCCCAGCCTGGCTTGATGATGTGACATACTGATTAGAGGCACATAGCACTAAGCTACACAGTCCCACCTCCCAGGGCCCCAGGGACTGCAGCCACATCAAGGAGGTGCAGATGAGAAGGGTGAGAAAGGGTTTTCTTTCCAAGAACTCATAGTAGCTCAGAAAAATCACAACTTGTCCTCCCTTCCCCTTGGGGGTGGCCTTGGAAAACCTGAGGTGCCAGAGTCTCTGTCCTTAGAGTTTCTTAAGGGAACTTCTCCTTAAAAAGTTCTCTTCCCTTCCACCTTTCTTCAAGGTGAATACACAGCCTTTTTGTGCTCATTTAAAAATTTTCCACAAGGAAAGGGCACCTGGGTGGCTCAGTTGGTTAAGCGTCCAACTTTGGACACTATCAGCGTCTGTGCTATCAGCACAGAGCCCACTTTGGATCCTCTGCCCCCACCCCCACCCCCGCCCCTCCGCTGCTCATACACACACACTCTCTCTTTCAAAAATACATAAAAACATTTATAAGATTTTTTCCACAAGGAAGATGTCTGATCCACATGTCCAGGAAAGTCAGCACCACACATCCATTCCACATGTGGGCCGGTGTGGGCTTAGCCAGAGAGGCTCAGAGGCTGAAGGACGGGCTGCCTCCTGGCAAAGAATAATTTAGCAACCTACTTAGAGCCCCCTTTCCTCACAGGAAATTGGAGCTAGAAGCTGAGAAGTGAAGCCAGATGAAACTATGCCTAAAATAGACCTCAGGGGTCCCCACTCCCAGCCTCACCCTCTGCCAGAACAAGGCACCACTTCTCATTCTTGCTGTCTGCTTCCCAGTTTGGCCTCCCAGAATCCTCATACAAGAGTCTTGACTGGGAGGTTCTCAGCCAGAGGGTAGAAGTTCCTGGAGGAGCCACCTCAGACCTACAGAGAGAGCAGACTGGCACCTAGGGTGCCCAGCCAAAGGCAGACAGTGACCCCTGCTGGAGAGCAGTGGGCTGTGCATCTGCTGGGGCAGGATGGCAGTGGGGGGTAGGAAGGAGAGGGGAGTCACCACACATTCTATAAAACAAGTTTTTGGGGCACCTGACTGGCTCAATCGGTTAAGCGTCTGACTCAGATCAGGTCATGATCTCACAGTTCGTGGGTTCCAGCCCCATGTCGGGCTGTGCTGACAGCTCAGATGGAACCTGTTTGGGATTTTCTGTTTCCCTCTCTCTGACCCTCCACTGCTCTCTTTCTCTCTCAAAAATAAATAAATAAACATTAAAAAAAAAAAAAAAAACCCGGAGCTTCCGAATAGATGAGCTGGGCTGGGGAGATGGAAGGACTCCACCTAGATGTCGGTGTGGGGGGAGGGGGGGTCCTCTGGTATCAGGCACATTACTCCCTGTCTCCTGAGGCTTCCTTTGTTACTGTCACCACCTTCTAGGCTCTGAGCCTCTCTGGGCACCACACTTAACTCTAAGCTCCCCGAGGGCAGGAACTGGATCTCTGGCACCCAGCATGGGGCCTGGCCATTAGAAGTGGCTCTGTAACAGGAATGAACCAAACGGAGCTACACACTTCCAACCCCAGTCTCCCTCATCATTCGCCCCAGAACTGAAATTGCCTTCCACAAAGTTGAAGCATGCTCAGAAACAACCTCTGCCCGCAGCAGAAACGGGACCTCCTTGCAAGCCTCCCCTCTGCTTCCTACAGGGACACATACCTGGTGCAGAAGTGACTGTACCTTTGAGTTTTCCGAGGAAGGGCCGGGGCAGGAGAAAGGACCAAAGCTTGAAGGCGCTCCCCCAACCCCTGCACTTCCGACTCTGCCCCTAGAGGCACTCAGTTACTTACACCAATTCCCTATTACTTTAGCCAACAGCCTGGAGATCAATTAACTTAGAATAGCCTCCTTGCTGGGAAAGGGGTGGAGTCAAGAATGGCTGAGGAGGAAGAAAGGAGAGGGAAAGGAGGTGAGAGAGGTAACTACCTTATCCAAAGGATGTGTGTGTGTGTGTGTGTGTGTGTGTGTGTGTGTGTGAGAGAGAGAGAGAGAGAGAGAGGGAGAGAGAGAGAGAGAGAGAGAGAGAGAGAGAGAGAGAGGAGAGAGAGAGAGAGAGAGAGAGAGAGAGAGAGAGAGACCCCAACCAGGGTCCCTAGGATTCTTGCAACTGGCTCCACTCCCGGCTCCTCCTTCCAACCTCAGGCACTTCTGAGGGAGGGAGGGAGAGAAGGGTAAGGCTGGAAGGAACGCCCTCCTCCAAAGTTAACTTCTCTGTTCCAAGCTCTCCAGTCCCTCTGCAATCTGTGCATGGTCCCCCGTTCCCCTCCCACTCCCCCCACAATCACACACAGACCATTGGGCCTCTGTCCCCCGGCAGGGTTGCTCAGGACCCTCCTTCTCTCTAGGTAGCAGTCTGGGAAGATTTTCCCCTCAGACTCCATTCACTGGTAGCTGGAGGGAACAGACTCAGGTAGTGAGGTCTGAGCTGGTCTGAGCTGCTACACAGCGGGAGGAGGGTGTGGGTGTAAGGGGTGTCAGTGAAAGGGCAGAGCCAAGTCAGGGATAAGGAAGCTCCCATGCTAGTCCTGGCTCTCTGGGGCCTGCACCCCGGCTCAGCTTGCTATAAGATGGCCACTCCCTCCCTTCTCCAGGTCCCAGGATCACCCACCTACACCCACTTCTTATATCTGCTTCTCACCCCTCTAGGTGATCCAGAAGAGTCCTGTTCCCCTCCAGAGCCTTAGGGGGATTTCTGTGCCCCTGGGTCCTGGTGGGGGCAGGGGGACTCCTGCAGGCCCCTCAATCCTTTATCCCCCAATTCCACCCCCACCTGAGAGAGAATACTATCTCCACTGCGCACCCACCCCCAAGATTTCCATTTTCTGCCCTCCCCTTCTTTCTCTTCCAGGGTCCAGAAATGAATTCCCCACTCTCTCTCCCCAAGGCAAAGGCTCTGGGTCTCAGCTGGAGGAGGGGGGTGGCAGAGGGCTGAGTGGGCAGCCATCTGCCAGCCCCCTCCCCTGGTGCTGTTCAGCATTCCAGCCACACAGGCGCTCCCACTGCCAGGGACAGATAAGGTGCAGCTGGAGGCTGGCACCAGCTGCGACTGTGCTCACTCCCTCCGGCCCCAACCCAGACACTGGCAGACAGCTGCACCCCTGGTCCCCCGCCATGGAACTCCTGCCCTGCCTTGGCCTGGCTGGCCTCGAGGAGGGGTGGGAGAGAGCAGAGCCTCAGACCTTGTTGCCCTCACAACAAAGCACCCCACCTCAAAGAAGTAGAAGAGGCTAGGGAAGAGGGGGTCCTTGAGAGTGAGCCTCTGGGTCTACCCTCTGTCCTCTGCTTCTTTAGTCCCAAAGAGTTTCCAAATCAGCTTCTCCCAGATTTAGCCCAGGTTCTCCAAATTTATCCCCACACTCCCAAGCTGACTCAGCTACAGCTCGGGGATTGACCCCGTCAAACACTCTGTGACCACCAGACCATCCCCTACAGTTGAGCTGGATTCAGAAGCACATCTGGGGGGAACACTTGTCATGCAGACCCCTGCCAGAGGAGTTGGGGTCTTTGAGGGACCAGAGTATGCCCTTCCTATGCCCTCTGAGCTGTCCTCCATGAGCAAGTTTCTCATTGTTGGATGAGCTTTGCCCTTGGAAACCTGGAGAGGAGTTCACATGTACCCATGCACACTATATTTTGCAAAAACTTTGAGCCAGGGCTTGGACTCCTAGTTAGAACCTCTGTTTCAAGGCAGCAAAAAATACCAGGACAGTCTCTCCTAAACTCTGACCCAATAGGTGAATGCTTTCTGCCAGTGCCATGTCTATCTAGGGGCTAGATACATACCTCTTGGCCTAGTAGAGAATGGCAAGGATGGACAGGCAGATATTAACTATTAGACCAAAGCAGAAGAGAGAGAAGATGGAGCATCAGGCAAGGAGTGTCTACGCCCCTTAGTACCAACGAGCTGGAGGAGACTGCCAGAACCCTCTTTTCTACCGGGAGATGTCATACAAGGACGCACAACCAAACTCCCATCTGTGTAGTAACTAACATCCCTATTGACAGAAGTGGTAGAGTTCCTGACATGGAAAGGGGTGGGCAGGGAGGTCAATGAGAGAGGGTAGAAGAAGGGGCTAAGAGGTTTGGGTGCAGCCAGATTCAGGGTCAGGTCTTTGACATGGGCTCAGAAACATCCAAAACCTAGTCTTCCCTGACAACCCAGCACCAAGAAGTGCCAGTGCTGGGCCTGCAGGCTACTAGTTCTTGTGTCTCCCATGGCCCCAACCCCAAACAAGAGGAAGAACTCAGACTGTTCCAGAACTTTGTGAACCAGTCGTATCTCCATCTGTCTACTTAGACGTGTTCCCTCAGATAACATGGACCAATCACATTTCAGTATCTCCATTTTCATGAACCAAACATGTCTTAGCATCACCACTTGGAATCTTTCTGGACATGAGGGACAAATGGAGCTTCATCTGAACACCTTCTATGGACTAATTATACCCCCACTGTATCTTCTCAGGTTGAGCCAAATATTCTGTCCATCGTCCAACATTACAAACCATTCAAGCTAATGGGTTTTCTCTTTCTTGCTAGTCCCTTCCGCTCGTATACTGGGTGTGTTACAGAGGCAGAAGGCTCTGCCTTTCACTTCCACCTTCAACTAACTTCTACTACTCATGGGTATATAGTTGGTGAGCCTGGGAACCCTTTGGTCTCAGGCCCTGGAGAATCCAGAACTTTCCTGTTTTGAGGAAGGAAAAGGGGGAAGTGGTTAATGCACCATTCTAAGCTCCCCATCCGCTTGGCTCAGCAAGGAGTAGAGTCCTGCAACCTTTGTCTGGCAGGATTGACGAAGGCACATGAAGCTGGTCTGCAGAGCAGGGCTTAAGGAAATTAGGAATTCTTCTATAACCTCAGCAGGAAAAAAACAAGCATGACCATAGCTCCAACATTTCTACACAAACAAATGCAGTTCATGCTCCCATAATGCTGGGAGGAAGCAAGCAAGAAGGGGAGGAAATGGGCAGGGAGAAAAGGGAATGTCTGAGAGCAGAGAATTAGGGGCAGGCATCAATAGCAAGGGGGTCCTAGGGGAGGCCGGGTTTTCAAAGAGCAATGACCAGAACTGGAAATGGACACACTGACTCCAGGATCAGCAATATTAACAAAGAGCACACTTCACTGGAACTTAATCAGACATGAGTTCTAATCCTGAATCTGTCACTAGCCAGCTATGTGAACTCGGGCAACCCACTCTACCTCTCTGTGTCTCAGTTTGTGCATCTGTAAAATAGAGATAATGGGACTGTTTATCCAGGGAATTGAAGGACAGCCTACAAAGCATTCTGAAGAGTTATAAGCCTCATTTTCTCATCTGGTGTTATTTTTCATACATGGCTCCAGGTCCTCTGGGCCCTTTCCAGCCCGTCTGGTTGTAACAGGAATCTATACAACTTGCCCAGGATCACCTGGCATATGAGATGCAAGTCAGTTCCCCTAATCTTCCTTGGGATGCTGGCTTTGAGGCAGCCCCATCCGTGGGGAGTGGTATATGTGTCTGTGGGGGCATCTCCATTTTAAGGAGGAAAGGGATGGAAAAAAAGTAAAGGGAATTTCAAGTTCAGCCATGACTGTGTACCCCAGAAATCTCTCCTTCCTCAGACCCTGGCTCTTGCTGGCAAGGGGGGAACCCAATTGGACAGTGTGTGTGTGTATGGGCAGGGGTGGCACAGAGAGAACTACCTGTCTGGCTATTTAAGAGAAAGCTTCCCTTACTTCCCAGGTTTCTGAGTGCTTCCCAAACTTAAGTCCAAATCACCTGCCAAAATGCAAATTCTGATTCGGTCTGTTGGGGAAGTGGAGTAGCTAAGTCCTGTAGTTGGTTCAGGCTCCCAGGGGATAGTCCTCACACCTCATTTCAAGTAATAAGGCTGCAGCTTACCCACCACCACGTCCAACTCTGACACCTGTGGCCCACAAAGTAAGCTTAGTGGGGTCAAAGCCATGCTAGCTCACGTGCACGTGCGTGTGTCCGCTGCCTCTGTATGTTGTGCACTGTGGGCTCTCTTTCCTGCCATCATGGACACAAGGAAGATGCTCAGGCACTCACACAGAGCACATGTGCCTCTGTGCTGAACTAAGTCCCCTCCGGACAGAAGCAAGTCCCAGGGACCCACAGCTTCCTCTCCCTGAGTAGCAAGCTCATTGAGAGGCCCGAGGCTCCTAATCTCCTCCTCCTCTGGGGGCAGGGCTGACTCTGCCCCACACCTGGGGACTCACTCACCACCTTGAAGTCTTCGGCACTGCAGACCTCCCCCCGGAAGTGGCAGGAGAGCAGCATGTCTCGAATGTCGTGCCCTGCACGGTCGTAGAACTCCCGCATGTTGAAGGGTTTGGGCTTGAAGCTGCGGAAGTTGGCCTTGTCCTGCAGTATCTCCAGCTGCTTTTCATCTGCCATCTGTGTGTCCGGTATCTCATACCTGGAGCCCAGGGGTGAGCAGCGCATGGATCAGCATGACCTTCCATTCCTGCCTCCACTGGGTCTCCAGTGTCCCATACCCAACCTCAGGGGGGGGAAGGGGAGGGGGCGGGGGGAAGGGGAGGGGGCGGGGGGAAGGGGAGGGGGCGGGGAGGAGGGTAGCAATCAGCCCTGGAGAGCAGGGCGTGTCCAGAGGACCTGCACCCCGGGATCTGAGAAGACAGTCGGATCTGCAGTGGCCACATGGGTAAGGGAGAGGTGGGTAGAGTCATCAAGGCAGGAGCTATCTTTTATACTACAGTCTCTACCCTTTAAAGATGGAGAAGCGAGAAGATCAAGATATAGTGGCAGGAGGGTGGCAAAGGTCACTCCAGAGAGGGTGCTAATGTCTCATAGCTCAGGCTGGGTAGGGGGAGAGCTGTTTGGGACTATGCTGGGATCAGAGATTGGGTGCCCTTAACTACGTGCTCAGCAGCACCCCAATTCCTTTGCTCTGAGTGGCAGGCTTGGGGGCCTAGAGGACAGGTATGTCTGGGCTCTACAGAAGGGTCAGGGAGGCAAGTACCCTGATTGGGGGTATCTAGAAGCTGGCATGCATGCAAGTCCAAGGAGCCCAGCTAGTGGATGGGTGAGAGCCGCCCACCTGTTGTTGAGCAGGGCCAGCAGCTCCCCAGCGTGGTACAGGTCATTCTTGGAGACTTGGCTAAAGCGGAACTCGTTGAGGTTGCACAGAGTGACGGCGGGGAAGGTGAGCTGGGAGGCAGCCACCTCATCGAGCTTGGTGACATGGTGGTAGTGGAAGTAGTACTGCACTCGCTCGGTGCACACACACAGCAGCACAGCCAGTGAGCCCAGGAAGCACAGGGCCCAGAGCGCCCGCTTCAGAGAGAGCCGTTCGTAGGAGAAGATGTGGGCCAGGCCGTGCAGCGTGGAGCTGCTGGCGAAGGCCTGGATGCTCACTGGCTGGACGCCACCCACCTCTTCCTCCTCGGCCTTCAGTTCCATCCTGGCCAAGGGGATCCTAGGGAAGGGGGGTGGGGAGTCTGCTATTGTCCTGAGATGAAAGTAAGTACACATGGGGGGCCCTGCATGTGTGTCATTCAGAATCCCCGTCATCAGAGATCACTGCCTCTGGGGCAGGAGACTTCCCTCTGTGTGGGAGCCCAGAGGTGGCCGCCAAGGGACACACTCAGAAGAGGGTTCCTCCAAATTCAGGGGCTCTGGGGTCAGCTCAGGCCAAGAGAATGCTCTCCCAGGAAAGCTTCCCAAGCCAGGGGAGACCCCAGATGTAGTCACCAGAGGGTGAGAGGGAAGTCCCAGTATTTCCACAGGCAGGCACAGGAGTTCCCTCCAGATGTGGGGTCACTCTGGGACAGGAATGTCCACCCCATCCTGGAGACGAAAACTCCCCCAGATGGACAGAACCCAGGGTTAGGAGCTCCTGGCCAAGGGTGTCCCCAGGACTGGGCTTTCACCTGGCTAAGCTAAACCTGGGCTAACTCCCCGCGTCCCCACCCCCGCCGGGAGGTGGGGAGGGGCCCAGCCCGAGTCCTCACCTGCGGGCGTCTCCAGTTCTAACAACGCAAGCTATATGTGTGTCGGTTTGGGGTGGGGGGTGGAGGGCAGCCCGAGGTGGATGCATGGGGGGGGCACGGTTCCCTATGACAGCTAGCTGTCCCCGCCCCGGACGGACCCCCCCCCACCAGTCCAGCTTCTCGACGCAGCTAGATCCCCTGCTCGGCCCCCGCCCCCCTCCCCAGCCACCGAGCCGCCCCAGCAGCTGGGGAAAAGCGAGAAGGGAGGAAAGTCTCGGCTTCGGGGCGCTGGGGAGTCCCGCAGTCAAAGGCGGGGGGATCGGAGACCCACCTGAGGGGGCTTCGGGAACCCGGCAAGCTGCGGCGGGTCCTTGGGCGCGGGGCCGGACGCGGGCTCAGCGCCGAGCCGCGGAGGGGCTCATGGCCCGGAGCCGGAGCCGGCGGCTGCCGCGGCACGCCGCGCAGAGCCCTGCAGGGAGCGGCCCGCCCGGCCCGGCCCGGCTCGGCTCTGTCCGCCCGCCCGCGCGCGCTCGCTCGCTCGCTCGCCTCGGCTTGGTCTGCCCGGGCTCGGCGCGGTGCGCGGTGCTCTCAGCCCCGGGATCTGCAGGGATCCATCGTCCGGCCGGGAGGCGGCGGGAGGGAAGGCGGAGGGGGAGGGGAGAGGGTGCGCGTGCGCGCCTACGAGTGTCTGCGATGGTGTCTCTGGGCCGATGAGCGCGCGGGGCCCCGGACGCAGAAGCGGGACCGAGGGCTCCCCCCGCTGCCTCGCCCCCTCCTCCCGGCCGCTCTCGGCGGCTCTGCTTCACTCCGGTCCCGGAGCCGTCTCCCTGCCTGTGAGGCCCTATGGCTTGTGTGTGACTATGTGTGGGGTGTGTGTGTGTGTGTGTGCGCGCGCGCGCGCGCGGGAGGGTGTCTGCCCCCAGCGTCCCCCTCCCCGCGCTGTCTCCTTCGGATCGATGCTCCTGCCTCTTGCTGCTGCTTCCTCTGGTGACGCGCGCGCGCGCGCACACACACACACACACACACGCGCGCACACACACACGCAAGCTCGAGTCACACTTGACTGATTCAAGCACTTGCTCGTGTGGAGACACAGACACACATAAGACCAGAGTCACACCACGCCACTCACAGCAACACACCCCCCACAGACACGCACACATCCCAGTGGCCTGGCCTACAGGGCAAGCACCCAGGAGCTTACACTTATTCACTTGTTCTTATCCCTGCTCCCACCAACATGTGACATGTGCACACATGTACATATGTAAACAAACGTACAGCCTTGACCACCCAAATTCCATCCTTGTAGCCTTGGGCTTGCCTTTGGAGGGTGGCATGTTTGCAGCCCCTCACTGATAAACCTCTGAAGGAGCAAAGAGAAAGAAGAAATAGCCAGAGGTCAAGGTTCTGGACAGAAGTCAAGAAACGGAAGGGGGAGGGGGTGGAGTGGGAAGGTAGAGGGTTAGGAGGGTGGAGGCGGACAGGATGAGGAAGAGATAGAAGGAGGAGCTATACTCAGGAATGGAGCAGAATTCTGGGGCATGAAGCTCAGACCTGGGGGCTGCTCCTGTAGCTCTCACTTCTCTCCCTCCCTCCTCCCTTTCTGAGAGGCCTTGGGGGGCCCTCCCTATCCAATTAACAGAGAAGGAGCAATCAAAGGGAAGTTGTTAATTTGCTGATGCTCATTAGGGGCTCTTAGCACGGAGACTGTTGAGGTCTGATGGTGTCAGATGATGAGGAGGGGGGTGTGGGGGGCCAGAATTCTATCTCTAGCAACTCCTTCACTCCACTTGCAGGCTGGCGCAGCTCTTGGAGAAGGAAGGTGAGAGGTGTTTTTTCAGGGCTTTAAGTGAGAAGAAAGAGCCTGTAACGAGAAGAATTGGCACAATGGAAAGAAGTTGCATGAGAAGTTGTGAGGTGTTGGGGGGGGCAGAAGGTACAAGAGAAACCAGAGAAGGGAGCTGGAGATCCTTAGAGAGAGTTTGGGCTTAGGACCCCAGGAGGGAGAGCGGGATCCATTTACTAGGGGCCTGGTCATGGCGCTGCCAAAGGGAAAGGAGGATACTGGGTTCTGGGCTTGAGTTGGGGAGCTGTCCAGCAGCACCAGACAATGCTGGAGGGCTGCCATACCCTTGGGCAGCCACTGGGTGGCAGCACTATTCAGGATACTTAAAATCAACCCAAGGGGCCATTTGGGAGTGGGAGTTTGGCCTCAAACAGGGACCGGAGGAAGCATGAGGCAGAATTATTGAATTCCAAGTGTCTTCAGGGGAGGGGAGGACCATCTTGGAGCATCTGTAATTACCCTAACTCCCCACCCTCGCAGGCTGAGTGACACACGGAGCTTCCTCAAATGGCTGTAAATTGCTTCAGTCACCTGGGATGTTATTGAGGGAGCAGCGGGGGTGGAAGGAAGGTGATGAGGTGAGATGGAGGCTGGCAAGGACTAATCGAGGCCAACGATCAGCCTCAGGAGTCTGAGAGAAGACAAAAGTTGTGAATCAGGTAATTTTGGCTCCAGAACTGGCCCTGTCATTCATTAGAATGGGCTGGTTTCCTGACATCTCTGAGCTCAGTTTCCTCATCCATAAAATGGGGATAATATTTAGTTCAGAGTAATTTCTAAGGATTACATAAGCTAATGCATGGAAAGTGCTTAGCACATTAGCTTGTACATACTAAATCCTCAATAAGTAATTATTATTATTAGCATTAGTGTTTGGATTTTGCAGTAAAAGCACCATGGCAGCCAAATCAGGGCAGAATCTGAGAGTGGTTCTCAGCGCCTGCTGCACATCTGAATCACATGGGGAGCTTTTTAAACTGATGCTGTGGCCCCACCTTAGTCCAATTAAATCGGAATCTCTGGGGGTGGGGTCCAGATTTCCCAACTTTTCAGGACCTCTAATATATAGCATTCAGTCTTGAGAGACCTTGATCTGGAGAATCCACAGTTCTGAATCAAGGCTTCAGTACAGTTCCTTGTATGACAGCCCAGACTTAGACGTTCTTTTTTATGTACAACCTAGGTACCTCGGTATTGTTTCATCTTCATTTGAGGTGAGATGGATCCCCATACAGGTCCCCCCCCCCCCCGCCCCGTCCCTGCCCTATACATTTCAGCAACCCTGCACTGTGTCAAATCCCAGGATTGGCCCTAGGGGCATGGTGAGGATTGGCATAGTCACTGCCTTCAAAATCTCCCAGTGTCAAAGGAGAGATGAATGTGTTGACAAGTGACTAGTACAAAGGCCAAGAGTGAAATTGAGGGATGGGCCAGGGCTGCCAACTTAGAGTGGCAGAGGGGCAAGTCCTACTGACAGGGGTTTGTGTTGCAGGGATGAGGAAAAGGTGAAGCTGACTTTGGCAAGATGATACTTGAAGGATCCAAGGACTGTGATTAGTGTCCCTCTGCTCTTTTCTGCCTCTCTGGACCCACCTACCTCTTGGGCAGGATGTGACAGATCCTAGCTCCTTCAGCCTCCTCCCTGACCTTTGTCCACACTTCCCTCTTCTCTGGCCCTGTAGTCCGTAGGTCTCAGTGCCCCTTCTCCCCTGGGGCTGAGAGAGAAATAACCCTGGAAATATTCCTCCCTCCACTGGCATGAGACATCTGGCCAGGACCCACATAGAGCTTTGGCATTGTGCTGACCAGGGTTCAAATTCCACCCCGGTCACACCAGTGCTGTATGATTATGGACAAGTTATTTAACCTGTCTGAGTCTCACTGTTTCCACAAGCCATAAAATCTAGCTAATGCCCAAAATGATGAAACAATGTGTGCTTAGCAAACAGTAGGTGTTCCATCAATAGTAGCAAGTACTATTTTCATCTCTGAGAGGTTGACGGGGGCAAATTCCCCACGGACACTTCCTTTGCAAATGGCCCCATCTGCTTTAGGTACAGAAGCGCCCTCCAGCCTCTCAGAGACAGGGGTGTGAGTGGGGAGGGCAAAGGGAGGGCGAGGCCCCCTGGGACTCCCAGGCAGCTCTTCTCTGCTCCCCCATGCATGAAATCACACAAGCCCCAATCTGTCTGCATTCACTTCATCTGCCAGCTCAGCAAATGCAGAGACAATTAAGGAGTTAATTAACAGGCGGGTGGGAAGGGGCTGTGGACTTGAGGCTGATGGGACCCATCAACACCCCTGTCTCGGGGCTCCACGTTGCCTCTGTGACCCTCAACTTGCCCTCACTTGCTTTCTCTTTTCTAGTCCAAATGCTCCTCTTAACCCCTCACTCATTTCGCTGCTACCTCAACCTGTGATATCCTCCTCTCTTCTTCCCTGGTCCTGTCTCTGATCTCTCTCCTCCCCCATTTAGCTTGTCCTCCCTTCTCCACCCAAGTCACTGTCTCCTCCACCCTTCAGGTCTCAGCCTTCTGATGTTTCCCTCTTATTCCAACCCCTCTTCACCTTCCACCCCTTCTCCCTCACCAACTTGAATATGGGTCTCAGAGAATGTGCCTTATTAACTCATTCAAACGTGGGGCTCCAGGAGTCAGTGGGTTCAAGGCTGGCTGCCAGGCTGCAATTTGAAGGGGTCTCCTCTGTTCCTCATCTTCCCCAGCACCTCTCACCCCTAGTTCTCTGGGTATCTCAGTCTCTTTCCTGTGCCAGTGCCTCTTTTGATGCTCTCTCCTCAAACTGCTACTGCTCCTGCATTCTCAGGGTCTTGGCAGTTCATCTGCATAATCGGGAGCATGCTGGACCCTTCTTTTTTTCTCCTTTCCTCCCCAGGGAAGGGGGCCAGCAGATGACCACCTTTCTTCCATCATATACCCCAATTTGTGTGTCATCCTGTCATTCGGGAAGTCAGGATTCAGAAGAAAGGAATGATTAAAGAGAAGGCAGAGATTGAGAGACAGAGAAAGGCAGAGTGCCAGAGAGAGGGGAGAAATTGGGGCCAAGGCAGAGATTAAAAGGGCAGAAGTGGTGGAGGGAGGAGGAGGGAAGAAAGATTGAAAAAGAGAACGGGTAAGGAGAATGGAGTAATAGAGACAGCAAGATAGGGAAGAGACTACTAAGGTCCCTCCCTGCTTTAAAATTCTCGATCTTTGGGGGGCACCTGGGTGATTCAGTCAGCTGAGCATCTGACTTCGACTCGGGTCATGATCTCACGGTTTGTGGGTTCGAGCCCCACATTGGGCTCTGTGCTGACAGCTAGCTTAGAGCCTGGAGCCTGCTTTGGATTCTGTCTCCCCCTCTCTCTGACCCTCCCCTGCTCATGTTGCGCCTCTCTCTCTCTCTCTCTCTCTCTCTTTCTCAGAAATCATTATACAAATTTTTTAAAATAATAGAATAAAATAAAATTCTGGGTCTTTGAAGAGTGAACAAAGGAGAAAAAAAGACCCACAGAGTGCCTGGGCCTTTTCCTCTTTCAGGAAACTTGCCTGGTTAATCCCTTACCCTAGCAGTGACCTCCAATTCACTGCTGCACCAGCTGCCTTGGTCTCTGTTTTACGAACTCTGGCGGCCCTGAGAGAGGGCTGTCCTCCATCCTCCCCTAGAACCCCCACCTCAAGGTGAAGTGCCTCAGCAGAGTGGGTAGCAGCTCTCTAGAGCTCCACAGGAAGGAAGGGGGGAAGCGCTGTGGACAAGGCAGATGGAGGGGGGGACAAATATGTTCCACTCACATTCAGTAGCTGCATTGGATCCTGGGCACCTTGAGGGCAGGGACTGCATCTCCAGCTGTAGGATGCCAGACTTGGACCTAGCCTGGCACTTATAGCTGCTCAATTGTGTTTAATGAGCTGCATAAATGAACATCCTGGGGGCCATCCCTGGGGGCCAACATCTGAGGGTTCCTTGGACTTGGGGACATCTTCCATCCTCTGCATCAGTTGGCCCTGCAGGGCACTTGTGTTTCTGAGCTGTCCCCCAGCTAAGCACAGTCCTCCCCTCTGCCTGCCCCCTTTCCCCAAGGAGGACTCTTCTACAGCCCTTGCCTTCCCCATGGACCCTCCTCCCACCTTACCCAGGCCTCTCTGGAAGGTGCAATCTCAGTGCCCAGGGCAGACTTTGAGCCAGAGGAGGCAGTGCCGGTGAATAATTCATGGGGCTGGGAGGCCCTTATCTCCCAGGCAGGCCCCACCCGGGGCCCCTGCGCTGGGCCGCTGTCCCGCGGCTCCCCGCTTTATCTCGACACCCAGCTTGTAATGCAGCCCGCCATATCACAGGCAGAAGGGGAGATTAATTTTCTGGTTTTGCATGGGCGGGGAGGGGGAGGGGGCGTGGGGAGGTGCTGGGGAGCAGAAGCTGGGATCTTTCCGATTTCAGACTCCAGCGGCTTAATCCTCTCCCAGGCCTGTAGGAAGGGGAGGAAGAGGGTGTTGCAAGCCAAATTTCATCATCAGCGGCAGCCCCAACAGAGGGAGGAGGAGGCGAGGGGCAAACAGAAGGGAGAAGCAGGGCGCTGGCGCAGGAAAGGGAGTTGTTTGGAAACAGGGTAAAAGGCAGCCCTCTCAGCCTGGGCTTACAGACTGCTCGGCTTGTCAGGAGAAGAGACTCGGGCATGTGGGGTGCACATGTGGGCACAGATATGTGTACACACAGGAGTTCCGGGCACACCTCTTAGGGAAGTGGCACCAGCACTGGCATCTGCCATACCTCACACAGGGCCTGGTGCAGAAGAGTCCGAAAAAAATCTTGACTGAGGGGTTGAATGTCTGGGAGAATGATGATAAGCTGAGCAGATATAGCTCTACATGCTCCTGGAATCTGGCTGCGCCATTTTTCCACCTGCCCCATGGGCCCTGGTACACACAAGATTGTTGGCTCCTTTGGTTTCCTGTGCTCTATGGTCTATGTAGGCCAGCAAGGGTGGGGACACTGGCCTGAGGAGTCTGGAGGTCCCTGTTGCTTCTGCTTAGATGACACAGCTGCTCAGAGCTAGAAGAATCTAACACCTGTTAACTGAGCACCTATTACATGCCAGGACCTGGGTGGGCAAGGCTGTCATGTGTTCCCAGATCATTTAGAAATGAGTCATATCTTCGAGGAAGGTATGGCCTAACTGAGATGACCAGACACATAAGTAATTGGCTGTGATGCATGACAGAATGTGATGCTTGCCAGGAAAGAACTACTAACAAAGTGCTCCAAGGAGGGAGAGAGTTGAAGATGACCAGGAAAATGTCCTGGAGGATGTAGCATTTGAGATGGGTTTTGAAGGGTGGGTAGGAGTTTGGATAGCCATAATGGCATAAGAAGGAGACAAGGCATTTTAGGAGGAGGAAGAAATGGAAGAAATGATGATGAGGATGAGAGCGAAGCAAAGAGATGGTAACTTTGTCTGGTGGGGGGGGGGGTGTTGTGAGGGCCAAGGCTGGGAAGCAGGCAGAGGTGAGGACATGAAGGTTTTTGATGTGTGGAGGGGCATGCATTTGTTCGGGGTCACTGAGGAGCAACTGAAGGGTTTCAAGCAGGATCACAGTGGTAGTGGGGGAGGATAAGATAGCCAACATTATTGAGGTGTTGTGTGGTAGGTATTGTTCTAAGTGTTATGGAAGGAATTCTCTCAATCCTCACAGCTACCCTCTGAGTAGGTAATAATATTATCCCATTTTATAGATGAGAAAATGGGGTCACAGAGGTCTTGGCAGGAGAATGGGAAGACTGTAGAAATCACAGATGGGAAGTTTAGGATGATAAATTCTTTAATGTCTTGGGCTCTTTTGGGGCATAGAGGGGAATACTTAATTTTTCTACTTTGATGTCCAATTTATTAGTCTTTATTCAATTATTAACATCCCCCTAAATATTCTTTTTTAAAAATGTTTATTTACATTTTTAAATAAGGGGTCAGCGAGAGAGGGGGACAGAGGATCTGAAGCGGCCTCTGTGCTGATAGCACAGAGACTAATGTGGGCTTGAACTCATGAACTAAACTGTGAGATCATGACCTGAGCTGGAGTCAGATGATTAACTGACTGAGCCATACAGGCATCCTTCCCCTAAATATTCTCATACCACTTTACAACCCATGAACCAAAAACTTATGAATTTGGCAAATTGTATGTCCCCAAATATTTAAACACTGATTGCAAATGAAATCAATTAAACTCTTCATGAAGCAGGTTTTCTTAAAAACTTTCAACATCTTTAAAAGCAGACAAAAGAAACAATACTATAATGATTGGCCCCCAAAAGTCCATTATGAAAACAGTATCATGGATTTAAATTTCTTTGTTCAATATTTCTAATATTATTTTCTTTATTCTTATTCTTTTTTCTCCCTGAGGTAGGATTTTCCTGACTTCAGCTAAAGAGTCAAGGTTTACCCGCTCCAGTAGGCTGAGGGTTCCAAGTGGGTTGCCTGGAGTTGATCTGGGACCAGGCACAAAGGTTCTGGCAGGGTGGGGCTTCCAGAGAGATTCTCCTGGACTTCATTATACAGCCCTCCACCTATTTCATCAGGAACTGTCCTCTTTATGCTCAGACCAATCACAGATTCTGAATTTTTGCGTGTGACCCTAATCTCTTGCGCAGAATGATTCTACTTCTGAGTGCCTTATCTTTATTGTACAGCCCACTGTGTTCTGAGCGGGGCCTGGTCTGGTTCAGCTAAGTCCAAAGCCCTTGGTCAATTGGTTAACTGGAACTACATCCTTCCCTTCTCATCGGCTGCTAAAACCTACACTATTGTCAGCTGGAGCGCTGAAGCAAGGGTCTAAGACGAGGCATTAAAAGCTTGAATTAAAGCAGTGGCAATGGAAATCAAAAGGAAAGGACGGTTTTCAGAGACTCCATGAAGGCAAAATTGACTTCTATTAAGTGGGAGAGAGTAGTTTACCTTATGGAATCAAATAAAAATACATGTGAAGGTCCTTTGTGGCCTATAGGAACTACTAAATCCTAGTTGTTTTTGCTTCTGTTATTATGTTACCATTCTGAGATGCTAAGGACAAAGCCTTAGGGAGTTCATCTAAACTGAGGGGGTGAACAACAGGATGGGAGGATGGGGGGAAAGGAGGCCGGAAGAGAAAGAGAACCAAAAAGGATTGGTCAAAGAGGAGAACCAGGAGAGACAGGTGTCATGCAGACCAAGGGGGTGGGAGGCATGGGGACAGTCAGATGTGTTTTTTCCAGAGGTCCAGGAGAGAAGAGGTAAAGGCTGAATTAGGGTGGGGACAGTATGGGTGCGGGGGTGGGAGGAAAAAGGAAACAAAAGAAGAGAGTGATGTCTTAGAGACAAGTGGCAGATGGGGACTGTCTGGACATGCTGATGAAGGGTCAGAGGAGGAAGCTGGCAATTCTAAGGTCATGCATCTGGGGATGGGGGGCCTGGAAAGATACAGGAAAGGAAGGTTGGGGTGGCCCTGGGCCCTGCAGCGTAGAGTGAAGACCCTCTACTATGACCAGGTGTCACTATCCTTTGCAAACAACGCTATTCTGTCAGCCATGTAATCCTTGGCTTTCTAGCCTGGCTATCAACCTCCACTCAACTTCCACCCTTCTCATGGGAATTAGAATCAGAGAACTTCAGAACTGGCAGGGTCTTTAGAGGTCATCTGATCCACCCTCCACCTTCAACTACCACCATTAAACAGATGAGGACATTGAACAGAAGTGGCATGATTAGTGAGTGACAAATCTGGGATTAGAATCCTGGTCTCCTCACTCCCAATCTATTTTACCCCTGTCACTCAACCTGATGATTCTACTGCAAGAGGACTTGGCTCCACAGCACCCAATATCACCTGGCTGCTTAAAGAGACTTTTCCAGATAATAGGCTTTATTTTGGCTTACCAGACCTGAAAGCCTTGGCATTGGGGTAGTATTAGGGGGCTTAGTGATGGCTATGGAAGGTATGAGACATTAGAAAAGATGAGCCCCTTCTGTGCTTATCAAAGGGCAAGGGAAATATTGGGAGGGGGGGTAGTTAAGGAAAGGCAGGTAGTCAGAAGTAGGGAGAGTTTAGAGGAATGAGTTAGAGGCAGGGGGATTGGAGAGGATGGGCTGCTCTAGGCTTAGAGAAGCTCTAGCTTAAAGCCTTTGTGAAGAATTGAGAGAGGGAAGATAGAGGGATGGTGGTGGTGGGCTATTTCCTATGGGAATGTGGAGCCAAAGACCAAGGACATGAGGACTCAGTATAGGATCAGGTGGATGGCTTTATCCAACTTGCAAGAACCATAGCCCAGCCCCCAAGCTGGCAGCACCTCTCTGTCTCCCTTGGGGCTCTGACCACTCTCTTTTGATTGCTGGTGGTAATTGCTCTCCATTTGGCCATTACTTATCTCATTAATTGCCTAAAGGAGAACATCAGCCTAGGGTGGGGGTGATTGGCAAAGAAAGCAATGGGGAGGGAGTACTCTAAGGGAATGGATATGGGCCTGGACCTGGGATGGGGCTGGAGTGTGGTGGAGAGTGGGTATTGTATATCTGGCTCCAGTCAGCTGTAATCCTCTGCCCAGATCTAGTGTGGTGGAACAATTTTCAAACTCTAATATGGACACGAATACTTTCAACTCTCCAATACCCTACCATCCCTGATGCAGTCATATCCTCCATCTTTCCTCCTCCACCGTCTCATCACCACCATAGCCATTGTAGTAAACAGCCTCTAAGGTAACTCCCAGTGGCCACTACCTCCCAGCATTCATGCCTTTGTATAATCCTAACTTGTCAAGTGTGGGCTGTATTAGTGTTGGTGAGGATGTGGGGGGAAAGGAACCCTCATGCACTGTTGGTGGGAATACAAGGTGGAGCAGTCACTGTGGAAAACAATATAGAGATTCCTCCAAAGGTTAAAAATATAACTACTCCACGATCCAGTAATTGCACTATGGGATATTTACCCAAAGAAAACAAAAGCACTAATTTGAAAAGGTATATTCACCCCACGTTCACTGCATCATCATTTATAATAGCCAACATGGAAACAGCAACTTAAGTGGCCATCAAAAGACAAATGGATAAAGAAGATGTGATATTTATACACACACACACACAAACACACACACATGTGTGTGTATAAAAGAAGTTGTGATATATATATGTTACATATATATATATATAAATAACGAATATTATGCAGCCTTAAAAAAGGATGTGATATGTTATTTGCTGCAACATGGATGGACATAGAGGGTATTATGCTAAGTGAAATAAAATCAGACTAAGAAAGACAAATACCACATGATTTCACTCATATATGGAATCTAACACAACAAATGAATAAACAAAATAAATGCAGAATCAGACCTATAAATGCAGAGAACAAACTGATGGTTGCCAGAAAGGAGGGGTAAGGGCATGGACAAACCGGGTGAAGGAGATTGGGAGATACAGGCTTCCAGTTATGGAATGACTAAGTCATGGGAATAAAAGGCGCAGCATAGGGAATATAGTTAATGATACTGTAAATAGTATTGTATGGTGACAGATGGCAGCTACACTTGTGGTGAACATAGCATAACACATAGAGCAGCTGATTCACCGTTGTATACCTGAAACACAATGTAACATTGTGTGTCAACTATACTCAAATAAAAAAATTAAATTATGGGCTGTATTTAATGACCCACTTCTAGTGAATAGAATTCAGCAGAAGGGATAGGATGTTACTTCTAGATTAGGTTACAAAGAGACTGTAGCTTCTGTCCTGGGTATTCTCTCACTTGCATCAAGGAAAGCCAGCTGCCATGTTGCCAGCTACTCTATGGAGGGGCCCATGTGACAAAGAACTGAAGGAGGCCTCAGGTCAACATTCAGCAAGGTCCAAGAGCCCAAGAGGACCTGAATCCTGTCAACAATCACATGTGTGAATCTGGAAGCAGATCTTCCTCCAGTACAGACTACAGATGAGATTGTAGTAGCCCTTGCTGACACCCTGGTTGCAGTCTTATAAGAAAACAAGCCAGATGCATCCAGCTACACCATGCTCAGATTCCTCTCCTGCAGAAACTATGAGATAATAAATGCGTGTTGTTTTGAAGTATTAAGTTTTGGGAGTACTTTGTTATGCAGCCATAGGTAATTAACACGGCCACTATCACTACCACTGCTATTACCACCATCACCATCATTATCCCCATCACTACCACCATCTTCAAATTCACATCATCAGCATTACCACCATCACGACCAAAGCCACCATGCTCTCAAACTCACCACCGTACTTACCATTACAGCTACCAGAGCTGTCACCATCCCCACCTCTACTTCAAATGTGGATTCTATCATGAGTACCACCACCACAATCATCACCTCCAGCTATAAATGTTTTCCTAACACCCAGTATGTACCAGACTCTATGCAAGCCCCAAGGTTACAAAGAGGTAGGAGACATAGTCTAGACCCTCAGAGCATCACTTAGGGACTCTCTTGTGGGATCAGGACACATTCATAAAAAGTGAATAGTAAGTCAAGAAAGTCTATCCTTATTGCCACTTTGCATGGTAGCAAGACTTCATGGAGACCTCAGAGGATGGGTGAGATCTGCATAGGCAGAGAGGGGAAGGGAAGACATGAATAAGACTGATGTATCAGATGAAAAATAAAGTGAGGAGATCCGGCCAGAGTGGAGGGCCATGCAGGGTGGACAGTGGGAAATGAAGTGGGAACCAGAAAAGAAGCACACAAAAGTATAATGCATTTGTGAAGGGCTCTACACCTTCCAAAGCACTCTCTATGTTCCTTGGTTGAGTAGTACAATCTGCTTAAAGATCCACCCAGGTTCCCATCTCAGCCAAGGGAGCCAGGACTGGGACCGAAGCCTTGCACCTTCTGCTCCAACAGGAGGCAGCACCAAGTCCTGTGGTTCAGCTAGAGTGATAGATCCTTGCAGCATATGACAATGACAATGGGCAAGCTATCCAACTTCACGTTGGTTATACCTCCTTCTCAGGCTGTTAACAGTAGAGACCAGAAAGCATATGGAAAACACTGCACGTGTTTCCAGGCAGCCTGGAAGTGAATGTGAATTCCATCCTCTAGGCTCTCTGTGCCCTCTCCTGCCTAGCACCTTGTTCATTTGCCTGAGGGCTGGGCAGAAGTTGCCTTATTAGCATCCATTGCATAACTCAAGGGGCACCATTCCCTGTACACATGAGGGTAGGAGGTTGGAAAGAGATACTATTGACTAGTTGCTTCTAAAATAACCTCTGTCTCCAGAATATCTTTCAGGATTGGTCCAGGAGAGTCGACTCTTCAGTTCAGGACTGTTCGACAGAAAAGAAAAAAACAAACAAACCTCATCTGCCTTTTCCAGAGAAACTACTCCTTCTACTCACTGGGGAGAGTGGGACTCAGAGCCAAGATCCTAGGGCTGGAAAGAACCCTCGAGCTTCTGGATGAAGCTCGGGCTCATCCTTCAGCCAGGGAACATATTGCAAATCCCCATGAAACAAGACAGTGCTATGTCACACTTGTTTACAGTTTTCTTATCCAAGGCTTTGTTGACACTCGCCACCACCTTAGGACATAGATAGGCCTTACTATTTGCTTCATCCCCACTTTATAGATGAGGATGAGAGCTCAGAGAGGTGAAGTGATGATACCAAGACCACTGTAGTGGTGAATGGCCAAGCTGACCTCAGGATGCCAAATGCCATGTTGTCCCCCAACCCATACCACCCCAGGCTCAGAGATGCTCAGTGACTTGCATGAAATCCCTGGGCTTAGACACAGCAGGGGGGTTAAAACCCAGGCCTCCTCTCCAGCCCCTAGAGCAGTGTTCTTTCTGCTCCATCACCCTGCACCGGGTAGAAAAACTGCTGCAGGGAAACACAAGTTTGGCAGTGGGAAGGGAGAAATGACAGGAGGATTGGGGGTGGAGCTGCTACCCTGCGGGTGACTGCAGAGGATGGGGTCGATAAGGAGATGGGAGTGCTGGGATTCCAGGGTCCCTAGTTGGCTGGGGCTGGGACCAGCCCTCCCCACTCCATCAGGCCTGAGGCTGCAGGCTGCCAGTGTTCCTCCGCCAAGACCCCTGGAGAGCCCCAAATCAAATATTCCTCTTCCCCTGTTCAGGCAGCCTTATTGCCATTGACAGCAAATGTATTGCTCTAATCTTTTCTCATTTTGCCAAGATGGGCTCCGTTCTGACCTCCCTCCCAGCCTTGAAGGCTTCACAGAGGTGGGAGGGATGCACTGAGGTGGGAGGGAGGTGTAGGGGCTGGGCTGTAAACGGGGCAGCTGCAATGATCCCAGATTTGGTATGGCCTTGTCTCTTGAAGGCTGTAAAACTTGAAAATTGGGGGATGTCTGGAGTGAACCCATGACTGAAGGTTCCCCTGTGAAAGCAGATGGGAAATGCTTGGTGGGCAATGAGGAAACAAGCCCTCGGGGCCCCAGGGAAGCAGATTTCTGCAGAGCAGATAGGCCTGGTGTGTGTGTATGTATAATATGTATGCGCATGTGTGTTGCAGCCAAAATTCTAAGCTTAGGAGGTAGTCCTGTTGAGATGGGGGAAGGCAGGGTGTGCCCACCCTTTCCAGAGTGGCTGGCTTGCCCCGCCTGTCCTGCTGTCCACTCTGCTGCCCAGAGAAGCCCTGCCAATATGAATGGCCCTTCCGGTTGCCTCTCCTTCTGGTCTTCTGTGCTTAGATGAACACTCAGGCTCAGCAAATCTCAGAAAGGTACCCTGGAAGGGCCAGAGGTGTGGGAGGGCAGAAGGAACAAGGCTTGGGAGACATTCAGCCTGGGGCTCAGGGATGGTACCCCAAGCCCAGGCAAAGGGGAGAGGGGGGCCATATAGGGCACAGTGATTATGGGAAGGAATTTGCTGCTTAGAGCCAGCAGGGGTACATAAGAGAGGAATAGCAGATGAGTACAGGTTGGCCAGGGAGGAGAAAGGGGTGGCCCATCTACAGCAAGAGTGAGGCAGTACGGGGTGAGGGTCCAGTGCTCTGGCCCAAGGGGCCTGGAGGCTCTGTGTCATTCTTCATTTGTTCTTTTTAAGTTTATTTATTTGGAGAGAGACAGAGAGTACAAGTGGGGGAGAGGGAAAGAGAGAGGGAAAGACAGAGAATCCCAAGCAGGTTTGAAGTCACGAAGGTGAGATCATGACTTGAGCTGAAATCAAGAGGTGGACACTTAATGGACTGAGACACCGAGGCACCCCTTTCTTCACTTGTTCTGCTAAGATCAAGCCTGAAAGAGAGAGAGAGAGAGGAAGAGAGAGAGAAAGCGCGCTTATCCTAGGGTGGTGCAGTCTCTGTGTCCATCATGGTGAGCACCCCTCTGTCTGTGTGTACCTTCAGGTTGGGTTGGAAAGTCTTCTGGATCCTGACAGTTTGAGTAGACATTCTCAGCCTCTGAGGGTTGTGTGTGGGAGCCCACTTCCCTCTTTAAGCTTCTCTGGCCCTTGCCAGGGAGAAATTCCTGACTGGAGAGGCTGAGCTGGGTCAGAGCCCTGCTCAGGGTTCAGCAGAGTCAGTGGGGTGGGGGGTGCTAAGAGAGTGGAGGGAGACTGCTGGCCTCTCCTGTCCTCCCCTCTGGCTGTGAGCTGCTGCCTCCTATTGCCAAGCAATAATTCTTCCCTTTTTATACAGAATTCCCTGCCTGAACTGACCTTCTTGCTCCTCTCTGATTGTCCCCAGCTCCGCCTTCAGAAAGGCTTCCCTGCCTCCCCAGGTCTTCATCAGTTCCCTGCATTCCTGAGGCGCGTGCCAAGGCCACGCAGGATGGCCATCTGGGCCTTGTTTTGTACCTTTCCTTCCCTCAGTCCCTTCCCTTTGCCCAAGGATAGCTGAGGTAGAATGTGAGGACCATGCTATGTGGGAGACTAGGAGCTGCAGCTCAAGGTCCAACCAGATGGGAATTACGACTCTCTACCAGAGGTGTATGTACAGTGCTGAGTGACCTGGGACACAGGTCACTGTCCTCTCTGGGTCTCTTACCTCCCCAAACTGCGGAGATACATCTCTCTTATAGAACCTTACGTGTAACAGTTCTTAGTGGTCTACAGACCCAGGACTGGAACCTTGGGTCCCACCCTGTCCTAGTTTGGAACTGTCCTCTGGCCCATGGGCCTCAGCTTCCACATCATATGGAGGACTGCAGCGCCCCCTGGTGGTATAAAGCCCAATCTCCACTGCAGCTGGGTAGGATGGTAATTGCAAGAGCCTTCAGAGGATACTTAGACCAGATGTTTCCAAAGTTTTTATTTCCAAAAAATTTTTTCCATGATCCTGACATGATAACAGTTGTATTTTTTTTAATTTTTTAAATGTTTTATTTGTTTCTAGGAGAGAGAGAGAGAGAGAGAGAGAGACAGAGAGAGAGAGAGACAGCGTGAGCAGGGGAAGGGTCAGAGAGAGAGGGAGTCACAGATTGAAACAGGCTCCAGGCTCTGAGCCGGCAGTCAGCACAGAGCTCGACGCGGGGCTCGAACCCACGAACCGCGAGATCATGACCTAAGCGAAAGACGCTTAACCGACTAAGCCACCCAGGCGCCCCAACAGTTGTATTTTTTAAAAGTAAACTCTATGCCCCATGTGGGGCTCAAACTCACAACCACGAGATCAAGAATCACGTGCTCTACAGACTGAGCCAGCCAGGCACCCAACAGTCGTATTTTTGATATCTATTGGTTGAGATACTTAATGACCAAATTCTGGATTGCATCATTAAAACCCATTTGTATTTTATTCTTCCCCCAGAAATTACACAGTTCCCCACAGATGAGGTCCTCAGAGTCTTCATGGAGCCTGAGGCTGAATTTCCTGTGATCACTCCAAGGCTTCTACAGTTTGGAAACCACAAATTGAAACCACTCCTCTCATCATAGATGATGAGACAAGCTAAGAGGTCCCTCACACTGTGATATCAAAGTTCTTTCCGGTTTTACCCCTCCTCACCAATCAAGATCCTTGCTTTTCTGCCACATTGGATCAGCTTCTCCATTTTCTCTGAACACTTCCTGACCACTTTACTTCCTGCTCCCTTCCGGGGTTGGGATCCTGTGTATGTTTCAAAGCTCAGCTGAAAGGCCTCTTCTTCCAGGCAGACTTTCTTGATCCTCAGCCAGAAGTGGGACTGGCTCTCCCTGAACCCCAGAACACAATCCCCATCTCTGCACTCTGCCCTCTCTATACCGGCTGCACCCCATCTCAGTGCTTAGAACACTGCCTGGAACGCAGAAGTGCTCAAAACATCACGGTTTAATTGACAGAACAATAAATCTCGAATGGAGGAAGGGAGTGGGACCTCTAGAGATGAAGATCAAAGAAGTAACCGAGAGAGGCAGGAGCCTGGACAAAGCAGAAGGATGAAGACGAACACCCGAGTGTGATTAGACGGACTGCAGCCAGGGACCGGGTCTCCCCTCGGCCTGCCAGGCCTCTCCCACTGCCCGGGGACCCACGGTGACAGTAGCTCTGTCGCGACTTCTGGGCAGGCAGCCCGGCCCTGGAGAGGTGGGGAGCGGGGGCGGCGGGGTGCGGGCGCGCTCCGGCGGTCACCCGAGTCCTCGCCATTAGCATAAATCCCATTAGCGGCTCCCCGCGAGAGGCGGCGGGGCGGGCGGCGGGGTGGGGTTGGGGGGGAAAGGGCTCAGGTGATCGCCCTCCCCCTCGGGCTGCGAGGGCGGCGCGTCCTGGTGCTCACACATCCCGATGGCGCGTTAGGAGGGTGAGGCCCTTTCACAGCCATTACCTCGCTGGCACCGCAGAACCACCCGGCGAGTGAGAGAGTGAGACTCGGGAAGCAGATTAAATAACCAAGCCCAGATCTCGCCTCTAATAAGTGGCATAGCCGGGAATCAAACCCATGCTTTCCGGCACCAGCTTTCACGCTTTTCCCACAAGAGGTGCAACCCCAGATGTCTCCCTAACCAGAGAGCTACCTACAGTTAGGGAAGAAAAGGGCTTAAGACAACCCAGCCTCCCCCGCCACACATACATACCCTCACCTTTTCTGTGCCTTCTTCTCACCGGGCTGGTGCAGCAGGAAAGGTGCTTGAGTGGAACTGGGGTGGAGGGGGTGGGGGAAATGGTGGCGGTGCCTTGGGTGGAGGGAGGCATAGGCCGGCAGACAGTGTTTTCAACCCTCATGGCTACCACCATCCACTGAACTCACTTCTGCTCACTTAGATGCCCGTTAGAGCTGCAAAAGCAAGAGAATATGGCAGTAAATTAGAGGAATACAATCTCTTGTTCTCTGGGAGTTTATAGTTTAGTAGAGAAAATAAGGAATATTTCCTGAGCACTTGCTGTGTGCCACGTACTATGCTAGGTGCCTTACATGGTATCTCATTTATTCCTCCAAACAACTCTAAGTAGGTACTATTATGATTTCCATTTATAGACAAGTGAGCAAAGGCACAGATGACTTGTGAACATCCATATAACTGGTAACTAGGAGAATCAGGAAGATGTACAAATGAGGTGACATGTATGAAAGGCGGTGGGGGGTGGGGAGCAGGGCGCTAGGGGAGCTTCTAGCAAACATGCTGCTCCAGGCCTCGGAGACTTTCCTGAAACAGGTAAATCTCTCTCTCTTTTTATTTATTTATTTTTGAGAGAGAAAGAGAGAGAGAGAGAGAACACAAGGTGGGGAGGGGCAGATAGAGAGAGGGAGACAGAATCCGATGCAGGCTCCAGGCTCTGAGTTGTCAGCACACAGCCCAATGCCATGAACAATGAGATCATGACCTGAGCCGAAGACAGACGCTCAATGGAATGAGCCTCCCAGATGCCCCTGAAACAGGCAAAACTTAAGCCTAAGTTTTTAAGCTGCCCTTGTAGGGTGCATAGAACTTAGCCAGGTGAAAAGGCAGTGGAGATATGGAGGAAGAAGTGCAAATAAGTGCTAGGACGGTCAGGAAGTGCAGCTCCGGAAGCAAGTCTGGCCTGTTTAGGGAGCCTTGGTAGAGATTTTGGTCTTTACTGAGGAGGAGGTTGAAATCATTGATGATTTCAAATGAGACAGAGACATGATTAGAGTTGCATTAAAAAAATGTTTATTTATTCATTTTGAGAGAGAAAGCACGGGTGATGGAGAGGCAGAGAAGGAGAGAAAAGGAGAGAATCCCAAGCAGGCTCTGCACTGTCAGCACGGAGCCTGACTCAGGGCTCATTCTCATGAACTGTGAGATCATGACCTGAGTGGAAACCAAGAGTCAGATGTTTAACTGACTGAGCCACCCAGATGCCCCTAGAGTTACATTTTTACAAGATCACTCAGGGTGTAAGGAATGTAAGTGAGGGGTAAACAATTTCACTGGTGGCTAAGACTACTGAACTGGACTAGGGCAGTGATGATAGAAAGGAAAAAAGTGTGCGCACACAAGAGATGCTTAAGGGTTGCGCTCGGTAATTGGATAAGGGATGAAAGGGAGAGGGAGAACGCTGAGTTGTTTTACACCCCCTTCTCTTTTTCCAATCATTAGGTCCAATCATTTAATAAATGTACTTCATTTCATGAATATCTTTCCCATCTGTCCTTCCTTTCCATCCCTTACTGACACTGGCCTAATTCAGCTCATGTCTTCTCTCCCTAATGATACAGGAGGAGTCTTTGTACCTTCAGATTTTTCCCTCTCCAGACAATCGTCCATGCCAGCTGAGCATATGACCCATGTAAAATGCAAACCTAGTCAAAGTCAGTCTCAACCCCATTGTTTTGTCATTGTGTCTATTTCAGGGCAAAGTCCAATCCCTTCTTAGTCTGGTCTCTACATATTTTGCTAGCTGCTTCTTCCCCTCCTCAGGCTAAAGCTGCCGAGAAGGCATCACACCCACTGAACCCTTATCACCTGCATGTCGAGGGAAATGTTCCTTCACAGCCGCAAACCTTCATAAATTGTTTGCTTGTGTATTTATTAAAAATACACATGACTCATTCCTGAGACGTCACAGGACCCTCCCATTGCGAGGAATGTGCCACCCCCTTCTATCTGGTAAATTCCTATTCACGTTTCAAGTACTAGCTCAGATATCAAGTCTCTGTAGGCTTTTCTAACACTCCCACTCCCCAGATAGGATTAACTGTTTCCTCCTCTGTACTTCTAAAGCACTTTAAACATATTGTGCCCATACTTATTGTATGATAGATATCTAAGGTGGCACCGACTAACGCAATCAATGAGTGCTCCTGACCTTAAAGGGTTGTGGAGAGGATTAAGTGGGAAAATACATGTATGGTCAATATTTTCTTTCTTCATATCTTCCTTAATAATATTCATAACAGGGGCATCTGGGAGGCTCATTCGGTTGAGGGTCCGACTTCGGCTCAGGTTATGATTTAGTAGTTCGTGAATTCGAGCCCCATGTCGGGATCTGTGCTGACAGCTCAGAGACTGGATCCTGCTTTGAATTCTGTGTCTCCCTTTCTCTCTGCCCCTCCCTGCTCGTGCTCTTTCTCTCTGTCTCTCAACAATAAATACACATTAAAAAAACAAAAATAAAATAATATTCATAACAATCTGTATTACAGCTTACAAAGTTTAAGCCTTGATAGTGTTCCACACACTCTTATTTGATCTGGGAATAAACCTGTGAGATAAGAATAGTACTATTATTTCTTTATTGTTTTTTTTTTAACAGTTTATTTATTGGGGCACCTGGGTGACTCAGTTGGTTAAGCATCTGACAGGCTCAGGTCCTCATCTCCTGGTTCATGTGTTAGAGCCCTGCATCAGGCTTTCTGCTGTCACAGCAGAGCCTGCTTCAGATCCTCTGTCTTTTTCTCTCTCTGCCCCTCCTTTGCTGTGCCCTCTCCCTTTCTCTCAAAAATAAATATTTTTTTAAAAAAGAGAGGGTGCGAGTGCATGCATTTGTGTGAGAGAAGAGGAGGGGCAGAGAGAGAGAGAGGGAGAATTCCAAGCAGGCTCAGTGCTGATAGCACAGAGGCCAAGGTGGCTCATCTCATGAACCTGTGAGATCATGACTTGAGCCGAAATCAAAAGTTGGTGGTTTAACCCACTGAGCCACTGGGCGCACAGGGGTTACACTATTATTTCTGTTTTATAGTTGGCGAACGTGAAGTACCAAAGGGTTAAAAAGTGATAATGAAACTGGTTCTGTGGTACGCCTACTGCACAAAAGGACTCCAAAGGTATTTGTTTAAATGGAAGTTTTCTGGTTATAAAACCTGTGACCTTTCCATTAAACCATACTGTTTTTTGTATGTGTTAGCCAGCAGTTTTCCAAATTGCACGTAGCCACTTAATATTGAGTAATCAATTCAGTGACATAGAAACAACCAACATGGAGGCAGGGGTAGGAGGAGAATAGAAAAGTTCAGACTACATTACACTGTAGTAAGGATATGTGGAACTCTGTGATACTTGGTTGTATGAAAAAGCTCTGTGCTTAGCACGATGCCAAGTTCCAAATGGCCGTTTATTAAATGGAATTATAGTACTTTTATTTTGCATTTATTTTTTCACCCTGAGCTGTTTCTTCCACTCTTGGCTACTGGAAAGCAGAGATCGTATCATCTTTATTTTTCCGATAACTAGTAGTGTGCTTGTTACAAATTAGGCGCACTCAATAAATATGTGTCAAATGAAAACCTGGATGAACGCATCAATGAATGAAGGCATTACATAGTTCAATAAATATGGTTACAAACGACTGTTCTATCTTCCAGCATTCTTCCTATTCAACAGCGAGACGGGACACTGCTCAATTGACAATTTCCAAAAGCCCTGTTTCCCTGCTTGGGGAAAACAGAGAGGCTAACCATAATCTGTACTCATAAAGTATCACTTGCCTTTGGTCACACGGTATCCTGAACGGCTTCAGGAAAGGGGTCCGAAGAGAGAAAAACCCCTAAAAACAATCAACGCCCCCGCCCACATGTTGACCTTAGTCAAAATGGCTGCCTTCGGCGTCGTCCTAGCAGTATGCGCATGCTCAGTCCTGGGCCCTCCCACCACCCCGTGGCGCTGCGGCGTGCGCCGCAGCGTAGAGGGACAGCGCGGGAGGAATAAATTTCTCTGTGATTGGTTGGTGCAGGATTTCAAACGCGAGCCGGAGGCGCGTTGCTGCTCTGCCGTTGGGTGAGGCGCGGAGGGAAGTGGAAGGCGGCCCAGGTGGGGCCCGGCGGACCTGGCCAGGTGGGCGCTAGGGGCTGCCCAAACAAGTGCGTCTGAATCTGGGTCTGTGGTAGGAGACCGTCTGGGGTGGTGAGCCGGGGTCACCGCGGTGGTCGGGGAGAAGGCCGGCGCCTACGGCCCCTCCGCCGGGGGTCTCCCCCGGCCGGGAGGGGCAGCGGTCTGAAGGGGCAGTGGCTGGGAGTGGAGGGTTTCTTTCTCTGCGCTGTGTTTTGCGAAGAACTGGGGGCTCCATTTTTGAGTTGATGGCTTGAACTGGGCAAGAACCACCTCCCAAAGAAGTGATTTTCACTTAAATACAGAGTTTGGGAGTAGGTGCGGTAATACTCCCATTCTCTTCGGAGGAGCAAGGGTTTTGGGAAGGGAGAAGCCCTGGTGTTTGAGAGGCTGGGGTGGCTTGAAGTGGAGCCTCTCTCCCCTGTGGGCTGCGTGTTATCTAGGTAGGTTGGCGGAGGCAAAGATATCTTGCCCGTCCCATCCTAATTCTCAGCCTTCGGAACAACGAAGTCTTAACTTTTGCAATTTCATGTACGTTTCTCATCTCGTTCGTAGGCAGCGGGAGTGTTAAGCAACGTGGGGTGGGTGAGAAGATAAACCTTTCAAAAAAAAGACGTATCCTTATTCTCTTGAGTGTGTGGGGTGAGCTTTTTGACTTAGTGAAAGTGTTCAGAGAAGGCGCTTTTCCTATATCTTAATCATTCAACAAGTATTCAGTGCATACCATAAGTACAAGACAATCTTATTTAGTCTTAAGGGAGGTTGCACTTTATTTGGGGTGATCGAACTTAAAAAGACAGCTGTGGTGAATCTAGTAGGCCTCTACACTGTTGAGTATTCTTAACATTAGTATAGCCCTTTTGGAAAATATTTTGGCAATATTTATCAAGAGCAATAAGAGATTTTTACCCTGCAATATAGTAATCCCAGCCTTGGAAATCTATTCAAAGGAATACAGTCATCTGAAGAAAAAAAGTGTTCACAGCAATGTTCATTCATTCGATGAATATATATATATATTATTTGCCAACTGTCAGGCACTATTCTGGGCACCAGGGACTCAGTGAACAGACAAAAATCTGTGCCTTCTTGGGACTTAAACTACTGGGGAGGCAGACAATAAAAATAAATGAGTTAATATATAAGTATGTTAGATGGAGATAAGTGCTTTGAAGGAAAACAAAGCAGAGAAGTGTAGGAGGGATAGGCAAAAATTGACAATTGGGATAGTTAGGAAAAACCTCACTGAGAAAATGACATTTGAATAAGTCCCTGCAGGAGGTGAAGGAGTAGTCATGCAAGGGGTTACAGGTAGATGTAACTGAAAAACTGGAAATTACCTAAATATCCAAAGAAGAGAATGGTTAAATAATTGCTAATCAGCTTTTTGTAACTTAATGGAAACATGATAGAGAAGAGCAAAACACAAGTCTGTCAATCTATGATTGCAATGTTATGAAATATGAGTATATAATGGACAAAGAAAAAGGAGATGCACCTGATTGTTTAGGGTGATGAGGTTTTAATTGGACTATTAGAGAAACACTAATTGTTTTGAACGTAGAATGTTTATAATATGATGCAGTGTTTTATATCTGCCAAATGATCGTGAGAGCTAATAAAGAGACAGTTTTAGACCGAAATTGTCAGGGAATACTTTAGTGAATTGGTAAGACTTACACTAGACCTTGAAGAATGAAACTGCAGAATGGGAAGAATCCACAGAATCAGAGAAAAAAAGAAAACTTAGTATATACTAAACTGGTAATAACTTTCTGAGAAATAATTCAACTCATCTCTTTAGTCTCCATTCATGTTGGACTGAGAACGTTCTGTTTACTCTTTCTGCAATTGATTTGCTCCTAAGAACATTTGGTTTCGAGCTATTCCTTCTGCGTGGCAGTTGTGTAGAGGCTTCTGATGCAGTGAGGCGGAAGCTGGACATTTGGGAAAAAGAATTGCTCTGAATTGCTTTCACATGAAAGAATCTTGTAGTATTGAGACTGTCTTAGGGAATGGTTTTCTTTGGCAGGGGAGAACCTGTATTGCTGAATTCTTGGGAATCTCCAGATTTAGTAATGTTTGTGAGAATATTTTTCATTAAAACTCTTTCCTGGAAAACTCAGACAGCCTTCTGTTGCTTTGTCTTACAATATTTAACACCCTTGATGCACCTAAAATGTGATGTATAGGTCTCTTAATAATGTTGTTTCTAGGAGGAAGAAGAGGATAGACTTTTCCCAGAATACTCTGCAGTTAAGATCTGTAATAGTCTGTTATTCTGAAGGACGATGTCTGTCTCTTGGCTGGGTGATTGAAATTAAATTGGGGACTCAAAGCAATCACATCAAGCTGAGACTCTTTCCTGGTGATGTGAAATTGCTCCCTTAGGGATACTCACAGATTGGGAATCTGTAACACAGTGACTTCTCCACCTCTGGGGCTTCTCATCAATAACAGCTGAGATTCTCTAGCACCTTTTTGTTTAAAGTGCTCCACAAACTGATTTCCTTGCTACACACAGGGATCATTTCAGCTTTCCCAAAAGGCAGCTGCCTCTGTAGTGAAAAGTGACAGCTGTTTTACAGCTGCAAAGCAATGTAGTACAATATGACTTTGTTTTTGTTTCCTTTCACATTAGTGTGTCTCCTAGCTATGGAGCTAAATAATAAAGGGGGAGAAATAAAGGAGGATTTGTGTGGGTGAAAATGTGACCCAGCAGGAAAATTAAGACCATTTTTAATTGACATTGAATAAGATGAGTAAATTTTAGCTTTTTGAGTTACAATTTGGCTGAGATATCAGAGTTAGTACTGAGGCAGAAAGATATTTTTGTCATCTATAAATAACTCCTGAGTGTCACTTCTATAGAACGTTAATAAAAATGCATAGTCCCCTAGCATATAAAGAGAAGAGGATTATATTTTGCCAGTGCCGTTTTTGGATTACCCTAAGTAAACCTGTGTTAGAGGGAAAACTATTCTTAAATGCTACAAGCCTCATGTAAAACAGCTTGCTAAAGAGCCTAGACTGGTCAGATTTTTGCTATCTTCCCCATTCTTCTTGGTCTGGGTTCCAGCTATGATTTGGTAATCACTGTGGTAGGATGTAAATGACCATCAGACCAAAGCAAAAAAACAAAAAAAGTCATACCCACTATAATACCATTTATTTTATTTTATTTTGTTTCATTTCATTTCTTGACGTTTATTTAGTTTGAAAGAGAGCAAGAGTGAACTATGAGCAGACAAGGGAGAGAGGGAGAGAGAGGGAGCATCCCAAGCAGGTTCTGCACTGCCAGGGCAGAGCCATACATAGGGCTTGAACTCATAAACCTTGAGATCATGACCTGAGCCAAAATCTAGAGTTGGATGCTTAATGGACTGAGTCACCCAGGCGCCTTTCTAATGTCTTATATTTTAATAGTAAGGTTCAGTTTATACATTATAAAACTTCTACCTGCATGAATTGATGACATTTTGTGAGGTATATAGGGTACTGTTATTGTTCCCAATTATAGATCAGTCTCAAAATTTGACTTACCCAAAGTTATACTAGTAAATAGAAGAACTAAAATTTTATCCCAAAGCTTTTGTCCAAACCACCCCTTTTTTAACCTGTTCTTTCAGTTTTCATTTATATTACACACTGATGTTGAGGTAGAATGTAAATTCTTTTGACAATAGAATCAGTGCTGTGTGTGTGTGTGCGCGCGTCCTGATTTCCATTTACCAAATATTACTTGATTGATTGAACTCTATTCCCAATGTGGGGCTCACACCCACAATCCCGAGATCCAAGAGTCACATCTCTACCAACTAATCCAGCCAGGTGCCCCTATCAAATATTTTTAAATATTGAATGTGTGTGTAATACAGTAGTTCCAAAGGTAAGGTTTCTTCTCTCACATGTACAGTCTACCTGGGACATAGGGTAGAAACAATTTTTTTTTTTTTGAGAGGGAGACAGAGAGACAGAGACCAAGCATGAGTGAGGGAGGGGCAGAAAGAGAGGGAGACACAGAATCTGAATCTGGCTCCAGGCTCAGAGCCTGACAGGGGGCTCAAATGATGCTTAACCAGCTGAGCCACCCCAGGAGCCCTGAAGCATGGTAAAGCTAAATCAGAGTGTAAGGTGTGTGATGTCTGAATGCCAGCTGAGCACACACAGTAGCGGGGGATAGGTCAGTTGAAATGAGTGATGATGGCCTGCCAGTGATGAGGGGATGGGTATAAAACATGAGAGAAGAGTCCATGGTTGTTAGAGGGGAGTAACTTAGGGTGATTCTGGGGGTTGGAACTGAGTGAATGATAAAAATAAGGAAACCAAAATTGGGAGTCGAGTGGATAGAGTAGTTGCTAATATACGCGGGGGAAGGATAGAATAAAGTCTCAGAATCAGGCTCCACCTCCAGGGCATCTCCAGCAAACTGAGAGCTGTAGGACTGGACTTAGGAGAGGTACTGGGTTCAGGAGCAGGTGATCGTCTGGAGAGCTGTAATGACTAACATGAGATAGTGTGGGAAGTTCTCCTAGAGACGGGAGGATTGAATTTTAGGGAATGTCTGGTGTTGAGATGGAAGAACAGAAAAAAATTCATAAATTCTTCATAAAACTCTAAATCTGGAGACTCTGCTGGTCTGGCAGTTAAGGGTTAGCTCTTTGCTTTATAGCAGAGCACTGGGAATTCAGTTAGACAGTGATCTCCTGGGTAGCAGGCAGCATGTTTGGAGAATAACGTAGGTCCAGGTGGTTGTAGGAGGTAACACTTAATGTGATCAGGAGACGTCCTCAGGTAGGTTGTCTCTCTCTGTCTTTAGTGTTTTTAGGAATCAGGTTGTGTTTTCAAGAGTACTTCCCCACAACCCTCACTCTAGGGAGTGGTATGCTCAAAGAACATAGGCAAGAAGAATAGTGGGCTAGAGGACCTTGAGAAAATGTGAGGGTTTCTTTTAAAGGGGACGAAGGATCAGGTGGTTGTATTGTCACTTAAAACATCAAATCTTCTGATTTTTTTAAATGTTTTTTATTTATTTCTGAGAGAGAGTGAGAGACCGTGTGAGCAGGGGAGGGTCAGAGAGAGAGGGAGACACAGAATCTGAAACAGGCTCTAGGCTCTGAGCTGGCTGTCAGCACAGAGCTCGATGCGGAGCTCCAACCTACGAACCGCGAGATCATAACCTGAGCCGAAGTTGGACGCTGAACCGACTGAGCCACCCAGGCACCCCCTGATTTTTTTTTTTTTAAACAACCAGTTTTTAATACTCTAGTTGCATCGTGAAATCTTCCTTTTCTGCCTTCTTGGGCAGATAGTCTTCCTGTGTACTGAGTTCACTGTCTTATGGCCTCAGAATATATAGATGACTGCTGAGATAATGGAAATCAGTGCCCTGTGTTAAAACTGATCAGTCTCTTCCCGTTTTTTACTGGGGCCAAAGGAAATCCTCATTTGAATAACTACCAAATGTCCTGCTCCTGCTCTGTAGCATTTGAATATATATGCCTATTTTGTCATACTGTTAAATCATGGGCATCTTCAGGACTTCCAGATCTCGTCCTGTCAGTTTAATGCTATTCTTTTAGTTTTGCTCTTAGTTTAGAGAAATCTTTGTAATAAATTTGTTAGTCTGGTTGCTTAGCAGCTTGCTGTGATTATGTAGCTTGGAACAGATACGTTGCCATTTGAAAATCTTGGTTTCCGGCCCTGATTCAGGTATATGTTGCCTCCAAGCTTAGAACTGAAAGCTTTTTGGCTACTAGAACAATCATCCTTTGAGTACAAATGAATAATTCTGTAGCATTTAATAGAAAATATCTTTATGTTTATCTGTCTTTTAATCTTTTGCAGATTTTTTTTTACACCCTGTTCAGCCCTTCTAGCTTATGGTGCAATCTTAAATACATTGTAAAATCAGTAAACCTTCAGAAAAGAGTTCTTAAAATTTTATTTAGATTCATGAAATAAGGACCTGTACTAGAATGTTGAAGGAGTGACTTGGAGAAATATAAGAATCCTTTAATGGTATTTCTGAGAACATTCAATTTTCAAATGAAATGTATTTTTTAATTCATTTTCTTGATAATTTTTGTGACATCCAGTTGATGTCTTTTTTTTTTTCTTGACTGTTTAATGAAGATCTTATTTCTTCAACGTGTTTCCAGTTAAAATCTATTCAGAACAAAACTGCTGTAAGGACACTGCTTTTTAATGTAATATCAGCAGGTCTTTGGGGGGAAATATGAAGCCTGAAATTCACTATACAGAATACAGTAGCAAATGATTTTTTCCTTTGCCCTTCTAACTGTGAAGGTGGTGTATTGTCTCCTTGATTCCAGAATGTGGTACAACATAATCCTTTGCCTATACTTAGTATAAATTTATTAGACATAGTCCCTGCACACAGTCCAGCAGAGAGCCCTGCATTACAGAAATAATTCTTGTGCTGCTGAGCTGGCGATTTCCTCACTTAATCACTCGTGTGACGTCATCTGTGCCGTTGGTAGGAAATGTGCTGACCATGTCCTGCGTTTTAAAAGACAGTTGCAATAGGGATACTAGCTAAAAGTAAAATTAAAAATAAACCTTTTAAGTTATGTTGAAGGCCCTCACAGTCCAGAAGGATTAAAGTGGAAAAAGCATTATATTAATCTATAGACTGAGAACCACATTTTATAGTTGGTCACCTAATAATCAACTGACATGCTTGTCCCTAACTGCTTTATTTGCAGCTCCAGAATGATTGCAGAGTGGGGGAAAGAAGTAGGCAGGAAGGGAGATGTTATATTCAGAGGTCTGAAATGCTTTTCTGATTTTCAAATGAGTGTTAAAAACATTCCAACTTTGTTTTTATAATAAAGATTATACAAAACACCAATTGTTGGCTTGAGATCCTTATAATGGTAGCTACAAATGGAAGAGTCCAGATGTTAGTCACTGATGGCTGCGTTGGATTGCTACTGAATCTTTTGTTTGGGGGAGAAGGCAGGACCCCTAATGTATATTTGATTTCTTGGCAGAAAGATGGATACGACGATGCTGAATTTGCGGAATCTGTTTGAGCAGCTTGTACGCCGGGTGGAGATTCTCAGTGAAGGAAATGAACTCCGTAAGTCATTCTGAGCTAGCCTGCGTGAAGAGGAAAAGCAGATTTCAGATCTGAGTTTTTTGCAAAACTGAAGTGTGTTACAGTCTTAAAATTGTTTTCATTGGGTTTCCTAAAAAGAAAGTGATGGTTACTTATCCACAGTCAAAGCTTACTGGACATTCATTCTAACTGGTCACTTTTTTCGGATAGTTGTTCTTAAATGTGTTCACCCAGACTTCTTTCATTATCAAGATTCTCTTTCCGTTGAATCATTGGCATTAGTTGCCAATTTCATTTTCATACCAAGAACTGGGCAAAATCTAAAGTTCCAAGGATGTTGCTTTTTTCTTTAGTGGTTGTCTATATTTTTTTATCCTGGGCTTTGTTCCCTGTGTGATATAAAACATTTTCAATTGAAGAGGAGAAAAATGTCATTTCTTTTTGAAGAAGGGACTATTCATCTGCTTCCACCTATTTCATGTATTTGATTCTTAGTAATAAAGGATTGAAACTGGGTAGAGAGCTGGGGAGAAAAAGGAGGTGGTGATAGAATAGTGGTCTGGGAAGTAGATTAGTGAGAAAGGAGGTGGGTTTGATGGCACTGACTAAAGTGATCTAAGGAAATAATTTTTATCAGCTTTTCTTTGGGTTGCCATCCTCTCCTATTTCAGATTTTCATTAATACCTAATTTAGTAAGTGTTGCTCTAAAGTCAGCCTCACTGGTATAACAGTAATATAAGAAATGCGTCTTCAACTTTTTTTTTTAATCTTCACAGTACTTAGTATGGTGTCTTATGCCATTCAGCATTTTCTTTAATTTAATGTTTTTAATAGCTCTTATCCACTTTCAGGCCTTTTAAAACAGTATTCTATTTTTTTCTCTCTTAATAGCTGCTCCAGGGGCACCTGGGTGGCTCAGTTGGTTGAGTGTCCAACTTTGGCTCAGGTCATGATCTCACGGTTCGTGGGTTTGAGCCCTGCATCGGGCTCTGCCCTGACAGCTCAGAGCCTGGAGCCTGTTTCGGATTCTGTGTCTGTCTGTCTGTCTGTCTGTCTGTCTCTCTCTCTCTCTCTCTCTCTCTGCCTGCCCCTCCCCCACTCATGCTCTGTCTCTCTGTCTCAAAAATAAACAAACTATAAAAAAAAAATAGCTGTTCCATGGCCCTATCATCTGATACCAGCTCAGTAACCATGATGGCATACTCATTAGGCTTCTCTTTGAGGTCATATCATCTCAGAAGATGGATTACTTTGGAGTCTAGTGGGGAAGCATATAGAATAAGAGATCTTAAAATTCAGGCTCATTCAGCAAATATTTAGTGAAAACCTAAAACGGCTTTTAGCACATGTTGAGTTGGGGAAAAGGGGATGACTGACTAAGTGGCTTCACGGACAAAAGTAGGGTTTGGGTGGAGCCTTAGATGTAGGGTGAGATCCCAGCAGACATAGATGAAAGAGGGGCATTTACGTGGAGGCAGGCAGGTGTGGGGTTTGAGGGAAGTAGGAGTAAGGGGAACGGCATGATCCCAGCGGTGCTTTTGGAAGATTCCCCAAGCAGAGGTGGAGGCTGGGAGACTGATGAGGACATAGTTGCCATTGCTCAGGGAAGAAGCCTTAACCGGAGTGGTGTTTGTGAAGTGAAGATAGAAATAAGGGGAAAGGGATAGAAGAGACTGTGATAATAAGATCTCTAGGAGGAGGCAGCTGATAGGATGTGGGGGCAGAGGGAGGAATCTGAGGTTTAGAATCTCAATAACTAGTGCTGCCTTGTAACTGTTATTTCTGTGTCTGTTTCTCCATCTGTAAAATAGGAATTCAAATGTCTTTATTTTCTTTGTGGGAGTGCTATGAGCATTTGGGGATAAAACGAGATACCAGTTGTGAAAATACTTTGGAAGTAATTACGCCAAAAAAAAAAAAAAATTTATTTTTACAGGTATCCTTGTTTTATAAACACATTTTTATTTTCCCATTGATTTCGGTTATAAAATAGAAGTATATTTTTCCTCCGTCTCCAAATCCCTAACTTGGAATATTGGCTTTTGAGAAAATAGAATGGCTTCATGTTTTCTAGACTCTAGTATCTCTCTCTTTCTCTCTCTCTTTTTAATGTTTATTTATTTTGAGAGAGAGTACACACACATGCGCAAGCAGGGGGAGGGAAGAGAGAGAGTCCCAAGCAGCCTCCATGCTGTCAGCACAGAGCCCTTCATGGAATTTGATCTCATGAATCGAGCTATGAGATAATAACCAGAGCCAAAATCAAGAGTCGGACGAAATCAAGAGTCGGATGCTTAACCGACTGAGCCACCCTGTTTCTCTTAGGATCTCCTTTCTGCAACTGCCTCCGTCTGTCCTCTTTCTTAATCCTAGGAATTTCTCCTATGACTAAATATCCAGACTCCTTATTCTTGTCTGTCATCATAGTAACTTCTTTCTTCTCTCTCCTTTTTGTATAGTTTGTTTTTTTAAAGCTAAGTCTGAGTTTCTGCAAGATCAAAGTAAAGGTTAATATTCAAATAAAATAACTTTAATAGCCTAGGTATTTTGCTATCTTTGTTTTCCCTAGTCTACATGATTTTTCTTTTATCAGGAGCTGCCTGAAATTTTTTGAGGTCATTGGTGTGTAAATTAGGAATAAATATAATTAATATTTATCAGGTGCTTATTGTGTGCCAGCACAATGCTAGGCTTGTGCTGTGCTACAGATTAGGTGATATTACGGTGTGTATGACATGGTGCCTGTCTTCAAGAAGATTATGATATTTAAGTTTCAGAGACAGGTTTCTTATGAAACAGAAGATAAAACAAGTATCAAAATATATCCTTCTGGGAAGTATAGAAAAAAGTAATGTGGAGCAAACAGATTAGGAAAGGATTCGTAGAACAGATGGGACTAGAAGAATGGATACATAAAGAAGAGTGTAGGTAGAGCATTCTGGTTGGAGTACATAACTTGATCATGAGAGAAGGCAGAAATGAGCATGGGTCTGTTTTGCGAGCAGGGACAAGAAAGAAAGAGTAATGTGTAATGATGGGAGATAAGTTTGAATAGACAGGTGAGCTTGGATGCCTGGAGTTTAAATTTGATCTGGGGCCACCTCCTTGGTGGCTCAGTCAGTTAAACATCTGACTCTTGAGACTGAGCCCACTTTGGGCTCTGTGCTGACAGTGTGGAGCCTGCTTGGGATTCTCTCTACCCCTCTTTCTCTCCTCCTCTCCCCTTCCCTGCTTGCACTTTTTCTCTCAATGTAAATAAACATTTAACAATAAATAAATACATTTGATCTGAACAGCAATTCTTCATTTATCCGTTCAATGAATAAAGCGCCTACTGTGCAGTACAAGGCACTGAAAATAAAAGAGACACATGGCCCTTGTCCTTAAGAAGCTTAGAGAGTAGGGGGAACAAACAAAGGCCCCAGGAGGAGTGAGTTGAAAAAACAAGATCTCTGGGACTGTTGTAGTCTATTTGCTAAACTGAACTAAACTCTGTTGTGTGTGTGTTTTTAATGAATCAAAAGTTATCCTCAATTTTTTAAAGTTTATTTTGAGAGAGGGAGAGAGAATCCTAAGCAGGCTCTGCATCCCAGGTGTGGAGCCCAATGTTTGGGGTTGAACTCATGAGATCATGACCTGAGCTGAAGTTTGATGCTTAACTGACTGAGCCTTCCAGGTGCACCCTCCCCCTACCCCCCCCTTTCTTTTTTTCAATTTTAGAGAGGGTGCGAGCAGGAGACAGGGACAGAGGGAGGGAGGGAGGGGGAGAGAGAGAGAATCTTAAACAGGTTCCCCGTTGAGTAGAACCTGGTGTAGGGCTCAAGCCCATGATCCTGGAATCATGACCTGAACTGAAATCAAAGGTCAGATGCTCAACTGACTGAGCAACCCAGAGACTCAGTGCCACCCACGTCCCTAATGTACCATTTTGACCAATCGTAGCAAACTTAGTTTATTCATAACAGAATTGTACATAAGTAGTATCTTAGGTATGCAGATGTTCTGGTTTTGGTCTAATATAAATCAGGTTGAACTAATTTAATCATTTGAGGCATGTCTGGGTGGCTCAGTCGGTTAAGCCTCCGACTTTGGGTCAGGTCATGATCTCATGGTTTGTGGGTTCAAGCCCCGCATCGGGTTCTGTGCTGACAGCTAGCTCAGAGCCTGGAGCCTGTTTCAGATTCTGTATCTCCTCCTCTCTCTGACCCTCCTCTGCTCACGCTGTCTCTTTCTCCCTCAGAAATAAATAAAATATTAAAAAAAAATAATTTAATCATTTGTAGTATTATAGGAAATCTTTCCTTGAAATGAACTAATAATTTATTTGGTTTGAGTTCCCTTGTCCAATCTGGTTAGACCTATAATATATCCCAGTTGACAATAGGAATTAAAACTCAAATTTAATAAAACTTAGCCAAGAAGGAATATCCTAAAGAACAAACAAACCAACACAGGTCCAGTGGAAATCTTTTTTCAAAATTGTTTTTCACTTCACTAAATACTTAAGTGTGTGTGCAGCACCACTTTTAGAAACATTTAATTGACTACAGTGTGGAGCTAGAAAGATTTTAGATGTATAGTTGAAAAGTGTGTTTCTTGTTCTTTATATTTTGAAATTGAAGTGCTGTTACATATATCAGAAAGTACACAAATTGTAATGTGTACTACTTGATAAATTGCCAGAGTGAACATGGCTAAGAATGAGCTCTTTAAAATAATTTTTGTGAATCTGCATTGTTGAAATAAATATGCAAAAGGAAATATTGTTTGTTTTCTTTTTCTTTTTATTTGTTTTTTTAATGTTTATTTTTGTGAGAGCACAAGTGGGGGAGGGGCAGAGAGGGAGACAGGATCTGAAGTGGGGGTGCTCCAGGCTGACAGTAGAGAGCCCGATATGGGGCTCTAACCCAAAGACCACGAGATCATGACCTAGGCTGAAGTCAAATACTCAATTGACTGAGCCACCCAGGTGTCTCTTTCTTTCTTTCTCTTCCTTCCTTCCTTCCTTCCTTCCATGTTTATTTTGAAAGAGAGGGAGAGAGTTCACAGCCCAATGTGGGGCTCAATCTCGCAGAACCATGAGATTGTGACCTGAGCTGAAATCAAGGGTTGGACGCATAACCGATGGAGCCACCTAGGTGCCCCTCTTTTTCTTTAAATTCAGGAGGAAAAAACTTAGTATTGTGTTCTAAATTGTTAACAAAACCAGCATACTATTTAAAGCTATTTGTAGATACGAGTGTGTGTGTGTGCGCGCGCGCGCGTGTGTGTGTGTATCTTTCTTTGATATTTGCATTTAAGATAACTAGGTCATAATATCCTGTTCTGCTAAAACCTGTTGTTTGTTATAAACTGAAGTGTTCTTATGTGTAAGACTTGCTTTCCCTAGATTGAATTGGCGTCCTAGTTTGTAAGTATGAAATTTAGCCAAATTATTAAAACTGCTTTAAAAGGGCACTATATTCATTGTTTCTGTGCTCTTAGGTTAAATTCAAACAGGAAAAGCGCCCTCCCTACCCAAGAATCTGCTAGCTTTGTGTGCCTGTGGCCTAGTTTCAGCTGTAAAAACTGGGTTAGTTTGACCAGCAGCAGATGTACACCTTGGGAACTTCCTCCATGACAGTGGCAGGGAGTGATGCCTGGAGATAGATTGAGGGTAACTAGAAAATAGGAAGGCAGTGTTGAACAGTCTGCCAATAGCAGGTGGCAAGTGTGAATGCCACCAGGGCTATCATGCTTTGAGGCACCGCCTTGGAAGTGATGCTCCCTTTGCAGACATTTGAGGAGATTCCACATTCTGCCATCAGTGACTCACCCTAAGTTAGTATAATCTGTTCTTACTGTGGCTTTTCCACAGAAGTGTTTGCATGCCCTTCAGGGCAGTGTTAAAAAGCACAGGCAAATTGGCTCTTTACTTTCAAATCAATATTTGTATAATTATATAGTTGAATGGAATTGCAGGCCCAGACATCTATAATATTAATCTACATCTACTGGAGCATATTACAGCAGTTATATTTGAATTTGCTATTTAACGTCTCTCTGGCGCAACAATGCATGACTCTAAAGGAGGCTGTTTTTGTTTTATAGCTGTAACTGTCCTGGTGCGTGACAGCTGCCCCAAAGGTATCCCCTTTTGATTGCGTTATGTTCAGGAGCTTTCAGTGTTGGTATTACATCTGGAGCCAGGTGACTAATGAGTTCCTTATTCCATAGCAGATGCCACTGGCTAAGCCAAAGTAAGTAACCTATCAAAACAGGAATTGCTTTCCACAAAGCTGACAGGTAGGGTGATGAGCATATATCCAGACCTGCTCCTGGTTATTTTCAGTTGGATTTGCCCAGGATTTGTTTAACTGATCCCTTAGTTTAAAATTTGGAGGAAAACTAACTAGAGGACTCATTCATTAGAGCATTGTACCCTGCTTGGTGCTTAATTTATTGAAGTTTTCCCCTTTCCTTAGAATTCATCCAGTTGGCAAAGGACTTTGAGGATTTCCGTAAAAAGTGGCAGAGAACAGACCACGAGCTGGGGAAGTACAAGGATCTTTTGATGAAAGCAGAGACTGAGCGTAGTGCGCTGGATGTTAAGCTGAAGCATGCGCGCAATCAGGTGGATGTGGAGATCAAACGAAGACAGCGAGCCGAGGCTGACTGTGAGAAGCTGGTGTGTATTGTTCTCTATGCCAGAACCATGCAGTGGGGGGAGGGGGCAGCGTCATCTGGTGACGTTTCCACCTGCCAGTTACACTCCCTTCCTTCCACATTAAAGAACTAAAAGCAACCTGTTCAATGATAACTTGGCCTTGATCGGAGCTGAAATTGCAGCATAGGAATCCTGTTCTTCATAGGTTGAAATTGAAACTTTTTTTCTCTTTTAGGCTTGAAACTCTGACTTAATAGATTTCAAATGAGAATTTAAAGAATTAAAACTAGGGAATACCTAGTATGCTTGATCTGTCACAAGATACTGGCTTGCTCTCCTGCTACGCAGAATGTCCTCATCCTTTTGTTGATAGCTAGTACCTTGTTACTGATACGGGCAAGACAACGCTTAGGTTTTTCCTTCATTACTGCTCTAATTCAGGGTCAGGGTGTATTCATCTAGTTGAGCAACGTGACTAACGGGGAACACTATCATTTTGATGTACCAGGGTGGGTCATGGTACAAAGGAAAACCTTTTCGAAGAGACACTGATCCATCTTGGTAGAGTGTTAAATGCCTCAGTAAGCTCGAATTGACTGGTTCCAGTGCGTCACAGCTTTGTATCCATTTTAATGCATTTTGCTCCACCATTTAGAAAGGTGGGTGGCTGCTTTGATCCATAAAAGAGGCCAATAATTGTCCTGATAAAATGACACTAAATTGTTTTTGCTGTGTGAAATCTACTTTAGGACTCTCATTTTGCAATACTGTCTTGGATTAGCAGTTTGACCCAAAAGTCTTGCAGCAGAAACCCCACTATTCTAGATGAAGTTCATTTTACCAGTCAGAAATCAGAGGCACAATCTGGGCTTGATGTGAATTAATATGCTATTGGTGTAGCAGCCTTCCTGAAGGCTCATTTGCATAATGCTGTATTTTAATGTCTTCTGGTCTGTCCGTCCCATAAATTTGAGGTGAATCTCTCTCCCCTGGTTAGTTAGGATATTTCCCTTTGCTTTCGTCTGCAGGAAAGACAGATTCAGCTGATTCGAGAGATGCTCATGTGTGACACATCTGGCAGTATTCAACTAAGTGAGGAACAAAAATCAGCTCTGGCTTTTCTCAACAGAGGCCAACCATCCAGTGGCAATGCTGGGAACAAAAGGTGGGGAAACTGCATCTGTTGTTATCTGATCACAAGCAATGCAGCTGTCAGAAGTTCTTGTTATCTGAACTCTTAAATATACTGCTTCTGGAATGTGTGCTGAATAAAGCAGAAAAAGACTTTGGAGGAAGGGTGGGTGGGAAATAAAGGCACAGGGGCCTTCCTGTTCCTTTTATCTTACTTTGTTTTTGATCTTTCCTTAGGATGTTGTTTTACCCTAGGTAAAATTTTGATGTTGGCGCTAAATTGCACATCAATAACTAATCCTGCTCATTGCTGAGAAGCCTAAAGGTGAAAGTGGCAGTTCAGCAATACTTTCCGTGTTTACTCTCCAGAGAGCTCTTGTAGCTCTTCTGGTTTGGAAGGCCTTCTGTGAGCCAAGACCAGACAATAATTTTGGTTCTACTGCATCACTATTTAAAATAGTCTCAACCAGGCTTTGAATTTAATGCCTCCAATACAATACGTAGGGAAAGGTCAGCACTCTTAGAGCTATTTATTTTGTTGCCTGGTTGTTTTATGGGGAATCTTTATAACTAAGAAGATATATGGGCTTAATTTCTTCAAAAGCTAATGCTGGGTAGTACTCTTTCTTGTAGAAAGCAACCACAATTGGGATCAGATTAAACTTAATTCTTCTGCCTGTGAATTTTTAGTAGCCTATTCCGCAGGGAGTAGCACCCATGCTCCCAACCATAACTTTGAACTGCTGCTGTGAGGTCTTTGCTGAAAAAGCACCCTGCTGCTTGTGTACTCATGCATGCACAGCTGGGCTCTGCCATGGAAAGCATAGCAAGCAGCCACCACAACTAGGCTTTGAGCTTCTGGTTGTCTCCATAGGAAGGTACTACCCTGAAATTGCTGGTGTTACATGACCACCGTCACTTGTTCTGGGTGTTTATGGATTTTATTTTGTCTTCTCTAATACTGTATTGTTTGACTCATCTAGGTTGTCAACTATTGACGAGTCTGGTTCCATTTTATCAGATATCAGCTTTGACAAGACTGACGAATCGCTGGTAATGAACATTTGATCTCTGAGAATTGTCCTTTTTTTTTTTTTTTTTTTTTTTTTACCCCAGCTCCCTCAGGAATATCTCTTCTCCTCTCTTACTGTTTTGTTAGTTGATGTGTTATAGATACTGAGCTAGCGTTTTAAGATAAAAGTCTACATGAGCTGTAAGAGACTGGCTTTTACCTTTAGTTTCTGGAAGCGAGAATGTAGAATTCAAAGTTTGGCATGAGGTTAAATTTCTTTTTTTATTAAATTTTTTTTTAATGTTTTATTTATTTCTGAGAGAGAGAGAAACAGCATGAGCAGGGGAGGGTCAGAGAGAGGGAGACACAGAATCCGAAGCAGGCTCCAGGCTCTGAGCTAGCTGTCAGCCCAGAGCCCAACGTGGGGCTCGAACCCACGAACTGTGAGATCATGACCTGAGCCGAAGTCAGATGCTTAACTGACTGAGCCACCCTGGCACCCCATGAGGTTAAATTTCTTTAATGGATCTGTGAACTACTTATACTAACTGGTTATATTTTGGCTTATTAAAAAGCCCAGCTTGGGGTTCCTAGATGGCTTAGTTGGTTAGGTGGCCAACTTCAGCTCAGGTCATGATCTCACGGTCCGTGAGTTCGAGCCCTACTTTGGGCTCTGTGCTGACAGCTCAGAGCCTGGAGCTTGCTTCAGATCCTGTGTCTTCCCTTCTCTCTGCCCCTCACCCGCTCATGCTCTGTCTCTCTCAAAAATACATAAACATTAAAAAAATTTTTTTTTTTTAAGATTCTCTTAAAAAAAAAAGCCCCAGTTAGTGATTAAAAAAAAATTTTTTTTTGCAAGACTCTACCCAGTCAGGGTTTATTTTCTGCTCTTGGAGACAATAGACTTGTGCCTTATTTCAGAATTAGTTTGGTTCTTGGAGAAAACTTGGTCATACTTCACAATTAGAAAGAAATTGATGCGGGGCGCCTGGGTGGCTTAGTCGGTTAAGCCCGACTTTCGCTTAGGTCATGATCTCGCGGTTCGTGGGTTCGAGCCCCGCGTCAGGCTCTGTGCTGACTGCCAGCTCAGAGCCTGGAGCCTGTTTCGGATTCTGTGTCTCCCTCTCTCTCTGACCCTCCCCTGCTCATGCTGTCTCTCTCTCCTAGAAATAAATAAAAATATTTAAAAAAAAAAAAAAAAAGAAAGAAAGAAACTGATGCTCTGGAACTTTTGTCAGAAGACTGACAGTTTCCAGACACTATAAGGCTTTGCTCAACAACGGTTAATGTATCTAAACTCTGTTGCCTTGCCTTTGTGGGGCAGCACCCTTTTCTTAACTTGTGGTGGTGTTTCTGCATAAAAGGTCATCTCCTGATATTTCAGTCTTTGATGTTCAGGAGACTGGTGGTTTATTGGTTTGTGTATCTTTCCTGTTTTACTGGCTGAAAGCTAGCAAAGCAATAAATCAGGAGGTTATCCGTGTTTGGTTTTCTGATAGCGAAACAAGTGACAGCTACTTGTTACGTGGGCTAGGAGCATTGTGTCCCAATTCAGTGTTTGAGGAAATCATTGCCATTTTATAGATATAAGTACTAATGGTAAGTATCACCTTTTTGAAATAAGGAATGATATGAAGTCTGGAATATATAATAAAACTAGAAGAGGGGCCCCTGGGTGGCTCAGTTGGTTAAGTGTCCAACTCTTAGTTTTGGCTCAGGTCATGTATGATTTCATGGTTCTGTGAGTTCGAGCCCCACATTGGGCTCTGCACTGGGAGTCCGGGGCCTGCTTTTGATTGTCTCTTAATAATAATAAAAACTTAAAATAAATAAATAAAATAATAAAATAAAACTTAAAAAAAAGTAGAACATATTAATAGCTGATTTTGGAGCTAGACCTATTAATGGTATATCTTTGTAACCAAAACTGAATCAAACCATCAGTAGCTAAATTACTTGATTGTGAATTGGAGAGATTAAATTTATTTAGCTAAGCTGCTGTTTCTGGGGTTTTCAGGGATTATCAGGAGTAAAGAAGTCACAGGTAGCTACTAACAATGAATGTAAATGGTTAAAATAAGTGAAGTGAAACTAGATCACAGTAAAAAATTTTTTAGTGGTGAATGTCTTTGTTGGGGCATAAGGAAGAGGGATGTTTGAGAAACATAAAACCTAAACTAGAACTTTTTAAGTGGGCATATATTGTACAGACATTTGATTAGATAATAACAATCCCTTAAGAGCAAGAATCACATCTAACATGATCAGTATAGTGCCTAAGATTCCGTAACTTCTAAAACTAATTACAAAAATAATCAGAAATAAAGGACCAGACACTGGAGATAATCACGACAGAAGTTGATTCTTTAACCTTTTCTTGCCTCTGAGGTATTGATTCCTGATTCTATTATAATAGCTTCAATTTTGGAAAGAAAGCCTGTTAACTTACTATGGCTCTGGAGCTACAATACTTGAGGCCCTCCCTTCCCCCTCTCTTCAAATTGTAAGTTAGGTAGTCTGACTCAAAAAGCCTTTAAAGTTCCCTGTAAATTTATTTGCACAGGATTTAGGGGAGGCCTAACCACAGAAAGAAATTAATACAGTGTAATTCTCAACAGGATTGGGATTCTTCTTTGGCAAAGACTTTCAAACTGAAGAAGAGAGAAAAGAGGGTAGGTATGGTTTTGTTTAATTTTTGTTGCTGTTTTTACAAAATAGCAATAAAGGGATTCTCTCTAGAATTTTTGCCATGATAGAGCATTCCTGACATGTTGCTCTAGCCGTTGTTAAACACTGACTACGAATGAATTCATGCTGGGGGGCGGCATTGATGTTCCTTGAGGTAGGAACTCAGGGCAGAATCTTGTCCTATTTCACTGTTCTGGCTGCTTTGGTTCATTCATGGGGTGGAAAAGGATGTTCTTAAGTTTGTTTTGAATTGTCATATGAATTTTTATGCAGGACTTTTGTACTCTAATATAATTTTCAGATGGAATGTGTGTATTATGGGATATGCGGAGATCTATCTGTGTGCAATTGTTTAAGGTACTTCATATGTTTCCAGAGTCTTCATGTACTTCGGTAGGATTACAGCTCTTCTCTTTCTGGCGCTGTCATATAGATTTTTCCAAAGCTTGCTTGTTTCTTCTAGGGCACTGAAGGCATTTTTGTATTGGTACAACGTAAGCTTTAAGAAATGGAAACAGAATGAGAGAGCACATTGTTATTTACCATAGCCCTGGTACCCAAGACTTGCACCAGGTTGTCTAATGGAATAATTTTGTCTTCCATGCTTCAGATCTTCTATTTGGCACTGAACTTACTGGTCTTTGTCTCCTTTCTAGCGTTCCAGTAGCCGACAGTTCATTGATGGTCCCCCTGGACCTGTAAAGAAGACTCGTTCCATTGGCTCCACGGTAGACCAGGTAAGAAAATTCAGGCCAAGAATTTGTGGTTGTGAACACATCAGAGATTAGTGGCCCCAAGCATTAAAAATCCTGAGTCAACATTGCATAGTTATTTTGAGAGAGCGATTTGGTGAGTTTTTCAGTGTAATAGGATCCTTATCATCCTTATGAATGGAATTACTCTGAATAAACAACTGTCAGCTTTATGTTTGATTCTTCATTGCTTGTATGTATGCCTCTGTGACCTTTATTTATTTATTTTTTCCAATATTCTTTTTATTTATTTAGTTAGTTTTTAGTTTTTGAGAGAGCGTGAGCAGGGGAGGGACAGAGGGAGAGAGAATCTTAAGCAGTCTCCAGCCCAGCACAGAGCCCGATGTGGAGCTCAGTCATGAGATCATGACCTGAGCTGAAATTAAGAGTTGGGCACTTAACCGATTAAGCCACCCAAGTGCCCCTGTATTTCTGTTCTGAAGTATGAGGTTTCAACTTAAGAGTGTTTTAAGCTAGAGCCTTAAGCCCTGACCAAGATTCAGGAATTTTTCACCCACTCTGAAACACCCTGATAGTGGAGGGGAAATTAGATTCACATGTTTATTCTTTGCTCATTTCTACTTTTGTTTCAGGGGAATGAATCCATAGTTGCAAAAACGACAGTGACTGTTCCCAATGATGGTGGGCCCATCGAAGCTGTGTCCACGATTGAGACTGTGCCATATTGGACGAGAAGCCGAAGGAAAACAGGTCCACTGGGTTTGTGGCTAAATTGCCTGTGTAAAGCAACTGGTAAAATTTGGGGAGACTTGGTTTTTTAGAATCCTCTACGACAGGAGTTTGGTTGTTTCTTTCCGCTTCCTACCGAGGACCAGGGCACACACGGTATCATACTCTACTTTTGGGTTGGTAGCCTGGCCTAAGCCACTTGTGTATAACTTATTATTTTTGAACTGATTTTTCTGTATAGCTGTTGTAGTCACTTCTGAGTAGAGTTACAAATTACTGGTTGTCTACCAGTTATATTAAAATCAGGGTTAAAATTCATAAGGGACAAAATATTAATGCACAAAAGCTTACAGTTGGTTGTTTTCTAGGTACTTTACAACCTTGGAACAGCGACTCTACCTTGAGCAGCAGGCAGCTGGAGCCAAGAACGGAGGCAGACAGTTGCGGCACTCCACAGAATAATGGAGGGATGCGCCTGCATGACTTCGTCTCTAAGACGGTAGATCTATGATTGCTTCTTATTTGGGGCACACTTAATTTTTTTTTAATGTTTGTTTAATTTATTTTTAATGGAAAATTTTATTTTTTAAGTGGTTTTATTTTTTTGAGAGAGAGAGTGAGCATGCATGAGTGGGGGAAGGGCAGAGAGTGGGGGGACAGAATTTCCAAAGCAGGCTCTGTACTGACAACAGAGAGCGTGATGTGGAGCTCAAACTTACAATTCATGAGATCATGACCTGAGCTGAAGTCGGATGCTTAACTGACTGAGCCACCCAGGCACCCCAGGACACAATTAATTTTTTGATTGTGAAATTAGTATATACCAGGAGCAGATTTAAATAACTTAGTGTTAGAAAGTTAAATGTCAAGTCTCCTTTCATTTCCATTTATCAGGGCTGACTACTGGTTACAGAAAGTGTGCACCTTTCCATTCTGTAATATTAAATGAAAACAAAGCAACTTTTCAGAAGCATTTGTTTATGCTTTTCTGAGATACATATTTACATTGTATTTTTTTGGTAAACATTTATTTTTGAGAGACTGAGGCAAATCATGAGCAGGGGAGAGACAGAGAGAGAGAGGGATACACAGAATCAGAAGCAGGTTCCAGGCTCTGAGCTGTCAACACAGAGCCGGACACGGGGCTCGAACCCACGAGCTGTGAGATTATGACCTGAGCTGAAGTCGGACGCTCAACCAACTGAGCCACCCAGGCGCCCCTACGTTGTATTCTTAAGAATAGCATGCTTTAGGGGCTCCTCGGTGGCTCAGTCGGTTAAGCGTCCAACTTTTGCTTAGGTCATGATCTCGCGGTTCGTGGGTTTGAGCCCCGTGTTGGGCTCTGTGCTGACTGCCAGCTCAGAGCCTGGAGCCTATTTCAGTCTGTGACTCCCTCTCTCTGACCCTCCTGCTCACACTGTCTCTCTCTCTCTCTCCTAGAAATAAATAAAACATAAAAAAAAAAAAAAAAAAAAAAAAAATGCTTTGCGTTTGTCCCATTGGATTTCCTGATAAAAACCCAAGCAAACTGACTGAGGCTCAGAAGAGCCACAGGACAATTTGGGCCACAGGACAGTAAATGGCAGAATTAACATGGAGGTTTTGTGACTCTTTGTCAACAGATTCTTTCTACTACTGTCCACTGTCCCCTTCTAGCTGGATAACCTTATGCAAGTTACGCAGCCTGTTTTTGCTTCTGTTTCCTTATCTTAAAATAAAGAAAACAAAACCTATATTGTGGGATTATTGTGAGAATTACAGAAAAAAGTGTAAAGGAGCTAGGAGCTTGTTGGTCATTGAGGATGATAATTGTCTAACTCAGACCACTCTCTTCTTTCTGTCCTCCCTTGTCCTCAGGTTATTAAACCGGAATCTTGTGTTCCGTGTGGAAAGCGGATAAAGTTTGGCAAGCTGTCTCTGAAGTGTCGAGACTGTCGTGTGGTTTCCCATCCAGAATGTCGGGATCGCTGTCCCCTTCCCTGCATTCCTACCCTGATAGGAACGCCTGTCAAGATTGGAGAGGTATGCTCTGCGGGAGCTGTCCTTGTGTTATGGCTTCTTTAGCTTTTCCAAAGCTTAATGTCTGTTTTTATCCTCAAATAAGTGATGCCAATGGGGCGCCTGGGTGGGTAACTCAGTGGGTTAAGCGTCCAACTTCAGCTCAGGCTATGATCTCGCAGTTCATGGGTTTGAGCCCCGCATCGGGCTCTGTGCTGACAGCTGGCTCAAAGCCTGGAGCCTGCTTCAGATTCTGTACCTCCCTCTCTCTCTCTCTCTCTGCCCCACCCCTGCTCACACTCTGTCTCATTCTCTCTCTTACAAATGCATAAACATTCAAAAGAATTCTTAAATAAGTGATGCCAAGCGTATTTTTTTCCATGAATATTGAAGAGAAATTATAAAACGTTAACTTGTAGGAGAGCCCTCCTTGGGTTTGTCTACTTAGTAACTTTTCTACACCGAATTCCTCTACCCTTCCCACCTCTCCCTCCCTCCCCTTCTCCCACCTTCTACCCCCTTCCCTACTCATACTCCCTCCTTCCCTTTTCTCCTTTCTTTCCTTATTCCTCCCTTCCCTTTTCCCTTCCTTTTCCCTCCTTTTCCTTCCCCTTCACAATCTATTCCTATTTTGTAAAATTTCAAATACATACAGAAGTAGAGAGATTGGAATAACTAATCCCTGGTTCCTATCACCCAACTTCTGTGATTACTAGTCATGTCTAATCTTGATTTATCAATACCCCCATGTCCTCCTGGCCCTGTCTAGTGAATTATTTTGAAACAAATCCCAGCCATCATATAATTTCATCTGTGACTGTAGTTTCTCTTATGTTAGAGATATTCCATACTAGGCTATTAAGATTAGATTGCTTATTTCTAAAAATTGATTCAATCTGTTAATAAATTATTTATTGTACAAGTAGTGTTAATAAGATTCAAAACAAAATGATTATGTTGCTATCCAGCCCCCAGCAAATCAAACTTTGCTTTCTTTAATCTTAAGAGTTCTTATTTGTGCATGTAATTGGTTGTAAATTTCTTGTACTCTGATGTAGAACAATGGAGCTCTCCCTACAGATATGTTTGTGTCCTGAGCAACTGTGATTTGTGTTAAATAATTTTTCTTACTAAGAGTAATTAAAGTGTAAAAAAGGTTTTCTTTTTTAGAATAATAAATTCGTTTATATTAAAGGCCGTACCTGTAATCTTGTCATTGCTTGTTTTCTCAGGCTCTTGAGTAGGAGAGAAATAGAGGCAGAGTTGTAGGTAGTGGTCTTATTACTTGTTCATGTAAGAGTGTGGTGTATATCACCAGAAATCTGTCCTGGTGTGGAGGTAGGAAAAAACATGGAGAGTCTCTGTTCTAATGTACGCTTTGGGAATAGGAATTTAAAAGTAGACATGATGTCCCAGCCTGAGTATTAGTTTGGACATGTTTCTTCCTACTCATCTTCATTTGCTGGTCTAAGTGGTAATAAATAATAATTTAAAACTCTTCCTTTTCAGGGAATGCTGGCAGATTATGTATCCCAGACTTCTCCAATGATCCCCTCCATTGTTGTCCATTGCGTAAATGAGATTGAGCAGAGAGGGCTGACCGAGGTAAGAGTCAATCTTCAGAGAGCACCTATTTGTTATTTGTGTTAATAATTAGGAGGTTCTTTCTGAAAGTGTCACCTTGATAATAGACAGGCTTGTATCGGATCTCTGGCTGTGACCGGACAGTAAAAGACCTGAAAGAGAAATTCCTCAGAGTGAAAACTGTACCCCTTCTCAGCAAAGTGGATGACATCCACGCCATCTGTAGCCTCCTGAAGGACTTTCTTCGAAATCTCAAAGAACCCCTTCTGACCTTTCGGCTAAACAAGACTTTCATGGAAGCGGCGGGTAAGAGTAGATCTTTAATTCTAGAATGGGAGTCCCAGAGGGACTCTTCTGTTTACTGCCCAATACAGTGCCCGCCACATAGTAGATGCTCAAATACTTTGATGAAGAATGCCTATTTCCATGTTCCGGTGCCTGTCCTCTTCCTGTCTAAACTATACAGGGTATTAACAGGGGTGGTTGTTTTTTTTTTGGTAGAGTTTGAGATTGTCCTTTTGAACTTGGAGCCATCTTTGATTTCTTTTCCCCATACCACATTTAATCCATTGGCAAGTCTGGTCAGCAGAGATCTTGTAAAATTTATGTTAAAATTGAAATTTGCCACTCCTACTACTACGACTCTCGACATCTCTCATCCTGGAGTGACAGAAGAACCTAGTGTTTTCCTTTTTCTACTCTTGCCCTTGACACTGTGATCCTCATATGGTATCCAGAGGAGCCCTTTTAATGTTTATATTAGATGATGTCCCTCCTGTCCTTAGTATCTCCAGTGGCTTCCCATCATTCTCATAATAAAATCCATAGCCCTTAACATGGCCCCACCTTATGTCTCTAGCATCATTTCTCTCCGTGTCCTTCCCTTCTTCCTTCTCGACTTACTGGGGTTCACGTGACCAAGTTCACTCCCATCTTGAGGCCCTTGCATTTATTATTGTCTCAGCCTGGAATGTATTTGCATGATTTGCTCCTTCCTTCTTCCCTTTCTTTCTTGTGGGTTTCTTCTTGGGTATCTTCTCCTCAAAAATACCTTTCCCAACCACCTTGTCCAAAATAACTGCTCCCATTGCTTTCTAGCTTCCCCTATGTACCACTACCTGCTAGATACCTGCTTTTTGACTGACTCCTCTGATAGAATGTAAGTTCCATGAGGCAAAGTCTTTGCTTAATTCTGCTTTACCTGAGCACTTAGAATAGTACCTGGTACGTAGTGGACCCTTGAACATGTTTTAAAGACGGACACCTTTTTGGTAATTGTAGTCACTGTGGCTGTAGGCCTGCCTTCCCAGCGCATGGCTTGCTAGCTGCTTTCCCTAACTTCAGCAGCTGATTTTTGTGAAAGTTCTGATTTCTGATATTGAGCTGTTGGCTTCTGTCCTGCTTGCTAATGAAACTGGAGTTTGATGCAGTCATGAACCTAATCAGAAGTTTCAGAAGCTTACTGTATAGATGAGACTCTGTGGTCGATCACTTGGAAGCCCGCTGTCAAGAAAAAGAAGTCTAGGCTTCTTGGTGCTTTCCTTTCATTTATAGAAATCCCAGATGAGGACAACAGCAAAGCTGCCATGTACCAGGCTATTGGTGAGCTGCCCCAGGCCAACAGAGACACATTAGCTTTCCTCATGATTCACTTGCAGAGGTGAGTACAGCAGAAACCTGTTTCTGGGAGATCGGGAATTTGCCATGGGGACATTAATGTGGATTGGGTGTTAGGGAGGGAATGTGAGGGGTGAATTGTTTTCTGGTAGATCTTATATTTTGGCCTGCGTTTAAGTGGACAGAGTCTTCTAATTGAATGTTCTCTTGTTTAGAGTGGCTCAGAGCCCAAATACTAAAATGGATGTGGCCAATCTGGCTAAAGTCTTTGGGCCGACCATAGTTGCCCATGCTGTGCCCAATCCAGATCCAGTGGTAATGTTGCAGGACATCAAACGTCAGCCCAAGGTAGGCAAGTGCATTTTATGTGTGTACATACATATGTATGTGTGTGTGTATATACATACGCGTATGTATGTTAATGTTATACAAGTTTTAATGTACTTCATATATATAAATTTGTGTAACGTTTCATATATATATATACACATATAAGCTTGTATAACATGATAAAATGAGAGAGTGGTGAGAGGTAAGCCCTGAGCTTTGGGGGTATGCTAACATGTTTGGTGGCTTTTTTAGGTGGTAGAGTGCCTGCTGTCACTGCCCCTGGAATACTGGAGTCGGTTCATGATGGTGGAACAAGAGAACATTGACCCTATGCATGTCATTGAAAACTCAAATGCGTTTTCAACACCACAGACCCCAGATATTAAAGGTAAGGTCCAAGTTGTGCTTTTTTTTTTTTTTTTAAATAGTAGGCTTCATGCCCAGTGCAGAGTCCAAAGTGGGGCTTGAACTCATGACCCTGAGATTGAGACCTGGGCTGAGATCAGAGTTGGATGCTTAACCAACTGAGCCACCTAGATGCCCCTCCAAGTTATGCTTCTTAAGGGACCTTCTCCGTGCCTTTGCTAGAACTATTCTGAATTCATATTTGTCAATAAAAAATTTTAAATTCATTATGAGGATTCTAACATTAAAAGAAAATTTGTACAGTTCTACCATCCCTTTTTTAATGTTCATGGAACATGGTTCTCCTTCCTTTCTTTACATACGCATGGATATTTTAAAAATATAACAACAATTTAGATACAGTTTGATCTTATTTCACTTAGCATATTGTGAGAATTTTTCCTGTTACTATGTATCACTTTTATGGTTGTAAAGTATAATTTACTAACATGGTCTATTAGGAATTGATGTTGTTTTTGAAATTTTCATAGTTATTAATAATACTGCCATCAGCATTATATGTATATGCTTTTTTTCTCCTAATGATAAGTTCCCAAGAGTGAAAATCACTGAATTAAAGGCCTTGAACATTTTTATGTTTTAACCAGCTTGATTTCTTAAAGGCTTTTGTCAATTTGTATTGCCACCAAAAATTCACGAGGCTGGTTTCTTCCAACCTTTACGGCATTGGAGACCGATTCTTTCATTTTTGCAAGGTCTCCCACCCCCTTTTTTTTTAATGATTATTTTGAGAGATCACGAGCAGGGGGGGGGCAGAGAGAGATGGGGGAGAGAGAGAATCTCAAGTAGGCTCCATGCTGTGCGTGTGCTGTGTGATGCAGGACTCTGTTCCATGACCATGAGATCATGACTTGAGCCTAAATCAAGAGTCAAACATTTCATCGACTGAGCCACCCAGGTGCCCCAAGATCCTTTTTAAGAAAGCATACTGTTTTTTCTAATATAGATAGGAATCAAATGATCAGACATTAGATTTGTGAAGGCTGGAGTTTGAGAATGGCCTCAATCAGGAAGTGAAAGTCAGCTATTCACTGAGCAGTTGCTTGCATAGGTCAAAAGATACACTGGTGTGTTACAGAACAATGACAGAAATGATCTCTGGGACTTTGGGTCTCTAACCTTAGCTCTTAAGCGCTTTGTAGGGTACTCAAAACTGGCCACCGAAAGGGTGCTTTCCTTTTTGCCCCTCTTTAAAAATATGTCTTAACTTTGATTAAAGTGAGTTTACTGGGGCCCGTGACCACTCCTGAGCATCAGCTTCTCAAGACTCCTTCATCTAGTTCCCTGTCGCAGAGAGTCCGCTCCACCCTCACCAAGAACACGCCCAGGTATGTGGAACTGGCTGGCTTTGGAAGTAAAAAAGGGCTGCTTCCTTAGCTCTCTTTTCCCATCACACCGAAGCTTATTGAAAGAAAGAATTGAATTAGAACTTAGCTAGCACCTAGGCGTTAAAAGGTAATCTGGAGCCATAACAACCCCCTTTTTTTTTTTTTTTTTTTTTAATATTTTTTATTTATTTCTAGGAGAGAGAGAGAGACAGCGTGAGCAGGGGAGGGTCAGAGAGAGAGGGAGTCACAGACTGAAACAGGCTCCAGGCTCTGAGCTGGCAGTCAGCACAGAGCCCGACGCGGGCCCGAACCCACGAACCGCGAGATCATGACCCAAGCGAAAGTCGGACGCTTAACCGACTAAGCCACCCAGGCGCCCCATAACTACCCCCTTTTTTAAAAGGATCTAAAGGTTTTGTTTTCCCCTCTCTCATCTCAAGTGACAAGAGAGTAGTTTACAGAGATAGGAAGCAGAGGGCTTCCTATTTTTAGATGATGATATTAAATAATGTTACAGGTTACCTTTTTTTATAGACTATTTTTTCAGTTCATTTTCTTTTCCTTTAGATTTGGGAGCAAAAGCAAATCTGCCACCAACCTAGGACGACAAGGCAACTTTTTTGCTTCTCCAATGCTCAAGTGAAGTCATGTCTCCTGTTTCTTGCCTACATTTACTGACTGCAGGAAGGGTGCACCTGTATGCTCTGCTCTGTAGCCTCCTGTACTCATTACTACTTTTAGCATTCTCCAGGCTTTTAATCAAGTTTAATTGTGCATGGGGGTTTTATTAGAACTATATATATCTCCCTCTCTTTCTCCTCAAGTAATATAATATCAACACCTTGTGCAGTCGTTGTTGGGAACTTGTAGATGGGAGATCTTTACAGCAATGGAAAGGATAATATGGAATTTGTTGTGATTCTGGGGGGAAGCTGGGGGAAGGTACATCCCTTTGGCTTAAAGCCAAATGCTGCTCATGGAATGATCTTTCTCTGGTGTCATTTGGAACTAATTTCCCTGAGACAGTGACAAGCCCCACCTCTTTGGTAAGACTGACTTGTCTCAGGGTGGGAGGTGGGAGGGCAGGGTAAAAGAAAGGTTGGACAGAGGATTTAGGGTGGCTCCTTCTGAGAACTTGGAAGGTCCCTTTCCCCCAGTATGAACTAAGCTATAATGTGGAGCCTTCATAAAAATAGGATTGGATGAGGACAGAACTAGTAACGGGGGTGTGCTTAGTTTTGATTCAGATTGATTAGGTTTAATAGTGTTAAGTAGCACATCCTATAAAAGTGATTTCCTACTTGTATTTATCTCTAATGGGCCTCTGGTTGGACTTGGGGTTTGCTTGGGGTCAAAGCCAGTTTGCACTTCCATTGAATTCATTCTGATGCTTGACCCTCCTGTCCCCTTGTCCATTGGAGCCCTACTTCTGAAGGTCATATGCTGTCTATTTGGCATCCCAGTTTGCAATGAAGAGTAGGCTCTAAGGGAGATTGTCAATATTTTGTGTGGCAAGAAAAGCCACACTTTTTGTCTTTGCACTTTGGTTGCTAAAATCTTCCTATGGAACATAGCCACAGCTAGGTAAATATGAACTTTTTCTTTTATTAAAAATTATTTCCAATATCTATGAATATGCTTTTTTTTTGTAGAATGTTTTTGACCCATAGTGCCCTGTCTGTAAAACACATATTTGGAATATTTGGAAAAAAAGTAAATAGTTTTTTCAAAATGACTGCAAGGTTGATTTCTTGTCTTGGAAGGTAACCGTCAACACCTTGTTAAGAAAATATTTTTCCTCAGCGTTTTGGTCTTATTATTCATTTCCATTCACTTCCCTTCCCCAGTGCTGCCACCACCAGGAGTCTGTTTCTTCGTTTCTCATTCAGTCTTTCATCGTCCAAATTGAAGTCCTAGATTTGTCCTTTGACTGTTACCCTCTCATCTGAGGAAACTACTTTAAACAAAACCCAAACTTTTTAAACAAGTCTTTAGGGACCAGAATGGTGCATTTAAAAAAAAAAAAACCGACTCTGGCTGGCTGCCTGCCTGAAACATCCTTCACTGCTGGAAGTGCCTCTGGAGTGAGCTGGGATGATTAACTGAGGGCACCTGCACTTGGAACTCTGAGGCTGGTGAACAGAATGTATCTGAGATTGAGCGTAAACAGTTGCAGGCTTAATATGTAACCGCGGAGAGAGGAGGCAACCTACTGGCTCTTTTCCTGGGAGGTGGCAGCTCTCACAGCAGGGAGATTTTGCCTCAGCAAATTGAAAGAGGATGGGTCCCCTCTCCTCTTCCCCCACCCCCTTTACACACACACGCCTGGTTTTATTTTTAATTTTTTTTTAACTTTGTCCTAGATGCCATCTCTTTTCTTACGTCTGCACAAGCCTAATGTTGGCCTGGTTCCATATTTGCTGTTCTGTAGTATCTCCCCTAGGTGCATTTTAAGTCACTAATGTGGAGGAAGTAAATGGATTGTATAACGTTAGTGAAGGCAAGACTACCCTATGCAGGAACTGATGGCCCATTAACGAAAAAGGAAATGGTCCTGTGTGTCAGATGTTGGCAGCCAGTTGCTCAGTTTTGAGCTAGGCCAAGAGACCTCAGCCATGAAAATAATTCTGATATTAGCAAAGGGAAATATGTACCCACCTTCAACTTCTTTAATAGTACTTCATGTGGAACAGCTTGGCTTTCGAGGGCTTCCTTAATTCAGTTGTATTGCCCTGATGTGAGATTTAAGGAAAGGGTCCAGTGCTTTGGATTAGCTGTCACCCCGGCTCCTGCTCCTCACCTGTCCTGATGCCGCCTCTTCCTCTGCCTTTAACGCAGTTCCGCTTTACTCTCTCACTTGCTAACAACCAGAATTTAAATCTCTAAATCCGTTCTCCATCAGTCTAGGTAAGACTCCTAAGTCTGATGTTTATTTAACTGGGCAAGCATTACATGGTTTGATTCAGCAGCAACAATTTGCATTTATTACTGGGTATGTAATGATTTCTCCTTAAGAAGGCAAATTCATTGCTTGCAGAAATAGAAGGCACCTGAGTTTCCATCACAGGACTCGAGTGTTCAGGTGATTTATTATGACAAAAATGGTCATTTTTGGCTATGAACTACACCTGTGGCGTTGAAAGGGGTCTTGAATCCTTAAATTCATGCTTAAACTACTGGGCAGCACAAAGTGACGAGTGCTGAGTGAGTGCAGGGAGCAAAGCTATCAGCCTTGCTGGTTGTGTTTGTTTGTGTTACAGCAGGGCCTTCCTGCCCACCTCAAGCTTCAAACAGACACACACACACCTCATATACATATGGTATGTGATTTCCCATTGGAAAAGCATCCAGGAGACCCATTGTGCTAAGCCTGGCATACCGAGCAGTGGTTTGCTTAATCACGTGTCACCTTTTCTTGGGTTCAGCTGTGAGAGGGAAAGAAGTGGTTATGGAGTCCCCATCTCGGAAGCAAGGGAGGCACAGAGCTCAGTGTTCAGTTTGGCACAGTTCATACAGTAGGGTCTTGATCCATGTCCTTTGATGATTTCCTTGATCATGATTCCGGTTTCAGCCACTGGTGTGAAAAGCTATTAAGCATGCAGAGTCGGGGCACATTAGTCATTGTGCTTTTAGTGTAAACAGGATTTGGAGACTGGTCACTTAGCCTAGGAATTTAATGATTAAAAAAAAAACAACCTCCCTGTAGTTGGTCTATTTTGTAAATAAGTGAAGCCCCCAGGCCAGGGGGTCCTTACGTTGTGTAATTAATTAGACTCTGGTTCTCAGAGTCTGTATTTGTTGATGGTTTCTATTCACGAAGTCAGGCAGAAGGCAGTTTGACGTCACCAGGAATAACCTTGTAGTGTGTGGGAGCCTTGTCCTCCGCAGTTGTGTGGGATGGGAAAGGAGGCCACTTTTCAGGGACTTAGAGTTGGAAGCAGGAATTTTCCTTTTGTCTACCTTCTCCCTCTATAACTCTTGCCAGCTTCATTTAGCTGCATTGTTTTTATACAGATTGCTCTCACATCTCACACAGTTGGACACCATCTGCGTGCTAGGCTCAGACACGTGTAAGTGGATATTTAGATTTCTAATAAAGCTCTTGCCAGTTAATATCGTCTCTGGTCATCAGTGAAGATGGAATTAATTGGTTCCTCTAGGAAATGTGATATGGTGATTGACAACATATCAAATGCTCTCATTCATCATCTTGACATCACCACACCCATATGGGGTGGGCAGGTGATCTTAACCCAATTGGTAAATTCAGAGGGGTGATTTGGCTCAAATTCTCACAAACTAATCTATAGTTTAGGATAAGAACCTGGGGATTAGAGCTCCCACCATAGTTCAGCTGTGGCGCTTGCTATTTAAATCAGCATTGTGGGGTCTGTTGATATATTATTAGGTATGTAAATGATTCCACTCAAGGCTGCATGTGGATGTCCTTATGTACAGATGACCCAGAAGGAGCAGGGAGGCCTAGACTGCTGGGGAAAGCATTTGGGACAGGAGAATGAAATGTCTGCTTTTTTTCCCTTTTTTTTTTAAATTTATTTCTGAGAGAGACTGAGTGAGCAGGGGAGGGTCAGAAAGGGAAATACAGAATCTGAAGCAGGCTCCAGGTTCTGAGCTAGCTGTCAGCTCAGAGCCTGATGCGGGGCTCGAACCCATGAACTGTGAGATCATGACCTGAGCCGAAGTCGGATGCTTAACCGATGGAGCCACCCAAGCAGTCCTGAAATGTCTCTCTTAATGGTTAGGCTTACTGTCTTACAGAGGTGGAAGTCCTGGGCATGGTGATCCAGGGCTGTTTCCTTTTTAATGTGTATTTTTGAGAGACAGAGAGACATGGGCAGGGAAAGGGGAGAGAGGGCGGGGGAGACACAGAATCTGAAGCAGACTCCGGGCTCTGAGCTGTCAGCACAGGGCCTGATGCAGGGCTTGAACCCACAAACCACGAGATCATGATGTGAGCTGAAGTCGGATGCTCAACCTACTGAGCCACTCAGGCGCCCCTCCAGGGCTAAGTTTTCTATGTGGAAGGAGGAGGATGTGTTGGTGTGAATGTTTGCAGTTTCTCCTGGTGGGAGTCCATTCTCGGGTCATCCATGTGCATCTTGTGTGCTCTGAAGCTCAGAGCCAAGAACAGGCAAGTCTCTGAGCCAAAGCCATCAGCCTGCTTCTAGAAACGTGTCATCGGATTAGCTTATTGGCTTTCCCCCTGAGTGGCATTAGCTCTCACCCCGTCTCATGTTCACCATCTGGCTTTGAGTAAGAAGTCTTCGAGTGATCTCTCTTCAGCAGCCTGCTCTGTGCCAGGGCTTTCTGAGGGCTGTTCGGCTTTCTTCCTTATCAACCCCAGGGCCCATTGCTCTCCAAGAAGAGGTAGTCAGTCTGTTGTGTCCACGCACACACCTGACATCAGAAGAGGGAACCAAATCAGCTCGAAGGAGATGAGTCTGTGTGGTCTAAAGTCTTCTGTTGTCAAAACTAACAAGTGAATCTGTCCTTAGGTGAATTTTTAAAATGGAGTTGCTGGGGCACCTGGGTGGCTCAGTCAGTTAAGCGTCCAGCTTCAGCTCAGGTTATGATCTCACAGCTCGTGAGTTTGAGCCCTGCGTCCGGTGCTGTGCTGCCAGCCCAGAGCCTGGAGTCAGCTTCTGATTCTGTATCTCCCTCTTTCTCTGTCCCTCCCCCATTCGCTTGTGCGCGCCTGCTCGCTCGCTCTCTGTCAAACAATAAATAAGCATTAAACAATAATAATAAATTAAAGTAAAATGGAGTTGCTCCTACCACAGAGAAAGCTCTTTCTGCCTGTCAGATGGTAGAGTTTGTGCAGATTTTAGGAGAGCAAGACATATGAAGGGACTGGGATTTTTCTTCCTCACTGGGAAGCAAGGCCTCAGGTGGGCTGCGTAAATGAACCGCCTCTCCTCCCCCCAGGGAGCAGGCTGCTTTCTCCTCCTAGGTTAATATATGTTGACTGGGGCTAAACGCCTGATGCTTCTGGACAGAGTCCAGCCCCTCAGCAGAGCAGCCACACTGGGAAGATACAGCTGCTGGCATTATAGGGCTAAGCCCTTTCCAGCTGCTTTGCTTTAACGGGAACTGCCTGCAGTCGGCAGCTTAACGGAGCTGTCTTAGCCCGATTAGGAGGAAATGACTAATCTCGGCATCTTCTCATGGCACTGGCCTGGAGGCTCTGGGGAAGATAACCCGGTAGGGTGAGAAGTGGTTGGATAAATGGTATTGGAGTGCTAGGCAATTATCCCCTCAAAAAGGGTGGTCCCTGCTTGGCATGATTTGTGTTTTGTCTCTGTAAAAAACGTGGGGCTTTCTTCACTGACCTCCCTGGTACTGAGGGAGAGGGGATGTTTACCGTGTTGGGTGGCCTGGGTATTTAAAAGCTAGAATAGAGTTGAGAGCGTACGAGGGCAATGTGCCTATCCCCTTTAGAGTCAGGAGAAGACTTGCAACCCGCTAGTGTGGCCCCCACTTTGGCCTTCCATTTCCCTTCACTTTAAAATCTGATGTAAAGAGCCAAGATCTGAAGGAGAAATGATCATTTCCTTGGTCATAAGATGCACTTAAAATTTTTTTTTAATATTTCTGAGGATTGGGATATCTTATAATCAGCGGCATCTTACAAATACAATGCAGTGTTTTTCTCCTTTAGCAGCTCATAAAGTAGTGGTGCATCTTATCATCAATGTTATTTGGACTGGAAATGTTGGCTGTTTGTGGGAGGTAGGCTATTGGCTAGACCACAAGTGGAGACCAGGGAACCTGCTACTTAGCTGTGGTTGAAGAGCTTTAAAACAGGGAGTTCCTTGTGTAGGAAGGAGGCTGCAGGATGGGAAAAGCAGGGCTCAGCCTCGGGACATCTAACACAAAGAGGCAGGCAGGCAATGTGTAGGATAAGATCAAAATCTGTCCCAGTCATGACCCATCCGAGAGCCACTGCACATGACCCCTGAGTTGGGGAAAGGTAGAAAAAGCCATTGTAAATCAGTGAGGCTATGACCAAAATAGTGGTACTTTCTGGTGTGGTTCTGAAATCAGTACATAGTGCTGAAACATTGGGGTGCTTTAACACGTAAAAGAGATCAGAGGTCTGTTCGGGCAGGGAGCTGGTCGTGTTTATTGCAATCCTTGGTCCAATTTGCTCACAAAACCTAGAATATCAGAGGTCTTTCCTCCCTTGAAACTGGAAGGTCATGGTTTGGGGACCCCATAAAAAAAGGACAGTCAAGTTAAGGAAACTGTTGCCCTGAGACAAGAGGTAGACTAAAAATATTTTGTTTAAGAAGGTCTTCATGTTCCTATAGGGAGAGGTGTTCAAACAACTGCATAATGTGTTCAGTGCTAGGATGGAGGTGTGTGCAGAGTGTTGTGGGAGCTCAGGAGCGGGTGGCTGGAGGCTTAAGAGCCTCAGAGGTGATGACATTAAAGCTGCGCCTCAGGATGAACAGTAGAGAGGGCCCGGAAGCAGATTCTGGGCGGAGAGGCACCTCCTCTCTGGTGCCTCATAACTGGACATCCCCGGCAACTGTCCTGGCCTCTCCTGATCTTGGCCTGGGCCCTGGCCTGGCTGGGCCTTGTTTCATATGTCCATGGGGCTAGGGTGCAGTTGTTGGTCCCTGCCACCGTCAGTGGCACCCTCCATTCCTCACTCTGGCAATAACTGCCCCTTCAGCCGACTTAATCAGAGCTCTGACACAGTTTTCATTCTCCCCTTTTCTGCCCATTAACTGCAGTCTATTAATTAGTGCTGTCGGACTCCACACTCTCGTAAACTGCCTTCACTAACCGAGCTCCCCTCCAGCTTTTGCTAACGATGGATTGCTCCTCAGCGTAGCCGCCCCTCCCTGAGAGGTAATTGCACATCTTGGCTGTGCAGACCCCCCCGCCCCAGCTACCCAGTGGCCATGTTTGGCCGGATGCTTCTTGATTAGCCCTTAACTTCTCCCTTCCCTTCTTCACTCCCTGTCTTCCCCCTGGTGTTGCTGGGGCCTGGCACCGGCTCTGGGTTAACATCCCTCTCCATAAGGAGCTCTCTTCTTGTGCTGCTCCAGGTCATGAAGCACAGTGCCGTGGGCCCGGAGGGACTGAGGCGATCGCCTCTCCTGACCCAGTGCACTCCCCCATCAAGACCCCAATCAGCTTGTTGCAGATCCTTTGACCTTATTATAGATCAGAGATCACAGACTTTGATCTGTGCTACCTTTTAAACCCTCAGCAATGATGGCTGCTCCCCTTGTGTTTTCTTAGCTTCCATATAAAATTCCAGATGTTCAAAGCACTGCGTCTTTTTACCCCTTTATACTGGCCCAGCCTCCTTCCTCTCATCCCCTCGATCTTTCCACAAACTCTCAGCCATGATCACTCTAGCACTCCAGTTCTGTGTTCTGGGGAGGTCTTTCATTCTTTCTTGGGTTTGATTCTTGACTCCTTTCCTTTGGGATCCTCCTCCCTCAACACACACACACACACACACACACACACACACACACACTCTCTCTCTCTCTCTCTCTCTCTCTCTCTCTCTGTCTCCTTTGCTTAAGCTAACTAAGGCTGGGGAACGGAGAGGAAGTGTTTCTTTCTTCAGTACTAGCTGGCTGGGCTGCGTTTGAAACTGCCGGGGAGGCAGCTTAGCCGCTGGCAGAGGGAGTTGCAGTCTACCGCAGAAATGGTGACCGCCCTACCAGGGACTGAGATCTGTGTCAGCTGCCTTGCCAAACACACACATTCCATGTGGTTCCAGGCCCCTTATCAAATAGACCCCATTTTCCAGATGAGGAAAGTGAAGTAGGATCCTTAAGTAACTTGCTCAAGTTCACAGAGCAGTATAACTGCCTGACCCTATATTTAAATGTTTTCAACCCCTATTATATACCTTCATGTAGTCTTTTTTTCTTTTTTTTTTTTTTTGAACTATGGTACACAGAAACCTTTAAGTCAAAGTGATTTTGTTTGGAAAGTGAAAGTCTCTGGATAATTCTCCAGTCTTCTCTTCCTTTCCCCTCAGTCCAAAGTCCGAGGAGCCTAAATGTGTCCCAGGGCCTGGCTCTTTCCTGGGCTCTCCCCCGAACCTTGCACAGTGTGGTCTCAGTGTGTCCTCTTTACAGCCGGAGGTAGCAGTGGGGGCGGGAAGTGGAGAGGGGCTTCCTGCCAGCCAATGGGGGAAGCGGCAGCCCAGGCTCTGCGCTCACATCATCTGCTCCTGCTAAGACAATCATCAACATAAAAGGCTAATTGTATTAATCACCAAGGCACCCCCTCCCTTTTGGGAGAATTATGAATTGCAATTGCAGATGGCTCCACTGATTGAAGGCAGTGCTCAGCGGGGAGAAGGGCCAGATCAGATTACACACCATTAATTAAAAACTTCCCCTGACAAACAGGAGGAAGGGCAGGCACACCAAGGGTCTGCCTGGTTGGGTCTCCGTCCTCCCCGTGCTCCTGTCCCCCACCCAGACCTAGGGGCTGGGACTGTGAAGCTCCATTGCTGCTGGCCAGAACCTCTGAATTTGGCTCCCTGAGGGCCAGCCTTTCCCTCAACCAAACAGATGGCTGGCTGTCCTATTAAAGGGTTCCAGAGAAGGAGAAACTAACCTTTGGTTACTCATTCCTGTGTCTAACTTTGTATGCTCTTCAGATTCTAACCTATTTCCTCACTTTTCATGAAGCTTGTGTCTTCTTGCTCTAGTCTATTCTGACAGAGCATAGCTTTAAAGAAGTATTTATGAAAACAGCCCCCTTACCCTTTTGGCCTGGAAGTTCCTGAGACAGATTACACATTGTGGTCTGGAGTAGTTGGGGGTGGGAGGGCACAAGTGTGGCTGTGCACTCTTGTGCAGCTACCCCTCCTTTGGAGCATAGGCATCTCAGCTGCTCTCCTGGCTCATCTGAAGTTATAACTCCAGAATTCTCCTCTTGATCAATTACTGCCTCCCCTCCTTCCCCAGTCACCCGGCCTCAGTCATTCATTCATCAAACTTTTATTGAGCACCCAGTGTGTGCTCCACTCTGGGGATGCAGAGACGATTTGTCTAGGAGTTTCAGAGCCCACTGCAGGAGCTCCACCCCTCCTGCCCTCTTTAACCTTCTAGTTCTTGTTTCCTTCCTCCCTCTGGCTGCAGCTCAGATAAGCCCCCCTGGAGCTCTATTTTGGAGAATTCTAAGCTGGAGCTGGGGAGACCTTAGGGGGCTGTGGTACTGAGCTGGGTGACCTTTAGCAATTCAATTACATCCTTTGTATGTGCGCGCTCACACACACACACACACACACACACACACACACATACATACACACACTCAGCTGTCTCTGCTTATGAAAGGGCACAAGAAGCCCCTGGGCACTGAGAGATTGTGAAGATGGATGAGTGGGGCCTGGCTTGGAGAGACGTGAATAGTACTCTGCACTGACAATATTAAAGAACGCTGAACACGGCCATTGTGACCACGAGGACTTGGGGACTCAGCTCTTGCTCTGTCACCCTGCCCTTGAAAGACTTTGGTAGCCCCTCCATCCCCAGTGCCTTTGGAGACATCATGGAAAAGGACCTATCTTTTTTTATGGATTTAGTTGCTGTATCTCAGGGTACCATGGTGATGGGCACCATAGAGATGGGAAGAACTGACTTTTATTGGCTTGTCTCTTTGTTCCAGTGTCCCTCCTCATCCCCCTCCACACACACAAAGCTCCCAGGTCAGCAGACCCAGGAGAGAAGATCGCGGGGCCCCGTGTAAGTAGAACAGATGAAAGGAGAAAAACGTACTCTCTTTTCCCTCCCTCTCAATCATCCCCCCATCTCTCTTCTTCCTCCCTCCCTCCCATTACCAACAGCAATTGTATTCAAACCCAATAATTACAGTAACAGCTACAATAATCATCATTTATTGGGTTTGTTTTTTAAGCATTTTAACTTCCAAAAACATTTTCCAATCTCATGCCTTCACAGCAGGCCCTGGGGGAGGACTATGCCCATTTTATAGCTGAGGAAGCCAAGATCCAAGTAGGGCCCCAAGTCGCGGGGAGAGTATATTTACAGCAGCTTGTAAATATTAGCAAACCAACTGACACCTAGTAGTCCTTCAGAGGCACTGAACGCAAATCTTGGTTTCTTGGGTCATTCCTGAGTTCTTACCATCCCTGGACTTAACTCCAGGGCTTTTTGAGGATCTTGGTAGAACTGGGTGGAAGGTGGGCAAACACCTGGAAAAGGCCTGTTTGGCCCAAAAACCTCCCTTGCCCATATGCTGCTCCTCTGCCAGCTCTAGAAAAGGTTCCTCTCTGCGTCAGTGCTTCCCAAGGGTGGGGTCCTCTCCTGAGCATTTGGAGGTGTGAGGAATGGAGGTCTATTGGAAGGGCTGTCCCTGTCCTCAGGAAGCCCCCAGGCTGAGGGCAGGTCGGTAGCCCCCAAACCATATCCAAGAACAGAGATATGCCGCTGAGGAGTTCAGAGACTCTTCTGGGGCCTGATTCTTCTGGGAAATCTGGCTTTCCCCCCACGGGTGGGGTGAGAAGTTGGGGTTCCCCAAGGTCTCTATATCTCTTAGTGTCTAAGCTGAGTGGCTATGTGGCCTCCAATACCCAAGGAAGCCCAGGATGCCCACTAAGGTCAGATGGATGAAAGAAGGGGAGGACAATCATGAATTCACCTGCCTCCTGCTCTGTCCCATTAAGAGATGGAGGAGGAGGAAGCTGAACAGATTTGCTCCCCAGATTCTTTCTATCCAGAAATATAGTGCCGGGGATAGGGAGTGGCATTCCCTGCCCACTGTGTTCGGACAGGAGGCCAAGCCTTCCCATCTTTCCTGCCCTCATTCACCCCCAACCCCACTTTCCTGTAAAACCTGAAGGCTAGTCCTACGAGGCATGCTACCCACCTAAAGGGCTCCTCTCAGAACCCAGAAGGCAAGGACCAAGTTCTATATTATCTGACACACGGTCCCCATTTCAGTATCCTCTGAACTGGAGCGGGATTCTTTCTTCTCGGGCTCTACCCCTGTCACTTTCTCCACTTCTTCAGTGCCCATGAGGATGACCAGTCGCTGGGCCACGGTTCTGGTGTTAGGGAACAGGATAAAGTTGTAGATCAGCGAAGCCAGGACAGCTCCTGTCAGGGGTCCCACCCAGAAGATCTGCGGAGGGAGAGAGAAGTAGGCACCCCACTCAGGAGCGATGAGGATCATAGGGTAGCTTTGGGATCCCTGCCTGCTTCCCTAGTGTTTCCTCTGTCTCCCAGGACCCCTTGAGCTGTCACAAGGTGACAGAATTGAGAAGCAGGTGTTCTGCCTACCAGGTCCATGCAGGTGAGGCGAACTTGCCTTCAATAGGGTGGGCCCGGTCTCCTCACCACTCCCGTTTCCCTCGTCTCCCCTCCCTTGTTCTAACCAGAAGCCTGGCTAGTGCTGTTCCTGCCTCTGCTGGTGTGTGTGTGTCTATTTCTGTTTGTCTTTTTCTTTGTCCAAGTTTGGAAACTGGTCCAGCTGGAGAAAGTGAATAAGGAAACAGCCAGGACTTGAGGCCTGGGCCAAGGCTGCATCTTCTGCCCTGGCCCATTTATTGACATTCCACTGGGTACTCTGGGCTGTTGAAGCTGGAAAGATAGGAAACACAAGCCAGGATACTCGCCTTTGTCTTCTGAGCTTAGGGAAACCTCCTTTGGGGGTCAAGATGGCCCATGGTAGGGGGTCTTGTCTCCCCAAGTCCCTGTGGACCCACCGCTGGTGAAACGCATAATCCCTGTCTCCCTTACTCAGGCTTCCCCCCATCTAATGGCTGCCAGTACAGGCTCTCACCCAATGGGCCGCGAACTTCCCAAGGATGATGGCAGGGCCAAAGGAGCGGGCCGGGTTCATGGAGCAGCCGGTGAAGTAGATCTGGGGGGGGCAAGTGGAGGTTTGGGGTGTGAGGAGGCTTAAAGCAGGCCTGGGAGGGGACAGCCCCCTCTGCCCTGGCACCAGCCTTGGGCACTGCCTTATCCTGGGCCCAGATTGCGGGAATACAGCCCTCAACCCAACACATGAGGGGCTCAGGGAGGGACACTTCCTGGCCTTCAGGGCCCCTGCAGCCTCCCCAGGGAGGAGCCAGTGTGTGCATATACGCAGTACCCTCTTCGCCTCTTACCCCAGTGAGATGGCCCAATGCCACAGACATCCCAGTCATGATAGCTGGGGAGCCCGATGCCTGACGGCTGTCAGTGGAAGCAAAAACACAGAGCACCAGCTGCAGGGTCAGAACCAGCTCCACTGCCACGGCCTGGCCAGTTGAGACGTTGCTCCGGACCTGGGTGAGGAGGCTCTGCTAGAGGCACAGGGGGCTCTGCTACGGGCTGGAGACCCCATTGGACCTCATTTCCTCAGCGTGAGGAGGTGACACCTCACCACCACCAAGTCCAGGACTTACGGAGATGAAGGACCAGGGCCAGCTGTGCAGTACAGTTCGGGTCAGCCCTGGACACTTGCTCCCTGCAGAAACGCATGGCACCCCTCCTAGCCCACCGGTGGGTCGGGGCCAGTAGCTGGTGACAGGCTCAGGACTGGTGGGGAAGGGAAGGCTCAGAGCAGCTGGGGTGCATGTTTTTGAGCAGACTGGGAGGAGACCGTGGGTAGGAGTGGAAGGAGGAGACTTGGGGACGTAGGTGGAAGGATAGATGATTGGGGGAATCTGGGGGAGTGAGGCCTCAGGGTGCTGAGGAAGGAGGAACATGTGAACACAGAGGAGCAGGGCACATGGCGTGGACCTGGAGAGAAGGGCAGGCCGGGTCCCCTGCATTAACCCCACCCCCACCCCCCCGCCTTGCTACTCTGCCCCTTAAATGCCTGGTCCTTCTCTGATTCCTGCCCCTTAGTGTGGCTTCTCTCTATTCTCCCTGTTCTCATACCTTAATCCCACTTCTCCTCTGCCTGTGCTAAGGCCACAGTCTGCTTCCCCTGGGTTCCAGGGCCCAGCCCAGAGCAGGTAAGGAGCACACGGTCCAGTTATCACCTCCCTGTCCCCTCCTCGGGCCTGGCCCTCCACCTGTGTAGGCATCCCTTTCCTGGCCCTGCTGGTGCCCCTCCTTGCACCTACCATGTTAATCCCAAGGGTCTCCCGGATGTCTCCTGGTACGACCCCATAAAGCACCGCGGCCCCCACAGTGGCCCCCGCCAGCTGAGCAGCCACATAGGCCATGGCACGGGGCAGGGAGATTTGGGAGCCCACGAGGAAGGCCAGCGTCACAGCAGGGTTGATGTGGGCCCCGCTGGCCTTCCAGGTGACCTGCACAGCCATGGCCGTGACCATGTTGAAGGTGATGGCGATCTGTAGCACCGTGGGAAGCGCCGAGGGCCAGGGCAGACTCGAGCCCACACCGAAGAACACATACAGCCCTGTAGCCAGGAACTCGGCAAACAGCGCCTTGCTGATAGCTCTCCAGAGCTGGCCCACCAGCATCCTGGCCAAGCCTGACCACCTGGCTGCACGGTGTCCTGGTCCTGCTGCCTTGGCTGCCGCCTCCACTCCCGGGACCTCTTGCTCTGATCTTCGCTGCCTCCTGGCGTCTCTTGCCTCTGGCCTGCTCTGGCTGTCTCGCTGTGTTGAGGCTCCTCTGGCCCCCACCTGGTCAGACTGGCAGGGAGCGGGCTGGCAGGAGTCTGTGTGTCTGGGTGGGTGGGAGGTGTGGGGCTCATATAAGGAGTGGGGCTCACATGCCTGCTCCACCCTGAGCTCACCTGACAGCTGGGGGAGGGGGGCAGCTCCCAGGCACTGAGCCGGAACCTCCAGGTTTCCAAGCTGGACGGGCCTCGCTTTGCTGCACGCAGACGCCTGGCCCAAGGGCGGCAGGTACAGGAGTCCTGGCGCGCAGGGGACTCCTGGGCGCTCACATCCCGATGTCAGCTCAGAGGCATCAAGATGACCATTTCCCCAAGTCCAAGGCCTGCTTCAGAGGGTCCTGTGCAGCTTCAGAGGCCTCTTCTCCTGGCCGCCTCCGCCTGCAGGCTCTGCCTCTAGATGGGCTGACACTATTCTGCGACCCATAAACCCGGATGTGAAATGAAGCTCTTTCCCCCATTCCCACCTAACCCCCTACTCATAGAAAGCAAATGTGAGTAGTCAATTTTACTAAGGACATGGGCCTGTGTGGGTGCAGAGGGGACAAAGGGAGGAGGGGCTTATTCCACAGCTAATGAGACGACATGCACGGCAGTGGAGATTTCCCCTGCCAGCTGGGAATTTCCACTGGTCCTTCACTGGCGTGTCCTTGCCCCTTTCTGTCTCCCTTGCCCACCCCCTCCCTTTCAGCCCCTCTCTCTTCCGCTCTCTGCTCTCCTCCTCCTCAGGGGCCTGAACAATTCTGCTCGAGCCTCCCACACGGCAGCCAAACCTTTTTTGTGGCAGTGCTGGCCCTGAGGTCACCCATGCCCCAGGCTCTGCCCTTTTTTTTTAATTAATTTTTTAATGTTTTTTGAAATTTATTTTTGACTGAGAAAGAGATGGAGCATGAGTGGGGGAGGGGCAGAGAGAGAGGGAGACAGAATCTGACGCAGGTTCCAGGCTCTGAGCTGTCAGCACAGAGCCCCATGCGGGCCTCAAATTCATGAAGATCATGACCTGAGCTGAAGTCGGCAACTTAACCGACTGAGCCACCCACAGGTATTTTCTCAAACAAAGGTGCTTTCTTTGTGTGGCTGTTAAAATAACAGTTTCAACTTTTAACCACACTGGGGTGCCCTCACCTCGCCCCAGGCCGTGGGTCCCTGCTCCATGGATACTCCCTCCTCCCCGTTGTCCTTAGGCTCCTCAAATGCAGCCCATTTCAGAAGGAGACCTCTCTCTGTGCCCCGGCCCCAATGCACTCCCTGTTTTCTCCAGCTCCGTTGGTGGCACCTGGGAAGCATCCTTGACCCTTCTCTCCCTCCTGCCTCCAACCAATAACAGCATCAAATCCTGCTGGTTTTGAATCCTAAATATTTCTTGACAGTGCCCTCTTCTTACCACCCCTGATGCCCTGCGGCCTTTAACCATTCTGTCTGCTCCCTCTCTCAGCTCCAATCAATTATCCACACTGCAGCCCGAGTGATCTTTCTAAAATGCAAATCTGATCCTGCTGTTACTCTGCTAAAATCCCTTCAAAGCGTCCCTCGTGCCTGGTCTACAAGGTCCGCTGGGATCCTGCTCCTCCTACCTCACCTCTCCCTGCTCCCTGCTTTGTCCTTTACCCTGTGGCCTCACCAAAGGGCCAGTGGTTCCGGAACACTCCGTGCTGGCCTTTCCTTGGCGGATGCCTTGTCTTCTCCTCAGAGAGCCCTTCCTACATCCTTTGCTTGGGTAACTCCTAACTCCTCCCTAAGGCTCAACTTCAGTGTCCCCTCCTTTCCTGGGTGAGGGAGGACCTCTCTGCGTGCTCCCACCGCATCTGGGCATTTCTGTACACTCCAGTCACCAGAGTGCTGTCATGGTGTTAACGTGTCTCCTTAATGAGGCAGTGAGTCCCTCAGGAGACAGGAACAAAATTTCACTCATCCCCACATACACTGTTTTGCACAGGGATTAGCCATAGTCGGTGCTCAGTAAATATTTGTTGAGTGAATGAATGGATGAATAAAAGCTTCTTGACCTCCCCAAGGCAGGTGACTTTCATATCTACTTCATTTCAGTCAGCTGTCCTTATGGCCTGATACCTTCTCACCTGGGACTGAGCCGTCTGAAATCTGCCAGTGGAATGTCCAGCTCTAATTATAGATTCTGTCCATCCACTCTCTCCCATCTTAGGGTCTGTAAAATGCCTCCCTCATCCCCCTTCTGTTCTTCCAGCCTTGCTGGCCTCACCCTCCCCTCCCCCACCAGATCCCCAGGTGTCAGTACCCCACTCCCTGTTCTCTCAGCCCCACCCCCTGCATCTCCCCATTTCATTCTCCTTGGCAGTCCTCTGCCTTGATCCGCGCTGCTGAGCACTGCTGGAGAAACTCGCCCATCCGTGCTGACTGCTGCCATGACAAGTCCATGGTCTCTGGCCCCAGCAGGGGTCCCGGCTCTGCTCAGCAATCCTTATGCCATCCTCAGCCTGCTCTCTCCCCATTCTTCTAAGGCCTGCTTCCAACCTTGCCCAAGCTCTCCAACTGCCCCCATTCCAGCTTTCTTCCAGAGCACCAGCTTGCTTCCTGTGCCCCCTAGAAAGAGACACTCGCAGGCAAGACTTCTTATCCTTCCGAACTCACCTGCGGATGCCCCATGCCCTCACCTGCTTCCCTTGGGCCCTGAAGAAGAGGCAGCCTTTCTCTTGCATCCAGTCAGGGGCCCTTCCTTGTGCTCCTGGCTCCCTTTGAGCAATTAGGACCCTCTCAGGGCTGGTCCCAGTCTCCTCTGGGGCTTTCACTTCTCCCTCTCCCGGCTGCTTCTTGATAACAGTCCTGGATAACCCCGGAGTAGTAGAGAGACCATGGGTTTCTTATGCCTCTCCTCTTTGTCTCCCTTTCAAGACTTTGCTCGGGTCTAGTTCCTCTCTGAAGCCTGCCCTGATTTTCCTCTCCAGCCAGTGGCTACTTCTGGCTTCCACCTCCCTAGTGCCTCCCCTGTTCCAGTGCAGACTCCCATGCTTGCCTGGTATAAAAGAGGCTTTCAAAAAATGCTCAAGGAATGAAGGCATGTGGCCACAGGAGTAGTGTGGGTGACATTCCTCCCTAGCTCGGTGGGTTCTTTGCCTAGGGGCTGTCCCAGGAAACCTCAAGGGCATCTTTCTCTTTCCCTTCCTGCAGATGGGGCCTCAAAGGCCTTCCCTATACCTTACCTAGACCCTATACCTTACCTATCTTCGGTTTCTGCACCTGTCCACCAAGGAACACTAAGGCCTAGCTGTTGAGAGCCTTTGATAAGACAATACAAGCAAAAGCAATTGCACACTGCCCTGTATACTTCACCCTTCACCAGTATGTAACTTCTGTAAGCTGTTTCCCCATTTGTAAACGGAGGTAATTCCCACTTCCCCACGTGTCATTAGGGGTAAATGTGCTGACACCTAGAAGAGTGTCGCCAAGCCAGAAAATGTTGGCTGTTAGGACTGCCGTTTCCCTCACCTCTCCAGGGAGACGGGTGTGAGGACTGGGCTGGGTGGGGAGGGGTCCTGGTTGTTGTGGCAACTCCAGGGCTAGTAGCTCCTGGGGTTCCTGCTCTGGGCTCTGGATGCCGAGAGAAGCCAATGCACCAGCAGCTCTGGTCTCCAGCTGGCCTAGAGCAGAGCCTCCTGCGGCCACGTCTGGCCCAGAACAAGGTCCTTCACCCCCCTGAGGCCAAGTGGGCCTTGACCAGGGCTTGCTCCCACTCCAGCTCCAGGTGCAGCCAGCACCTCCCTGGACCCCACCAGATCTGGGCTCTGCTGCTGAGCTCTGAGGTCCCTTATGCTCAGAAGCTTTTTGCCAAGGCCCCACACTTGGCTGCCTACAGATGCAGGTGGCCATGGGCTTTTAACCTCCTACAGGCCTGTCTCTGGACACCCCAGCCAGAGCGGGATGCGGCGTGAGTGTAGGTGCATGTGCACCAGGGGCAGTGTGAGCTCTGACTGTGGTCCTCTCAGCTTGGGGAATTGGAGAGGGAGCAAAAGGGGCGGGGGGGAGGAGGGACGTACTGGGACAGGAGGGAGAAGCACACCAGAAAGGGGATTCAAGGCAGCTTCCCTCACATCATCTCACCAATCCTCCCGAACTGTGGAAGCTTCATCCTCACCTGACAGAGGAAGCTGAAGCTCCGGAGGGGCTTCGAGAACCAACCCTCCCCTCAACCCCTACAGCCTTTCTCTGCCTTTACCCCTGGTCCTCTTCCATCTCCCCATTGTGTCCCCAAGTCCACCTTGCTACCTGGAGAAAACCAGCGGCCCCTGGGCAGAGACGGGGGAGAAGCCTCCCATAGGAGAAGCAAGGCTCTTCCCGGGTTCCATTTCCAGGAGGAGCAGAGGGCCAGGGGTGACTGAGCATGTGTGTGCTTGCGTGTGGCGCACACATATGCCTCTCTGAGAACACAGGGAGCCAGACTCCTAGATCTGATCCTCACCAGCCCTGTGACAGAATGGAGGTGGGTTGATGTGGCGCTTCTCATACACACACACATGCACACGCACACGTAGGCACACACATACACACACACAGAGTGAGCACTTTACGCCTAGAAGACACAGCCCCTTGGGTACAAGTGAAGGTCAGTGTAGATGTGCAGGGTTACTGTGTGCGTGTTCAGTGTGCACAGGCTTCTGTGGGCTCTGGACCGAGCCGCGCGGATCACACACCAAGGAACACAGCGCCATCTGCTGGCCAAACAGCCCGCCGCTGCAACTTGTCAGCCCAAAGCCCTTGGAACCCCCTCTCATCCTCTGGCCGGGCCAGGCGGGCGCCCCACCCACCCCTGAAGATCTGTCTCCCAGAGGCCCACCGGTCACTTCCTTATGCTCCCCTTGAGGCCCATCCAAAAAAGGAACGCAGGTCGCTGGACTGGAGGGAGAGGCCTGCCTCCCAATCATATCTGTGCCTGTACCTGAGTCATGTGGGGACGAGAGGGGAAGGGATCTTCTCTCTTCTGCACCCCCTCTTCTCCACCCCGATGTGGACTAGGGGCAGCTGCTTCCTAGTGGCCTAGGAGACCCAGGCTTGAGAAGCTCCCCGTACCCCCATGTGGCTAGAGCCGGGACCCAGGACTTGGTAGAGGAAGCCTAGCAGCCGCGGATTCGGTGGACGAGGTCCCCCCCTGCTGGTCAGAGCGGGCATTTGCGGCTTGGCTCCAGGGTAAGGGCCAGGGGCCTGGGGAGGCAGGTGAGGGCTAGGAAGTCTGCCCCTCCTCACCCACAGTCCCTGGGGCTGCCGCTGGCCAGGCGGGGTCCATCATCTCTCCCACCCTTTCTCAGTCCATCTCCTGGCCCTACTGGCCCCTCCTCTTCCGAGGCAAAACTGAAGACCACGAGGAAAGAAAGGTGCCCATTCCAGAGAGAACCAGTAAAACTCAGGTTCAAACACTCTCAGGAGAGCAGAGGCCCGGAACTGGAGTGTGGCTGGGGTCCCAGATGTGTATGTGCTGGTTTCTTTTTGCACTAGTTTATTGAGCACACACTCTGAGGTACCTTGTCCTGTTTGCACAAGCATTTTCCTTCCATCCACTGTCTCGTTTAATGCTCACAACAATCTATGAGGTGGGTACAAGTATCCCTATTTTATAGACGAGGTAATTAAAACTCAGAGAGATTATGTTACCCAAAGTTTCAAAGCAGGATTTGAACTGCAAGCCAGATTCCTTAACTCTGACACAGGACTGGATCCCAAGCTGCTCATCTGTGTGACTTCTACCACTTTTCCTACAGAGAGCCGACTGGTCCCAGGAATCTCACTCCCTTCATCTCACATTCATTCCCACAGCAACCCTGTGAGGAAAGCATTTTCTAAACTTGCTCTATAGCTGAAGAGATGGAGGCTCAGTGAATTTAAGGTGGTTGCCTGAGGAGTGTCAGTGACCAGGGGACAAGGCCAGATAAGAGCAGAGCTACAGGCTCAGAGGGGAAGGCGGTGGGAATAGCGGCTGGCAGAGGCAGGAGAGAGGAGACCCAGGAAAAAGCTGGGCTGGCTGTGGCTTCTGGGTATGCGTGTGGGGCAGACGGGCGGTTTCTCCCTCTGACCGCAGGCTCCCAACATGGCACCTTTATGGAACAGTGAGGTATGGAGAGGGGAGTCCAGGGCTGTGCCTTCTCCGTGATGACAGACCTGGCAATCACCCCCTTAGCATCTCAAGGGGCTGCCGGTTAGTTCACTTCTCCCCCCCACTGCCTGGCACTCCCTGGCCCTGGTGCCAGGCCCTCCTCAAGTGGCCCAGACTTGACATAGCTGAGATGGGAGGGGCAGCTATGTGAGGCCCCTCCTCTGCTCTCACTGCTCGCTCCTGACCTCTAGCTCTATTTCTATATTTGGTCACTCTCCCTCACCCTCTCTCTTCCCTACCTCATCTCTATGACTCTCTAAGCCTCCCCTGGCTTCAACCTCCCTGTCTTTCCACAGAACCATGGAGATCATTGGGAGTGTAGGGGATGATGAAGAGGAGATAGATTGTCCACAGGGACAGAGGTGATCAGCCAGAGTGTCCCAAGGAGAGGCTCTGGGGAGAGACGAAGGAGAATATCAATGTCAGTGGTTTATTGGGAAGCGCCTACCCCAAACACCAGCAGCCCTGCCCCGTGCATCCTTGAGCAGAAATAAATAAGGCAGCATTTAATGAACCCATTTGTCTCCCTCCTAAGGCAATCTGGAGAGGGGCAGCCTTTGCTGTCCTAGGGACTAGGACCCCTCTGGCTCTTGAGGAGGGGTGAGAGAGGGCGGGGGCTTGCAGACTTCAGGCCACCCCCCTCTTCCTAGCCTGGCCCCGGGGGCACCCTGTGAGCTTGGTGCTACTTTCACAGTCTCTGAGGTCTGACCTCAGGGTAGCAGTCTGCCCTGTCCCAGAGAGACCCTTCCCCATCAGACCCCCATCCCTGGCCCCTGCCCCTGCCTGAGTCCCATCATGGGTTCCTGCTCCCATCCCTAACTGTGAGGCTGGGGGAGCCAGCGCCTCCTCCCCAGCTCAGAGGACCCAGCTGTGGGGGAAGGAAGCTTTGCTGTCATATATATATGTTTTTCCCCTTGGGGTTCAGGGGCTGAGGGTCTGGCCCCTGCCTGACACTGGTCAGCGGGCAGTCAGCTCCATGGTCTTCTTTCGCTCTTCTCGCTGCTCTTCCCAGTCTTCCTCGGGCTCATATGTGCCCTTGATGACGGCCACGCGCTCGCTCAGGCTCAGGGAGTTGGGGAACAGCAGGTAGAAGTAGAGGATGGCAGCTAGGATGGCCCCCACAATGGGCCCGACCCAGAAAACCTGGCGGGGACAGGGTAGCATCAGGGAGCTGAGTCTCGGACCTCAGAGACCCACGGCTCCCCTCCAGAGGACAGACCCATGACACTCAGAGGAGGTGGGCATACAGACTTCCAGACCTCCAGAGGAGAGACTCTCCTGCCTCAGGAAGAGATATGCTAATACTCTATTCCCCAGAGACAAGGACTTGGACCACAGACACTCAGATCCTCAAAGGAGACAGATCCCCAGAAGGACAGCTCCCCCCACCTCACCCTAAAGAGACACAAATGACCCTTCGAAGGAAACAGGCATCTAGATCCTCAGAGAGACAACAGAATTCTCCCATCGACATAGAGAGAGAGAGAGAGACAGACCCCGAAGAGAGAGAGCATGAACTCTGAGAGGAAGTGACCAATAGATTGTCCAGAGGGACAGGCCCACAGGAAGGAAGACTCTCTCAACCCCTCAACAGGAGCAGCTAAATAAAACATCAGAGAGGAGAGACACAAAGACACACCACCTTCCATGCCCCACCCCAGAAGGACAAACACAAAATCCTCAGAGATCAACACAGAGGAACAGAACTTCCCTTCCCTAGAGGGACAGACACACATAGTCCCCAAAGTACCCTTGTCCTTGTGCTGGCTGCATCCCATCCCCTTCTGTATCCCTTCCTTTCTCCAGCCACACCTCCCAGGGCCACCCCCAAGCTCTGGGCCCACAGCACCCAGACAGTCCTGGGGGCTCCTGGCCAGGTTCCCAGGCTCTCATTGCCAGGGAGCCAGGGGGTGGGGGAGACTCAGACTCACCCAGTGAACGGGGCTGAAGCGGTTCATGACCACTGCGGGGCCGAAAGAGCGGGCTGGGTTCATGGAGCAGCCAGTGAAGTAGATCTGGACAGAGAGAGGGAGGTGGCGAGGAGGGTAACATGCTTGTCCACTCTTAAAGGCCTGGTCTTTCCCAGGGTCACCCAGAAGTTCAGGGGCTCAACCAGGTCTCTGACTCAAGTCTCCTGGTTCCTAGGCTGGAGAGCTCTCCACAGGTCCCACCCCATGCACCACTCTTTCTTCTCAAGTCCTGTGCTTGGACTTGACTTCCTCCCTCCCCTCCAACTCCCGCTTACTCCCATCTTTCCTTAGGCTAGAGAAGATTTGGGGGCACCCAGCCTGGGACACAGCACAGCAGCCTCACTCTAGGCCTTAACTGCTGGGTTCCTCAGTTGAGAGGGATATTGTGCCAGGGCCCTAGGATTTGCCCGGAGGGGCTCCCCACAACTCCAGCCAAGGAGCAGCATTGCTCACCCCCACGAGGTGGCCCAGTGTGACAGACAGGCCGATGGACAGGGCTGGAGAGCCCACAGGACTGGTGCGGCGGGAGTCCGTGGAGGAGAAGACACAGAGTGCCAGCTGGAAAGTCAGAATCAGCTCCACCACCATAGCTTGGCCCTGTGTTGTGTTGTTGTTGAGCTGAAAGGGGAGGGTGGGTTAGAACCTCTGCCTTCTAGCTCTGTGGCCAGCAGCTTGGGGGACGGGGCTTTTGGCCTCCATGGACACCGAGAGCCTAAGTACCTGGAAGCCGAGTCTTGCACACAGAGAGGTCATTTGCTGATGAAATTATATACTTGGCAGTGTGCGCAAAGTGCAGAGCACAGGCCTGTGGCCGAGGAGCAGAGTGTGAGGGGAGCCCTTCCTGGACTAGGTCTTGTCAACGGTTCTGCCCTGTCCCAACCCCCACAACCTGGCATTTACCCTCCCTCCTGTGGGCAGCTGCCCAGGTTGCCTATTGCACCCCCTGCCTGCCTCCCGCCCGTGTCTGACCCGCTGCCAGTGCCAACCTCAAACCCGTCTCTCCGGTGGGGCTGACTCACAGTTTGACAATGGTCGAGAAAATCCTCCTCTGTGTTTGATTAATGAACCCAGTTTGCATGGGACATGGGGACTGAATCTGGGGCTACCGGAGGGGGTGGAGGCAGGGGCCGGGAGCAGTGCCCAATATTCAACAAACCCTACACACACATCGTATTAGGGGGTTCACACTCATGGATTCTAAATGTAATCCCCTGGGCACCTGCTGTGGTGGGTTATGGACACCTCCATGTAATGGCTGAGAAAAATGAGACCCAGAGGAACCAGGGGCACCCAGAGCCAGGACTACAACCCATCTCTTCCTGATGGTTCCATGAAACCACACAATAAGGAATGGACAGGCACAGGGAAGGTTCCAAGAGGAAGGCAAGAATCAGGGTTGAGACAGGAGAAAGCCAGAAGTTTCCGGCAAGAAAAAAGGGACAGCAGGCAACAGGAAAGAGGCTTCCCCAGAAGAGCAGCAGGAGGGGAGTGGGCAGGGGAGGTGGGTATGAACCAGGGAGGCTGAGCAGGAAAACACACCAGCCTGGAGATTCATCTTCCTGTCCTTTCTGGCAAAGGTGTGCACTAGTTCCTTCTGAAGCACCCATCCTTGAGATGGGGTATGCATCCCTGGCCAAGAGCCCACCCCAGGGTCCCTGCCCCACCCTGGCCCCGTGGTCACTCACCGCGTTGACTGCCAGATTGCCACGGGCATTGAGCGGTGCCAGCCCATAGAGGATGCCCGCCCCGGCAATGGCACCCACCAGCTGGGCCACCACATAGAAGACAGCCCGGAGCAGGGAAATCTGGTTGCCCACTAAGAGGGCCAGCGTGATGGCAGGGTTGATGTGGCCGCCGCTCACGGGCCCCAGGGCCTGGGCCAAGGTGCCTATGGCCAGGCCAAAGGCCAGCGAGATCTGCAGGATGCTGGGCAGCGCCGACGGCCACTTGAGGGCTGAGCCAAGGCCAAAGAAGACGAAGATGAGGGTGGCCAGGAACTCAGCGAACACCGCCTTGAGGAAGGCCACGGAGCACACCTCTTTCTTCATGGTGGCCGCGGGGGCCTGGCGGCGGCGGCCGCGGCGGGGGGCGCCCGTCGAGGCGGCGGCGCAGGGGGCAGGGGGTTGGCTCCCGGGCAGGGCGCGCTCTGCGGCGCCCAATGCGTGGCTGGAGGCCTGGCGCGGGCCCTGCAGGGGTGCGCTATATAGAAGACGGACGCCCCGCGGCGGGGGGGCGCGCGAGGGGGAGCAGTGGGCGGCTCCCGCGCCCGGGGCGCAGCGCGGCGCGCAGGGAGGGAACCTGGCGGCCACCACCGGCTCGCAGCTGCTCCGGGCCCCGCGCGCCCCCGGCCCGGTGCCCGCCCCCTCGCCGGGGCAGCGGCGGACCCGCCCGGGCCACGTGACCCAGGCAGCTGTGTAGGCCGGCCGGGTGGCCGCGGACCCGCGCATGGTGCGCCCGGGAGGCTCCTCCGCTCCCCTCCGCTCTGCTTGTCCCGGCTTCTTGCGAGACTTCTCTGGTCGCGACCTCGCCGGGGCTACTGTTCTCGGGCCGTCTACCTCCGCTGGCCCACTATCTCCGTCCTTGGTCTTCCCCTTTTCTTCTCCTCGGGCTCTGGGTCCAGCTCCTCCTTTTCCTCCTGCGACCCGGGCATCCTGACCCGGCCTCACCCCCGGCAGGGCTGGAATGATGCGATTCCCCGGAGGACAGCTCCACTCAGCTCCCTGCCCGGAGACGGCGGGGGCGGGTGGCCGGGTTGGGTCTTGTGGGGCGGTCCGGCTGTCGTGGGCCTCTCCCTGGCCGGGCCAGGCTGGCTTCCCCGGTTGGAGCGGGGGCGTTTTGGGAAAAGCAGGCACAGTGCCAGCCTATTCTGCGCTTGGCAATCCTCGACGCCCAGGAGCCCCAGGAGGCGTCCTCTTCTGTGCAGCTGTGCCAGCCTCTCCAGGGGCGCAGAACTCTGGCGATCCCAGTGAGCCCCGAAGAGGGTGGCGGCTGGGAGTCCACTCTGTCCATGGGACGGGAGAGGGCATGACCAGCTTCGGTTTTGTTCTGGGTCAGAGAAGACCCCCTGGAACTGGCGGGGGGGGGGTGTGTGTCGGAGTTTGGTGCAGGGAGGGTGCAGGTCTTGGTCTCTCCTGCCTTCCTCCTGGAGTCCCCTCCTTACTCTGGATCCCAGGTTTTCCCTCCTCCGCTGCTCACCTCCTTTCTGTCTCCCTAGTCTTCTTTCAAACCCTCACTCAGTCTTGATTCCTCTCCCTCTTGCAATCTCTCTCTGCTCTTTTCTTCAGTCTCCCCCGCCCAGACCTGTCTTTTTTTCAGACTTCTTTTGTCTCTCTTCCATCTCCCCACCTGCCTTCCTCTCGTTGGTAGTCTCTTCCTCTCTCTCTGTCTCAGTTGGCCTCACAGTCTCCCTGTCCCTCTGTCTCATTTCAGTCTCTGCCTCTTAGGCTCGCTCTCTCTCTCTTTACAGTTTCCCGTCTTTCCCCCTTCTTTCCTTTTATGGTCTTAGCTTTAGGCTCTGTCTCAGTCTCTCTTCACCTCTGTTTTTATCTCTTCCGTTTCATTTTCCTCTGCTTTTTAATTTGTGACTTTCTTTGTTTCTGTCTCCACCTCAATTTCCATGTCCATCTCTCTTACTTGTGGTCTTTTCCAGCCCTCCCACCCCAGGAATGGGTGAGACTTTCTTCCAGCTCCCACCCCCCTCCTCCTGTCCTTTTCCCTTCCCTCTGAGCTCCCAGCTGCTCTCTATCGCCCTCCCGCCCCTCCTTCTTCCCAGTCTCGGGTTAGGCACGTAGGGAATGAGGCTGGAGGGCCCTCCAGGGTTTGGAGGAGGGGCAGGGACCCAACCCCAGGATCCCTGGAGAGGGATTCCACTAAAGACTCCACCACCTGCTACTACTACCCGGTGTCCTTGGAAAGCACTCAGCACAGTGCCTGGTACCGAGTAAGGCTAGTAAAGTTTCCTCCTGTTGTTTGTGTACGCGACTATAATTTTGCAAGTCCCCGGAGGGCTCTGTGCAGTGCTATGCAGAGGGTACAGCAGAAGGAGAGAACAGGTGCTCCTCTGGTAGCCTGTCCAGCAGGGATGAGGGGGAGGGGCCCGGAGGAAAGCCAAGGACCCGGAGGAGCGGGCTCTGGGCTCCGTGGCAGCTAAGAGGCCAAAGAAAACAGGGACCAAAGAAACCCTACTATTGTTTCTCCTCAGTTCCGTGTTTCCTGCCAGAGCGGCTCCTCCTCCACTTCTCTCCTCTTAAGGTAGAGGTCTGTCTGTCCTTTTTGCCATGGGTCGTGGAGCCCTGCCCTTGGAAGAGCACAGCAGCAGGGTACTGGATTTTCTCCTGGGTTTGGGGCTCAGGGCAGGCCTGTCCCAGACTGGAAAAATGACCCTGATGACCACACAGGCCTCGGAGGGCACAGCTGGTCACGTTTCCAAGGCCCTGAGCACTTGGGCCCTGCCTTGTCAGCCCCAGAGGAATGCTTCCTTGGGACCTGTCTGGACTGGGAGATAGATCTTCCCATTTGTGGCAGAGAGAGTTAGAATCTCTCAGGGAGAGCCCCTTCCCTCCTCTCCTGATATGGGGACTCCTGTATTTCCTGGGAACAGTTAAGGGCTGGAGGTAGAAATGGTAGGGTAACTGGCAGCAGATATGCTCCTAGAGCCCCACCCATTCCCCAACATTGGGGGAGAATCATCCATTCATTCCACAAAGACTTATTGAGCAGTTTTATGTAGCAGGCACTGTTCTAAGCACTGGGGATACAGCCAAGAGCTAGCAGACTACTTCTCTGCCTTGAGGAGCTAACGTTCTAGTGAAAGGAGATAGACAATAAACAATGGACACGTGTAGATTATATAGGTAGCATCTGGCAAGTGCTATGGAAAAATAGGATATGTTAAGGGGGCTGGGCAGGCTGGGATGGGAGTGAGGGTTCCTTGAAATTTTTAGCGGGGTGTAAGTGTAGGTCGTATTGAGAAACTGACATCTGGGCAAACACTTGAGAGGAGAGGGAGCGATCCAGGCATATATCTGGGGGAAGAACATTCCAGGCAGAAGAAACAGCCAATGTTGCCGGAGCAGAGGGAGCAAGGAAGAGCATCAGGAGATGAAGACAGAGGCGGTGGAGGGGGGCAGACCTGTGCACCACCAAAAAGGCCTGCAAGCTCCACTGGATAGACCAAAGGGTCGCTGAGTTGAGGACTGGTATGGTCCATCAAAGTTGTTTTTTGGTGTTTTTTTTTAATGTTTTTTATTTATTTCTAGGAGAGAGAGAGAGACAGCATGAGGGGAGGGTCAGAGAGAGAGTCACAGACTGAAACAGGCTCCAGGCTCTGAGCTGGCAGTCAGCACAGAGCGATGCTGGGCTCGAACCCGCGAACCGCGAGATCATGAGCAAAAGTTGGAGGCACTGACTAAGCCACCAGGCGCCCTAAAGTTTTTTTTTTTTGAGAGAGAGAGAGAGAGCAGGGCAGGGGAGGGGCAGAGAGAGAGGGAGACAGAGGACCTGAAGTAGGCTTTGCCTTGTCAGTTCAGAGTCCCATGTAGGGCTCAAACTCACAAACTGCAAGATCACGAGCTGAGCCAAAGTCAGATGCCTAGCCGACTGAGCCACCCAGCTGCTCTGACAATGAGTTTGACACGACTCCTCTGCTGTTGTGTTGAGAAGAGACCAGAGGGGCAGGAATAAAAGCAGATAGGCTCCTTCCAGGGAGAGGTGACAGTGGCCCGGATCTGAGCGGAGGGACTGAAGGATTCTGGATCCCCCGTAAAAGGAGCGCTGACTGGATCCCCTAATGGAGTGCACATGGCATGTGAGAACAAGGAGTAAGGTGACTGGAGCTTTTTGGCCTGTGCAGCTGAAAGACAGAGATGTCTACGTTGAGATGGGAAGGATGGTGAGAGGAGCCGGTCTGGGGAGCAGAGCAGGTCAGTTTCAGACACGTTGAGTATTATTAGGTGTCGTCCAGACCATGGAGCTCCTAACTTTCTGACACCTTGCTACAGCCAGCATGAGGGGACCAAAGGGAGCTGTTCTCTGCTCTCTCTGGAGGCCACACAGCTTGCCCATGTCTCGGTGCCCATTTTGGCCAGGTCGGCTGTGGGAATTTGCCACCGCAGGCTACCTTAGTTGAGCTGCGTATTCAGCATTGGCATTCCTTCTGGACCATACTTAACAGCAGCTCTGGGGAGCTCATGACATGCTAGAGATGCCAGTCTGTCTTCTGGCACTTTGGACGATACTGACCATTTCTAAGTTGTGGAAGAAACAGCACTGAATTGGCAAATGAGCATTTATTGAGTGCTTATTATTTGCAGTGCACCGTGCTAGACAAGACAGAAGAAGGAAGATAGATAGGAGAATACCATCCAAGAGCTGGAAGGAGCCCTGCCCCCAAAGGGCTTACAGTCTTGCCTGGGAAGCACTGCATATACACAGAATCACAGTTTAAAGATACAAAACAACATCAAAGCAACACTTGCAGGCACAAAGTGGGGATGTGGGAATGGATGTTTCTGGGACCTGGTGGTTAACTACCTTTTCTCTTCAGCTCAAAGCCTTTTCTGTCCCCAGCTCAAGGACCCAGATGCCTACCCACCTGCCTCCTTGGTGCTCTGCCTCTGTCTGGTCCTGAGTGTGTTTGACCTCCATCCTCCTCCAGACTGGGAGCTTTTCAAGGGCAGAAGCCAGCCTGGTGTTCTTTGTTCTTTTCTCCCTACCCTGATGTGGCCCTCCCCAAGGGTCTGTGCCCATCACAAGATAGAGGGCCGGGCTTGGACAGACTCCCAAGGGGGAACCAAGACTTGCCTCAGACCAGATAGACCCGGTCTCCTGTGAGTTCTGCATGGACAGACCATGGGATTTTGAAAAGAAGGCCTGAGTCCAAGTCTTGGCTCCGCTACTTTCAGCGGTGTGATTTGAGACCAGTCTCTGAAATGCAGCTCCTTAATCTATAAAATGGGAAGGACAATATTTGTTCTGCCTGTCTCACAGGGTTGGCAGATAATCACAGGAGATGATAGGGATTGTGCTGGAAATGTTAAAACCCTGCATAGCTGGAAGCCATTGTCCTTCTCTAACCCACCTGAAGTTTTTAAGAGGAATAGATGAGCCAGTGCCTATAAAACCCCAACATACAGGTTGGGGGCACAAGAGATGCTCAATAGGTGTCCAGTCCCCTCATCCTCCTCACTTTGAATCCTACTTTGACCTCTGACCTTAGTGGCCCCGATTGGAACAATCAGGACAGGAATTTGTGGGGATCTGTTGGGGTGAGGTAGGGGTGAGGTAGCCGAGACAATTCAGGCTTGGCTCACAGCTCAATGCCTTTCTGCCTTTGAATTTCCAGAGCAAGGACACTCAGCTACCAGGAGCACAGCCCTGGAGGTTATTTCTTTAGTCTCTGATATAACCCCTTCCCTGGTAGTGAGCAGTGAGCCAGGTGGCTGTCACCAGCTGCCTGGGGTTTGGAACAATCCTCTCCATAGCACCGATGGTCCAGGGCAGCCTTTTTGTGACCCCAAAGGGAGCTTTGGTCAAGGAAAAGAGAAAAAAAGCATAGATGAGGAAGTGGTCACAGCCACAGATGTTCCTCATACACAGTCCATCTCAGAAGGGAGTGGAGGTCGGATGGGACTGGAGGCTGGTGCACAGTGGGTGTGGACACAGTGTGGGACAGACACAGATAAAAGCCTTAAAATCTCAGAGGCAACAGTGCATGGAAAAGGGGCTCAAGATGTGACTCTTAGGTTTGCTACACAGCAGGCTGGAGAGGGAGGGAGGGAATGGATGGGCTGAATGGTGGAAGAAAATGGGAGAACAGGCAGGGGCTGCTCAGGGTCGGGAGAGATTAAGAGGCTGGCTGCGGACGGGGCCAGCCCCAAACCCACCTCCTCCTGGCTGGGCTCCCAGCGCTCTCCTTTGCACTGACCACCAACTAAAGAAGGTAAAAGAGGCCAAGGATCAGGCCCCTTCAGTATTCTCCCCGCAGGAAGCGGAAATAATGAAATAATCCCAATAATGCGAGATAATGGTATGAGGAATTACAGTTCACACAGCATCTTTACATGCATCATCTCACTTAATCCCAGTTAATCTCATTTGAGAAGCACTGCACTGGTCTGGAAATTTAGAAGCCCAGGCTCTAGACACGGACCTGCCTCTGCCTGGACAAGTCATTACTCCTCCGTGGTCCTGTCAGTGCTCGGCTGCTCTCCCCCCAGTAACTGACCTCTGGTGGAAACGTGAAGGGAGGAAGGGGAAGGGAGATTCCTGGGGAGGAAGGGCTGTGCCTGGGGAGGGCACCTGAATGCCTTGCCCAGCCAGGCCATCCTGTGAGCTGGGAGGGAGGGCTCACTTGCGAAACTGAGTGTCTCCTTTCACCAAGTGTCTGGTTGCAAATCTCCTCTCCCCAAGACAAAGGCCAGGGGCCCACAGAGGGCTTTTGTTTTCTCTGCCACAGGCTAATCTCTGGGTCTGGAGACCCCTGGAGATGGGGGTCTCATGCACACTTGTAGGGCATGCACACACACATACAGGCATGCACACACACATACAGGCGTGCACACACACATACAGGCGTGCACACACACAGGCGTGCACACACACATACAGGCGTGCACACACACACAGGCGTGCACACACATACAGGCGTGCACACACAGGTGTGCACACACACAGGCGTGCACACACACAGGCGTGCACACACACATACAGGTGTGCACACACACATACAGGTGTGCACACACACATACAGGCATGCACACACACATACAGGCATGCACACACAGACGCCTGCTTCCTTCTCTGAAGAGGTCTTCTCTCAGGCCATTGTTGGCCACCCAACCTTCCCTTTTTTCCAGAGGCCACTTCTGGGGGAGCCATTCTCTGGTTGATACTTCTCTGTGTCTAGCAATGGATGTTGGCAAATCTTGGGGCCTAGCGCCAGGGGAGTTTTCCAGGAGAGGCAGGGTAGGGGTTGGCAACCAGGGCCCTCCCCTCCCTTCTTCTGGGGAGCACTCTCTTAAAGCTCCTGGGGATGCAGAGGAAGTGGATTTATTGGAGGTAGGGGAAGAAGGGGTCCTCAGGGGAGTGAACGGTGGCCAGCCAGTACACTTGCACCAACACAGGCACAGCTGCTCACACTCAGGAGCGTGCACAACCGTGCACTTGGGGACAGAGAGGCCCTCATACTTGCACACAAGCAAAACCTGACGCACCATTCCCAGACCCCCTGCGCAGCAGTACCCGATGAGGCCCCTCCAGAGCCTTCCTCTGCCTGCCGGCCTTCCCTCCCCAAGCGTCCGGCTCCCTGCAAGGGGACTGACTGACTACTCGCTGCCCGCAGCCTGGGGACAGGGGGTCTGCCGGGGCTCACCGCCACCCCGCAGCCCCGGCAGCGGCTACTCGGTACCGGGGCGGACTGCGGATCCGGGGAGAGGAGAGGCGGGGCGGGCGGCCCGCAGGCAGTCACTCGGCGCTCCCCCGAGCCGGGGGCGGGGGGCCTCGGGGCCGGGCGGGCGGCGCGCTCAGGCCTTGCTGCCCCGCGGAAGGCTCTGCGGCGAGTGCAGCTCCACCGACTGCCGCCGCCGCACCTCGCGCTCCTCCCAGTCGGCGTCGGGCTCCAGCCCCTTGAGCACCGCCAGGCGCTCGGCCAGGCTCTTGGCCGGCGGGAACAGGACGTAGTTGTAGATCAGCGAGCCCAGGATGGCGCCCACCAGGGGTCCGATCCAGAAGACCTGGGGCGGGCAGAGAGGACGGTCGGGGCCGGGACGGTGGGCCGGAGCCCCGACTCCCCCGCGCCCTTCAGCCTGGAGACCCGCTCCCCGCACCAACTTCGAGTTGAAAGGAGGGGGGCGGTCTCCCAGGCGATTAATGCAACCACCTGCGGGTCGGCTTCGTAATGACAGCCGCAGCTCTTGGGGAGGACTGCTTAGTGGGAGGTTTGGGGTGCGAAATCCAAGCGGACTGCCTGTGCCTCAGTTTCCATTCATTGTAATAACACCTACCTCCTAGAGTGGCCGTGAAAACTAAAGCAGTTAATATTAACTACGTTTTTAAAGATTAGCTAAAGCAGTTAATATTTGCGAAGCACCTAGAATGAGGCCTGGCACGTACTAGCCCTAGGTAAGTGCTAAATAATAAAAATAGACGTGTTAGCTAGTATCAGTAAGATCATTTATGGAGCTTCTAGTGCGCTGCGCGGAGCTGTTTCACACCTCACTTAAGTAACTTCACTGGACTCTTCCACAAAGCCCATGAGGCAACAACTGCTATTATGCTCACTTGCAGATGTGGAAACTAAGTCTTCGGCATCAGACCCAAGGGAGGAACCCAAGGCTCCCGGGGAGGAGTGGAAAGGATTTACTGAGTTGTGAGCCCACTCCGTTCCAGCCCTTGCTGAGATGGAGTTCTGACGGAAGGGAAGGGAGGGAGGTTGGCCATTACCCAGTGGTCATCAAACTTGCCGGTGACAACAGCAGGAGCCAGGGAGCGGGCGGGATTCATGGAGCAGCCAGTGTAGTAGATCTATAATGGGAGGCAGAGGTCAGAGAAGAAAGGGAAGGGAGAGGATGAGGGTGGTGTGGGGAGTCCTTGCGCCCCTCTGTGCCCTAAAAGGAACCCACAGGATGGGCAACTAGTCTGTGTATTTACAGAGCTCTGTATTCATTTGAGGCCAGAGTGAGAACTGCTCCTTTGGGGTGTCTTGGAGTCAAAGCTTCTGGTCTCTCTGGGGAGTTCTGTGTATTGGTCCCTCTGGGGGTCTTTGTGTCTGTCACTTTCAAGGGCTGCGGGGGGGTTCTGTGTGTCTATTTCCAGAGTGGTCGGTGTGTCTGCTTCTTTGGGGGCAGGTCTGTATGTCTGTTGCTGTAGGGAGGCTGGAAGCAGTGGCCATGACGTACCCCAAGGAGGTGGCCCAGGGTGACAGAGAAACCAATGGAGAGGGCAGGGGTGCCCAGGTTGTCTCCACGACGCTCGTCTGTGGAAGCGAAGATGCAGAGCACCAGCTGCAGGGTCAGGAAAAGCTCCACGGTAACGGCCTGGCCAGCTGTCGTGTTGTTGCTGAGCTGGAGAAAGACAGAGGGTGGGGGTGGGGGCACTGAGCAGGCTCCCCACTCAGGCTCTATCTTCCTGCCCATCTGTAGTTGAGGCTCCAGAGAGATTTCTGGGCTGGGACCGGAACACCTGGGCTTACCAGCTATCTTAGCCCAAATGAACGATGGCTTCTTCCTGGGCTGTAGCCCAGAGGCAGGGGGATGGACCCCAGGACTGCTCGTGGTCCCAAGGCCAGAGGTAGAAAACTGACTCCATTAGATTAGGGGCTGTGGTCGTGTGCCTAATATGAGACAAAAAGGTTGCTGAGGTCTAGAATTTGTTTCCTGAACAACAGGGAAGAGGCTTTGACTGCAGCAGGAAGCTTTAGACCAGGTAACAGAAAGGCCTTCCTTGCTCTCTAGGGCCATGAAGATACTGGTGTAACAAGAGGTCTGTGGTCTTTCTTCCTGTGGGCACAAGGCCCTCAGGGAAGGGTCTTGGGACTTGGGTGGGGGGTGGTCCTAGTGCGTCCCCTCACCCCGTGCGCCCAGCGTACAACTCTTTCCTTTAACCTTTGCCTGATCCCCTTGATCTTACCTACTTCATGCTGCGTTTCAGGCCTCAGTTTTGCCCTGTGGATTTGTTCCCTGCACATTCTGTGGAGGTTGGGGTGGGGGCACTGGTGCCCTGTACTGTAATGTCTCCACACCCATGTGGGCTGCCCATGGTCCCAGCAGACCCTGCCTTGGGTAATGAGAGAACTTGGGGCTGAGCAAAGAGGCAATTTCATAACTGGGCCGCACCCAGCGCTGGATTTCTCCCTTGGTTTTGTCATCCTGCCCTACACCCTGCCCTACAGCACTGGGCACTGCACCTGTTGGCACTGTGACAGCTCTCAGCTCCCACGCTCCCTCTCCAGGCCCTGAACCTCCACCCCTGGGTTCTAGCCCCCTTGGGTCTCTCTAGGATCTTCGGGCTGGCCCCCTTGGGTCTCTAGGATCTAACCTCAGTCCCCACTGTGTTATCCAATGTTACAGCCTCTAGTGGAGGGCAGTGAAAAGAGCTCTGAAGGCAGGTACTTTGGAGGCCTATAGCTTGCCATGGGACCCTATTTCCTTCAGCCTCAGTTCATCCTTCTGTAAAATGGGGATAACAAAACAGACTGGAAATGACAAGGGCAGAGCTGCAGCCCCACTCCCACTGTTTTTTTTTGTTTTTTTTTTTTAATTTTTTTTTAATGTTTTTTATTTATTTTTAGGAGAGAGAGAGAACACGCAAACGAGAGGTCAGAGAGAGAGTCACAGACTGGAAACAGGCTCCAGGCTCTGAGCTTGGCAGTCAGCACAGAGCCCGGCCATGAGCTTGAACCCACGAACTGCGAGATCATGACCTGGCGAAAGTCGGATGTAACCGACTAAGCCACTTGAAGCGCCCCCACTCCACTGTTAAATGGCTTTTCTAAGGGAGAGGTGTGGATGTGGATTTGGTGTCAGACGGCTCTGCGTCACTTCCAGTGCTGACACCAACTAGGTTCTGTGATTTGAGTCAATTGAATGCTGAGCCTTAATTTACCTATAGGTAGAGTATCTGGAATTCATTTTACAAATTGTTGTATCAAGGCGGTGTTATCCAGGGGCGCCCGGGAGGCTTAGTCGGTTAAGCGTCCGACTTTCGCTTAGGTCATGATCTCGCGGTTCGTGGGTTCGAGCCCCGCGTCGGGCTCTGTGCTAACTGCCAGCTCAGAGCCTGGAGCCTGTTTCGGTCTGTGACTCCTCTCTCTCTGACCCTCCCCTGCTCACGCTGTCTCTCTCTCTCTCCTAGAAATAAATAAAACCATTAAAAAAATTAAAAAAAAAAAAAAGAAGTAGGTGTTATCCAGCCTGGCATAGAGGAGGTGCACATTAGTGATATCTTACTGTTGGCTAGCTGGCCTTTCCAGTGACCTCAGAGGACACCTGGGACAGCTATGGGGATCATCTAACTCTCTTCCCTGAGGGCAACCCAGCCCCCCTGCTGCCCCATTCCAGCCAGGCAGGGTTCTCCTTAGTTCCTCAAGAGGATAAATACTGAGCAGTGACTTGGGGGATCCTTCCCAGACCCTTCCCTTCTGAGGGCCCCAGCCAACAGTCAAATGATGGAGGAGCAGGATTGAGTATCCCAATGGCCCTTCAGTATTCCCCTCACTCTGCTGTTAGAGGAGATCCCCTAGCCACACATTCTGGGACTTTCTTGGCCATACTCTCAGGAATTTCCTTTTCCAGTCTAACTGGACCTCTCTTTGCTGGCAACAGAACCAATTTCATTCTCACTGGACATGGTCACGCTCCTCAACCTGTCTACCATCTTGGCCACTCTAGCCTTTTCTCATCCTTGAGCCCCCAGCCTCATCATATTTTCCATTTTGAAGGAGAAAGAAATTCCCCAATTGGGACACCTCTTCCCCTTGCATAAGAAAGGGCCACCTGTGCAAAGGAGGAGGTGGCCACAGAGACTGTGTAGGATTCTTCAGAGACATCAGAGCTTTTATCTAGTGGCCCAGGGATAGAGCAGGCCAAGAAACGCAGGAGACTGAGGCATGAAAGAGGCACTTGCTACCCTGGCTGGCTGGGGATGGGGGCGGAGTGCATGGAGCGAGAAGTGTATTGAGGGGACACAGACTATTCCTCCCCACCTGTGGCCTCAGATGCCCAGGCCCTGCACAGAACCAGGAGAAGGGGAGGGCAGGAACGTGGAGGGGGAGGGAATGTGGCATCCCCTCCCCCCAGCTTCCAAAGTGCCTAAGGTGTCCAATTAGCTACTGTTCATGTAATCAGCAGTTAGTCACGGGCTCTGGGGACCTTCTCCAGGGTCTTGGAGAGACCTTGCCCCTTCAGCTTTCCCTTGAGTTCTGTGCTTTCCCTGATACTGACAAACTGTAGAACTTCTGGTCCACCTTTTCCTTCTCTGAGCCTCAGTTTCCTTGTTTGCTGAACAAGTTCTTAGTTGATGGCTAAGGGGGGGTACATTGGTTAGGTGGAAAGATCATGGGTTTTGCAGTCAAGCCTGAGTTTGAAGGCTGGCTCTGGCACTTCCCCCTTTCTGAGCCTCAGTTTCCACATCCTTAAGCAATAAATATATGCATCCCTACCTTGAAGGGCTGTTATGAGGTGTCAGCATGTGGCTTGTGAGGAGCACCTGCTGTGCTGAAGAAGTATTGGGTTCTTCTTCCCTTGAGAAGACCTTTGGGACTAGTGCTCTGTTGTTCCTCCCGGTTCAAGCACATCTGCTATGGGACCTTGTCTTTTGCTGAGTTCTAGCCCAGCCCCACTGTCTTGCAGGCATCAAGTCAACAGAAACCCTGATGCTTCTCTTCCTCCATGCAGCTCAGGGCAGAAGGTGCTGGCAGACCTGCATGTATCCTGCCTCTGCTCTGAACTTCCTGCTCCTTCTGCCCTGACTCCTTATGACACTTGTGTTCCTGGCTTCAGCACCTCTCCCTCCCCCCATCTCTCTCTTCCCCCACCCAGACTTTCACCCAGAACTGGTCTCTCCCATCTCACCCTTTACCAGAGACTCCCCAGGATCTGCCCCTTATGGAAAGGGTGAAGTTCTGGCTACTCACTGCATTAACAGCCAGGTCCCCTCGGATGTCTGGTGGTGTGATCTCATGGAGCAGAGCAGCCCCTGCCACAGCACCCAGCAGCTGGGCAGCCACGTAGAAGGCGGCTCGGAGAAAGGAGACATGGCAGCCCACTAGGCAGGCCACAGTCACGGCCGGGTTGATGTGAGCCCCGCTGACGTGGCCCAGAGTCTGCACCAGGGTGCCGATACCCAGGCCGAAGGCCATGGCGATCTGCAGCACGGAGGGCAGAGCCTTTGGCCAGTTGAGGGCCGAACCGAGGCCAAAGAAGACGAAGAGGAGTGTGGCCAGGAACTCTGCAAACACCGCCCTGGAGAAGGCTATGGACCGGAGTTCCCACATGCTGTGAGGCCTTCCGTGGGCTGGCCTGGGAGTCGCAGGGGAAGGAAGCTTGTGGAGTGCTCTTTCCCCGGCTTTCTCTCTCTCTCGTTCTCTTGCTCTCTCAGGGTCTCTGGGGAGGCTGTGCTATGGGCATTTATAAGGTTCTTCCAGCCTGGATTTGGACACGTGAGGTAGGGGTGGAGTTTGGGCCATTACCTTGTCTCTGTGATGGCTTTCTCCTGCCCCCACTCCCCACCCCTGCCCACCGGCATGCCTATCATCCCATCTTGGCCTTCACAGCTGACTAATGTTCCCCATTAATGAACTCCAGATAAGGACTAGCGTCCCCTGGTTTTCCGTGTTTGTTCCCTGGTTACCCCAGGGCTGCTGCCCCAGGGCCTCCCCTACCCCCACTGGGTCTGTGAAGGGAGATTCTCTAAGGAGCTTGTGCCATACTCCCTCCCTCTGACCCTAATTGTTGGTCAAGACAGGGACAACACCTCACCCAAAACTGACCACGAAAGAGGATGTCAAAGCTTCCCCTTCTCATGATTGGAAAGTTCTTTCTGTCGTTAACCTCCAATTATTCCCTCTTGAAGGGGATGGAAAACAACTGGTTGGCATGTGACATGAATCTTCCAAGGCATAAAGGTTTTGTCTCTTCAGTGCTGGCTTTCTTGTAGTCAATTACCCATAAGTTATTAAGCTTTACCTCCTCCCTGGAACCCCAGCCAAAGAGCAGCTCCCATAGCCTAGAGGCAGGGGGTGGTTTGGTGGCATTGGGACCCTGGCCCTGGGGCCTGGGGTCAACCTGGGGCTGATGGAGGAAGCTTCTGGCTTCCATTCCAGCATCACCCTGCCCCATCTCTGTGATTTACCCTTTTTTGTCCATCTCTGTAAACAAGGGATAATAAACTTACATGGGGTTGGGATTTGGATTAAGCGAATGTAGTGCTCAGAGCCACACTGACCCATAGTAAGCCGTTAATTAATACCAGCTCTTATTCATAGCAGTATTTAGACTCTGAGGAGGAGAACAGGTCTCCCTAAACTCACACGGCAGGGCCCCAGAAGCTGTGACAGTTTGTAGGCACCCCCTGGAGCTCAGAGCCACCCAGGCCACATGGGCAGGACGTTTCTGTGAGGCAGTCAGCTGTGCAGGCTCAGGGAGGGTGCAGTGATTGATAAGCAACTCTTTGGCGTCAGTGCCCACTCAGCCCAGCATCTGGGCAATGCCACCTCCCACTGTCAGTGCCGCCTTGGCTTGGGATCTAGGAGACACTTAGGTCTGGGAGTCCCCAGGCCACACACCCCTGCTCTCCCCTAATCCTTCTGGCCCAGCTCCCTCTCCTGAGCACTCAAAGGTAGGGTCAGGCTCAGAGTGCAGTTAGGAAGACTGGCTCCAGACTCTTTTCTACCTCCTGTCCCGCGGGCCCCCAGTCATAGTCCCAGGAACAGAAGCCTGGAGGAGATGCAGAGTGGAGCCCCTTAGGGGACCATGCATCCCTTCTGGCCTCTCCTCTTTGGTCAAGGTGTTTATGATCTTGAGCAACAGAGAGGGGGAGTGGCCTGCTGACCCTTGATTCTGGGCAGGACCTCCCTTCATCTAATCAAGTGATAATCTCTTACTTCCCCATAAACACAGAAGAGGTGTTACAGCTTCTCTCTGTAACCCATTAATTCCTCACCCAAATTTGTGTATGTGTGGGTATATGCACGTGTGTATATAATATGCATGTGTTATGCACATATGTGTACATGTATGTATATACCCATGTATTTGGGGTGTGTGTATATGCGTGTATGTGTGTGCACATGTGTGTGTTCATGTACGTGTGTGTGCATGTATCGTGTGTATGTGTGTGTACATGTGTGTGTGGTCATTCAGTCACAGTCATAAATTTAGAACCCAATGGGCTCATAAAGGTCATCTTGTCTATGGATCTCACTTTACGTATTAGAACCTGAAGTCCAGAGAGACTAAGACTTGTTCCCGTTCCGGTCTGGGCCCAAGACTGGGCACTAACCATGACTGGGCTATTTGTGCAGTACATTCCTTTTGAACCAGGGAGGGAGAAGTTATACCTGTCAAAGTCCAGGGTTTTAGCTGTGGTTCCTGGTGGGCAGTGGAGGTCCCCCGGGGGGGGGGGGAGGGGCTGTATTTTGTCTACAGTGACCACCACGCCGTGTCTTATGAGCTCCAAGGGGCCATCAGCTGTCTGATGCACCACTAATGAGTATTACAGAGATGCTTTCTTGGAGATGAATCGTGATGATTGCACAATAAAGTGTCTGTACTAGCACCACTTACCTGGCACTTACAGATGGTTGGAATGGGAGGTTTATGTTATGTGTATTTTGCCACAGTTAAAAATAATTTTTAAAAGCAGTGAAGGAAGGGGCACCTGGGTGGCTCAGTCGGTTGAACGTCTGACTTTGGCTCAGATCCTGATTGTGCAGTTTTTGAGTTCCAGCCCCGTGTTGGGCTCACTGCTGTCGGCTCAGAGCCCGCTTCATATCCTCTGTCCCCCCTCCTCTCTCTCTGCCCCTCCCTGCTTGAGCTCTCTATCAAAAAGATAAATAAACTTTGAAAAATATTTTTCAAAAAAAAACAGTGAAGGAAACTGATCCCCAAAATGCTTTCTTACCAATTTTTGTTTTGTATGTAATGAAAGACGTCTTTCAGATTTATTTAGATATCAATTTCTTAAGTCAAAATCACTCTTGTGCATGTATCAAAATGAAAATGAGAGGTAAAACAAATTGGCTAACACGGTCCCCAAATGTGTTCACATTTAGAGTCCAACTTTCCTAAATTTCTTTTTGATTTTTTTTTTTAAGGCAGGATTCATGCCCAGCCAGAGCCCAATGTGGGGCTTGAACTCATGACCCTGAGACCAAGACCTGAGCTGAGGGGCACCTGGGTGGCTTAGTCGGTTAGGTATCTGAGTTTGGCTCAGGTCATGATATTGCAGTTCATGAGTTCAAGCCCCACATCGGGCTCTATGCTGAGGGCTTGGAGCCTGGAGCCTGCTTAGGATTCTATGTGTGTCTCTCTCTCTTCCCCTCCCGGCTTGCACTCTGTCCATTTTTCTCTCTCTCTCAAAAATAAATAAAATAAACTTCTAAAAATTTTATTAAAAAAGAAAGGACTGAGCTGAGATCAAGAGTTGGACACTTAAACCACTGAGCCACCCAGGCTCTTCCCTAAATTTCTTTTTTTATTCACAGTCCTTGATATTTTCCTACACAGCACCTTCTGTGCTATCAGGAGTATAGTGATGCACCATTTCTTACAAGACTATCCACTACTGTATCCAGAATTTCTTTCCAAGCTCCAGATACTCCTTCTGGCGGCTTTGTCACAGGCGTTTTCTTACTTCACGTGTGACTGGCAATCACTTGGCTCTCATCTCGGTAATCGAACATAACACAGCTACGTCCACCCCTGGGACTCTTCCTTTCCCAGGCCCCCTAAGACACCTGGATGTTGTTTTCCAAGAAAATATGGAAATATGGTTGTTTTGCAAGAAAATATGGAATGGTGGTCATTTTTGAGTAATAACCACTGCCCTCACTAATGTCGAGTTCTTGCTGTGCTCCTTTGTTTCCATATCTTACTGGATATACAATAACTCTGTTTAACTGCTAAACCACATTGTAACCTTGCTTTCCCCAGTTTTACTGAGAATTAATTGACACACGTTACTGTAGAAGTTGAAGGTGCACAGCCTGATGGTTTGATTTACCCATATTGTGAAATGACTACCACAATAGTTTCAGCCAGCATCCATCTTCTCATATAGATACAATAAAAAGAAACAAAAGAAGGAAAACTGTTTTCCTGTCATGGGAACTCACAGGATTTATACTCAACAACTTTCCTATGTACCATCGGCAGTGCTGGCTGTAGCCATCATGTTGTGCCTTCCATCCCTAGTACTTACTCATCTTATAAATGAGAGTTTGTGCCTTTGACCACCTTTCTCCAGTTCTCCCTCCCCCGTGTTCCTCCACCCCTGGTAACCACAACTCTTATCTCTTTTTCTTTTTCTTTTTCTTTTTTAATTTTTAATGTTTTATTTATTTCTAGGAGAGAGAGACAGCGTGAACAGGGGAGGGTCAGAGAGAGAGGGAGTCACAACTGAAACAGGCTCCAGGCTCTGAGCTGGCAGTCAGCACAGAGCTCGACGCAGGGATCGAACCCACGAACCGCGAGATCATGACCTAAGCGAAAGTCGACGCTTAACCGACTAAGCCACCCAGGCACCCCAACTGATCTCTTTTTCTAATGAATTTTATGACTCAGATTCCACATGTGAGTTCATACGATATTTGCCTCTCTCTGACTTATTTCACTATGTTATAATGCCTTCACTTGAGATTCATTCATGTTGTTGGAAATGGCAAGATTTCCTCATTTTTATGGACTGAATAATATTCCATTGTGTGTATGTGTATATATATGAGTGTGAGTGTATTTGTATGTGTATATATACATATGTATATATGTGCATGCGTGCATGTGTATGTATCTATGTACCAACATTGTTTATCCATTCATCCATTGATGGACACTTAGGTTGTTTCCATGTCTTGGCTATTGTGAATAATGCTGAGTGAACATGGGGGTGCATATCTTTTTGAGTTAGTGGTTTTGTTTCCTTTGGATATATTCCCAGAAGTAGAACTGCTGGATCATATGGTAGTTTCATTTTTAATTTTTTGAGGATCTATCATACTATTTTCCATAGTGGCTGTACAGTGTAACCTTTTAAACACATTTTAAGTTTTTAGGAATGAGAAGGCATGAGACTCACCTGAGCAATTTAATTATTTTGTTTTAATTTTTAAATGTTTATTTACTCTTGATAGAGAGGGAGAGCCGGGAAAGGCAGAGAGAGAGAGGGAGACACAGAATCCAAAACAGGCTCCAGGCTCTGAGCTGTCAGCACAGAGCTCGAACTCAAGAACCATGAGATCATGACCTGGGCTAATGATCTGAGCAATTTAAATATGCATAGGTAGTGCCAGCCACTCCCAACTGCTATAAAACCACAACTGTAAGAGGCCTTAAAATGAGGAAAAAATTACACCTTAGAAGTGATGAAATGCAGCAGTTGTAATATTAAGTATTAGTGTTCATTCTGTAGTGCTCTGCTCTAAACATTCCTGTCTGTATTAACTCTCTTAACCCTGACAGCAATCCTAAGAATTAAATATGATCATCCCATCTTTTAGAGATGAGGACACTGAGTCAGAGAGGCTAAATTATTTTCCTGAGGTCACACAGTAAGTGTGGACACAGAGTTAGAACCCCAGGTGTTTGGCTTCAAAAGGACTGTTTGGCTGTGAAAATGAACCCCTACCTCACCTCTCTGAACCCATCAAGATGGGAAGGAGGTGAGAAAGAAGTCTAAAGGGCTCTGGGTGATAAAGAAACAAGGGTTTGTGTATCTTCTGCTGGTGGCTTGAAGGCAGGGCTGAGAGCTGGGAAGGTGGAGGTGGGAAGAGGGAGTCTATGGAGAGCATGGCCAGTGAGGAGGCCCCATGTGGAGCCCAGGGACAGAATTCAGGACTGGTGCTGTCTGACAGCTGACATGAGGTGTGTTTTCTGCTCTGAGCTGAGTTGCCAGTGCCCTCCATTCCCCCCACAAGGTCAGTAAAAGTGGGTCACACTCTCCAGCCTGTGAGGATATAAGGGAATAAGGGAGAAGGGACAGCGCAGGTCCATGGTCAGCTGAAGTGGGGCACGGTGAAGAGAGCAGCCCCAGGGGCAGTGGCATGAGAGGTAGGAGGCTGGGGCTCAGCCCTTGAGGAAGTCTATGGACTATTGCAAGGCCTTATGTCTGTGCAGTTCTGGGACAGAGTGTGAGCCATTGGATTTCCACATAGGGCTGCAGATAAAGTGCACAAGGCCTGCGTATGGTTGAATTTCAGATAAATAACAAATACATTTTTAGCATAAGTATATTCCCAGGCAATATTTAGGACACACTCATACTCAAAAGTAATTCATTTCTACAATTGAAATTTAACTGGGTGTCCTGTATTTTCTTTTGCTAAATCTGGCAACCCTATTTTTTTTAAGTTTATTTATTTGTTTTAAGAGAGAATGAAAGAGAGAAGGGGAGGGGCAGAGAGAAAATCAGACAGAGAGCACTGTCAGCACAGAGCCTGACACAGGGCTTGAACCCACAAACTGTACAAACTGTGAGATTGTGACCTGAGCTGAGATCAAGAGTCAGAGGCTTAACCTACTGAACCACCCAGTCACCCCCTGGCAACCCTATTCTATTTAATTTTTTAAAATGTTTATTTATTTATTTTTGAGATAGAGAGAGAGGGGGGGAAGAGGCAGAGAGAGAGGGGACAGAGGATCCTAAGTGAACTCTGCACTGACAGCAGAGAGCCTGATGCAGGGCTCAAACCCATGAGCCATGAGATCATGACCTGAGCCAAAGTTTGATGCTTAACTGACTGAGCCACCCAGGTGCCCCAACCCTATTCTATTTGAAAGCACATGGGGAGCCCAGAGGACTAAAGGCCTGAGGAGAGCTGGGTTTCAAACTAAGTCCTTACAAGGACTTTTGGGGATGAGTCATACTAGCCCCATTTTACTGGAAGACACTGAGTCACAAAGAGGTTGTAAAAGCTACCTGCGATCATAAGGCTGGTAAGTAGAAGAAATAATCCATGGATACAGGTCTGTCTGATTCGGAAATTCTGGCTTTTATTCCACTGATTGGTTGACTCTGTCCTCCAAACCCCACCTCAAAGGCCAGGCAGTCCAGATCGCCGAGGCCTGGGTGGTGGCAGGGAAGTTTGCAGGGCCAGGCTCCTGGGGAGGCACAAAGACAGCTTCCTGCCATCTGTCTCCTTCCCATGGGTTGGGGTACAGGGATGAGGAAGATGGATCTCACCTAGCCTCCTGGAGCTCCCCCGTGCCCACAGGACAAGGCAGGACCTTGGGCTTGGCACGTCCTCCTTCCAACCCCTTCATTTTGGGCCCTGATAAGTGTTGTTCCCTTTTCCCAGAACAAGTGTCACTGCTGTTTTCTCATGGGTAACTCTTCCTCAAACTCCAGGCCGGGGACTTGCCAGCCTTTTTGACTGAAGCCTGCGGGGAGACACACATTTAATATCCTAACCCAAAGACATTAGCTTAATAGGTAGATGGATATGTAGATATAGATATGGCTATAGATAAGTAAAACTATCATTTCCTAAACAGCATTTCCTAACTGTGAGGTTATTTTTTAAACTTTTTAAAAATTTTATTTAGTTTGAAAGAGAGTGAGAGAGCAGGGGAGGGGCAGAGAGAGAGGGAGAGAGAGAATCTCAAGTAGGTTCCATGCTGTCAGTGCAGAGCTTGACGTGGGGCCCAATCCCACAAACCGTGAGATCATGACCTGAGCCAAAACTAAGAGCTGGACACTCAACTGACTGAGCCACCCAGGCTCCCTAACTGTGAGGTTCTAAACTCCTCTTTTCTATTTCACTAAAAAAGCAATCTAGGTCACAAGTACTAAATTGATTTCATGACCCACTAATGGGTTACCACTTGTAGTTTGAAAAATACTGCTTTTGATCCTGACTCAAAAATCACTATCTTGTTGGGGAAGGCTTCCTGGAGCCCCAGGAGCTCACACTCCTAGGACAGCCCACCCAGTGGTGTGCCCTGCCCTTTTGTATCCATCAGAGGCTCGTGATGATCTGCTCGGTATCTCACTCTCCTCTGGACTGTGAGTTCCCACACCACATCTGGGTTTGCTCACTATGCTCCCCCAGCGCCTAGCTCAAGGTCTGGCATGTTGTAGGTGCTCAATTAATGCTCATCCAGTGAGTAAATGAGCAAAACCATCAGCTCTTGTCCCTCCAAGCCTCCTTGCAGCCTGTCCTGAACCTTCTCTGTTGCAGCCACATGGCATTCTTCAGGGACCTGATTCAGGAAAGAACTGAGAGCTTGAATGGAGACAGGGAGTGTTCATTTGTGCCCTGGTGGAGTGAGGAAGGGTCAGGAACAAGTTTGTCCTCATTTGAAAAGGATCAGGTGTGCGTAAGGGGCTGGGGCGGGGAGTCCTCCTTAATAACTCTTCCTTGTGAAGTAGTGAGTTCCCAGTGGGAGCTTGGGGGGAGTCCAACAAAGGCTGAGGAAACCCTGGGGAAGCTGAGGCAGGAGTTTCTGCATGGAGGGGAGGGTTGGAGAAGCTGACTAATGGGGCCTCATACAGCTTTGCCACATGGAGAAGCCCATTGCAGCCTCCTCACAGGGGAGCAGCTGGGAGCCACTGTGGGTGCTAGCAGAAGGGAGACCAGCTGGGAGCGGGAGGCTGCAGGAGGCACACTGCCCCTTCTTGACTCCTCCCATCACATCTCGGGGAGACTGGGGGCCCCGATGAGCCAAGGGTGCCTCAGTGGCCCCACGACTCCCTGGGTTTCCATCCACCCCAGGCGGCCCCTCCCACAGGGCTCAGAGGGCAGAGCGGGAACGTATCTGCCAGCTGGCCAGCAGAGCTGGTGTCTTTGCCCTGCAGGGACACAGGGGCTGCAGATGCCAAGCTGTGCCGGGGTCATTACCAGAGAAGGGGGTGGTAACGAACAGGAAGGGTTGTGGGCAGTGCCCCACGACTTTGCTCATAAAGGTCACCCAAACCTGTTTGACTCCCGGCTCAGAAAAGCTGCACCTAAACCACCCTGGCTCCCAGGTGCCTGCCTCCAGCATCCGTGGGCTCCAGCGACGCAGGGACTTGCAGGACCCTGTAGATTCTGTGCAGGGTCCCTCTCCTCCCACGTGGCATCGTGCCCACCTTCCTCCCACCCTGGCCCCGCACCCCTTCTTGTCCCTCCCTCGGCCTCTGCGGCCTCATGCTCTCCTGGAGCCCTGCCCTGCTGTCCAACGTGCGAAGTGCTAGGCTCACGCTCTTCTCCACCGTCATCTCAACTATGTGGTGAAGTGGGTACCAATCCCATTTTAAGGATTAGGGGAAGGGAGGCTCAAGGACATTACGTGGCTGCCACCTCCTCTGTCCACACTCTTCAGCCCCTGCCTCACCTCCATGACGGCACAGGCTGCGCTGTCCTGGTTGAGTTGCTAAGCTCTGAGGATAGGAACTGTATCAAATTCACCTTTGTAGTCCCAACGCTCAGCACATGATTGGTATGTAGTAGACACTCCAAAGAATGTTTGTAGAATGTTCTGTTTACCCAAGGGTAAAATAGCTAGGAAGTAACCAAGTCCGATCTTCCTGGATCTCAACCCAGCCCCACACCCTTCATCTTCCTCCAAGAAGCTTTCCTTGACTTAGTCAAGGCAGCCTCCCTTACTGCACTTCCCAGAACCCTGGGTGTTTGGTATGTTCCTCTCCTCCCTCTCCCCTACATTCCTGAAGGCAGGGTCCTGGGACAGCATCTCAGGCCTGGCTCTGATTCCCCCAGCTCTGCCGCCAGAACCTCAAAGGAGCTCTGTGAATGTGGGATGCCCAGGCCTGGGTGGAGAGCCCAGGAGAGGAAGACCTCATTCAGCCAAACCAACTATGTCTTCCCGCCTGAGGCCTCAGTCACCGCCTCATGACCCCTGTTCATCCAACCACAGTTCCTCCTGGTACTAGGCCTGTCAGCTTCTCATGAGTGCCAGCCAGACCTTGGTATTCTCTGGGGGTGGGTCCAGGTGGAGCAGCTAATGCTCTGCTCATTTTGCTGCAATTCAACATTAGCCTCCAATTTTCACGCTCAGCTGCCATCCTTCCCTCCTCCCTCCGGCCTCTGCTGGGGGAAAGGAGAGCTGACAACCCCCTACAGCACCTCTGAGGGCCCCTTGGGAGTCCCTCAGGCTGACTGCACCCCTGGGCATGCTCAGAGCTGAGCGCTGGCCTTGGGTTGGAGGGACGTCTGTCCCCACCAAGGGAGCAAGGCCTGGGTGTCCAGTGGCCTGGATCCCGGTTCTACCTCTGAAGCTGCCCGGCTATGGAATGCAGAGCCACACAGGCTCTCCTAGCTTCCAAATAAACAAATGTTAAAGTGCGCGCACATGGTGAGTGTTCAAACACAGGAGTGGAGGCTTCCCCAGGACGCAGGCCCATGGCTCTGGGAAATCCTTTCCTTATCTAACCACCCACCTTCTGGCTACAATGTCGGCTCATTCTCTCCGTCCCATTCTAGCTGATGAATGTCTGTTTCCTTGGGATTTTAGGGCACTTGAAACAGTTCATTGTATTTATTTATTCATGCAACAAAGAGTAATTGAGCCACAGCCATGTGCCAACCACTGTTTTAGGCTTGAAACACATCGGGGAACAAAACTGACAAAGATCCCTGGCCTGGCCCAGCCGCCTACATGGGGCAGTTTCTCAGTCTCAGGGGCACTTTATTCGATGGACTTTCTCAGCCTGCTCTCCTCCACTTTGAATAAGAGGAGATGAAAAGAAACTGGAAATATTGGAAAAGAACAGTGTTTACTTTCAGATGTCACCTTTGCCCCTATCTTACCACCACAGCTAAGTGATGTCACATAAGTGTAAGGTTAAGGGTGTAGCGTTCTTTACAAAGTTAAACACGCATGACCCCGCAATTCCACCCCTAGGTATATATTCCAAAGAGTTGAAATCAGGCCTTCAAACAAAAACTTGTACCCACATGCTTATGTAACTCTATTCACGATAGCCTAAAGATGGAAACAGCCCAGATGTCCATCCACAGACGAATGGATAAAAAAAATGCAGTCTATGCATACAATGGAATATGATTCAGCCATAAAAAGGAATGAAGTGCTAATACCTGTTACAATGTGGATGAACCTTTTAAATTAATGCTAAGTTAAAGAAGCCAAACACGAAAAGCCACAGACTGGTGAGTCCACTGATATAAAGTGTCCAGAATAGGCAAATCCACAGAGACATAAAGTAGATGAGTGGTTGCCAGGGGCTGGGGGAAGTGGGGCAGGGGGAGTGACTGCTTAATGAGTGTAGGGTTTCCTTTAGAAGTGATGAAATATTCTGAAACTAGATAGCAGTGGTGGTTGCACAACACTGTGAACTTACCAAACAATACTGAGCTGCACAGTTCAAGATGGGTAAAGTGGTGAGTTTTGTACAATGTTATTTCACAATTAGAAAATGATTGTGTGTGCAATGCGGGACTTCTTGTCCCATGTATTGCCTCTGCTTTCCCCCAGGGCCTCTGTGCATGCTGGTACTTCAACCTGGGATACACATGCCTCCAGCCTTCTTTTATTTTTCTTTTATTTATTTATTAAACATTTTAAAAACTGTTTATTTATTTTTGAGAGACAGCAAGAGAGGTGCAGAGAAAGAGAGGAAGACACAGAATCTGAAGCAGGCTCTAGACTCTGAGCTGTCAGCACAGAGCCCAATGTGGGGCTTGGACTCACAGACCTGAGCCAAAGTTGGATGCTTAACCGAATGAGCCACCCAGGCGCCCCTATTTTTTTTAAAGTTTATTTTGAGAGTGAAAGAAAGAGAGCACAAGTTGGGCAGAGAGAGAGGGAGAGAGAATCCCAAGCAGACTTTGCACTGTGAATGCAGAGCCTGACTCTGGGCTGGAATTCACGAATTGTGAGATCGTGACCTGAGCCCAAATCAAGAGTAGGATGCTTAACTAACTGAGCCACTAGGCGCCCGCTCCTGTCTTCTTTTGGTTCATCCTTCAGATCTCAGTGGAACCATGACTTCCTCAGAGAGAATCAAGCCCCCTGGTACGTGCTTGACCCCCATGTGCCATCCTGGTGGAGCACTTGTCTGGGTCATAATTATGACATTTATATGATGAATGTCTCTCTCACTAAACTGTAAGCTTCTGGAGAGAAAGGAGGACCTGTACACTTTTCACTCCCTGAGGTATCCCTAGGTGCCGGGAGCCGCACCGGCCTCTCTGGATGGCAGTCACAGCAAGGAAATGGCAATGTTTGCACAGCTTCTGCCATGAGAAATGAAGACTAATATCTCCTTCTGCTACTACTGGTTCATGTTGGAAATGAGCCTGCTGGTATTGACTAGGCCTCCCAATATTCCATATCAGACCCATATTATGAATACAGATACCTCATAAAGAAAAGCCTATTCCTGCCTTTACGAAAGAGACTTTAAATGAAAGCTCTATGGGCGATTGTCAAAAGGCTCTTCCTATGGGCCTTGCAGATTCAAGACTTAAGGGGTTAAGAACACAAGAGTTATGACTGAGCCTGGCCCTGAGACAAACAGCCTATTTCAGGGCAGAACATAAGTTACTACATATATCTTTGCTAATTGGTGAAGCATAGCAGTCCCTTCCTCAAGGCCTACATTCCACAAACACCCTCCCTTACACTGGCAACTGGGATGAGGATAGATAAGAGTAGCTAAAACATAAACCCAGGTGCCAAGATGGACACATTTAGGGCCCTCATGATGGTTTCCACACACAAACCAATTCAGAATCATTCATCCTCTTGAAGGCCAGACAGAATGACTCCTAGCGTATCTATATACAACCTAACCTATATGTTATCCTGTCTTTCACTAAGAGCATCCTGTTATTTTCTTGGTTGTAAATTCACCATGACTGGGATACTTTTGTAATTAATATCACAAAAGACCTCTCATTGTAAGAACTTCCTTTTCTCTGACCTCATATGGTTGTTGAACCTTTAAATAAAGACACCAAAACCGACAGGACAGAGATGCCTGCCTGGTGATCAGAAAGAATCTCGGTGCTCTCTCATTCTCTTTCGCCGACACCGTCCATCCTTCAGGGACCCCTGGACCTGTCGGAGCTGGTGCGGCCTCCGGCACCTAGGGCTTAGCTCAGTGCCTGGCACATTCCAAGTGGTCAATAAATGTTTACTGAGTGCATAAATTAATGCATGTCCCTAAGGGAATTCTAACAGAGCCACTACCCCCAGTGGCCCCATCTCAGATGGTCTCCCCACTACTGCCACTGCTGCCATTGAGCCTTCTGAGCCACCACAACTCATCCAGTTGCCACCAACAGTCAGGACAAGGCCAGCAGAAACCTGACACGGCAAGGAGGTGGAGCGGCCAAACTCCCAGGCAGCTTAGAAGGTACGACAGAGTTGGTCAATAAGGGTGAAATTCAGGTCAGTCATTGGTATTAGGATGGAAGAAGTCAGGTGGCAAGTGGGGCATCTGTCTGAGTTGGATGTGCGACCTTGAGTCAATCAGTGCTGTCCAGGATGGGCTTTGCAAGAAATGCCTGTTGAACACATAGCTGAAAGAATCACACACCAAGAGCTTGCAGGTAAGGACTGGACACATAACAGCATAATGACGGGCCCTGGGCATGTTAGAGAGGAGCCTCCAGGGGCCTTGGTGGGTGGTGAGATGTGGCGTCAAGGAAGGGGTGAGTTCAGAGTAACTCCAGGTGTGTACTTGGGCCCTGCTGACCTTTACTCATGGGGAGCACTAGAAGAGCAGCAGGTTGGGAGAGAAATGATGATACGTGTTCTGATGTTTTGATGTTGGGGTACTTCTGGGATGGGTAGGACAAGGTTCTGGAGAGTTGAAGAAGCCAGAGGCAATGGCTAGGAGTGAATGGGAGCAGAGACAGAGGAGAGCACAGAGGGAGTTTCAATGCTCACAGAGGAGCTGGGGAAGAATGTGCAGTTGGAGAGAGGGATGAGGGAAGGGATAACAGATGGTGCTCCATGCCCAAGGAGGAGGGAGGAGCTGGGGCCCAACCTCCAGGCTGGCTCTTGTCAGGAGGAGAGAAACGTGTGTTTCAGAAGGAAGAAAGGCAGGGTATGCGTGATGTTGCAACATGAAGGTGTGTGGCGAGAACTCAAGGGAATTTCCATCTTAGCGCTTCTGCTTTCTTTAGGAACGAGGAGGATGGTCAGCTGCTCAGAGGGGCTGGGATCGGTGGAGGCCAGAGGTCACTGGAAAGGCCTGGAAAGAGCTGCAGTGGAGGGCAGAGAGGGGACGAGTGCGCAGCCCTGGAAAGGGCCTGTCTGAGGTAAGGTGGCATCTCCATGGTGTCTTGCTGGTCTCCAGGTGGACAAGGCAGCCCAAGGGCTGGAGGCCAAGTAGGCAGCCAGGTGGGCACCGTGGGCAGCGGTGCAGGGGGTGGGGATGTTGTGAGGCCAGAGGGTCTTGGGTCGATGGGAGAAGGTAGAGGTGGGGCAAGATGTAGGTCTAGGTGAGCAGGACTCGGGGACAGGAGGCAGGAATGAGGGACTCAAGAATCAGAAGCACAGAGGGATGTGGCCAATGAACCAAGTGTTTAAGCTTTGAGAAGTGCAGGGATTTTAGGAAAGACAAACACTAGGCTGTGGCTATGGGAGGGACCTATTGAGGTGGAGATGGGGAGGCTTTGGGCCGAACAAGTGTGGACCTTCCCCACACAGGAGGAGAACTGGGCTTCCAGCAGGTGGGTAGGAGGTTTAAGGACAAAGCTGAGGAAATAGGAAGGCTTATCAAAGGATTCTGGAAGACGGGGGAAGAAGAGAGGGAAGAGAAGTAGAGAGAGGGAGAGGAGCAGGGAAAGGTTGGATGGCCACACGGGCTCAGCTCAGATGGTGAAGGCTGGAAACGAGGCTTCCAGAACAACCCCCTCTGCAGGCCCTTGCTGCAGGGGTGAAGCAGATCTCTCTCGGGAGGGGTCAGCCACAGCTGGAGTTGTGTTTCTGAGGAACCCAGACCCTATTCTCTGGCCCCATGGATACTCTCTTCATTTAGACCTTCAGCATCTTTTGCTCTGATCCCCTGAACAGCCAATGGATCCACCCCCTGACCCCCTGACCCCAGAGACCTCTCTTTCCAGGCCCATCTATTCCCTAGCACAACATAGGTCCTGCAGTCCCCCTCAGAGCCCTTCCCAGCCTGCACTCCCCTCCCTCCACAGGATCAACTCTACCAGCACCCCCCACCCCCACCCCTCCAAGCCTCTCACACCACCCAGGCTGAGCCTGGGACGACTTGCACTTCCCTGAACAATATCTGGTCTCGCCTTCAGGCTGTGTGTGGTAGCTCCCTCCTGAAAGGCCTTCCCCACTTCCCCACCCCCCCACCCCCACTCCCACCCCTGCCCTGGCTGGCTCCTGGCCTTTTCTTCCACCAAGGAGCTTTTCCTAATCATCCAAGACTGCCCCTTCTAGGTGTTCCTAGAGTATTCTGGGCTTTCCTTATCACAGAGCCGTCACGACACTGTGATGTCCCTGCTCTGGCCTGCCTTCCCTGTCTTGGATGGTGCAAGAGCCGGGTCTTGGGTCTTTCCAACACTGGGCCTATGGCCACACCCAGTATAGAAGCTCAATAAGCAATGTTTTGAATCAATAGGCGAGTTGGTTGAATTGGACTGGGCTGGGCTGCTGGTGGTCTAATTAGTTCAGAGGACCAGTATCTTGTTCCTTCTCCAATGACCTTCCTAGACAGTTGTTCTGGGGGAGAGAGACAAAGTGTCGGGGATGGATCAGAATTGAGGGCTTTAACAGTATAAATGTCAACCTCTCCAGAGGTTGGAGGCCAGTTATGTAGGGGTGAAAAGAGGGAGGGGTAGCCCACACACTCTTAGAAAGCTCCCTAGGTGCTGCTGACCTTTCACACTTCCCAGCCCCCCAGGCACTGCTATTCATGGCTCAGCTCTGGGCCATCTTCAAGGTGATAACCACCATCCCCGGGGGCTCAAACCAAGATGTGCTGAATCCTGAAACTGCTGCCCTCACCACGACCCCTCACCACTGCTACTGACCCCTAGAGAAATTCTGGTTACTTCATTCCTCTAGGGGTGACTCCGTGGGTGCCCTGCATCCTTCACACTGCCCAGAATACTGCACGACAACTGTCCAAGTCACAGTGACACCCCACAACATCTTGCTCCATAGAGCTCTGCCCCTCCTTCTACTTCCGTATCTTTGCCAAGAAGCTCTTTGACCAAATCCTCCCAACTCTCTCTTTCTGCCCCCAGCTCTGGACAGATTCTGATTTATCGGGGGTGTGGCTCTACACGCCCCCAACAAGCACAGTTCCTGTCACCAAGCAGGCTTCATCCCATCCTTGAGTCATGGACGGAAATGGGGACAGGGCTGGAAAGCGGAGAGCTCTCGGGGGTGTACAAAGTGGAGTGGGGGCCTGGAGCCTGAGCTCTAGGAAGCTGAGACTGGAGCAGGAGGCAGTCCCTGAAGGAGGTGGCAAGTCCTGTTCCCAACAAGAATGCTGGAATCCTCTCCCCAGGTTGGTGGGGACTGCCCGGAGCTGCAGAGGGCGATTATCACAGTGCTCCAGGGATTCAAGTTCCCTCAGCCCCTTCCAACTGGTCCCCTCAAGCAACAGGAACCCTGGGCCCCTGAGGACTGGCTGCGGGCACAGAGTGGGGTTGGGGGTTGAGGTCACCCTGAGGAGGAGGCCCTCCTCAGGGGAGGGGGTCCGCACTTCACAGCTCTGCAGTCAACTCCAGTGGGAGCTGGCCAACTCCCAGTCCTTTGACATATGAGAGCTGGAAGGAAAGTTAGTGGTTGCTTGTCTCATCGATAGTTCCCAGGCTCAGGGCTGCATGAAGGCTGGCTCTCAAGCTACTCACTACATGCAATTCATCAGGTGCACCAGGCTTTGAACATTTCCCTAACATGAAGCTGCAGTCAAGTAACTCAGCCTTAAAGAGCCTCTGCTTTTTCCTGGAATTCTATCAACCTGGGATGGCACCGGATGCTATCTGGTACAGATCTGAGTTTGCTCCATACATTGTCCATGAACAGAAAACAGGAAACAAATTAATCAGTATTTACATGTGGTATGCTCAGTCAGCAACATTTTTCAAAGCATGACATCCATGACACTAGTCGGGGTAGGAATAAATAACAGAAGGTGTCTTTGGTGGTGAAAAGGTATATATAATCATTCACTCCAGCCCTGCAGAGGATGCAACTGAGGTCCAGAGAGGGAAAGAGATTTTCCCAGCAGATAAATATCAAATTTGAATGCAAGTTTCTGACTCCTAGACCAGAGCACTTTGCACCAAGCCACTTGCCCTCTCCACCCTCCCAGAGACCACAGAGACAACCCCTTAATACACATGATTTATTCCATTTTACATTTGTGGGTCCCTATTCCTTATGAGAGCCAGTCTTTCAAACACGCTTTTCAGAGTCTTTGACTAATCTATGTGTTCAAGCACGGTGCCCATAGTCAATTATATTGTGTCACATATTTAAAAGTTGCTAAAGTAGTAAATCTTAAAAGTTCTCACCACAAAAACCAAATTGGTACATTGGTATGGTGATAGATGGTAACTAGACTTACTGTGATCATTTCACAGTGTATTCAAATATTGAACCATTGTGTTGTACACCTGAAACTAATATAATATTATATAGCAATTATACCTCAATAAAAAGGAAAGAGTAAGTGCCAAGAAAGTCCATACTGAGGATAGACCTTGAGGATAATACGCTTAGTAAAAACAAGTCAGAAAAAGACAAATACTGTATGATTTCACTTATATGTACAATCTAAAAAACAAAAGAAACACAACTCATGGATGCAGAAAATAGATTGGCTGCTGTAAGGAGGGGGTTGGGTGAAGTGGGTGAAGGGGGTCAAGAGGTACCAACTTCCAGTTATAAAATTGATAAGTCACAGGGTATCATGTACAACATGGTGACTATAGTCAGTACCTTTGTATTATGTATTTGAAAGTTGCTAAGAGAGTAAATCTGAACAGTTCTTATTACAAGACAAAAAAACCTGTCAGTTGTTATGATGACAGATGGTAACTAGACTGGCGATCACATATATATGTGTGTGTGTACAACATAATGATTTTTTATATATATATAGTACAAAATCAGACAAAATTGATCTAGGCGTTAAAAGCCGGGACAGTGGTTATCCTCGGTGTAGGTGCTGCCTGGGAGGGAATAAGAGGAGTTCTATCGGTGGTGCTGGTCACAATCAGTGTCTTGATCCTGGTTCTGGTTACACAGGTGTGTTCAATTGGTGAAAATGCATCAGGCTGTATACTAATGGCATGTGCATCTTAATATATGTTTATAATATGCCAATTAAAACCTTTAAAAGGTGTGTGATCAATAAACACTTGTCATTGATTGATGGAAGAAAGCATATTGGGGCTGTTTCTAACCAATGCTTTGAAAATTGGCCAAAGCCACTCCCCCACCCCCATCAGCAGTCCACGGTGCTAGGGAGGCTCTCCCTGCCCCCACAGCTTGCCCAGTCAGCCAATGGCCCCAGCAGGGCAGATGGAAAAGTCTGCATCTTGCAACACCCAAGCTTCACCAGGACCGGTTTCCTGTGGCCCAGTTCATGCCAGGCCTCCTGGGATTAGTGCCAAAATCTGCAGTGAGTAAGGACCCTAAGGAGAATGTCCAGCTGGTGACAGAGAGAAGGCTTGCATTGATGGGAAGGAAGGCAGGGGATGGCAGACATTGAAAGCCCTCTTGAGGAAAGGACAGCTGGATTCCAGAGGCTGGTGGGAATTTGAGCTGTGTGCTGACTCAGGTGGACATAATAACATCTTTCAGACAATTTTTGACTTGCCCAGTTCTTGGGAGAAGGATGCATTTGAGCGCAAGAGTGTGTATGGGCTCCTGTGTGTGCCTGTGAACATGCCTTTGCTCTAGCTGTTCCATCTGCCTGGAACATCTTGCCTACTCTGCCTGAAACCCTCCAGTCCTTGTCTCTACCTGACAGCATCCTAGGCAGGCTTCCAAGCTCAGTTCAAAGGTCTGATGTGGTCTGACACCTCCCTGCCTCCCAGCCAGAATTACTCCTGCCCTCCTGCTCTGGGATCACTCGTGAGCCAGCACTTGGCCCCCTGACTCAGAAGAGCGGTGTGTGTGCCTGTTCCTCTCCTGAACGGTGTGTTCCCCAAGGGCAGGGACTCGAACCCCAACTCTCCAAAGGATTATTTAAGGGACGGGCGTATGTATATAGCTCTGGGAGCATATATTAGGGTTGATCAGGGCTAATCCCTCTAAACAAAGAAAATCATTAGCGAATTAATTAAGAGCCCTGTTTGGAGTGCTAATACAAAGGCGAATAGTCTTTTAGTTTAAGCAAGTTCTGATGCTTTGATGAGACCTGTCATTGTTACAGTATTGATTGAAGCCAGGCCCTGGCTGTGGAATGCCTGAGTATGCAATTCACACATAATTCCTCCGGTAATTTGGGCACATTTTTCTCTTATTGACAAGCATTATAATGACTGTAATAAAGTATGGAAACCTCATGTGACATGACTACACTCGTCAATAGAGGTGTAACCGTGAATTTAATGAAGCATTTCCTAAGTTCTTCTTCATAAAGGATGTTTGTCCAGGTTCTGATCAGAATGTGAACTATATACATGACTCAACAGCATTCATTTATTTATTCACTCATTCATTTATGCACACAGCATGTACACAACCCCACCATAGTCCTAGACTCCATGCCAGGGGCCATGGGATATATTCTCAAGTAAATAAGAAACATCCTTACCCTCAGTGAGCTTGTCTTTCAGTGAGATTCGTGATCCCAACAAGCTCACAAGACTACAAGATGCTGGGGGCGCCTGGGTGGCTTAGTCGGTTAAGCGTCCCACTTTCGCTTAGGTCATGATCTCGCGGTTCATGGGTTCGAGCCCCGCGTCTAGCTCTGTGCTGGCTGCCAGCTCAGAGCCTGGAGCCTGTTTCAGTCTGTGACTCCCTCTCTCTCTGACCCTCCCCTGCTCACACTGTCTCTCTCTCTCCTAGAAATAAATTAAAAACGTAAAAAAAAAAAAAGACTACAAGATGCTGTAAGAGAAGTACTCTAATGAAACGTCCAGAGGAAGGCAGATCCTGAAAGGAGAGTCTGGAAAAGTTCCCTGGAGGAGGTGGTTTTGGGGTTGGAATGAGGTAAACATGTAGGATTTTTTTAATAGTAATTTTTTTTCTTTCCACAGAAGTAATTCATGCTTCAGAATCGCCAAAACAATCCTGAAAAAGAAGAACAAAGTTGGGCAAGTCACACTTCCTGACTTAAACTTACTACAAAGTTGTAGTACTCTGTATCAAGTATCAGGACTGTGTAGATAGATGTAACAGATCAATGGAATAGACTTGACAGTCCAGAAATAAACCCATTTATTTGTGGGTAAGTGATTTTCAGCAAAGATGTTAGGACAATTCAATGAGGAAATAGTAATCCTCAACAAATGATGCAGAAACAACTGCTTATCTAACATGCAAAAGAATGGATTTGGACCCCTAGACTAAAATTAAATCAAAATGATCAAACACCTAATGTAAGAGACTATAAAACTGTCAGAATAGGGGCGCCTGGGTGGCTTAGTCGGTTAAGCGTCCGACTTTCGCTCAGGTCATGATCTCGCGGTTCGTGTGTTCGAGCCCCGCGTCGGGCTCTGTGCTGACTGCCAGCTCAGAGCCTGGAGCCTGTTTCAGTCTGTGACTCCCTCTCTCTCTGGCCCTCCCCTGCTCATGCTGTCTCTCTCTCTCCCTCCTAGAAATAAATAAAACATTAAAAAAAAAACAACAAAAAAAACCTGTCAGAATAAAACATATGAGTTGCTCCCTTTGGACTTGGAGTGGGTGGTTTCTTAGATATGACGCCTAAAGCACAAGCAATAAATTAAAAAAAAATCAGATATCGTCAAAATTTAAAACTTTTATACTTCAAAGAACACCATCAAGAAAATGAAAAAAATAACTGATGGAGTGGAAGACAGTATTTGAAATCATATCTGATTAAGAATCCAATATTCAAAATATGTAAAGAACATTTACAACTCAAAAATGAAAAGACAAATAACCCAATTTAAAAACGAGCAGCCATTTGCAATGATGGATGGGGCTAGAATGTATTATGCTAAGTGAAATAAGTCAATCAGAGAAAGACAAATACCATATGATTTCACTCATAGGTGAAATTTAAGAAACAAAACAGATGAACATATAGGAAGAGGAGGGAGAGAAGAGAGGGAAACAAACCACAAGAGACTCTTAAGGATAGAGAACAAACTGTGGGCTGACAGAGGGGAGTGGGGGGGGGGGAGATGGCCTAGATGGGTGATGGGTACTTTGTGCACTAAGAAGGGCACCTGCTGTGATGAGCACTAGATGTTGTATGTACATGATGAATCACCAAATTCTACTCTGAAACCAACTTTGCACTGTATGTTATAACTAAAATTTAAATTTAAAAAAGGAAAAAATGAGCAAAATATTTGAGCAAAATATCTATATATAGAGAGAGGAAAAATAGGTATTTCTCTACAAATACATAAAAAAGGACTGATAAACACTTGAAAAGATGCTCAACATCATTAGTCATTAGGAAAATGCAAATCAAAACTACAATGTGATACCACTTCACACACACTAGGATGGCTATCATAATAATAATAAAAACCCAGACAATAACAAGTGTTAGCAATGTGTGAAGAAATTAAAACCTTCATAAATTGCTTATGGAAATATAAAATGGTGCAGCCACTGTAGATGATGGTGTGGTGGTTCCTTAAAAATTTAATATGGTGAGGCGCCTGGGTGGCTCAGTCGGTTGAGCGTTTGACTTCGGCTCACGTCATGGTCTCACGGTTCGTGGGTTCGAGCCCCGTGTCGGGCTCTGTGCTGACAGCTAGCTCAGAGCCTGGATCCTACTTCAGATTCTGTGTCTCCCTCTCTCTCTGACCATTCCCTGCTCATGCTGTGTCTCTCTCTCAGAAATAAATGAAACATTAAAAAAAATTTTTTAAATTAAATATGGAATTACCATATGATCCAGCAATTCTACTCCTATTCCACTGTGTACCCAAAAGAATGGAAAACAGGGACTTGAACAGATCATTGTATTCCAGTATTCATAGCAGCATTATTCACAGTAGCCAAAGGTAAAAACAATCCAAGTGTCCATCAACAGCTGCAAGGATAAACATAGTCATATATCCATACAATGAAATATTAGTCAGCCTTAAAAAGGAAGGAAATTCTGCTACAGCATGGATGAATCCTGATGCTATTAAGCTACGTGAAATAAGCCAGCCACAAAAGGCCACCCATTTCATGATTCCATTTATTTGAAATATCTCGAGGAGGCAAATCCACAGAGGTAGTAAGTAGATTAGTGGTGGGCAAGGACCAGGGAGAGAGAGGGAAAAGGAGGGAAATTGCTCCAGGGCACAGGGATTCCTTCTGGGGTGATGAAAGTGTTCTGGAATTAGATGGTGGTGATGGTGGCACAACCTTGTGAGTATACTAAAAACCACTCTCAACTGTATACTTTAAAACAGTGAATTTTATGTTATGTGAATTGGACGTCAATAGAAAAAGGCAGTAGCAGTTCACAACCGTTCTCAAAACTTCCTGGGTGAAACCTGAAATTGCCCCCCTACCCAGAAGCGGGCCACTCCAGGTTGGGAGGTGGCAGATTTTTTTTTTAATGTTTATTTATTTATTTTGAGAGAGAGAGAGAGAGCAGGGGAGGGGCAGAGAGAGAGGGAGATTGAATCCCAAATAGGCTCCATGGTGTCAGCGCAGAGCCCAGCATGGGGCTCAACTGTTAGATCATGACCTGAACAGAAATTCTGAGTGAGACACTTAACCAACTAAGCCACCCAGGTGTCCCAGAAGGTGGCAGCTTTATTTTTTAAATTTCTTTGAGAAAGAGGGGGCGCAAGTGAGTGAGGGGCAGAGAAAGAGAGAGAGAAGAGAGAGAGAGAGAGAGAGAGAATATCCCAGGAGGGGCAGAGGGAGAGAAAGAGAGAGAGAGAGGGAGAGAGAGAGAAGCAGGGCTCACCAGACGTTGGGCTCGTGTTTTATCTGAAGGGGGCTCATGCTCACCTGAAGCAGGGCTGGAGCTCACCAGATGTGGGACTTGAACTTATGAACCACGAGATCATGACTTGAACCGAAGTCAGATGCTTAATGATTGAGTCACCCAGGCTCCTGGGAGGTGGCAGTTTTAATAAGCAAAGGGAGCTTACATACAAGGCTTGTCTTGGGTGGCAGCAAGACAAATGCATCCTCGCACCTGCCCATCAAATCTTAAAAGTTTATAAAAAGGCCCTAACTGGGTTTAGTCGCGTGTACCATGCAGGTGTTTTCAACACCACATCACCCTCTCAAGGCTATGTTCTTGGAGCGGCCCTGGGAGTGGGAAAAGCAAGTGCAACCCACATTCAAGGACAGGGGAAGGGGGAAGGAGCCTCTGATCACCTGGGTCCAGTTCATGGGTCAATCGGTGCTCATATCTTTTTGATGACCTTCCCCAACATGCTTATCATAGTAAGTTTGGAAACAAGTATTTTTAAGAAGAAGAAAAAGCACTTCCACATTCTCACCTGGAGGATGTCATGGGTCGGGGGACATACCAGGAAAGAAGTCGGGAAAAGATGGGGTGAGTGTAGCCAGTGGCAAGGACGATTGGCCCTTTGGAGGGCTTAAATGCCAGCGTAGACCACATGCAGGACAAGGAGGAGCCCAGAAGGGTTCTCTCCAGAATATAGAATTACCATATAGGCTGGCCCCGGTTAGGAGATCATGCAAGAATCTGGGTAAGGAGTAGGCTCCGATAAGGGTCACCATCCCATTGAATACAAAGTATGTTCTTACTGTAAGCCAGCAACTGTTCACAGTGTGTATGCACTGTGAACAATGAATGGGGAGGGCAGCGTTACTTACAATGGAGAGAAAACGGAAACCACACCAGTGTCCAGCAATAGGATCGCTGCAGTTGTAGGAGAGAATGTCACATGGAAAGATATTCAAGATTCGAGATACATTAAGTGAAAAAAAGCATTCACAGTAAGAGTCTGATTTTGCAAAAACAGCAACAACAGAAAGGTGATTTATCATTCCCATCTTTGTATGAGAGTGAAGATAGGCTACAATGTTACTGATAGTTCTCTGCTTTGTGGAGTTAGCTTGACTTTCTTTGTCTTGTATTTTCTGTTTACCAATTATTTTTCTGTGATGACCACGTGTTAATTAAAATAATAAAGATAAACATTAATTTATTTTTATTTTATTTTTTTAAGTGTTTTATTTATTTTTAGGAGAGAGAGAGAGACAGCGTGAGCAGGGGAGGGTCAGAGAGAGAGTCACAGACTGAAACAGGCTCCAGGGTCTGAGCCGGCAGTCAGCACAGAGCCCGATGCGGGGCTCGAACCCACGAACCGCGAGATCATGACCTAAGCGAAAGTCGGACGCTTAACCGACTAAGCCACCCAGGCGCCCCGATAAACATTAATTTAGATAAAATGGTAGAGGAAAAATTCTATTTTGCCAATTTGCTGGTTATTCATGGGAGAATCTAGTGAAACCAGATACCGGCAGGTCAGCTAACAATTTGAAAGCAATTTGCTTTTTACTTTCTGCAACAGGGCAGAGCTAGGGGATCAAAGGACCAAGGCCAAGAGCATGATTCTCAGTATTTGGGAGCCAAAGAAGCCAGGCAGGCCCATCCTGCCAGTGGGCAAAAGGTATAATACTTTGGCATAAGAAGGAACACGGGACGCCTGGGTGGCTCAGTCGGTTAAGCAACCAACTTTTGATTTTGACTCAGGTCATGATCTCACAGTTTAAGCCTGCATCAGACTGCATGCTGACAGGGCGAGGCCTGCTTGGGATTCTCTCCCTCCCTCTCTCTCTCAAAATACATAAATAAACTTAAAAAAAATTTTTTTAGGGGCGCCTGGGTGGCTTAGTCGGTTGAGCGTCCGACTTTCGCTTGGGTCATGATCTCGCAGTTCGTGAGTTCGAGCCCCGCGTCGGGCTCTGTGCTGACTGCCAGCTCAGAGCCTGGAGCCTGTTTCAGTCTGTGACTCCCTCTCTCTCTGACCCTCCCCTGCTCGCGCTGTCTCTCTCTCTCCTTGAAATAAAAATTAAAAAAAAAAATTTTTTTTAAAAAGAAAGAACAGTCATCTATTCCTTTATTCATTCATTCGTTCATTCATTCACCTGTTCGGTGAGCACCTGCGCGGAGCTCAGTTCTAGAGTTCACTTGTACTTGAGAAACCATGCCTGCCCTTGCCAAGCTAGGAACTGATTTATAACAAATCTCCCTCCCCCGTATCGAAATTGCCTACCTAGTAAATACTTAGAGCGATTTCTATGTGTCATGTGCCAAGTGCTTTATACGGATTATCCCATCTGCTCCTCTCCACAACCATACAGGGGACTTGCTAGTATTATTACTCCCTTTTATAGATGACAAAACTGAGGTCTTGAGAAGTTAGCACTTATCCAGGTTTCTCGGTTTGAAAGTGGTGGACCTCCCACCTACTAACCTGCCTGACTCCAAAATGCACATCAGGGCAGACTTTGTCCCTAGCCACGAGACATGTGCCCACTTTGACAACGTTTCCTGAGTCCCCACTCTGGGCCAGGCACTGCCTGGGTCCTGGGGACCCGGTAGTGACTAAGGCATGACCTGCCCTCAAGCAGTGCACAGGATTAGGTGGGAGGCACAGATGGATATCATCCTCCTTCCACAAAAGAGGAAACAGAAACTCTGAGAGGCCGAGAGGCATTTCTGAATTTTACACAAGACAAAGCACATAAAATCATGCTTGTTTTCTTACTTCTCTTCAAGTTCCTCTTCGTGGCTTTGCGTGTATTCATGAATCAGTGCAATATTCACAAAACTTGCACGTAGCAGTTGGGGAATGTTTTGTAAGACTAATTCTTTTTTTTTTTTTTTAAGGTTTATTTTACTTTTTAAGTTTATTTTATGTATTTTGAGAGGGGGAGGAAAAGAGCAAATGGGGAAGGGGTAGAGAGAGAGGGGGAGAGAGAGAGAACCCCAATGTGGGGCTGGAACTCATGAGCCATAAAATCATAACCCCAGCTGAAGCCAAAAGTCAGACACACAACCAACTGAGCCACCCAGGTGCCCCTGTAAGACTAATTCTTTTTTTTTTTTTAATATATTTTTTAAATGTTTTATTTATTTCTAGGAGAGGGAGAGAGACAGCGTGAGCAGGGGAGGGTCAGAGAGACAGGGAGTCACAGACTGAAACAGGCTCCAGGCTCTGAGCTGGCAGTCAGCACAGAGCCCGACGGGGCCGAACCCACGAACCGCGAGATCATGACCTAAGCAAAAGTCAGACGCTTAACCGACTAAGCCACCCAGGAGTCCCCCCGCCCCCGTAAGACTTATTCTTAAAACTGTTACATTTGTGTATTTACAGGTCTAAGCATAACACCTGGGGGACCATGATACCAGTTCTTTACACTGTTCAAAGTGTGGTCCAAGGATTCCTAGGGATTCCTGAGCCCCTCCAGAGGGTCTGTGAAGTCAAACCCATTTTCATAATAATACTAAGACATTATTTGCCATTTTCATGTGAATTCTCTCATGAATTCTCTCATGTGTACAGTGTTTTCCAGAGGCTGCTTGTATGTATACACCCATGTGCCTATATGATGTCATCCCTGCTCCGATGGCTGTTGGAATGTGTGCTTGTGTGTTGTGTTTTAAAAGTTATCAGTTTTAGGGGCGCCTGGGTGGCTTAGTCGGTTAAGCGTCCGACTTTCGCTTAGGTCGTGATCTCGCGGTTTGTGGGTTCGAGCCCCGCATCGGGCTCTGTGCTGACTGCCAGCTCAGAGCCTGGAGCCTGTTTCAGTCTGTGACTCCCTCTCTCTCTGACCCTCCCCTGCTCACACTGTCTCTCTCTCTATCCTAGAAATAAATAAAAAAAACATTAAAAAAAAATTAAAAAAAAAAAAAGTTATCAGTTTTAAGGGGCACCTGGGTGGCTCAGTCAGTTAAGTGTCAGATTTCAGCTCAGGTCATGATCCCAGGGCTCGTGAGTTTGAGTCCCAGGTCAGGTTTGAGTCCCGGGTCAGGCTCAGATTCTGTGTCTCCGTCTCTCTCTGCCCCTCCCCTACTCATACTCTGTCTCTCTCTCTCAAAAATAAATAAAAATTTAAAAAAATTTTAAGTTACCAGTTTTAACGTATAATGATAAATACTCAGAGAGAGAGGGAGTCACAGACTAGGCTCCAGGCTTGGCAGTAGCCCGACGCGGGGCTCGAACCCACGAACCGCGAGATCATGACCTAAGCGAAAGTCGGACGCTTAACCGACTAAGCCACCCAGGCGCCCCTAGAGTCCTCAATAATTCTTTAAGAGTGTAAGGAAGTTCTGACGTGAAAATGTTTAAGAACTGCTATCCTATAGATCCAGATATCACACTTAGAAATTTTCACTATATAAGGCAGAGCAGTTCTTATGAGAAGATAAAAATATTTTGCAATTTTTTATAACAGTGATAATGTATCATATGCCATCCCATTATTTTGTTTGTACATGATACATGCAACCTGTGGTTTAGTTCTGAATCCAGGTATTGCTCTGAGAATTATACTGATAATTTCCAGCCTCAGCGGAGTGAAGTGTCTCCAAATTGAAGTCAATAAAATACTAAGAGCTATAATGACTCAGGGAAGGCTGTCTAATTTGGCATGACTGCCAATAGAACACAAATTATGTAAAAATCTTGATTATAACCACATAATTGGTGATTTTCCTAGGACAAAGGCAAGAAAAATAAATTTTATTGAACGAACGTGTCACCACTTGTGAGTTCCACATAGTTATGTATACATTTATTACTCACCCAAACACTGCTGGTCCATCAGCAGCACTCCCAGATGAGCACAATAATAATTAAATTTAGTCTTCCAATGTTTTGTCAGTTTTCAGCTGTATAATAACCACAGCTTTATACATTTACAAATGTTGTCATTATGAAAGTATATCATCAAGGTAGGCTGATTGAAATGTCTTATTTAACACTTTAATGCTTGGCTGGTAACTTTTTAATATTTACACACATGGTCTGGGGACATTGCCTGGGTCCTGCAAAAGTTAAGAGTGGGCCTGGTACTACACACTAGGTCATTATTTCTTATAGAAGTTGGCTAGAGTTTCCAGAATGTTCAGATCCCCCACATCAGCCACTTTTCACTAAAGCTGGTAGTTCTACCGAAAAAGAGAAGAAGGTGTGGGATCCACACCTCATCTGGGTTCATGGTGCTCACTACATCTTCCATGGCCCTAGAATTGCCTGAGCAGTGTGAAAAGTCACCATCTGTACACAGGGAGCCCCTTGGAGCATGCAGTGTAAGACAAACACGTTGTATATGCGGAGAACAAGACAGGGAGAGCCCCTGGGCCCCTCCTCCTGTCCCCCAGCTCTGTTACATGGGCTGCAAGGATGAAGTCCAGAGAGAGGATGAAGGGCAAGCATCTCCCTTGAGCGGGATCATCCTTGCGTGGGGCTAGGTCTCAGGCTGCGACTGCCTAGGGGAGCCCCAGGCCCAAGGTTCCCTGTGGCTTGTTAGGTGTGGCTACCCACGCTTGCCTGGACACGGTTTCTCAACATGGGTTGCCCGTCAGTCCAGGAAATCTGGGTCAGAAGGCCTTGCCCAGGTCTTAGCTTTTTTCTTTTTACACATCTCCACAGAGGTTGCCCAGGGAAAGAGCCAGGCAGGGAGCTAGGGGTAGAGGATGTTGGTCGGGGGTCACCCAATAGGAAACCAGCCCAGTGTCTGGCACTGACAGGAAGCCCTGTCCCCGTCACCTCTTCTGTATGGTGCAGCTCAACCTCCTTGCTAGGTCTCACATTGTTGCCTCCCAGCCCAGAAGGAAGGATAGGAAGTGGCAGAAGAGTGACCCTGTTAACCTCTGCTGTCCCTTCTGTTCAACATTATCAGTTGAGTGTTACAAGGACAGAGAAAGCTATAACCTTGGGTCCTCCTCTTCCTCCTCCTCCTCCTCCTCCTCCTCATCATCAGTTACCACTACTGGGTGCTACACAAGGTTCAAAAGTTGATGCTATTTCCTACCCCTGAGGCATGTCAGGGCCAGGAGACTAGGAGGTCAGACATGCCAGTCTCCACCCAGGGTGAAACTCAAAAAGATCTGGGAGCTGATTGGATCAGGCAAAAGGACTGAGGCAGAAGGGTGGAGACAAAGGCAGAGTTGGGGTATGAGGCAGATTGACTGTTCTGGGTCCCAGCCCAGAGAAGCCTGAGTGATGGAGGAGGCCCTAGGGTGTGGCAGGGAGAGGTCACAGGCTGAGGCCATGCCCATTGCTAATTCGGTTCTTATGGGCATCTGCTACCTGCCAGACTTTGTTCTGTGTGAAAGTAGTCTCTTTCCTCACAGCCCTCATGTTGCTTTCAACTAAGAAATGCATTTATTGAGTACCTACCATGTACCTACCTGGCTTAGAATTGGCCGTCAAGGTCTCCAAGATAAATATACTTCTAAAGAGCTTATAATAGAGTGTCAGAATCACCTGGGCACAGGATGCCTTGGTGGCTCAGTCAGTTAAGTGTCTGACGTCAGCTCAGGTCATGATCTTGAAGTTTGTGAGTTGGAGCTCTGCTTCTGGCTCTGTGCTGACAGCTAGGAGCCTGGAGCCTGCTTCAGATTCTCTATCACCCCCATCCCCATCTACCCCTACCTTGCTTATGCTGTCTCTCTCTCTCTCAAAAATAAATAAACATTAAAAAAAAAAAAAAAGAATCACCTGGGTACAGGGGTAAAGTGCTAAGCAACAGAGGATTGGAGTAAATAAATCATTTAATTTTCAGAGGACTTGAGTTTTCTCATTTATGAAATGAGGGGATTTGACTATTTATTACTTACATCCCACTTGCTTCCTACAGATTTTGAGATAACTTCCAACTAGTTACATATTTACAATAATTGTGTTAAGCCAGAATCAGAAAATTGAAAAGCAAGTGGAAGGAGAGAAACCAACTGAAGGGGGGAGGGGAAAACAGAGCTAAAATTTGGTCAGATTGGGTTAAGAAGTCAGACGTCAATCACCCTAGTCACACTGTTGCTACAATGGACCATAAAATATGGCGCTGAGGCAAAGAGAGAAACAGGAAGGTTCATATAGTTAAAAAAAAATAAAGTAAAATAAAACATATTAGGTTTCCAGGAGAGAGATTTTTTTCCCTGGTAGTAAACAATAAACATAGTTTGCTGTGTAGGTCATTCCTTCCATCAGTAATATAGATTACCAGAGTAGATAATGCCTTCAGAGGTAGTTTTTCCAGGACAAAAACAGTGCAGTGGTTTTTCTACCATCCTTTCTTCTGCCAAACATCAACGGATGTCAAGAGCGTAACATTAAACTGGAACTGGACCAAGGGCATTTTTGCATATGTTCAGCTAAGCTAAGTTTGTTCAATTGTACGGTTTTCTGCTGCCATAAACTGACACCAAAATAGAGCTCAGACTATGTAGAGGAACAGTTATGGACTCAGACGTCTCCCCACACCATTGGAGCTTGATGACAAATGTTGCCAAGCAGGGCAAAAGTGACACCCAAATTCTAGTCTGATTTTGTATTTCTTCAATTATGAGTGACATCAAGCATCCTTCGGAATGTTTATTGGCTTTATTCATATTAAGTAAATATGCCTATATTCTTTAAAAAATTTTTTAAAAATGCTTATTTATTAAGAGAGAGACAGAGTGCAAGGTGGGGAGAGGGAGAGAGAGAGAGGGAGACACAGAATCTGAAGGAGGATCCAGGCTCTGAGCTATCAGCACAGAGCCCGATGCGGGACTTGAACCCACAAGCTGTGAGATCATGACCTGGGTCAAAGTGGGATGCTTAGCTGACTGAGCCACCCAGGCACCCCAAGTAAATATACCTATACTCTTATTGATTTATTGATACACCATTTACTGTAAACTAATTGTCGATATTCTTTGACTATTCTTTTTTTTCTGAAGAAACAATTTAATAATGAATCAAATATATATATATAAAATGAGTCTATATTTTTAGGAAAATTGAGCTGTTTAGTCTCACTTTAAAGAAAAAGCAGCAAAAGAATTAGTAAAAAGATGAAACTTAATGTGAGTATGTATACGTGTGAATTCATTCAACAAACATATCTGATCATGTATAATTTTCTTCCAAACCATTGCTCATATGAAGGGTAAACTCATGGCAAATAAAAGATTGCTTCCAAAGCCCCACAGAGAAGAAAATACTTGGGCTCATCCCTCTCCGTATGTAATCTGAGAAAATATTATGGCTCTCGTGCATTATGCAATGGCTGTGTTTATTTTTCATTGACTTCTAGGAACCTATAGTAGGGAAATTTGCTTTGATTATCTTTTTAAATTGCTTTCAGGATCTCACCTATGAAGTGGAGATAATAATAGGGTTACTCCCTGAGAGATTTAAATGAAATAATCCATGTACTTAAATGATAGTAAATGATTAGGTATTAGCTATGATGATGATTGGACTTCTTTTTGTTCATTCATTGGAGTTTCCTTATGAATTAAGGAAATATCCCTTTGTCATGTTTCCCAATTATTGGAAAAACATTTTTTACTGTGGATTTCCATATAAAAGTTTTATTTATTTATATATGAGAGAGAGTGCTCACAAACAGAGGAGAGGCAGAGAGAGAGACAGAGAGAGACAGAGAGAGGCAGAGAGAATCTTAAGCAGGGTCCACGCTCAGTGTGGAGCCCGACATGGGGCTCAATCCCAAGACCTGATCATGATCTGAGCTAAAATCAAGAGTTGGACGCTCAGCTGACTGAGCCACCCAGATGCCCCTCCATACAGAAAAAAAAATTTAATTTTTATGTGGTCAAATATATCAAATTTTCCTTTATGACTCCTGAGTATTCCATTTTGATTAGAAAAGCCTCCCCACTCCCAAATTATAAATCAATTCACCCATACTTTCTTTTTTTTTAATGTTTATTTTTGAGAGAGAAAGAGAGAGAAGGAGACACAGAGAGAGGGAGACACAGAATCTGAAGCAGGCTCCAGGCTCTGAACTGTCTGCACAGAGTGTGACATGGGGCTTGAACTCACAAACTGCAAGATCATGGCCTGAGCTGAAGTCAGATGCTTAATTGACTGAGCCACCCTGGCGTCCCTCAATTCACCCTTACTTCCTTGTGGACCATCTATGGTTTTATTTATTGCACTTAAATCTTTGGTCCAAGTAGAACTTGTTTAGGCTTCATCTTTATTACACACCCCCATCCCCCAATAATAATCCAGGTATCCCAACACCATTTCTTAAATATTTTCTTTTCCCCATCGATTTAAGTGGAGATGTTTACACCTTTCAGTAGCATTACCAGCTCTTTCTCTAACCTAAAATTCCTTTTGGTCCTAATATGTCAGGATGGATACCACTTGGAAGAGGCAGACATGGATGTGAGCAGTGGAGAGCACTGGACCAGGAGGTTGGTAACCTGGATTCTACATCTCTATACCGTTAGCTTGACAAGGAATCCTAACAATTCATTTCTGCCTTCTGGGCTTCCATTCCTCTCTCTATAGGATGAGGAGGTAAGACTAGATGGTTCCTAAAGTCCCTCCCAGCTATAATACTCTTTGGTTCCAGGGATTACAGGGGGAATGTGTGCATGAGAGAGAGAGACAGAGACAGAGTGAGAGCTGGAGATGGAGGCATCCGTGGTGTGCATCAGCCTCTTCAGTGCCAACCCTACCCCCTCTCACCACTCATGCCCCCATCTCCTCTGCCCAAGGCCCAAAGGTCTGGGAGCCACTGTCTGCCATTGAGATGCTAGTACAGAAGCCAAGGCCCAAGAGAAGCTGCCGATTGAGGGTCAGTGGGCAGATGACCCAAGCCCCTGGGAAGGCCAGCCGTGGATAAGCACCACTGGAGTATGCCCATCTCTAAGGTTGTAAATCCATCCTAAGAGAGGAAGGCCTGTAGAGGACTGGAAAGCCCTACTCCAAAGATTAGAAGTGACCATTCATGTGCATGCACATGGCATTCCACAAGGCACACACCAAGGAGAGCAAAATTATTTAGGTTTTGAAGTGAGACAGACTTGGGTTCAAATCCCTGCTCCACCACTTAAGCTCTGTGAACTTGGGCAAGATACTTAGCTTTCAGGGTGTCCTAGAGTATGATGTAAGAAAAGCAGCCTCATCTGCCTTTTCGTCCTGGAAACAGGAGGTAATGACTTCTGTGTGACAGATGCCCTCCCTGTATCAGGGAAAATAAGAAACATTATTTAAAGGTGAGTCAAAGCCAAGAGACTTCTGTACAAATAGACCTCGCTAAAATAAGTTAGTCAACTTAGCTTAGTTAGTCCTTGGCTTCTGATATTTTGGTTTGGTTACTTTTCCACATTTGCCTCTCTTTGTTCAACCCAATACAAGAGCATGTGGTTTCACCATTTCTTCAGGTCTTCACTTCCTTGTGAGAGTTCCTGCATCTTGCAAAACTTGCATAAATGTGTGTGCTTTTCTCCTGCTCATCTGTCTTATGTCAGTTTCATTCTTGGGCCCAGCCAAGCAACCCTCCCTACGAGGCAGGAGGTAAAATTCTCCCTCCCTTGCAGTCCCAAATATTGTGTGGGACATACTTCAACCGAAGAAAAAAAGTTGTTTATCTGATATTCAAATTTAACTGGGTGACCTGGATTTTTATTTGCTCAAGTTAGCTACCCTAGCCATTGATCGGCCGTCACAACGATGTGCATCATGGCCATCACAACTTAATATTTGTAGAACACTTTAATGACCATTGCATCAGCTGTGTGCTGCCCTTTGCAGTCAAGGTCAAATCCAATAGCTGGTATGATCCTCCTTTCATCAGATATCACCTGGGGGCACACTGGACACCACAGTGGGGGGAACGTGCAGGTGCTGCTGAGAGGAGGGTCAGAGGCTAAGAACAGGAGAACGAACTTGGAAGTGGGTGGAGGCTGGATCTGGGGTGTCCTCGTTCAACATTATTATTATTATTTCCATTTACATGCAAGGAAACTGAAGTGCATGCATTTAAAAATATGGACAGAGTTCAGGGCGCTTGGGTGGCTCAGTCAGTTCAGCATCTGACTTTGGCTCATGTCATGTCAGGGTCTGTGAGTTCAAGCCCCGCATTGGGCTCTCTGCTGTCAGCCCATCAGTGCAGAGTCCGCTTCAGATCCTCCGTCTCTCTCTCTCTCTCTTTGCCCCTCCTCTGCTCACACTCTCTCTCAAAAATGAATAAATGTTTAAAAACTAAATAAATGAAATAAAATTTTGGATAGAACTCAGTGCTTTTTAGGCCCTGGGGGTAGAGGTTAACAGATTTGCACAGGGTTCCCCCATTGGTGGATAATGGGCAAGTGAACTCTGCAACCCTGGGGGTCACCCACCTCTTCTCCCGCTGGACTCCATGGTACATGAACTGGAGTTTTCTGTGTGTTTATCTCCCCTACCCAGCTCCACCCCTCCCACTCACCCCAGGCTGGGCCCCTACAGGGCAGGGACAGTCTTATTCACCTTGAGATTCTCAGTCTGGAGCTAGGAGTTGGTGCTCAGTAAATGTGTATACCCAGGGAAAGTTACTTACAGGGGTCCTTTCTTTCCTGGATGCTGTATCCTAAGCCACTGCTTCCCTGGGACAATGAGGATGACACTGGCCACAACTCTCCAGCTACTCTGCTCCCCTACCGCCAGGACACAGACCTGGGGCCCCTAGAAGGAGTCAGGAAAGGAAGGGCAGATACCTGGGTGGGACAGAAGACTAGGCGAGGTTGAAGACACTCAGGATTCTAAGGAGGTAAAATACCAAATGCATACGTAGGCATATAACATTGTTTTCGATTTAGCAGCTGTGGCATTTATGGGATGGATGGGTCCCTAAAATTAAAGTTTAGTGGGGAAGAGGTCAGGGTAGAGATAGGTTCAGGGTCAAGATCAGGATTAATATACTCAGGCAGTGCTGAATATGTCTTAGCATGTTGGAGCAGGAAACCATGGCAGTCCCCTTCCCCGACTCAGCCCTAACTGTTGCTCCTGGGTCCAGGCATGCCGGCTACCTTCCAATGCATGCTTCTATGTCAAGGCCTTCGCTCTAGCTGTTAAGTCTGCAGAATGCCCTTCCCCTAGATGTCCGCTCAGCCAAACCTTGCCTCCTTCAAGTCACCTTCTCAGTGAAGCTGGCCCTTGCCTGTGCTACTAAATGCTATAACTTCTCCCCAGACTGGTACCCCTCATCACCCTTTACCCAGTGCTACTTTTCTCTTTCCCAGAAATTGTACTTATTTATCCTGTTGTTTGTTCACTAATGTATCCCAAACCTGTAGAATAGTGCCTGGCATTATAGGTCCTCAATAAATGTGGTTTTGTGTTGAACTTATTGAACTGATTTGGAAGGGACCTTGATAATCTAGTTTCTATTTCAGAGTTTCCCATGGAGCTCATTAAAATATCCTAACGAGAGTTCCTTCCCTGGACCTTCTTAGTTAGCTTGAGATGCTCCCCAAGACTTCTGATGTAAAGAATCCTTCTCCAGAGGCGCCTGGGTGGCTTAGTTGGTTAAGTGTCCGACTTTCGCTTAGGTCATGATCTTGCAGTTCGTGGGTTCGAGCCCCGCATCGGGCTCTGTGCTGACTGCCAGCTCAGAGCCTGGAGCCTGTTTCAGTCTGTGACCCCCTCTCTCTCTGACCCTCCCCTGCTCGCGCTCTCTCTCTCTCTCCTAAAAATAAATAAAACATTAAAAAAATTAAAAAAAAAAAAAAAGAATCCTTCTCTGGTGCAGTCCCCTCACTCAGCAAGGCAGGGTCCCAGAGGGCCTGCCTTGGTCAAGGTGATAGCATAGTTAGGGCCTCAGCCAGCACTCTGGCAATTCTCTCCCACTGGGGCCCTTTCTAGTTCTTCAGGCAGATCTAGGGCACATCCTACCCCTTTGTGGGGATCCTCAGGTCAGCATATTAGTTATCAGAGTCCCTGGGGACTGACCTCTGTTTAGCTTTCTCCAAACCCAGCTAACCTAGCACATAGTTGGAACTCAGTGAATTGGTTCTTATTACTTACTGCCATAGTCTTAGTAAGCAGCAATGCCTGGGACCTAGGCATCAACCCAGGTGATCTTCATCTTACACTCCCCAGCGAGGCTGAGCAGGAGCAGGGATGGAGGAATCAGGACCTGAGGGATGCCTCTGCCTCTTTCTTTCATTATGCACTGAGTTTAGGAGCAACATTCTAGGGTGGCTAGAGCCCTGGGCTTGGGGCCAGCTGCTAATTGCTTTGTGGCCTGAGTATATACCATAACCATTCTGAGTCTGTTTGCTAATCTGTGAAATGGGCTAACTTCCAGGATGGACATGAAGCTTTCATCTGATAATGTACCTCTGGAAACTCCTTATAAACCACAGATCATCACATGAACCCAATTTATTATGCCTCAGCCCTCTTGCTCCATGCCTCGCATGGCCCCCCGAACCCTCCAAGAGCTAAGTTCCAGGGCCTTGTCCAGAAAGCTGAGGTTCTTCTACCCAGCACCTCCCAAACCCCCAACTCCATGTGCTGCCACTCCTCCTTACACACCCTTCACCCTGGCCAGAGTTAGTCACCACCCTGAATAGGCCATACCTTTCCACGCCTACACACCTTTGCACAAACCGTTCTTCCTGCCGGGAATGCCTCCCTCCCTTTGCTACTAGGAGAATTCTAGCCTCGCCTTCTTCCTTGTCTCCCTATGCCTGGTGTGGAGTCAGGCGGTCTGGGTTATACTCCTGGCTCTGCCACCTACCGGCTGAGTGACCTCGGGCAAAGTTCCTTAACCTCTTGGTGTTGGTTTCCTCATCTGCAAAATAGAGATAATAACAAGACCCACCTCTTTGGGGCACTGTGAGGATGCACTGAGATAACACAGCGCCTGACCCCTGCCTGGCACACGGCAGGTGCTCGGGAAATGATAGCCAATATGGCTACTTTTAGTATGATTATCAATAGCTCCCTGGTCCCAGCTGCACCCAGGATCTCTGCACTCCCCACCACCCGGGGAGGTCCTGGCCTGTCCTCAAAGACTACCCAAGGGAAGTCTTTGGGAGAGCGAGGGAACTTTCCTGGCCTTACTGATTAATAAGGCAATTAGGATGGGATCCAATTGACAGTAGGAATAGAGCTCACCAAGAAGAACTGCATTCTTAGAGACAAGAGCTGCCCCTCTGCAGGTGTGGGGAGCCCAGGGAAGGAGAGACCACAGCTGCAATAGGAGATTTGTCCCCTCCGCCATGTGACAGCCCTCCATTTTAGAGGGGAAGGGCCAAGGGCCAGGACAGATCTGCTTGAACTCTGAGCACTGCCCTGCTCTTCCACTTGCCAGGGCCTGCTTTTTTCCTGGTTAGCTCCTTGCCCCATCCCTCACTCTCACGATGGTTACTTCTACAACCACTGATAATTCTTGCTAATTATGCAAATACAGGCTAACACTGTGAAAATAGGGTACCAGCTAAGAGCGTGGGCTTTGGAGGTGGGCCAAATCTGACATATAGTAAGTATATGATGAATAATCACCATCATCATCTCACATCTTCACAATAACCAATAACTCACTTCATTCAGTAGATGACAGTGAGCTTTGGAGGGGACTGCTCTGGGGTCAGTCCCTGCTCCACCACTTTCTAGGTGTGTAACCTTGACACACTGCTCAACCACTCTGCTTCAGCTTCCTCCTCATCTCTGAAATGGGGATGATAAGAATACCTCCTACCTAATTGAGTTCATATGAAGATGAAATGGCATCGTGTCTTTAAAGCACTTAGCACAATGCTTGGAAGATGGGAAGCATTTTATAAATGTTAGTTATTGTTAACCACTTCTCAACTTGGGGCATGATGAAACAGAAGGAAAGAGAAATAAAGTAGCTGACCGAGGTCACCAAGATTATAAATGGAGGAGCCAAGATTCCACCCTGAGCTGTTTGACTCCAAAGTCAGAGTTGTCTTGGCTTTTCCATGTTCCCTTATATTTTTATTACCTTCATTCAATACACTTAAGCCAGAAAACAATGTAAAAATATATACTAAGTATAATAACAACGGGTTTTAAAATCTCCAAATATATTTAAATCCATGAGTTTATGATTTTAAAAAATTAATCACTTTTGGAGATGCTAAGGAAGTGAAAACTGTAAATAAAGGGAAAAGAATCAAGCACTGATATGCTTTTCCTATATGGTTTATAAAAGTTCACTCAGGTTAACCCAGTAGCTGAGAGAGGAAGATTTTTCTTAGTAAAGGTGTTTCAGCTGTCAGATGTAGGAAGAATTACAGAATATCACTCTTTTGCAACCCCTAATGAAATAATAGATCCGAGCATTGATTATCAACAGCTACACAATGTGTCTCTCTTGCTGGAAGAACACACCACCACCTGGGGAGTAATTTTCCCAGATGTTGAACCTGAATCACATCAAGCTTGTACATACAGAGACGCAACCAAACTCCAGACTGTGGGAAACTCTACAAGACAAATGACTTGGTTTCTTCAACAAGTAAATTGCTGGCGGGGAAAAGGAGAAAAGGGGTGTAATGGTCGTTTAAAAAAGAATTAAGCAACATCAATCATGTGCATTATAGAGACTGTATTTGGATCCTAATTTAAACAAATTACTTTAGAAACGAGACCATTGGAGAATTTGAACCATCAGATAATTGATGATATTAACACATTGCTATTAATTCTGTAGGACTGTTTTTTTAAGTCCTTATCTCTTAGAGATATGTGCTGAAATATTTACAGATGAATTGATGTAAGGCACCTGGGTGGCTCGGTCGGCTAAGTGTCTGACTTTAGCTCAGGCCATGATCTCATGGTCCCTGAGTTTGAGGTGTTGGGCTCTATGCTGACAGCTAAGACCTGGAGACTGCTTCAGATTCTGTGTCTCCCTCTCTCTGCCCCTCCCCCACCCACGCTTTGTCCCTCTCTCTCAAAAATAAATAAACATTAAAAAATTAAAAAAAAAGAAATGCTCTAATAGCTGAGATTTGTTACAAAAGAACCCAGGGGGAGGGCAGGGCTGCAGATGAAACTCAGTGGGCCGTGAGGTGATAATCATTGAAGTGGGGTAATGAGTACATAGGAGATTGCTGTATTTTTCTTTCCATTTTTGTATGTTTGAAATTTTCCATAGTAAAAACTACAAGAAAAAAACCAAAGGAGGGGAGCGGCAGAGAAAGAGGGAGATAGAGAGAATCCCACGCAGTCTCCTCACTGTCAGCTTAGAGCCCGATATAGGGCTCGATCTCATGAACCGTGAGACCATGACCTGAGCCACAACCGGAAGTTGGACTTTTAACTGACTGAGGCACCCAGGTGCTCTTAGACTATTTCTAACACTCAGTGTCTGCCATGTGCCAGGCACAGTTTTAGATCCTTGATTTGTTCTCGGTTACTGAATCTCTGAGCCACCATAAGAGCAGGGAAACTGTACTGTACCCGTTTTAGAGGTAAGGACGCTAAGGTCTAAAGAGTTTAGTTAACTTGTTCCAGGTCACACACAGCAAATGGAGAAGCTGAGATCGGAGCTCAGACATTTCAGTTCCAGAGCCCTAGTGCTTAACTAAGTTCTACTATAAGCCCCAACATGCAGTACTAATCATCCATCCACCTGAGCCCTTCTGGGGTCCTTTCTATATTCACAGGCGCTCCCTGACCCTATTGTGTCCCTACCTCGCCCACTGCCAGGCAGAAGAGGGCGGGGGCTGTGGGAACCTGCCAGTGGGACCCCACCTCGAGAGTTGAGGTGCGTGAGAAGAGCACTCCTGAGAGTCTCTGACCCATGAATTTTGGGGCAAGGGCGGAGCCCTGTCTTGCAGTGGGGGCAGAGCTGTGCCAGGCAGGAGCAGCTGAACATTTCCTCCTTGTACTCGCAGCCTTTCCTATCCGGAACTGAGCTTGGAGAGGCCTGATGAGCCCTCACCCAGGTGTGTGTGCCCATGGGGAGGACTGGCTGAGCCAGCAGGCTGACTGCAGAAATGGGAAGAATCTTCTCCTCTGAGAGGGAGAAAGAGGCAGGAGGCTGGGCACAATGATCGTGGTGTCCTCACAGCCTGTTCCCACTTGCCTTCCAGATACTGAGAAGTATATAAGGGTTTGGCCTCCTGGCTCTCTGGAGATTTGACGATTAAAATCTCTAAATATTCTGAGTGCTTATAGCTACCCTGGCAGGCCGGCACCATCTCGGCACAGTTTTCTGCTATTTGAATCTCCTCTCCATCCTTTTCCTCACCTCATTCATTTTTTTAAAAAAATTTTAGTGTTTATTTTTTAATGTTTTATTTATTTTTGAGAGAGAGAGAGAGAGAGACAGCGTGAGCAAGGGAAGGTCAGAGTTAATGTTTATTTTTTAAAGAAGGAGAAAGAAAGACAGAGTGTGAGTCAGGGAGAGGCAGAGAGAGAGAGAGGGAGACACAGAATCTGCAGCAGGCTCCAGGCTCTGAGCTGTCAGCACAGAGCCCGATGTGGGTCTTGAACTCATGAACTGCAAGATCATGACCTGAGCTGAAGTTGGACGCTCAACCGACTGAGCCACCCAGGTGCCCCTCCCTCATCTCATTCATTAATTCAGCACTTACTCCATGGTAGACACTGTGCGTGGCACTGAGGACATAAAGATGAATAAAACAAGGTTTTATTTGTCTCTGGAAGCTCACTGTGTGCTCAAGACGCAGACACAGGAACAGAGAAATATGAGGGTGAAAGAAAATATCAGCTCCTCACTCCCTTCCCTCCAGGAGCCCTGTGGGGCTTAGCTCCTCATCTCTGGCCTAGTCTGGGTGGGTCACAATCCCTCTGAGGGTCTCCCTTCCCAATACCTCCCTATGGGCTTCCCCTTAGAAGAATGGGGAAGATAGGGGGAACCTGGGTGGCTCAGTCAGGTTTAGGCCCCACGTCGGGCTCTGTGCTGACAGCTTAGAGCCTGGAACCTGCTTCGGATTCTGGTCTCCCTCTCTCTCTACCCCTTTCTCACCCACACTATCTCTCTCTGTCTCTCAAAAATAAATAAACATTGAAAAAAAAAAGAAGAAGAGTGGGGAAGATAGAATGGTTCAGTCTAGATGAGCAAAGTTCAACAGAAAGAAATATGTGAGACACAAGTGTGAGTCATGTAAGTAATTTAACTTGTTTTTATAGCCACATGAAAAAAGTCGAAAAGAACAAGTAGAACTAATTTCAATAATGTATCTTATTTAACCCAACATACCCCAACTCTTAACACTTCAACATGGAGTCAATATAAAAAAATGTGAATAACATATTTTACATTTGCTTTTTATACTTGAAAATGCAGTGTGTGTTTTACACTTACGGTAACTCTCAGTTTTGATTATTCGCTAAGTGGTTGGCAGCCACACGTGGCTAGTGGCTACTACACTGGACAGCACGGATCTAGATGATCAATCTTGGGATTTGGTCGGTCCTGTTTAATTTTGGAGCTGGAAACTCAACTCTATCACCCAAGAAACAGGCTGTGTCTCCTGTGCCAGGAAGAAGGGTAACTGCCAGCCTTGTGTTCCTGCCCAGAACACAGCCCCGGGTGCCAGGCAGGAAGATCGGCTGAGGCTGGGCCATGGGTGTGGCCTATTAACCAATTAGAGAGTTAAGGGGCTGGGGGGCCAGGGACCTCAAGCATCCCCTCCTCGGGGCTCCCACAATCCCTGTGTGGGCACAGAGAGAGCTCAGAGACACCGTGCCCTCATTCTGTGGTCTCCTCCTTGTCACATGCCTTTCCACTCCTTCCTCCAGCTGTGTCTCTCAAAATGTTATCTTCAAGATGCCTAAGGTACAAAATCAAGGGAAAAAAGAAAGCAGACCGGAAGAAAACACACCAATATTTTAACCATGATTTTCTCTGGGTTATGAAAGTAGGTAACTATTTTTTTTTCTATTTTACCACATTTTCTTAAAATTTTTAAAATTATGAACACGTTGTAATTACTTATATTACTGGAAAAGGAAATCTGTATTAATATATAGATTTTGAAAATCCTGCCTGGTCTTCAAAGACCAGTTTAAATGCCAGCTCCCTTAAAGGATTCCCAGGCCTCCCTCTGCATCACCTTCCTCTGTTATGGTTCTACAGCCCTGCGGGTCCTGAGTTTAACTGAGGGCCTGTCTTCTCTCCTCTCCAGCATCTTGAGGGTGGGTTCTGCACCTTGCCATCACCATAGGGCCTGCCCCGGTGTCTTCCAGCCAGTAAAGGCTTTCTACACGCTGTGGAATGGATGACTGAGGCAAGCTAGTACCTGAAAGGCTCCAACTGGGCTGGATGCCGTAAGCTTCAACAAAGCCTTGCTATTCGTTCTTCTTCTTCCAGCCAGGCTCCTCTGCTCCCTGACTTCCACTTCCCAATGTATAAAATCACAAAGACCACAGGTGGCAGGGGACACACTTTGAGAGTTCACACTATCCAGCCCAGGTCATGCCTTTCCTTCCTCTCCTCTCCCCATTTCTTGGCAGGTTATGTGCTTTATCCACTTGAGTCCAACCTGGGTAAGTTGTGAGCATGTCAGAATTCAAAGTCCCCTAGTGCCAAAAAAATTGGGTAGCCTAGAAGAAATGGCTAAATTCCTAGAAACGAACAACACTCCAAGACTGAATCATGAAGAAATAGAAAATCTGAACAGTCTATTTAACTAGTAAGGAGAATGAATCAGTAATCAAAAACCTCCCATCAAAGAAAAGTCCAGGACTATATGGCTTCACTGGTGAATTCTACCATGCTTTTAGAGAAGAATTCACTCCAATCCTTGTCAAAATCGTCCCCAAAATTGAAAGAAGTGAACACTTCCAAATTCATTTTATCACACCAGCATTATTCTGATATCAAAGACAGATGAAGCTATCACAAGAAAACTACGAGGTCAATATCCCTGATGAACATAGATGCCAAAGTCCTTAACAAAATACTAGCAAACTGATTCAACACTCAAAAAGGATCACACACCATGACCAAGTGGGAATTATTCCTGGATGCAAAGACAGTTCAATGCACAGAAATCAATTAATGTGCTACACCACATTAACAGAATGAACGATTTTTTAAAAGTCACTTGATCATCTCAATAGATGCACTTGACAAAATTCAGCATCTTTTCATGATAAAAACTCAACAAACTAGGGATATACGGAAATTATTTCAACATAATAAAGGCAATATGTGAAAATATCATCACTAATATCATATTTGATGTAGAGAAACAGAAAGCTTTTCCTCTAAGATAAGTAACAAGGAGTTGCCCACTCTTGTCACTTCTATTCAACACAGTATGCAAGTCCCAGCCAGAACACTTAGCAAGAATAAAAGAATAAAAGGCATCCACCTTGGAAAGGAAAAAGTAAAAATATCAGCTTGCAGATGACATGACCTCATAGGTGGAAACCCCCCAAAAGATTCCAGAAAACCCTGTCAGAATAAATGAATTCAGTAAAGTTATGGGATACAAAATCAACATACACACTAGTTGCTTTTCTATTCACTAACAACGAAGTATCTGAAAAGGAAATTAAGAAGACAATCTCATTTGCAATAACATCAAAAGGAATAAAATGTTTTGGAATAAAGTTAATTAAGGAAACAAAAGGGCACCAAAAGAGATATTTGGACTCTTGCATTCACTGCAGTATTATTGTTCACAGTAGCCAAGACATGGAGGCAATCGACATGTCCATAACTGGAATGATGGATAAAGAAGTTTGGTGTACACACAATGGAATATTATTCAGCCTTAAAAAAGAGGGAATTCCTGCTTTTGGGACAACATGGATGAAACTTGAGGACATTATAAGTAAATAAATCAGTTACAAAAGGAGAGAAATGCTGTATGATTCCACTTTCATGAGGCATCTCAAGTAGACAAACTCACAGAAGCAGAGAGTTGAATGGTGGTTTCCAGGGGCAGGGGGAGGAGGAGGAAATGGAGAGTTGCTATTTAACGAGTATAAAGTTTCAGCTACACAGGAAGAATAAATTCTAGAGATCTCCTGTACGGCATCATGCTTATAGTTAACAATATTGTATTGCATACTTAAAAATGTAAGAGGGTACATCTCATGTTAAATGTTCTTATCACAACAAAACATTCATTTTTTAAAAAAGAATTCAAAGGCACCCACCCAGGTCAACTTGTCCTCAATTCTAGCTCTAGCCCTGGCTGTAGAGGCGCTGCCTGTTTCTCTTGTTTTTCCTTCCTGGGCTTCCTTCCTCGGATGACAGAGCCCTTGCCTGGCACAGTTGACGAGTTGGGGGTGTGTTGGGGCTCAAGGAGCCCGTGCAAGGTTGACAGGTCTTGGCCATGGCCTCTTTTGTGAGATGAAACCCTCTCCCGGTTCATGTTCTGGCCTCTTTCCAGAAAAAGTGCAGATCTGTCTCATGCCAATGACTGTCACCTGTTCCGAGTATATATATATATTTTTCGAACATGATGCTGATCAAACACTTGTAACAGGCCTGAGACGTCTCCCAGACCTCACTGTCACAAGTGCTGCAGAGAACAATCTTCACAGCCTCCTCCACACAGACGCCACTGAAATATTCACAAGGTTCCTGGCTCATGAAACGGAGCTTTCCGCGTAGGAGAAAGGAAAGGGACATGGTGCGTGCAAAGCATCAACAACATGTCACACCACTCAGGGAGTTTCACTTTCATCATGGAGGCCTCACGGGCTCAGTGAAGCAGCTGCCATTTACCCCATTTAACTGGCTAGGAAACTGAGCGAGCCAAGACTGTATGGTGGATGAGAGCGAGGCTTCAGGGTCCGGTGGCTGACTGGCAGCTGTGGGAGACCTTGGGCGAGTCACTTAACGGCGTAAGTCTGTTTCCTCCTCTGTAAGATGGGCATGATATGGGGACCTCCCTCCATGTCACAGTCCATGCAGCACACTTAGCTCAGTGTCTAGCATCAAGGGCTCCGTAAGTGTCTGCTGTTATCATCGCCCTGTCACACCACTCCGCTCTGCACATTCCCAGCTCTCTTTTTCCCACTACTTGCTCCTTGGCCTGGAACTGCCCTTTTGTGTTATTTCCCTGAGGATGGTTTGTTTCTGTCAGGAACCTCCTGGAAGCTGATGCTTGCTCAAGGAAAGGAACTTCTAATGGTGGATTTCTGAGCCTGGTGTAGAGGGGAGAGGCTCAAGGATAGAGGGCTAGGAAGAGGGTCTCTCACCTCTTGGAGAGTTATCTCCTGTGCTTGCGAATATAGCCCCCTTGCTTAGCCTCACCCTGGGCTAAGCCATCTTGGGATTAAGCACAAAATTGGTGCCTCCCGTTTTCCTTCCTCCAAGCCCTTATTTTTGTGCCAACCTGGTCCCCTGAAGGGCCTCCCTTCCTATCTGTGCCATCACTTTCTGTCTGTGGAATCCTACTCTTTAAGATGCTGTTCAAAGCCACCTCCTCCAGATCCTTTCTGATCCCCCAACCAAATATACACTCCCTTTTTGAACCTCCCCAAAGCACATCAATCATGTGTGACTTGGTCTGTAGGGTACCAGGAGATAAATACCCACCCGCGTTACACCCTACACTAGATTTTTATGGTTCTTTGTAGCATGCGCTACAGGCTGGTGCTTGTTATAAGCTTCTGAACAATGATGAGGGTAGTGCTCATTCAACACATACTAGGGGCATTAAACTGAGTTCCCTGAGGGTGTGGATGGCTGTGCCACATCTCTGTCTCCCCAGCACCCAGCATGGAGCTGGCACACAGTAAGTTCTCGATAAGTGGCTCTCAATGGATGTTCACAACAACAGCTCTAACCTGTCAGGCTATCACGTTAGGCACTGTGCTAAGCTTGTTCCTAATTAGCTCATCGAGCCCTCCCAATCACTCTTTGAGACAAGCACTAAGGTTCCCCACTAAAAAGCAAGCCCCACAGGGAGGGGATTTGTGTCTTTTGTGTTAGTTGCTGTATCTACGTGATTGCCTGAGATGTAGTAAGCCTTCAGTGAATATTGGTTGAATGAGTGAATGAATGAATGAATATCCACTTCACAGATGAGGAAACTAAGCTTGGAGAGGTTTAATGACTTGCTTAAGCAGTAAGATCAAAATTTGCACCCAGATAGACCTAATTCCAAAACCTACCTGTATTCTTATTTATCAATGACGTCCACCAGGTGGAAAAGGAGTGGGGGCTGGAAGGATAGAGTCCTACCTACCTTTTTAAAAAAATTTTTTTAATGTTTATTTATTTTTTGAGAGAGAGAGAGAGGGAGATGGAGCCTGAGCATGAGAGGGGCAGAGAGAGAGGGAGACACAGAATCTGAAGCAGGCTCCAGGCTCTGAGCTGTCAGCACAGAGCCCGACGCGGGGCTCGAGCCCACAAACTGTGAGATCATGACCTGAGGCGAAGTTGGACGCTTAACCGACTGAGCCACCCAGGTGCCCCAGTTAAGTCCATCCTTTAAGGATCTTTCCATTGTTGTAGAGAAGCAGAAATGCACATATGAAAATCACATAGCGCAACATGTGGTCACAGCAGAGCCCGTGGCCATGCCAGGAACCAGGGAGGGCCAGCCCCAACAAGACCCAGGGGGCAGAAATGACTTATCAAGGGTCTGGACACTGCAAAGAGCAGCAGAGCGACTGGGGCTGGCTGTGAGGAGCCTGGAAATGGCAGCTCCTGCACTTGGCTGCCCCCCACCCCTGCTCCCAGCAAAAGCCCCCAAGTTGGGGGATGGGGAGGAGAGGGAGGAACAGGACTGTGGTTTCACACCTATAAGCAATCCTTGCAGCTGGGAAGAAGGCTTCATGTCTCTGTGCTGTGCATATCCGGGGAGGCTGTGTGTCACAGAGGAGGGGCTGGGGAGGTAGAAATGGAAACCCCAGCACAGAGGAGTTGTGTGACCGGGCTATGGCTGGCCAGTCCTGGAGGTCAGGTTCTTTGTGGCAGGGCTGCTGAAAGGGGAGGTAAGAAGGGCCTGTAAGGACAGCAGTGAGAGGGACAGGGGCTCAGGGACCAGGAGGACAAATGATAGGCTTTGACATTTGTAGGGAGGCAGCCACCACTCAAGCCCAGGCAAGGCCAGGAGGGCGCACCCGTATGCCTGAGCTCATCTGGACCTCCGCGTCTCGCAGCCCACCCTGAGAAGCCTGCCTGCTGTGAGGACCAGGGTTCTAGCCACTGCCTGGGCCCTTCTCCCTTACTGGCCTCAAACGTGCAGGTCCTCCCAGGGGGGCACCCAGCCCCCCTCACCATACCCTAACTAAGTGCTGTCACTGAAATACTCTTGACCTGATGGTCCTGGAGCTGGGGTCAGTCCGTTCTTCTCTCAGCTTGGCATCCAACATGTCATGTAACTTTGGGTTAGTCTCACTCTCACTCTCTTTGGCCTCTTGCTTTCTACTGTTGTAAAAAGAAAAACCTTGCCTCTGTCCACACTTCTGTACTGCCCTCCCTGCCCACCCCACTCCCCACCCCGGTCCCTCCACCTCCCGGGCACTTGCTACAAATGGAGCTGGCTGGGAAGCAGAGCAGAACAAGGATGGGGATGGGCTGCCCTGCTTGCGTTGGCCTGAAAGGAAGGGAGAGGAAACATGGGGGCCCACATGCTCCCCTGCCCTGAGGAGCGGCCCTGGCGACACAGACCCGCGGTCTCTGAGTCTGTCCCTCTTGCCTCGGCGGGTGAGGGGGTTCTGGAGACAGGGAAGAACTTCCCTCTGACTATGCACCTCCAGGTGCTGCTCAGGGCCTGCTCTGCCCCCTCTTCCCTTCTTGGCCTCACTCTGTAGGACGTCGTCATATACTCCATGATTCAGCCACTGTCCATGTGCTAATGACCAAGGAGTCCCAAACCTCCAAATCCAGCCCTGTCCCAGCTGCTGCACTGCTCAACCAGATGAGGCCCTGGAGCTGGGCTCCAGGGTGGGAAAGGACATGGCCTCCCCCTAGAATACAATGCCAGGTGCCCCCTGGGCTATGTGAGGCGCTGCTCAGACTCTCTCCTGGGCACCATGAGCCTCTAGCTAACTGCTTAGGAGACATCTCTACCTAGATACCCCAGGAGCACCACAAACTCAACCTGACCCCCCCCCTCAACACATCAGCTCCTTCCTCCCTCTTACTAATAGCACCATCCTCACAGGGTCTCAGCCTCCAAGCCCCCCTCTCTTCTGACTCCCCTTCTCTCTTTATGCCACATCCAGTCTCTTCCCGGCTCTGCTCTGAGTGCTTTACAAAGACTAACTCAATGAGGAAACAGAGGCACAGAGAAGCAAAGCATCTTGCCCAGGGCCAGGGTTTGAGCCCAGGCAGACTGCTCTGAAGTCTGGGCTCCGGGCTGTCACAAGAACACAGTCTGCATTCTCATCACTGCACCTCAGTGTCGCCCTCCTTCAGGCCCTCCCCACAGTTCCTCACAGACTGACCCTTCTTCCCTTCTTGTTCTAGAAAATGCTTTAATGACAAAAATTACTATAGCAGTTTGGTCTTTCTAAAGCATGATTTTGAACCTATTCTCCTGCTCAAAAACCCTTGAAACTTCCACCCACCCCCACTTCTGATGCTAACAGAATAAAGCCCATTCCCTGGGCTAGAGATCCAGAGATGTGATCCCAACAAGCTCCCAGCCCCCCTGGGGAACCTTTCCCTGTCCCTGGCTCCCCTCAGGGACCCCTTTGTCTAGCAGTCCTGCCCATGCTTGCTTCCCGCCCTGATGGTGCTCAGGGGTGAGCTCCGAATGGACCTTTTCTCCCCGAAGAAAGGCTGCGTGTCTGAGTCCCCTTTGAACCACCAAAGCTTCTGCCACAATGTGCCACACTAGGCACGACACACGTGATGAATGAATAACAGTGGATGTGAGCTGCCTTATGAGGGTGGAAATTAATTATTGCATTAAACAACGTTTATGGAATCCTTGAGGATAATACTAACAGCTGACACTGAGAGCTTATTATGTGCTGGGCACTGTGTGAAGCCCTTTAGATATATTATGATTTAATCCTCTCTATAACCCTAGGAAGTCAGTAGTATCACTATCTCCCATTTTACAAATGAGGAAACTGAGGCTTTGGGAGGAACACTAACTTGTCCAGAGTCATATAGCTCTTTTTCTTTAATTCTTAAATGATCTTATTTTTAGTTTTGAGAAAGTGAGAGAGAGAAAGTATGTGTGGGGGAGGGACAGTGCGCTGAGGGCGGGAGGGGTGGGGACAGAGGATCCCAAACAGGCTCTATGCTGATAGCAGTGAGCCCGATGCGAAGCTCGAACCCACAAACCGTAAGATCATGACCTGAGCTGAAGTCAGATGCTCAACTGACTGTGCCATCCAGGGGCCCCAGAGTCATATAGCTTTTAAGTAGAGAAGCTGGGATTGGAACCCAGGCTGCCTGACTCTGAAGTCCAGGGTTCTTGACCGCCACACCTGACTGCCTCCAAAGGCCAGAGGGGTGTTACATAAACATTCCAATATTTGAATAATGGCCAAAGACCATGAAATGGAGACATAAAAATGATGTCAAGATAATAGAGTCCAACATCTGAGAAACACCAGAGCACTGATAATGTCAAAATGCCTGAGGAATATAAGGATTTTGTATACTGTTGTACTTTGCTCATCCAAACATTTTCTAGACACCTGGTACATCCAGGCCAGGTACTATTTTAACCCATGGGCATAGAGCAATGACAAAACCCCTCAAAATGCCTCCTTTCCTATAGCTGATATTCTAGTCGAAGAGAAAGAGAGACCAAAAATGTAAATGGAAGATATATGTCAGAGGTGACAATAAAATAAAAAAGCTAGGGCAGGAAAAAGAGACTGTTCAATGAGCTGGGTGGGAGTACATTGGTGGCATTCCTACTCATAAAGGATCAGGAAGATCTTCCTGATAAGATGATGTGTGAGCAGAGCTGTGAAGTGAGTGAGGGAGTGACCTATACAGCAATCTGTAGATATTCCAGGCAGAGGACGTAGCAAGTGCAAAGGCCCTGAGCTAACAGTATACTTAGTCTATCAAGGAACAGCCAAGAGGCCTGTGTGGCAGGAGTGGAATAAACAGGGATAGAAGGAGCAACTGAGTTCACAAATACATGAAAATGCCGAGGCCTACATAAATTCAGGTTCTGTGTAACACCGTATGTCTGGGTAATAGTCACAGCTAGGATTTATTGAGTGCATTCCATGTATCTGGCACAGTTCTCAGTCCTGCCAACAGAGACTGCTAGATGGGTTCTCTTAGAATCTACTAGGGAGACAAAGAAACTCCACAGTGTCGTGTGACAGGTCTAGGAAACTACAGAAGAAAGCATCAATCCTAGACTGGGGGCCAAGGGAGGCTTCCTGGAGGAGGTGGCATTAGAACTGTCTCACAGGAGGAGAAAAACACTCCAGAACACAGATTCTGGTGGGGGTGGCATGCAGGCCAGGCAGACCTTGGGTGACTGTGCCATCGTGGGGGTGGGAGGGACCTATGCCAAAAGTTTGCAGGAGGAAGGGGTCAGGAGAAGGGCTGGGGAGGACAGAGAGGGCTGAGAGAGCCTCTAGACAGGGATACCCAAGCTTAAGTAAGCATGCAGGCAGTTGGTAGCTATGGGGCGGGATACAAAGGGTGAATAGAGTTGGAATTAAAACTCAGTCATCTACCTGCCCACCCAGGGCCCTGCTTTCTCGCTGTCATTAGGTGAGTCTAGCTGGGAGATGACAGAGAAGCAGAAGGTAAGGGGCCATCCCTGTATCGGGGCTTGGTTTCTCATCTTATCCTACGAGGTTCAGATCCTTTTAGGCAGATCTCAGGGTCCTCACCCTGGGACAGCCCAAGACACTCTGGTAGGAGATGTCTCAGTTAATAATAACTCATAGACTGGCAGCACTTTGAGGTCTCCAGTTCGCTTCCACTGTCATAACTGTGTGCCTTACAGTCAATCTAGGATGGACAAAGCTCGTCCTTTCTATAAGAGATGCTGCAGCTCACAGAGATCAAGGCCTTGCAGAAGTCACGAGGCCAGAGGGTGATTAAATTGGGAATCCAGCCCAGCTCTTGAGATTGCAAACTCCATAGTAACACTGCGGCAGCTTTGAAAACAGGGCCTGGTGGTGGTGGATTCCCAAGGACAAGCCTGGGAGAGGGGAGGGACAGGCTCTAGATGGGGGCAGGGGAGATGGAGGCAGGGGTGATGGACGTGAGAGTTAAGGCAGAAAGGGAGCAGCTTGGGAGTGAGGATGGGAGTTGGAGATGCTTTGAGACAGAGCTAGAGGTCTCTCTAGAAAGGCCTGGTTAAATGGTCCAGCAGGGCTGAAAAAAACAGCACCTGCATCTTCCCACATCAGGCTTCTGCCACAAGGTAGGGAGGGGCCCATCACTCCCATTTCACAGGTGGGAAAATGGAGGCAAGGAGAGGTGCCTACATGACTTGCCCAATAGCCCATAGGAACTTAGGGCCCAGGGGCCCTATCTGAAGCCAGGGAGGGTAGACGAGCCAGAGCCAGCCGTGGGAGACCTTCCCACTCTGCCGCGGATGATGAAACAGATGAGAGGGGAGGTAGAGACGGAGACAGAAATCTGGGGCAGCATCCAGAGACAGGGAAGGGGGAGGCTGAGGCTTGAACAGAAACTGTCAGCAGCAGAGACGGTGGAGAGATAAGGCCCTGACACCCAGCTCCAGTTACAGGCAGGCAGCATCAGCTGGTCTGGTGTCACCGAGTCCCCGCGCCTCCTCCCGCCCAGCGGACCCATCCACTTGGGTGGCTCTGCAGCGCACGCTCCTTAGTCCCAGGATGAGGGTTTAGGGAGGAGGGGATGGAGGAGGGGGCGGCGCGCCGCCTCCTCCCCCTGGGCTTGTAAATCCGCAGCGGCCTCCGCAGCAGTCTCCTAGCCCGCCCCCGGCCCCCTCCTCCTCCTGCTCCCGAATGGTACATTCCGGTCCGCCTGGCCCGGCTGCAGTGGACGTTGCTAGAACCCACGCGGAGGAAGGAAGAGACGCAGGCAGGCTGCGGTGACCCAAGCGGCCGCCCCTGCCTCAGGGACCCCTTCCTGGAGAGACAGCACCATGACACAAGGAAAGGTACCGGCATCTCCCCCACCTGCACCATCATCCTCCATCCTTCAGCTCCCGGCTCCCTGTCATCCCGAGCAAACTCTCTGGACCACTATAAGCATCCTTCCCTGGCGCTTGTGCGGAGGTCCTCTGTGGTCCTTGTTGAAGTCAGAGGACCAAAAGGCGCGTTTCAAGTGATAGGTCAGAGCTTCTTCCTGCCCAGCAGGCCTCTCCTCCCTTTCACCCCGGGGGCTTTGGCATCTCAGGACCCTTCACAGGTGCCCAGTTTCCCTTAAGGAATCAGCTTGGGTGTCCGGGGTGTGGTGGGGGAAGCAGAGGGGGGCACCTGGGTGAGCCCCAAAGAGTGGTGCCTATCCTGCCCCAACAACATTATGCTCATCTTTCCCACCTCCACAGAATCCCCCCCCCCAAGCCAATTCATTCCACATCTGGACACATGCTTTGGGGGGAGGGTTACTATGGCAACCCTGCATCAGGATGCTCTAATTTTTGTTTTTGTTTTGGATCGACATGGGACTAGATGGAACCAGATAAAACATCTTCTCTTTTTTTCTAGTTTTAGGCCTGAAATGGAGGGGAAGGGCTGGGACAGAGACTTGGCTGTCCCAATGTGGTTACATAACATCAACAGCCTGTGGAATTATACAACAATCAGGGCTGGGGCAAAGGGGGAGGGCCCTCCGGCCCTCTGTTTTGGGGGTGCTAAGGATTGGGCAGAGAAGACAGAAGAGGAACCTCCCCTACACTCCCCCTTCCTTTCTCCAACTTGAGCCTCAGAGCCAATGGCATCCTTCCCTGGGCTCTCAGACCCTCCTCTCTCTGTTTTTAAGCTCCTGAGACCTCAAAATGATGTCACTGGTGATACCACCTCCCGCCATTGGGCAGACCTCACTTGATGACAGGCGTGTGTGTGTGTGTGTGTGTGTGTGTGTGTGTGTGTGTGTGTGTGTATGTGTGTGTGTGTGTGTGTGTGTGTGTGTCTATGGAGGAGAAGGGCCCAGGAGGCTCTGGGGATGATCAGCAGGGTGGGGGTTGGGAGGAGGGCCCATTTGTGACAGGGCTGAAATCAGACGTAATCGTTGTTTTCATGGGTCTGGGCTCAAAGGACCTTGGTTCTGGTGGGCATGGATTTTCCTGGATGTGAGCCTTCTGGTCTGAGTGAGAAAGCAGGTTGGGGAGTGGGAGGGCAGCAGGTGAGCCAGAGCCCCTTTCTCACAGGCCTAGGCTCCTCAAGGCCCTTCTCTAAGGAGGCCTGGTGGGTGTTCACTGTGATGGAAATGAAAAGCTCCCCCCCCACCCCCGCCGCTGCTGATTCCACCCCCCACCCCCAGTCACTTTGCTGACATCGCTTCCTGTCCTCAATGAATGCAGCACATCGCCCCTGCCTCCCCTGCCTCTCACCCCCCAGCTTGCTCACAGGCTTTCTGAGGATGGAAAAGAACTCTCCAGTTCAGTGGTCCTCAGGGCTGGGTGGCGACAGAGATGTTCTGGTGCTTTGCTCCCCTCTGGGCTGCCTCAGCTAGAGGCACCCTGCAAAGAAGGAACTCAGGGGCTCTCTTTGTCAGCCCTTCAGGTTAACACCTTCTTTTTGAAGCCAGAACTAAATCCCATTCATTTTCTGAGGCTCAATCTTTTTGTTGCTGGTTGAGTTTTCAATACACCCCCTCCCCCACAGTCTTTCTTCCCTGGCGGCAGCACTCAGGCCCTCCTAGCTCACATCCTGTCGCCAAAGCTTAAGTGGACACTGTGGGGCCTGGAGCAGAGCTGAGTGTAAACGGACTTGAGTTTTCAACCTGCCTTGGCACAATTCTCTCTGGACCTCAGTTTCCTCATCTGTCAAATGAAGGAAAGGGCTGAACTAGACACCTTCTGAGATCCCGTCCAACAGTGAAGGTCTGTGATTCTGTTCTGGTTTGGGGGAGAAGCTGAGGTTCACAATAGGATGAGGCCGAAACAGGAACCTCCACCGGGGACCTCTTGCCCTTCCCCCACTCTACGGTCCCCATGCTTCCTCATATCTCCCCTCACCCCTCTCTGTTTCCCTGCTGGCCCATCCCCCCTTCCTAGCATCATCTCTAGCCCAACAGAAGGAGGCCAGTCCTAGTGGATGGAGCCTGGGCTCTGCAGCCCAATGGACTATGCGTGGCTCTGTGACCTTGGGCAAGTCATTCTTCCTCCCTGAGCCTCAGTTCCCTCATTTTAAAACAGGGATCAGGGGTGCTTGGATAGCCCAGTCTGTCAAGCATCCGACTTCAACTCAAGTCATGATCTCACAGTTTGTGAGTTTAAGCCCCTCACTGGGTTCTCTGCTGTCAGCACAGAGCCCACCTCAGATCCTCTCTCCTCCCCTCTCTCTTCTCCTCCCCTGCTTTCTTGCTTTTTTTCTCTCTCTCTCTCAAAAATAAATAAACATTAAAAAAAATCAGGGCTCAAAACATAACCATCAAGGTAACAGGGAGATTAAATGAAAGTATCTTTCATTCAATAATATTCTTGGGGGCCTACTCTTTGCCAAGCCCTTCCCTGGACCCCACGGAGACAGTGGAAGCATACAGACCCATTCTCTGCCCCAGGGATAGTCCAATGGTGGCCTCTCCTAAGAATTTCTCTTTCCTCAGTTATTTTTTTCAACTTTTTTTAAAGCTTGTTTATTTTGAGAGATAGAGAGGGCATGCATGTGCATGCAGGAGGGCAGAGAGAGAGAGAGGGAAAGAGAGAATCCCAAGCAGGCTCGGCACCGTCAGCACAGAGCCTGACACGGAGTTTGATCTCATGAATCGTGAGGTCATGATGTGAGATGATGAAATCACAAGTCGGACGCTTAACCAGATGAGCCACTCAGGCACCCCCTCCTTCCTCAGTTTTTATTAAGCCTCAGTGTGTGCCTCTGGCCAGCCCTGACCCTCCCGAATCTCAGTTCTGCCTCTATAAAAAAAAGGGGGGGGAGGAGAGTCTTCCCCCCGCCACCATCTTTATTGGGGTATAATTGACAAATGGTAATTGTACATATTTAGGGTATACAACCTGATGTTTTGATATACATATACATTGTGTAATGATCACCACAATCAAGCCAGTTAACATCACTTCACATAGTTACCTTTCTTTGTGTGTGATGAGAACCCTTAAGATCCACTCTCTCAGCAAATTTCGAGTATACAATACAGTATTGTTAACTATAATCACCATGCTGTACATTAGATCTCCAGAACTTATTCATCTAGCACAATGGAAACTTTGTGCCCTTTGACCAACACCTTCCCATTTCCCCCACCCCCTCCAAACCCTGGCAACCACCATTCTACTCTGTGCTTCCATGAGTTTGGCTATTTTCTATTCCCAATATAACTGAGATCATGCAGGTTTTCTCTTTCTGTGTCTGGCTTATTTCCCTGAGCACAATATCCTCCAGATTCATCTATGTTGTTGCAAATGGGAGGATCTCCTTCTTTGTTAAGGCCGATAATATTCCATATCCTGCATAAAATAGGGAGATTATTGTCTGCACCCCCACCCTTCCTAGTGCAGGTTCGAGAAAGTACAGATGGAAGTTCCAGATATTGGGAGCTGGTGGGAAGGACTTGGAAGGCACCCTTTCCCAGGTGACTGTCTCCTCCTCTATTCCACAGATCTCTGTGGCTAACAAGGCCCCCGGGACAGAGGGGCAGCAGCAGGCCCATGGTGAGAAGAAGGAGACTCCAGCAGTGCCCTCGGCCCCGCCCTCCTATGAGGAAGCCACCTCTGGAGAGGGGCTCAAGGCAGGGGCCTTCCCCCCAGCCCCGTCGGCTGTGCCTCTCCATCCCAGCTGGGCCTATGTGGACCCTAGTAAGTCTCTCAGCCCCTGGAGCCTGGAACATCATGGGGAGTTGTGGGCCCAGAAGAAAAACCTGGGTAGGAGGAAGTTGCCCATAAATAGATGCATTGTGTGCTTGTTATATGAGGCTCTGTTGTCAAAGGCTTGGGATTTGGAGGGCCATTCCAAGGGTAGGTTAAGGAGGACTCCATGGAAAGGGAGAGACACAATATTTGCAGTTACAGTACTCTTGGATGGGGAAGAGGGGATTCATTTCAAGTCACCAGGCTAGGGCGAATAGAGGGGACAGACTGGGGGGTGGTGGATTGGGGGCTATTCTAGAAAGGCTTTCCTCAAAGAAAGGGGTACATTAAAAGGTGGGGAGAGAGGTCAGAATAGACACAAGAAAGGGCAGCATTAAGCCGTGGCTGGCTCCCTGTGAGTGGAGATGCCGTGTTTACATGTGGGCTGATCTAAAACTTCCCCATGAAGGCCCCAGGGACGTTGGGGGCCAGGGGTCTGAGGACCACTTCACCTTCGCTTTCCTTGCCTCTCTTCCCTTCTCCAAGCCCTTATTGGGGGCAGGAGGACATGACGTGGGGGAAGGGGTGTGGATACCAGCCTTAGTGCTCCTCATGGTCAGGCATAGTTCATAGGCACACTTACCCAGTTCCCTGTAGACCAAAGTCACAGCCTGTAGGAGCCCCTCTGTTAGGTTGAGCTGCTTATGGAAGCTTTGCCTCAGGGCTGGGAACATACGGCTCCCCACGTGCTGTAAGAAAGAGCCCCCTCTCCAATCTTCCTCAGCCCCTGCAGTCTCTCTCAGCAGCCCCTCAACATCCCTCCCCCATCTTACCCCCACCCTCCCCAGCAGAATTCTAGAAGGAATCCCAGAAACAATGCCTCAGACAGAGCCGCTACTCACCAGGAGTGGCCACCATGGTTCGCACCCCTCATCCCCCCTTGGCCCGGAGCCAAGCAGACCTACCACACCGTGACCTACTGGAGAGCCAGTGAAGGTCTGGTGTTTGTGTGAGCCCTTCTCACTGCCCCGGACACCCACAGGACTTTCTCTGTCTTCATGTCCTGCTCAGTGGCCTGCCATTTGGGCTGTGGCAGGCGATGTATACCGCACATGAAAGAGAAGTGGAGGATAAAAGGATGAGGGCCTCCAGGCTACAGGTTTACAGCGGGTTCCCCTCTCTCTTCCTTCTTCATTTTCCATGTCCAGGCTGCCTTAAGTAGTATTTTCCAGGGAACTGTCAGGGTAGGAAGGAAGCTCATTTTAGTCAACATGTGACAAACATTTCCAAGTGTATGCTAAGCACTGTGACCTGGGATGCTAAATTTCTGGTGATGCATTCATTTGCAAGACCTGCTGCCCTTACAGGCCTGACTATATAGACAAGTAAACAGACAACTACCACAGAATGAAAGAGATGCAGTGATAGAGGCGTTAGACAGCTTACCCAACCCGTGTAGCAGTCAGGGAAGACTTCCTGGACAAAGAGGTATCCACATTGAGTCCTGAAGGATGGCATGAGTTAGCCTGGTGAAGAGGTGGGGAAATGAGTGTTCAGACTGAAAGAATATAAGGTGCAGAGGCCCAGAAGCAAGAAAGCACATGGCTGTAAAAATATAGCCAGGCTGGAGAAAAGTAGGAGGGAGCAGTGTGCATTGGGGCTGAGAGCTCGGGGGAGGCTCTGGAAGCTTTGTTAAGGAACTTGAACTTGAGTAAAAGGCAGTGGGGAGCCATCAAAGAGCTTAATGCAGGGTCAGCTTTGAAAGCCCAAGACTGACGCTTTTGCTGCGGAAGGAGGGTAAGATCGTGGAGAAATGGCAAGAATTAAAAGGACAGTGGAAGAGAACAGAGCAGAGGCCTCAGGAATGGCCCAGATGAGGGGTGCAAAAGAGAGGGCAGCATAGTCCCCACCAGGCACAGAGCCACAGGCTTTCATGACTTTCATGTCCCCATGAGGTGAGTATCATGGACCCATATCACAGAAGAGAGTCCGAGATGGCTGGTGACTTGCTCAACGTCACACAGCTAGTCAGCCTTAGAGAAGGGAGCCACATGTGGGTCTGTTTGACTGTGGATCCTATGCTCTTTCACAGGCCTGATATCTGGGTTCTGAGTTCTGGGACCAGGCCCTCAAGCTTCATCCGCATCCGTACCCCGCTCCTTGCCTTTGTCCTGGCTTTGCTTCCCCCTCCAGTCTCCCCCCTGCCCTGGTTCCCAGCTGGGGCACCAGCAGGTTCTCCCATCCAACTAATCCCTGATTCTCACCCCAAGGGCCTCAGAGCAGGCGGGCGTAAGACCTTAGACCCTGAGGTGTACTAGGTGGCCTTGGGAGAGTGGCTGTCCCTCTCTGATTCTTAGCCACAAGGGAGCCCTTGTTCAGGGAGGAGAGTGAGGGACACAAGAAGAAAGGGTCACATGTGTATGGCAAGGCTTGGCCCCCAGGGAGCCCCAGCCAGCATGCAGGGAAGGGGAGGGGAGATGAGAGTTTGTTCTCAGGACTCAGACAGGAGAAGCAGCTGGGGAAAGAGATCTGAGGGTGGGCTGGGGTGGGGTGGGAGGCTTGAGAATAGAACTAGAGAAAAGGGCCTCCCCAGTCCAGAGAGTCAGTTTGACAAAAGTGAACTCTGAACTGGTGGCCATGGGGGCAGCGTTTATACACATGGGAGCCCTCGTGGCCCCTCCCCGTGTCCATACAGGCAGCTCCAGCTATGAGAACGGTTTCCCGGCCGGAGACCATGAGCTCTTCACCACCTTCAGTTGGGATGACCAGAAAGTTCGCCGAGTCTTCATCAGAAAGGTAACTACCTCTCCCAACTCTCCAGGACGGGGGCCCTTGGGGAAGGGCGGGGTGTCCCTTGAGAAGGCCCCGACCCAGCCCTTTGTCTACAGAGACCATCCTTGTGTCCCCTTCTCCAATGACCCCAGCGGAAACACCTGCTGGGAAGTGCTCCCTTAGGTTTCACCCCACTGCCCCTTGCTATGCCTAAGCTCATTGTCTCATCCTCTCCCCAGACATAGAGGCCCCTTGTCCTGGGGGTATGGGCTCTGGAGCAAAGTTGCTTTTCTTTCACCTTGTCTTGGGTCCATTCTAGTGACCGCTAGGAAAGAAAGGGAAGGGTACAGGATGTAGGTCTGGAGAGTAGATTGAGTCACTGGGAAGCTGGGGGACTCCCTGAGCATCACTGGGGGCCTGAGCCTCCCTAGCCTCCAGTGGGGCTCCCCTAAGTTGACCAGAACTCCTTCTGAAACCTAGGTCTATACAATCCTGCTGATCCAGCTGCTGGTGACCTTGAGTGTTGTGGCTCTTTTTACCTTCTGGTGAGTTGGTAGTGTGAACGGGCACCTTCCAGGGGCAGCGTGGCAAGGCCGGGGGCGGGGGTTCCCGAATCAGACTGTTCTTGGAATATTTGCCTAAAGAGATTTGTGTGGGGCAGTGGAGGCCCTCAGTAAGGAGGAACCGTAGGGAGTGGCCCACGGAGGAGTCCTCCATCCAGTGGGGGTAGGCCTGGTGCCTTCTGGGCCCGCTGTGGCTATGAGGCAGTCATTCCTCCCAGATGAAGGAGCCCCACAGCCGGGTACCTCCATGTCCCAGCCAGGGACAGTGGCCGGGATGCGCTATGCCACCAGGGTCCCTTCCTCCTTTCTTCCTTGCAAGTCCTGGGAACTGTGGTGGGGCAGATGCAGATGTGGAAATGGAGACATAGGGTAGATTCTGATTCTCTCCCCCTCCTTTCTCTGCAGTGACCCCGTTAAGGACTATGTCCAGGCCAATCCAGGATGGTACTGGGCATCCTAGTGAGTATACCCCAGGCCTCCAGGCCCCCTTCCCAGAGAACCCTCAGTGGCACAGGGTGGGGAAACTCCATTGACAGAATCTAAGCCCATGGCCTCTCTCCACCCCAAAGGAAGACTGTCCTCACAAGAGCAGAGCCAGCAGGGCCCTTCTGGGGTGTTTGGGTCTGGGGGTGTGGGGGAGACAGGCATAGGTTCTGATGCTTGCACAAGGAGCGGAGGTGGGCTGGGGCTCTGGCTGGAGAGGCCCAGACCATGGCCCTGAGGGGAAGGGGGTTGGAACACCTTGGCCCACACTAATGATAATGTTGCTACTCTTATTAACATTGTTGTTATTAATGCCTATGAATTATTAATCATAATAACTACCACTTATAGAGTGCCTAATAAGGGTTGGGCCTTGCTCTGTGTGCTGGATATACAGTATTGCATTCGATCCTTGAGTCTACTGGGTATGATTATCTCAGAAAACTAAGGCTCAGAGAGGTTGAGTAATTTGCCCAAGGTCACACAGCTATTCTGTGGCAGAGCTGGGATTCAAGTCCAGGACTCAGGTTGAGGCTTGTGCTCTTAATCACTCTGTTTGGCAGACTCCCTTTTCTCAAGGCACTTGGCTCCTGCTTGCCCTATACACCTTAAGGAATGTGGCAGGTAACTTCAGAGAAGTTTGATGGTGTAGGCGATCCTTGACCCTCCTGAGTAATTAGGGTCATTGTGTGTAATTCTAGGCCGGAACTACCCTGGGCTCAAAGCAATACTGCTCTCACCTAAGTCTCTTTCAGTACCTACTGTGAGGCCAGCACTGTCCTGGGCACTGGGGCTACTGAGGAAGAGACTTCTATAGGGATAGGTAGTCAGTGAGCGGCACAAAGCGCCATGGGAATGAGCAGCACTCAGAGGAGGGGAGGCAGGAAGGCATGAGCCTGAGACATCCAGGTCCTCAGTCTGCTTCAGAGGTTTGAAGTGGCTCAAGCAAAAGCATGGGAGCAGGGCTGCATGTGGCACATGCAAATACGGAATGAGGCCAGCACGCGGCTGGAAGACTCCATGTAAGGGAACCTGAGACATCTCAGAGAGCAGGGGGGCCTTATGCGGTGGCAGCTCTGAGTGCCCGGCAAGGAGCTTGCACACCACAGCTTCCCAGACCTGCTCCTGGGTAGAGCTATGGTGGAGATATGGGCTCAGCCCACAGCCTCCAGAACCATCCCGAGCCCAGAACAGCCCCAGAATGGGCCTTGAGTTAATACCAGCCAACCATAGGCTGACAGGTAGGAGGCCTGTCCTGGCCTCTGTGGATCCTTAGAGGAGTGAGGGAGGGGAGGAGAGGCTCAGTCAAGTTGGGAGTCCCAGGGGAGGAGGCATCCACACCTGGAGCCTTTCCCAGGGCATAGAACAGAGGACCTGTCTGCACACCAGGCAGGGAGGCATGCATCTTGGGGAACTGGAGGCACTGTTTGATAGAGCTAATGAGGCCCCAGGGACGGCCACCCCAGCCAGCCCGCATGGCAGGTTGGCATGGCTCCCGGCACGTCAGCACCGCCTGGTGACCCAGATGCCCTGAGGACTCTGAAATGGAGTCCCTGGGCCCCTCACCGGGACTTCTGTGGAGGGTCTGCAGGACTTCCTGTCCTGAGCAGATGGTGGCAGGGGACAGCCTGGAAATGAGCAGGCTCAGAAGTGGGGCAGCGTCTACCCCACTGAGGGCAGGCATGAGACTCTGCTCTGTGAGTGGTGAGGTTTAACAACGCTCCCCCTCAACATCTCCAGACAGAAAGCAGAGGTGCTCTCCCTGGCTCGGGAGGAAGGGAGTGAGGGGAGGGGGTGGGGGTGGAGAGAAATCCGGAGTGGGCCTAGACCCTGTGCTTTTATGGGGCAACACAAAGCCTTGGAGGTGCTTGAGAATTGTACCCCCAAGATGCTGCCATTTTGTCCAGAAAGCCACACTGTGGCTCTGCCCTGCCCTGTCCCCTCCCCACCCGTCAACTCTATCTATCCTGCCCCTGAATTTGCTTCTGGGTCTGAGACCTAGTGGGTCTCACCTCCTTCAACGTACCAAGCCCTTAATAGCCTTTTTTTTTTTAATGTGTGAGGCACTCTGCTACGTGCTTTACAGGTATTTGTCATTTGATTCTTATAAACAACCCTACCAGGCTGACACTATGATTATCTGCATTTTATGGGTGAGGAAATGAGGCTCTGAGAGAAGCTGTCCCTTCCTAAGCAGCATAGTCTTGTGCACTTCCCCTGGGTGCTCTGCTGCCTCCCTGCTGGCCCCAGGATTGGCCCTAGAATGGGGCACGCTGGAGGAGGACCCTGGGTTTGGCCCGGCCTCCACCTGAGCCTCACTCCCCTGTTCTGACGCTCTGTAAACAGACCAGGGCTCCAGCCCAGGCCCCGGGGCCCAGGCTCTGACATGCGAGTGAGTCTCTCTTTCACGTCCATGACTCATCCTCTGTCCCCTGGGATGGCAGCCCGCTGGCTCGCCTTCCACTCACCGCTGTCTCAAGGCCCCAGTCATCTCCCTCGGTGGGCTCTTACCTTATTGTCTGATTGCTCCCTGGGAGCCCTGGCGGTGGGGAAGGAGTCAGGGCTGTGGAGCGGGAGGGGAAGCAGGCAGGGAGGAAGCCGTGAGGCCCAGGGCTGGGAGAGGTGGGTCGGAGCCTCTCTACGAGGCTGCCAGTCCAATTATACTAACAACTTCCATTCTTGAATCCTTACCTTGTGCCAGGCCCTGTGCGACACGCTTGACATGTGTGCTCTAGGTCAATCCTGTTATGGCCTCAGTGAGCGGGTCCCAGCACTCGTGTTTCACAAAGGAGGAAAACAGAGCTCTGCAATTAAGTAACTTGTTTAAAGTCACACAGTCGGAGTGCAGAGCTGGGCTATGAATGCGGGGGTCAGGCTCTGCGGCTGCACTCTAAGCCCCAGGTCATGGCCCTCCGCCCTTCCTGTGGCCTCTGGTTTTTTTTTTTTTTAGTGTTTTATTTATTTCTGAGAGAGAGAGAGCGCGCGCGCAGGGGAGGTCAGAGAGAAGGGAGACACAGAATCCGAAGCAGTCTCCAGGCTCTGAGCTAGCCATCAGCACAGATCCCGACACGGGCTTCGAACCCATGAACTGTGAAATCATGACCTGAGCCAAAGTCGGACGCTCAACCGACTGAGCCACTTCTGGTCTTGAGGATTGAAGAGCTGTGGGCCAGAGAGGAAAGGAGATGGGGCCCTTGCCCTTTGGAAGCTCCCAGCCTGGCTGGGAGACAGGACCCACACCCAGAACACACATAGACAAGGCTATTATTATTATTATTATTGCCCAAGTGACTGACCAATGACTCAAGTGAGACCAAAAGAGAGCAGATGCTGGAGTGTTTCTCAACTGGGGCAGGATGATTCCACTGTCCTTCGCTGGTCCCTGATTCTAAGAACTCCTCAATCACTGTGACAACTGTCCCACATCACTTGAGAGCCTCGGAAGACTAGGAGAAGGTGAAAATGGAGGCGTCCTATTTGCCACATCTAATAGGCTGGTCTCCGCCTCTCCATCCCCTATTCTTTTGCATTTCATCCAGAAGTATTTAAAGGTCACCTAACCATTGTCAGGCCCTGGCTGAGTGGTAGGAAGGCAAAATGCGTAGGCCACTCCAGATGCTACATCTGAGTGGGGGTTCAGATGAACAGGCCTGGAGGGTGTGAGGGTGCAGGCCTCTGCTGAGGAACGCCCTTGGTGCCTGGAGGGGGCCCCTCTAACCCAGGCCTCAGGCTTCCCTGCCAGTCAGTCTTCTCCAGCAGGAGCAGAGTGTGGGAGGCACGTTGTGAGGGTGCAGAAGGGAGAGGGAGCAGAGTGCAGGGAAGGGCGGGCCAGGGAGGTAGGTTCAGGGAGACACATCAAGCAGGGCCTTGCCAGGCCTTTGGGAATTTTTAAACAAGGGAGTCTTAGGGTTGGATCTGCCTGTAGCTTGGAGGGTGGAAGGCAGGGCTGGCAGCAGGACCAGATAGAGAGAGGTGGCCCCACCTAAAAGGGTGGTATTGGGCATGGAGAGAAGGTGACAGATCTGCGAGCTACCTGGGTAGGAGGATCGGCAGGGCCAGGTGATTAATCGGGCGAGGCCGGGTGAGAGTCAAGGATGCTGAGCTCTCTGGTTGGGCGACTTGGACGTGCATGACGTCCTCTGCAGTAGGAGATGCAGGGACAAGGGCAGGTTCCTAACCTGTTGGGTTTGGAATGTTTCTGAATGGCCATGTCTGTTCCATAGGCAGTTGCATATACAGGCCTGGGGTTGAGAAGGAACCATCTAGATCAGAAACAAGGGTGTGGAAGCCATGAGCATTTGCCTGCTAACAGCAGCCCTGTGGATGAGCGAGCCCCTAGGGAGAGCATGAAGGGAGACAGCCTGATGGGAGTCTGTGTCGAAGGGACCGGGCATATTTAGCTCCCTTGAAGGAGATTAAAAAGGAGTGGCCAGGGAGGTAGGAGGGGACCCAAGAGTGTGTCATCTTGGAACCAGGGGAATAATGGGAGCGATCAGATGTTGAAAAGTCAGGTAAGACAGGGACTGACAAGTGTCACTTGGGCTCAGCAGGCCACAGGGATGTGGCAAAGCCAGCTCTCATTAAGTGGGACTGGGGCTGGGTTTGTGGAGTGGGGGAGCAATGAAGAGATGAGGAAGGAGACAGTGACTGAGGACAACTTTTTCAAGAAGCTTGTCTGTGAGGGTGGATAAAGTGGAAATAGCTAGAACTGGGAAGACGTTGGTTGAAGATGGAGAGCAGTTAAGGACGTTTGTGTAGGAGGAGAGGGGTGCAAGTAGAAAAGGTGATGTAATAGAGACAGAGAAGGCAGAGGAGCTGAGGGTGTGGGGCCCAGAGCCCAGGCTGGGGGGGTGGGCCGGGGATGGAAGGACAGAGGAAAGGGCACATGCATGATACAATGTTTGCCGGTGGCAAGCAGAGAGCCAAGGAAGCCCCACATCATCTCAAATCTTTCTGGGACACATCAGGCCAGACCCTTGCAGGATGAGGCAGCCTCGGAGGTTTGCAAATGAGGAAGGATGGTTGGAATTGCTGCTCTGGGGGATAGGTGACAAACAGAGAGGAGAGAAGGGCGAGGATGGCAGGTGCCATGTTCAGGGTCTACGGGGGGCTGGAGACCGTACACTGGTGGTGGCATCAAGGTAGGTAGGCATGAGCATGCCCCTTGGGTCCTCAGCCCCTCATCTTCTACCTCCTGGACTGACCTTCACCTCTGCTGCTCTCTAGAAAATCCTCAATCCTCAGTCCCTGTCTCTGAGGTTGCCCTGAGCTCCCAGCCTGTCTTCTGCTGGACATGGCCACCTGATCCAAGCACTTCCTGCCTGTGCCAGGTGCTTGCAGGACAGATGAGGGCCCTTCCCTGATTTGCTTGCAGTCTAGAGGGATAGACCAACAATAAAGTAACAAGATCATTACAAGCAGCGAGAAGAGTGGGAGGGGACTAAAGGAGGCAGCATGGGGCAGTGGTGATAAGCCAGGACTCGAGCAAGAAGGTACAAGGATTACGTTAATTAGTGTTCATAAGGCACCTAGCACTCCGCCTGGCACCTAGAAAACATGATATACAAACTTTCTGTGTGCCATACTGGGAGTGTCCCAAGGCCACTTGGGATTGGGTGGTCAGCTGTCCCGTGGCCCCCAAGACTCCGTGTTTCCAGAAGCAGGCTCACCCACTTTCCATTCTTGTCTTTTGGAATTGGACCATCATGCTGCCCATTGCCAGGTTCTAGGATGACCGTGGTCTTAAACACCATTCCCCCAACCCAATCATACTGTCTGGTGCCTGCGGGCAGGGGCAGGGGGACAGAGAGTGGCATGAGCAAGGGTCTGGGTGGAGGGACCTCAGGGGGCACGGGCTGACTGCCCATCTGTCCCTCACAGCGCTGTATTCTTCGCCACCTATCTGACCCTGGCCTGCTGTTCTGGACCCAGGTATGTGAGGACTTGAGGAACAACTTGTAGGAACATGAGAAGGATCTTGAAAGTTCTGGCCCCAGTCCTGCCTACCGCCTGTGTGCCGTGAACTTCCGAGAGGGCTCTACCCTCTGGGCTCCATCAAGCCCTCCCTCCTTTCCTTGGCGCCTCTCAGGTGGCAACAGGGGGGTGTAAACCGACAGATGGGGGCACCTGGGGGTGTGGCTGAGGGAGGAAGCTCCGAGGAGTGGGGATGGGGTTAGGCAGAGGCCCCCTCCCTGCTGCAGTGACCCAGCCTGTGGCTGCCAGCACCCCCCAGTCTCCCCTGAACTCAGTGGTTTGCCTTGCAGGAGGCATTTCCCCTGGAACCTGATTCTTCTGACCATCTTCGTAAGTGATCTGGTGGAGGTGGGGGGCCAGGGACAGATGCTGAGTGCACATAGTGGGAAGAGGGAAGGAGGGGGGCTTCCAGGGCCAGGAAGTCTGGGCCACGGGTGTCTACTGGGAGGTCACTGGTGGAGGCAGCGGTACTTTCACCCCACGTCTACCACAAAGACGTCCCACCCTCTCTTTCCAAATGGGCTTAGTCTCCCCCACCCTTGACTCCAGCCACTGTCTCTTTTCTTTGTGATGTTGTTTTTAAGAGGTTTGGATGTGGCATCCTAGAGCTATGGATAACGAAGGGTAGGTCATAGAAAGGGGCGACGAGCAAGGCTGCAAAAGAAAGAAGGGGACACAGCTAGTGCAGGCCTGTCACGACGCTCCTCACCAGGCCTGAGTTGTGGAAGCGAATGTGTGGGGGTGAAGCCGATGCTGAGCTGAGGGGTGTGCACAAGGAGTGGAGACCCAGGCTGGGCCCTGAAGATGTCTGGGCCCCCAAAGGCTGGATTCTGGAGCATTCCCTCATCCCGCTTTTTCTTCCAGACCCTGTCCATGGCCTACCTCACTGGGATGTTGTCCAGGTAAAGGGGACGGGTGGAAGGGGACGGCGCCACCCTCTGAGGGGAGCTGGCCCTGAACACATCCCTTCAGAGAGCATTCAGAGGGGGTGGGGGTTCGGGCAGGCAGGACACATTGGCCTGGAGCCCTCTTCTCGCACACTCTATTGAACGGTGATGGCAGGACCTGGCCAGGCCGGCGGGGTGGAGGTGGGGAATGGAGGAGAGCAAGGTGACCTCTCTCAAACTGCAGCTTGAGCGACCCCAGCCTGAGAAACCGCGCCTGTAAACCTCCCCAGCACCAGCACAAACCCCTCTCCATCCTCTTCAAATAAGAGTTTGAGTCCAGGCACGCTGGGGAGGGCAGGGCCCAGGAGAGAGGCTGGGGGCCGCAGGTAGAGGGACTGGGTCCTGGCGGAAGGGGGTGGGCCTGGGAGGAGGGCCGGGGAAACCAGGAGCCCTGGCCGAAACCGAGTCCCCCCTCTGTGCCCCACAGCTACTACAACACCACATCTGTGCTGTTGTGTCTGGGCATCACGGCTCTCGTCTGCCTCTCAGTCACCGTCTTTAGCTTCCAGACCAAGGTCAGCTCTGGGGTTTGGGGGCAGGACAAGGCTTATGGGATGGGGGGCTCCAAGCTTGGGTCCCTGGCTAGGGAGAGGGGAAAGAGGTGTGTAGGGTCTGGGGAGGCCACCTGGAGGAGGGGAGGAGGGGGGGGTGCCAGGTTCTAGGTAAGGAGTGTAAGACAGCAGCCTGCTCTATAGGCCTCTGCCTTGTGGCCAGCACACCCCCCGGCAGGGGGTCCCTGGGAATGCCAAGCCACTCTGTGCAGGCCCAACTGCTCACACCAGTCCCATCCCTGCAGTTTGACTTCACCTCCTGCCAGGGTGTGATCTTCGTGCTGCTCATGACTCTTTTCTTCAGTGGACTCATCCTGGCCATCCTCCTGCCCTTCCAATATGTGAGTCTCCGGGTCTCCCAGTAGGGCCCCTGGGGAGGGAGGGAGAGCCCTACCTCGCCCAAGGGTGCTGTTTCCTCCCACACCTTCCAAAGAAGGCCCAGAGCCAAAGGCCCACAGCCTGTCATCCTGTCCGGCCCTCTTGGCACCTGAGCTGGTTGGCAGTGTAAGCAAACAAACAAGGAGGCTTTTCTTAGCAGGCGTGGGCACCTGCCCGCACCATGAGCCACATCCGGCTTCACCTTTCTCGTCCTCCCCCTCTAGGACGGAGGTGAGGCCAAGGGAGAAGCCACGGCACATTTAAACCCTGGGCAGGGACGGGAGCACACCACCAGGCCCAGAAGGGCCCTGAAGAAGGACCTCCTGGGGCCCCTGAGGAATCAGCCCAGTCCAGAGCACCAGAATCTGGCTGGCCAGGCAGGCAGGAGGTGGGGTAGTGAGGCTCCAAGCATACACCCATTAGAGTGTCCGTGGGGCCAGCCAAATCTCAGCTGTCCAGCCTGCTCTGGGAAGTGCAGCTCAGACTGCACAGGGCCCAGTGGTGACTGACATGGTCAGGCTGCTGCAGATGGAGAGGGGGCAGACCGAGGGCATCACAGGAGGGGCTTGAGGTTTCATCTTGGGAACCCAAGGGATGAAGCTGTTAGACTCCTGCTAAGGGCTCCATGCTTATACCCCCCACCTGGGGCTCCTCTTAGCCACCTTTGGTGCATGATCCCCCCACTGCCCCCTTTCTGCCAGGCTAGGAGCAGCATTCCTCACTCCCCCTTCCCCCCACCCCATCCTGCCCAGCCCCAGTCTGCAGGGTATTGGCTCCAAGTCCAGAACGTCAGGATTGGTTCTGACATTTCCTTGGCATGTCCCAGGATCCTGTTGACGAAGGGAGGGACCGGAGCTGGTCTGGGGGCCTTCTGTGTATCTAGGATGGGGGGGGAGGCAGTTATAGGAAGTGGCCTCAAAACTTCAAAGAACTGTTTATTGATCCAGGTCTGGCTACTGGGATGCCTTTGTTTCCAAGAAACTTCTGGGGAAAGCCCTGGGGAGGAGGGCATGGTTGAAACCTGTAGGGTCTCCACACCCAGCGGGGCGCCCCTGAGACCTAGGGGTGGCCAGGGATGGGGAGGGGTGCTGCTCCAGTCTCTGCAAGCAATCACATTATGCACAGCTGGCAGACATGCCAGGGGATTCACCCTGCCCTCCTTACCCCTGAGCCCCTTATCCCTTTAGGCAAAGCTAGCGACTTCCCCTACAGAGGAACAGACAGACCCCACACAGGACAGGGATGAGTGCCCCTGCAGGGGAGGTAGCAGCCAGAGGCCAGGCTCAGGCTGGGAGAATGACATGGGTTCAACAGGTTGAGTCTCCCTAGTCTAGCCTGAGTCTGGAACAAGTATGTGTCGACTGGGAACTCCCCTGCCAGTCCTTGCATGGTCACTGGTATCCTGGGGCTCCCCACACCCACCCTGACCACACAGAGAATCAAGGACTCCTGTCTGCCCTGGGGCTTCTTCAGGACTGCTGGGGAGGGTTGGGGGGTGCTGTGAGAGAGGGAAGCCACCAGGGAGGTCTGTGCTACACCCTCAGGTCTCTGGGCTGAGCCCTCCTCCCTGCCCCTTTGCTGCCTATCACTCTAAACCGATCTTGTGTCTGCTCCACAGGTGCCCTGGCTCCACGCAGTGTATGCCGCTCTGGGAGCAGGCGTGTTTACGCTGGTGAGTGTGGCTCCCTATTGACCCTGCCCTCCCAGCCTCTGATCACCTCCCCAGGCCCCTCCACTATCCAGTCTTACTCATAGTCCTCCTCTCTGACACCTTAAGTTCCTGTGGGCGGGTCAAGGCTCAGTGCTGCATTCAGGGAATGCTCTCTGATTTCCAAGACACACCAGCTTATCTGGGCAGGTGAGGAAGAAGGTGGTAACAGGATTGGAGCTTTAGACAGAGCTGGGAAGAGGCACCCCCAGCTCCTAGGGGGGGCCAGTGCTGTTTGCAGGGGTGAGAGAATGAGGGTGTCCTGGCCACGGGGACTAAGCTAGTCATTGCTCTCCTAGGGGTAATCTGGGAAGGCTTCTTGGAGCAAGGGGGATTCCCGGTGTGAGACATGTGCTTAGTTAAAGCTTAGTCTTGGTTGTTCTCACCAAACTGAGAGTGTTGGTGGTGATGATGATGATGGTAACAGGAATAGCTAATATTTATTGAACGTTTCCCCCCACCAATAACCTCTCTGTGTGCATTTAACCCTCACTAGGTCTCTATAAAATAGCTTCTATTGTGATCAGATTGAGATAAGGAACCTGAAGCGCAGAGACTTGCCCAAGTTCACACAGCATCCTAGGAAGCAGGGGACCAGACTGGCAACCTGGACGGTCTGGCTCCAGAGCCCCGTTCTGGGTCTGAGGCTACGTGGGGAGGAGCATGGGATGGCTGTCGGCAGATGCCCAGGAGACAGGAGGTAGCCAGGGACAGACATCTGCCTGGAAAAGCCCAACACAGGCCCTTTGCTCAGGTGGGAACCTGAATGGGATGATGCTCCGGGACCCGCCCAGGTGGGCAAGCTCATCTTGGTGACCTCTTCCCAGAGGTCATACAAGGTAAACACCAAAGCCAGCAGGAGCAGTGCCCAGACCTTCCTGTCCCTCGTTGGAATGTTCAGCTCAACTCAGTCCAGTCGGAGTTCTAGGCTTTATTCACAGGTTCCACAGGCTTGTTTTTTCCAGGGGGAAAAATGGAGGATCAGAACTATGATCAGATGTTTTGGGGGATGTGGATAAGGAATGGGGTGTGGTAGGTTCATTCATTTCCACAGGTCCTTATTGAGCAGCTATTATGTGTGAGGTGCTGTGCTGAGTGCCCAGGAAGCTGCAGTCAACCGGAGGAACACAGTATGTGGCATATAGTGGCACTCAGGACATATTTGTGGAATGAGTAAATGACCTTCAGTTTTAGAGCTTGAGGTTGAAGGGACTAAAAACGTATCTAGGAAAACTCCAAGCCCTTCCTTCATAGATGAGAAAACTGGACCACAAAGAAGTTAAATGGTTTGTCCCATTTCCTGGCAAGATAATGGCATATCAACTAAGTGTGGCCTTGGTCAAGACTAGGCTGACCAGTTTATCCCAGAACTTTGCCAGTTTGAGCACTAAAAGTCTCACTTCTTGAGGGAACCCCTAAATCGTGGGCAAACCAGAAAAGTCACCACGCAGCACTACCTTCTCTTGGCCCCCACACCAACACGCTTTCCTCCAGGCAGTACCTACCTGAAGTAAGTTTCAGTGAGGGGCACCTGGGTGGCTTAGTCGATTGAGCGACGGACTCTTAGGTCACGATCTCGCAGTTTGTGGGTTTGAACCCCATGTCAGGCTCCATGCTGACAGTGCAGTCTGCTTGGTATTCTTTCTCTCTCCCTCTCTCTCTGCCCCTCCCCCCCCCCCCCCCGCTCGCTATCTATCTCTCTTTCTCTCTCAAAATAAATAAATAAACATTAAAAAGTTTTTTCAATGAAAAGGATAGAGTGGGGAATAGGGCCAAGAGGAAAGAAAAATGCAGGGTCATGCTGGGGGTGGCGGGGAGTGAGCCTGGGAGGCTCACTTGTCCCAGTGTTTGCCAGGGACAAGTAGAAGAAGAGGGGTCAACATGTACAATATGTAGGGCAGAGTGGGAGCATGGTGAGCATCAGTGGCAGGTCGGGGAGTTTACTTGGCTCCCTGTGGATCAGATCACAGCCAGTATGTCAGATAAGCAGGAAGGCTGTATATACAAGTAGGGCTGGATGAATAGTCATCCCTTAAATTTGTTTACTAATCTCTTGTGTTATTAGAATAGTAAAAATAATCCCAATAATCTGTTCCACCCTTTACATTTTACAAAACACTTTCACACCTATTACCTCATTGGATCTCCACCACAACCCAGGGAGGGAGGCAGCACTGATGTTAGAAGACTCGCTTTCCACATCTGAAGCCCTGGGTGTTAAGGGCTGGCAGATTTAGGATAGGACCCAGGTGTCCTGTGCCCCGCCAGGTGCCATTTCCAGCACCCTGATGGTCCCCTTCAAGGAAGACAACTCCTATTAGCTTGGATTTGGGAAGCAGCTGGGAGTTCTTTCCAGCAAACCCCCTGTTCCTCCCCAGCCCCCATCAGTATTGGCCTTTCTACTGGACTATTCCCATTAGCAGGGAAGCAGGCTACAATTTCTCCCATCTGGAAACACACACACACCCCACTCTTGACCCACATCCCTTTGCAGCATCCCCATTTAGAGCAAAACTCCTTATAAGGGAATCTACACTGCTGACAGCCTTCCCCCAAAAGTAATGCATTCCTGTGAAATTTTTTGTAAGCTGGATGGCATAAAGTGAAGAAGCAATTACCGTTAATGTATATGGAAAATGTTTTGAGTGTCCCAGACCCCAAAAAATAACCTCTCTTAGGCTTTTCTTCTACCTTAGGATGCATCTTGCTGACATTATGCACAAAATAAATAGGGATAAAATACAGATGCTCACACACGCCGCTCTGTGACTTGATGCCCAGATGCTGGGTTCCCATGGAAGGAGTTCCCACAGAAGGAGCTGGGGGTGCCACTCGTTGCCTGGGGTGCATGCTGCCTCTATCATGGGGTGTGCTGCCCTCCTGCAAAGCAAATGCTGAATGCTATTCCCTGCTCCCCACCATTTTTTGTAAAAGTGAAAATCCTCTTTGGATTTCTTTTGGCTTGTGAAATCAGGTACTACAGGTCTTTTGTAAAAATGAAACAATGTAACTCAAACTTTCAGAAGGCAGGGGGTACCTATATTTCCCATTTGTCTCCTCCTTTCTCTCTTCCCAATCCTTCTGGAATTCTCTCAACCCTGTTAATGCTCTCAGCAGGATCAGCAGTGGTCATTTCTCAGCCCTCACCTTGCCAGCTCCTCAGCCTGTTTGATACAGTTGCTCATTCCTCCGCCCAGAAGCACCTTCCTCTCTGGGCATCTTGGCCACCAGCTCTCTTGATTTCTCCTGTCCCCCTGCTCACACTGAGGGCCGTAGGGCCATCAACTCCTCTCTCTCTATGCCCACTCCCTGCAGGATCTCAGACCCTCTCAAGATTTTGAATACCATCTTTTACTCTGATGACCCTACAGTTGATCTTCAACCCAGAATTCCATAGAATTTCCACTTGTCCACTCAGTATCCCCATTTGGAAATCTAATAGGCCTCCCAAACCTATTAGGTCTGAAACTGAGCACCTGCTGTCCCTGAGCCCCTGCTTCTCCCACAGCCCTTTCCCCATCTCTGTAAATGGCGACTCGGTCCTTCTAGTCGTTCAAGTCGAACGCCCTGCTGACCTCCACTCCTCTGCTCTCCTCTGCTCTCCTCATGCCCCCCATCTGGCCCCGTGGCAAATTCTATCGGCTCCACCTTGTAGGCAGAATCTGACTACTTATCTCCAGCTTCATGGCTACTCCCTGGTCCCCATGCTGAGTTGCTGCCATGGCCTCCCACTGGCACGGCCCCCGCAGTGTGTGCTCCGTGCAGCAGCGAGGGTGATCCTGTGAGGTGTGAATGAGGTCAGATTGGTCCTCTGCTTGGCTTCCTGGCCCCGCAGGGCCCCCTGACCTCACCTCCTCCCATGCCCCTCACTGCCCACGCTGTGCAGCCATGTGGGGCTCCTTCCCGCCCCTGAGCACAGCAGGCTGACTCCCAGCTCAGGTCCTCTGCACCTGAAGATGCCTCCATCTTTCCCCTTGGGTCCACTCACGGCTCCCTTTGTCCCCTCCTTCAAGTGTCTACTTTATTTACTATCCCTTTGTGACTAAGTGTGCACGCGCACGCACACACACACACACTCACTCCCTACTCCTCCTCCCTGCTTTATTTCTCACCATAGCACTGTTCATCCTTTTTCTGATTTGTGTGTTGACTGTCTCCCTCCAGCAGAACTTAAGTTCCCTGAGGGCAGGGAGTTTTGTCTAGTTTGTTCTTCACTGCATCCCCAGTGCCTGGCACCCAGTAGGCAACCCCCCCCCTTGATGTTTATGGAATGAGTGGATGCCTGAGATGCATGTCCGGGGGGCCAGGACTGGCTGAGATGCGGTCAGAGCAGGGCAAGAGTCACAGGGGAGGAGGAACCCCAGGGCCTAATTACTCGTTAATGTCTCATTAAGGCTCCTCATCCAGATTATGTAAACAACCGCCAGGGGCACCTAGTATGGATCCCCCAGCTCCATCCCTGACCTTGTTCACCTGAGTCAAAGGAGGGAAGCCATGCACGGGTCCCCGGGGGCCCCTGGGGTAGGGGAGAGCTCAGGAGGGGCCCTGGATTCATTTCCCTCCCTCCTCTGAGTTTTAGGTGGACAGAGGCCATCAGAGGCCCAGCCCCACAAGAACGGTCTCCGGGCCTTTCCATGAGCCCCAGCTCAGAAGGCTGTTGACCTCACTCTGACCCTGCTCCCTGCACAGTTCTGTCCTCTGGACGCTGTGGCCGTCTAGCTCCAACCCATTCCCAGCACCCAGCACGCCCTGTGTCTTCAGCTGCCCATCCTGGCATCTCCCACCCTAGACTGTGGAGAAGTCTCAGCACCATGAGGGGCCCTCCCAGCACCGCACTCAGAGCATCCCTGCCTAGCTGCCACGAGGAGGGTGTACAAGAAAGGAGAGAAGCGTCAGAGGAGGCCCCAGACCCCCAGGGAGGACCCACCCAATGCCCCCAGCCTACGCCTTGGAAGGGCTGTTAGAATCAAATGGTTTTTCTCTCCTAGAGTCCTTAGCCCCTCTCTGACAGTCTCTGCCATCTGGGAGGGCAGGGCCCCTGAGCTGGACTCGGCTGAGATCAGGGGTGGGGAGCCCCGGCTTCTTAGGGCCGAGGTCCAGCCTTGAGGAAGAGGCCCTTCCTAGGCCTCACCCATCTAGCCTTGGTACATTCTCAAGAGGCTTTGGGTTTTCTGCCTCACCCTATCTCATACCCCTCACTGGGCACCAGACCCAAATGCCAGTAGAAGTGGGTGAGTCATCCCGCAGGTACCTCAGGGCTTATCCTCATGACCCCTCTAGTGCCCTCTCCTTGGGTGCTTTTTCACAGTGGCTCATGGAAAGTTGGGTTGGGCCGAGGGCTTGGCGGGCAGGTTTCCCGCTGTGGCTGAGCCTCTGTGCTTATGTGGCTCTACCTCAGAGTTTCCCCTTCTTTGGGGAAGCTAGGGTCTCCCAGCCACCTAAACCAGGAAGCCAGGCAAGGGGACTTAGGAAAGAAACTAAGTATGGGACTTTGGACATTAGGCGCCGAGCCCAATACGAACAGAACTTTCCCCTGCCTGGCCTGGACGGATTGGAGGCCTGAGAAAATATCACAGTCTGTGTGTATGTTTTAATGTTTATTTGTTTTTGAGAAACAGAGACAGAGTGCAACCAGGGGAGGGGCAGAGAGAGAGGGAGACACAGAATCCAAAGCAGGCTCCAGGCTCTGACCTGTCAGCACAGAGCCTGACGCAGGGTTCGAACTCACAAGCTGAGAGATCATGACCTGAACTGAAGTCAGACGCTTAACCTACTGAGCCACCCAGGCACCCCTCATAATCTTTGTGTCTTTTTCTTTGTTAATTTTTTTAATGTTTGTTAATTTCTAAGAGAGAGAGATTGAGAATGTGTGAGCATGAGCATGGGAGAGTCAGAGAGAGGGAGACACAGAATCTGAAGCAGGCTCCAGGCTCTGAGCTGTCAGCACAGAGCCTGATGTGGGGCTCGAACCCACAAACCGTGAGATCATGACCTGAGCCGAAGTCAGATGCTTAACTGACTGAGCCACCCAGGTGCCCCCACAGTCTCTGTGTCTTAAGGAAGATTAGTGAGAAGCTGTGTGGATAGGCCAGAGCCTGAGAGTCCAGTTAAAAGGCCACTGCAGGCAGAGTCCCAGAATGAGGGACAAGGTGGCAGGAAGAACAGGTGTTTGGTCAGGACTGGATGCTTCGAGCCTGATGGTGTTTGGATGAGTGAAGCTTAGGTAGGAAGATGCTTTGCGGGTGTTGGCCCCTGGCCGTGGGGAAGATGCATACAGCCCTCTGTCCTCAGTCCCTGGAAGAAAGGAGGGTTGAGATGGTGAGTCCCTAGTGCTGGCAGGGACCTATTTGCACTGAGGCCCTGAGGCAGCATGCTCCCCACCCCACATGCCCCCTCATATACCACACACACCACACACATACCACATGTACCACACACACATCACATACATACCACACACCATGTATGTACACACACACACACACACACACACACACACACATGCACACAGTGTTAGCTGCCAAGCTGGATGAAAGCCCCATTTTCCTGACTCTCAGTTCAGTTATTCTTTCGACTCTATCACCCTGCCCATTTCACGGGTAGGAAAACAGAGGCCAGAGAGTTCCCACTGATTGTCTTCCGCCACAACAGCAGAACCCAGGGAGGCTTTCTCAACCTTTGAGATCAGGCTTTCGGCAGTTACTTCCATCCAACCCCAGCAGAGAACCTGTGTCCCTGATGTTCCCATGACCAGCCTAAGCCAGCCCCACAGCATCTGGAGGATTCTGGAAAGAGATTTCTGTTTGCCCCCACCCCACCCCTCTCCCTGCTTTTTTATTCGGGGCTGTGATATATGCCCTACCTTCTTCACGATTAGAGAAACACTTGAAAAGCAAAAATGGCTACACAAACACAAGCCAGAAGTATAATTTTATTTCAGACTTATCTTTATTTCATTCAGAGCTTAGAGGCTCTTTTGCCTGTTTTCTACGTGAGCCTGAAAGGTCTATGAGAACCTTCCCTATTCTGCTACCCACCCTCTGCCACTAAAACAGCCCCAACACCTCACCTGTGGCCTCATCTGAACCCGCTGAAGTTGAGCACTCTCCTCTGAGGGCAACAGCAGGGAGAGAGGATTGACGGGTAATTGCTCCTTCAGGGGGAAAGTGCACTGGGTGTCCCCCTCCCAGGACCCGCCTCAGTGTCACTTCCTGAGGCAGTACCTCAGGAGCCAATGCCCTGCCCAAACCAAGCCCTTCAAACCAATACCTTGACCTGGAGACGGTGAAAGAAGCCCCCCCTCCCAGCATCCCCCCCGTGGGGGGTGGGGACTGACGGAGGGGTGGTTCAGAGTCCCTGTAGGGAGCGGGCAGGGGAGTATCTAACTGGCATGCTGGGGCAGGGAAGGCAGGAGTCACTGTTCTCAGATGCAAAGCAGAGCCAGGAAGAGGCGCTATCAGAAGAGGGGGGGGAGCCCTCTAAGTGGCTACAGGCACTCCACCCAAATGACTTTCAAGATCTAGCTCACCCTCTTACCACTGTGACCTTGGGCAGGTTACTTGACTTCTCTGTGCCTCACCTGCTTTATCTTTAAAATGGGCTAAAATGAACTGTTCCACAAAGCTGTGGTCATAATTAAATAAGATAATATATGAAAGGAAAAAAGGAAACAGCCTAGCACTTGAAATTGGTGGTTTCTCAACTACCATGGTAGCTTTTACCCTGATGGTAAATGTTAACCTTGTAACTCAGAGCACCAAATTTTGGAGCAGAGTACTTGGGTTCAAATCAAAACGCTTAACAAGTGTCTGGTGCATCATTAGTAATCAATGATAATACCTGTTAGTAGAAGTCAGTTGAAAGATTTGAACCCAGGTCTGTGTGACTCCCTGATCCATGTTCTTTTTTTTTAACGTTTATTTATTTTTGAGAGAGAGAGAGAGAGAAAGTATGTGAGGTGGCGAGTCCCTCATACTCTCTGTGCCCCAGACTCCTCAGCTTCACGATGGAGATGATAACAGAACACCTGTACTAGAGGCTCATGTAAGGATTAGAGGAAAAATTTCACCAACTTTTTTTGTGTTACTTTAATCCTTTTAAAATTTTCCTTTTTTTTAAAGTTTTTTAAATTTATTTTTGACAGAGAGAGAGAGAGAGAGAGAGAGAGTGTGTGTGTGTGTGTGTGTGTGTGTGTGTGTGTGTGTGAGCTAGGGAGAGGCAGAGAGAGAGGGAGACACAGAATCCGAAGCAGGCTCCAGGCTCTGACCTGTCAGCACAGAGCCCGATGCGGGGCTCAAACTCACAAACCGTGAGATCATGACCTGGACCGAAGTCAGACACTTAACCAACTAAGTCACCCAGGCGCCCTTAAAAATTTCTAATTAGAGGCACCTGGGTGACTCAGTAGGTTGAGTGTCTGACTCTTGATTTCAGCTCAGGTCATGATTCCAGGATTGTGGGATCGAGCCCTGTGTCGATCGGGCTTTGTGCTGAGCAGAGAGCCTGCTTGAAATTCTCTCTCTCCCTCTCCCCCTCTCCTGCTTTCTCTTTCTCTAAAAAAATAAAATAAAATTTTAACTAAATATGAATACATTTGTTCACATACTTCAGTTTTTAAAACCCCACAGAATACAGATAAAGCAAATTTGCAGTCCTTCGCTGCCTTGCCCAGTGTTAAGTGCTGTGATCAGTTGTCTCCTTCTGGACCTATCTATATGCATTTTATAGATATTTGCCATATAAGCTTCTATGATATATAGTTTTGGGTGTTTTTTTGGTTGTTGTTACAGAAAGGGGATCGTGTGATGCAGATTTTCCTGCAGCTTGTTCTTTTCTGACAATAGCATCTATCAGAGATGTTTCTGCCTTGGTGCTGCTGCCCGCAGTTTATTTAACCAACCCCTAGTTGAGAGTTTAGGGTTTGCAGGATTTCTCTGTAGAACCAGCACTGCTGTAAATGGCCTTGGTTGTGCCGTTTTGCACACTCATGCTGGCATCTCTGTATGATGGACATGGTCCACGAGTTATTTTTTTATGCTGACTCAACACATTGTAATGCCAGCGTTTTGTAGCTGGTGCCTAATTTGTTGCTGGCTCTGCGCTGGACTCTCCATGGCGTGGCTCCCCAGAGCCTCTTAGCCTCACTTCTGGGAGGACAAGAGACATAAGCCCAGGTCCTGCACACATGGGCAGGGTCAAGCGCCGTGTGTGTTGGGGGTGCATAATTGGCCTGGCCAATGGGGTGAGCCAGGAAACTTTGCCTTTGGCTCCTCTGCTCCCCCACCCCCCCACCCCCACAAGCTCGCTCTGCCTGATTCTCCACCAGAATAGGAGACAGATGGTCTGGTTCCAGCACTAAAGAAAAATGACAGTCAGCAAGCCACTCACTGGCTCTGAGTCCTTTCCTTGTATGTAAAATAGTGTTAGTAACACCCATCTCCTAGGGCATTTTGGGCGAATGAGATGAGACAAAGGATTAGGGTATGAAAGGGCAACTCAGATGTAAATTAATAGCCTCCTAGTCCCATTCCTGCCTCTTGCCCCTAACCCATGCTCTTCTTCCCCCGTGCTCCCCCGTGCTCCTCCTCCCACATGCTCCTCTTGTGTTCAGCCCACCACCAACTCAAAGTACCTGTGTCCTTTCAGATGTCAGCAGTCAAACTAGCTGAGATCATAGCTACCAGATGTTAACTATAACCAAGATAAACGCTCTCAACCAAAATGTTACTTAATGATGCTTCCCAATACCCAAGATTATCAGGTTACTTCCCCCTGTAATGAGTGCATGCTCATAATGTAATCTCTGATAATTTGCTTTCATTGGACTGTCAGTTCTCTGAAGGCAAGCTCCTTGGAACATAGTAGGTGCTCAATAAATACTGGTGGGACTAAATGAGGCAAAAGTCTGCAGCTGACTCGCAGGCATGAGGTTGCAGCGATAGGTGGTACCCGGCAGTGGAATTGAGATCTGGGGCGGGCTATCCCAGAGAGCACCACGTAGATAAGCATCCATGGCCAGAGGCAAAGGGCAGGGGCAGAAATCGCTTCATTCCTCTTTCTTCCAAGAGCAAAGCCTGCTGGCTATTGTAGGAGGCCTCCTAGGTGGGTGCTCCTTGGAGGAGCCACCCCCAGACATGGTCGGGTCCAAGCCTTCTAGGTTGAGAGAGTCAATTTCATTAGCTCACCCAGGGGTGACCAGGCTCTGAGAAATCAACCAAGCAAGCCACTGATTGATAAGCCAGATCAACAATTTATTAACTTATGCTGGCAGCATGACTGCCAAGCAGCCTTTAGCATTTAGGTCGGTCCCTCTCCTTGCCCGTTCTTTCTGTAGAGGGCAAATGTATGTGAATAAATTTATGAGAATCCAAATCCTATTCAGAAGGAGCAGAATGGAATGAAGTGACATGAGACTAAAGAACAACAAGAGTTGAGGCCGCATACATCTACTTACCCTCAAAACCACAACATGGTGTGGTCATCATTACTGTCCTGTTCTGTAGATGAGGACACTGAGGTGATGGCTACTGAGGGATGGAATCCGCACTCAAGCGCAAGTGTTCTGACTCGAGTCCTGTGTTCTCATGCACCGTTTCCTCAACGCTGCTGAGCTCAGGGAGCCTGACGTGCCCAGCACCGGCCCCCCTCAGCCCTGGCTATGGCTCCCCATGTTCCTTCTGTTAAGGCTGCAAAGCGTCCCCAAGTAACATTTCCGCCTCCTGGATGAGCTATCAGACACTCCTGGGTCTCAGCAGCAACATACATGTTCTCAAGGGGGCACCTTTCCTTCTGCATGTAACAACTATAAAACCACATTAATAGCTCATGTTCATTAACTTCATACCGCGTGTCAGGCACCATGCCAGCCACTTGGTGTGCATTATCTTATTCTCCCAACCTCAGGAGGCAAAGCACACTCATCTCCCTTTTACAGACTTCGGCCCAGGGCGATTACCTTGCCCCAGGCCCCAGAGCTAGTGAGGAGCGGAGTGGAGGCTGCAATGCAGGTCGGGTGGACTTTCAAGCCCGTGCTCATAATCATCCCCACCTCCCCACCTTCGAGGGGGTCATGCCTCGATGTTCCCCATGCTGGAGTGTTCCCTATTGGAGCCTCTGGCCCCTGCATTCTAGTCCCTTTCCCTCTGTCCCATTGCCCCAGTGTTTCTGCCACACTCAATTCCTCACTTTTCATACCATGGCTTGCACCTCCCCATGCCTTCTCTGTCTAGTAAACTCCTACTCATCCTTCAAGGCCCAGGTAAAATGTCACCTCTCCTGGACTACCTTCCTCCTTCTCAAGCAACCCTAATTATGGCATTTACTAAGGTTTTTTTTTTTTTAATGTTTATGTATTTATTTTGAGAGAGAGTGGGGACAGAAAGAGAGAGGAAGAGAGACTCTTTGTACTGGCAGCACAGAGATGCACATGGGGCTCGATCCCACAAACCGTGAGATTATGACCTGTGCTGAAATCAAGAGTTGGACACTCAACTGACTGCCACTCCAGGTGCCCTCCGAGCTTTACTGCAATCGTGTGGAAGTGTTCCCCACTAAGCGGTGAGCCCGGAAGGCAGGCACAGTGTCGTCTCTGCCAGCAAGTTGCTGGCACCAACTCTTGCCCCATGCATATTTATTGCCCAATGAATGTTCCAGAGGACCCAAGTCTTCCACACACAAGTGACGGAAGAGCTGGGCACAGCCCAGTTAACAAGAATGTGAATGGATTTAAAGAATCCCAATCCCCTGTTGACCAGTGGCTCATGACCTTTGGGATGATGGTGGAATTTTTTGGCTTCTTTCTCCCAGAAAATGGCAGCGTGCCTGTGCAGTGTCGTATGCTATTTCTAGTGGGCGTTCTGCTTCCTATTCTTGGACCCCAGAGTATAGCTGAGTGGGAGGAATGGGAGTCAGTGTCAACAGTAGGAAGGTCTGGTTGGGGACAGCAGGGTGACAGAGAGGAGCTGTCTCTAAGGGGATGACCATTCATAATCCATGAGGCCAAGCAGGTGCCCTGGGGAGAAAGTGTTTCCTGGCAGGAGACACATTAACCCCTGGTGCTGCCCATGAACAATGAAACAGAATGGCGAAGCGTGGGGGCAATGGAGCTGGCCTGCTCAGGTTCAATTCCTTGCTTTGCCACTTCCCAGCTGTGTAACCTCAGGCAAGAACTTAGTATCTCTGGACCTTGATTTCCCCTAGGAATAAGCCCTACTCGAAGAACATTGTTAGGATTAAGTGGGCTAATGTCTGCAAAACACAGAACAGGCACCCGTTCTCGGCTCACTGGTACATGAAGTGTTCATTCATCTTCTAAGAGCAGGACTCTGAAACAAATGGTGAGAAGACTAGGCCTCAGCTTGAAGGTCCCCTCCTCCAGGAAGCCTTCCCAAGCTCACTGTCAACTCACATAGGTCAGGTTCCTTATTATTTGCCACCCCCTGTGACACTTCGCATTTCTGTTTGGTTATACTCATACTAATAATTCGTTCCCCTCTAGACTCTAAGCTCTACGAGGTCGGAGATCTTGTCTGTCTTGTTCTTTACTATTTCCCTGTGCTTGGCACATAGTAGGTGCTTGGGAAATAGGTGTTAATTAGAGATGGAAGGTGTTGGGAAAGTTCCAGATTCAGGCTGTTCCAGGAGGGTCACTGAGTGGCCAGGCAGCATATGATGGTAACAAAATCGGAAAGGATCTGGGTGGGGACACTGGGCCCCCTTGGTCGATGTCACAGTGATGGACCTTCTGACTTCTCTCTCTTCCCCTTTCCCTCAGTTCCTGGCATTTGACACCCAGTTGCTGATGGGTAACCGACGCCACTCACTGAGCCCTGAGGAGTATATTTTTGGAGCCCTCAACATTTACCTAGACATCATCTACATCTTCACCTTCTTCCTGCAGCTTTTTGGCACCAACCGGGAATGAGGAGCGCCTCCTTCCTTCCTTCAAAGAATGTCCCCTTGCTGGTCCTCTGATCCTCCCTGTGCTCCTTCAAGCCCAGATATAAACTAGCTGCCAGTCCATCCTGTGGCCTCCCCTCAGCCCGACGCGCGCCCTCACCCTCTGCAGCTTGTACCCAACCATCAGGGGCCCTGTGGACCTGAGGTCACACCATCCCCTGTGCTGCCCCTTTCCCCCAGTTATATCTCCCAAAGTGGACAGTCGAGGCTGGAGGCTCCCCTGGGTTTGAGGACCCACAGAATGAGTGGGAGGAGCCTGGCAGGATTCCAAATGTAGGAAAGGGACCCCAGGAAGCCTGGCTGAGGCCCGCGCCCCACCAAGGTTCCTCCTCAGACTGCCACAGCTCTGACCCTGGGGCACACTGTCCTGTGTCCAATCCACCTCTCCCTTCTTTCCTCCCAGATCAGGCATTGACCCTTGTAAGGAAGGGGTGGGGGGACAGCTGGGCAATGAGGTGATACTGCTCTGCTAGGGGAGGGGTGGCAGTGGACCAAATGGTTGTCCCAGGCTGCTGGTCCTCGCTGAGCTTTGGGACTAGCAGCCTGTTCCAGGCACTTGAGCCCCAGAGCCAAGGGCAATTGGAGAAAGACAGGAAGCCAGTGCCACCTGCACCTTCCTTGGTTTAGCTTCCTGGGTCATGATGGAGCACTGTTAGGGCAGGAGGTGGGGTCAGAGGGCTCTGCTCCTAGGTGGTGTCCTGTCCTGGGGCTGTAAGGGAGGTGGGAGCAGGCAGCCTGCTGGGAGGCATGGGGTCTGTTAGTAGCACCCATTCACCCAGACCTGCATCTCCCTGGGGGCGTTTGAGGCTGCAGGACTGAAACCCATATTCCCTCACCCTCTTCTCTTGATCCCCTGGGCTGCCCTCGACCCCAGGTCTGAGGCTGAGTGGAGTGCTTGGGCCCTAGAGGATTGGCTATTCCTAGAGAGGGAGGGTTATTCTAGTTGCTGAACTAGCCCCAGTGGGAGGGAATCCTGCCCTGCCCCGCGGCCTTTGTGCACTTCTTATTTCCTAAACTCTCCCCCTCTGCTGCCATTTGCTGGCTTATCACCAAGCCAGGCCTCCTGAGGTAGTGCCCATGTCCCTCCCCTTGGCTTCTCTGGCCACTCAGCCCAGAGTTCTAAGCCCCCTCCGTTCCTTATCTCCTTATCTCTCCAATCTGGAAGCTGCTGAGCTGATGCTAACAGCCAGGGCCAGTCCCTCCAGCTGGTCCCATGTGATGAAGTCGGGTCTCCTTATCAGCCTCCAGGCGGCTGAGATCTCTGGCAGGGTGTGCGTCAGCCACCCAGCCCCCTGCAGGCCCTGCTGGGGAGGGGACCAGGGGGGCCACACCTGGGGGAAGTGTGTAACTGGCACCTAGCAGCCAACTCTGGGCCAGTGGAAAGTTACTGGGTGGAGTCGGGGAGGCTCAGATACCTGCACCTTCCCTTGGCCTCTCCCTCCAGGGCTCACCTCTCTCCCTTATGCTGGGGGCTCTGTTTGCCCTTGGAGGGAATGACTAGGTATGTTGCCTATCTGTTTTGACTCTTCCCTCTCCACCCTTCCTGTTGCCAGCTTTCAAGAAATATTGTAGAAGCATTTGAAATTTTGTTCCACCTTGGGTATTTGAGGACAGAGGGAACTAAGAACAGATGGTGGTGTTTGTGGATGAGACAAAGGCAACTGGAAGCATGGCTGGGATGCCTCCTGTATGCTGGTCTCAGTCAGTCCATGAAAGCAATCCTATAAAGGGAGTAGTCTGCACATGCCGACTGCAGAGCAAAAAGCTGAGGCCGCCGAGGGGATTGGTAACAAGTCCAAAGTCATACAGCTAACAGACTAGGTTAGGGCTGAAATGAGATGGGAAGGTCAGGCCCTGACGGCTCTGGAGATCTCTTGTCCTCAATGCCACCCCTGGCCTCCTCCTTACCCCCTACCCCACTACCACCACCAAATTTTGTACTCTGTAGTTTCCACCTTCTGGATACAAGCTGGGAAGCAGGATTCTGGTGTCTGATTCCCAGCCTCAGTGCCGATGGGTTCATGGTATTAAGTTGTGATTAATTTCCTATCGGCAAGATGGAAGACCACAGCCAGAGAGGCACCAGAACACTTATTTGCACTAACTTCCTTATGTAATTGCTACATTTCCTCCAAGGTCCCCTCACTTCCTCTCCTGGTCTCTGGTCCTCACTCCAGAGGGGTCACTCCCCCCACTCCTTAGCTGCTATTCTCAGCTGGGCCTTGGTCATGTTTCCCAGAATCCTTCTGTCCAAGTCCTCTTCCTGGGACAGTTTATGCAGAAATAGGATTGAGCAGCTTATCCAAGGCTGAGCTCCAAAAGCTTGGGGGAGGAGGTAAGCCCTTGGGAACAAACAACATGACTGGGCAACTTGGCATTCTCCAAGCAGCATGTGCTGCCCCGTCTCCTGCTCTGGGTCCTGGGAGGGATCTGGGACACAGTGAGCTGACGGCAAAGCCAGGGCTTGGTGCCCTGCGTCCCACCTGCATGAGGCCAGGAGGAGCCCCAGGAACACCTGGATGGGCCTTGGAAGGAGGAAGGGCGGGGGAACAGGAATGCGGGATTAGGGGAAACCTGAGCTGAGTAGTGAGCAGGTGCCCCAAGCTGCAGGGAGGAGGAGAGACCGCTGGCCCCATACATTTTTGGCAGGGGTGGGGCCAGGCCCAGGAAGGGGTAGGTTGGATTTTACAGAGCTGGAGGCAGCCAGGAATCTCACCATCTGTGATGAGGTCGAAGGAAGACAGATCAAGAGATCCTCTCCTGAAATTGTAGCTGGGCGCCCGGGAGGCACATGGAATTCCCCGGACTCCTGCCCCAATTCCCAGGGGCATGTGTGGCTCCTGTGTTGCCCGAGGAAGCCCCAGGAATCTTGATTTTTCCTCTCAGGGGAGTCAGGATCCAACAGATGCCCTTATTTTAAAAGGCTCTGCCTCTCCCTCTCTCAGCCTCCTGGGACAAGTCCAAGCTATCAGGTCTCCCAGTGGACGGGATTTCACACAGCCCTTTGCTGCCCCTCGGTGGCCGTCTGAGGAAACGCAGGGTCTGATTCTGCAGGGGAGAAGCAGAAAGGGCTGTATGGCCTGAGGTTTCAGGCACGATTTGGCTTTCATTCCTGGCTCTTCTCAGACCTCCCCAGACCTCTCTCCTCATCAGCCTCCGATTGATCCCTTTAGCCCAATCATTGTCACATCTCTGGGACACTGTTTACCTGTCTGCTGGAAACCACCCTGCACCCCCCAGCAGCCAGAGCTTTCTCCCAAGTGAGGGCAAAGACATACGGCCAGACACAGTCCTTCTGGCCTCAACTACTCCAAGTTCCCCAGGGTCCGCTCCTGTTCCCTTCCCTGGCCTCACCTTCCCGGTCTGTGACTGACAGGAGATAAGAATAAAATTATGACACCTGAATGGTTTCCTTGGCCTGCCTTTTGCTTGTCACCTCAGATGGCCGGGGAGTCTGTGTGTGAGGTTTAACTCAGATTTGATGTGAAAGGTTCACACCAGAGCTGTTTCTCCCAGCATAGCTAAGTGTGAATTAAATCTCCACATTTATCTTGATGTGGAAAAAGAAACACAGGTCCTCCTGTCAATATATGCCCCTTGCAGAGGTTCTTTGGATCCTTGCACCTGTCACAGCCTCCCAATAGGAAACCTTCCAGAGAAGCCTTTGTCCTTTGTGCTTCTGTTAAAAGATTCTTCCTTATTTTGACCCAAAATCTGTTTCTCTAGAAGGAGGGCCTATGTTGTAGCTGGAAGGATCCCCAAGAGCAGCAGTTTTAAGAGTCACCCCTCCTCTTTTCTGAGCTTTTCTCAGTCCTCCCCCCAGGTACCCTGACCCACCCCTCCTAGGAGACCCCTGCCCTGTACCACCCTGATTACGTTTTAACCTCTCCTTCTATCTCCTTCTATGGCGCTTGAGATCCTTGAAGGCATGAAGTGTGCCTTGTTCACCCTTGGATCCACAGGACTCAATAATGAGTCTCAATAATAACTTTTGGATGAATGGAGGAATGAATGACTCTGCTCCAACCCTTTGGTTTTCCTGAGGAGGAAACTAAGGAAGAGAAGGTGCAGTGACTTGTCCAAGTTTATACACGAGTTAGTGACTGAGAGTGGAACCAGAAGGCACGTGGGGTGGAGATTTACATTGCTGAGTTGCTTCAGGGAACTTGGGGCCGAGGGTGCTGTGTGGGCGGGGGACATACCACAGTGAAGCAGTGGGAGACATTCTCCTTGTCTGTGACAAGGTTTTGGTATAAATTCAGCTATAGGAGGGAAAGGAGCAGGGCGATATTGAGGGGACCCTGAAGAGAAAATAAACAACATGTATTAAGCACCTGCTGTGTACAAAGACTTCCGTAGACAACAAAGACAGGAGAGGGAGAAAACAGTGTTGCAGGACAGAAAACAGACAACAGCTCCCGACTACTCAGCTGAGCATCCCAAGTGAACGGTCTTTACAGCATCCCTGGCAAGGGAGCAGGTACTGAGATGTGGAACAGTGAGGGAGTGGGGTTCTGAGTCAGAGTCTGGAGCATATGAAAGGCTGAGCCTGACGGACTGGTGGAAAGGGAGGGACAGCCATCTACACAGGCAGGGTCAGCAATGCCAGACTTCCTCAGCTCTTCCAGCTTCCAGCCAGCCCTTCAGCCCCACTGGATCTGTCTTCAGCCCATTCATCCTTCCTTCATTTCCTAGGGCTGCGGTGACAAATTGCCACAAACTGGTAGCTTAAGACAACAGAAATGAGTTATTCTCACTCAGTTGTGGAGGCTAGAAGCCTGAAATCAAGGGATCGGTAGGGCTGGTTCCTTTTGGAGGCTTTGGGGGGGAGGACACGTTCCATGCTTCTCTTCTAGCTTCAGGTGACTGCTAGCAATCATTTCCCTGGCTTAAGACTGCCCTCCCATCTCCACCTTTGTCTTCACATGGCCTTTGTCTCTGTGTCTTTAATCTCCCTCTCCTTTCTCTCTCTCTTTTTTAATGTTTTATTTATTTCTGAGAGAGAGAGAGAGAGACAGCATGAGCAAGGTAGGGTCAGAGAGAGAGAGAGAGAGAGAGAGATACAGAATCTGAAGCAGGCTCCAGGATCTGAGCTGTCAGTACAGAGCCTGATGCAGGGCTCGAACCCATGAACTGCGAGATAATGACCTGAGCCAAAGCCGAACGCTTAACCAACTGAGCCACCCAGGTGCCTCCTCCCTCTCCTTTCTCTTATAAAGCTACCTGTCATAGATTTAGGGCCCACCCTAAATCCAGGATGATGATATCTTCTCAAGGTCTTGAATTATAGCTACAAAGACCCTATTTCCAAAAAAAGGTCACATTCACAGGTACCAGGTGTTAGAACTTGGACGTCCCTCTTTGGATATCACTATACAATCCACTATACCATCCACTCCCTTCTGGCAGCTATTGTCTCAAGTGGTGGCCTCTAAGCACATCCCTCATCAGCACCCACCCCAGGGGATGATCCTCACACCAAGGCTCTTCAATCACATTCCCAGGCTCCTAGGCTGGAGAAATGTTGGAGTGAGCTGACCTGATCCAGCCCACATATGTCATTTGCTTTCATTCAAGCCTGGCTACTCCCAGCAAATTTGTGTTTGCTCTCTTGCTGATCTCTCTCTCTCTCTCTGTCACACACACACACACACACACACACACACACACACACACACACACACACAGTCATACACACAGAGATAAGATCCTTTCTGCCCAGTCTATTAACCCCAAACCTTCTCCAAGATCTATGATTTTTTTCTGGGAAAACTTTGCCAAAAGAAGTGAGCCTTATCCAGTCTTTTGATAGCTCTCTGCCCCTTTAGTAGTTCCTTTTTCTCACACTAAGGAGGCTGGATGCTCTAGCCAAGAGACCCAGCTGAGTGCAGTCTTCCAGCTGTGTCTATCCCATGGCAGCCATGTGAGGGAAGAAGCCATTTTGGAAGTAGATTCTCTAACGTTAGCTATTTCAGCCCCCAGTCATCTGAGCCCAGCTGAGGTCCAAGACATTATGGAGCATAAACAAGCCATCCCCTATATGCCTCATCCCAATTCCTAATCCACATAAACCACGAGGATAATCAAATAGTTGTTGTTTAATGCCACTAAGTTCGAAGTAGTTTGCTCTGCAGCAACAGGTAACTGAACAGAATTTGGTAGCTGGAAGGGAGACACTGCCATAACAAAACTTAAAACATCTGCCGTTGCTTGGGCATTCCAGGCAATAGGAGACACCTGACAGGCCTCAGTGCATCTGTTAGGGAAGGCTAGACGGGCTCTAAGGAGACTGCAGGTGAAAGTTCAAGGGATGGTTAAGAAAAATGTACTTGGAACCCGGAGGAACAAAGATCCTGGTTGTGTCATGGTAAAAAGTTCCACAAAGCTTTTATCTGCACGAATGTGAAAAATACAAAAATACCTAATGATCTGATGGATCTGGCTAAAAAGATTTCCAGGCAGAATGTTGAAAGGGTCAATTGGCTTATTTTGGCTTTGTATCATAAGAGATAGTGAGAGGAAAGCTAAAGAAGAAATTATTCTGTTTTTAAGCAGAATTTGGAGGAGATATAAAAAGCCCACAACAGTCTTTCGAGCCAGCCAAGAATTCTCAACATTTAATAAAGGGCCCCATGGTGAAGATAAAGATCAAATCCAGGACACTCTCTGGAAAATATGGTCTCCTGGTAAAGATGAGGCCGGAAGTGTACTTGGAAAGCCTTTTTAAGACCTCAGAAGGGCGCCTCAGTGGCTCAGTTGGTTAAGTATATGAGTCTTGACTTTAGCTCAGGTCACAAACTCACAGTCAAGGGATGGAGCCCCACATCGGGCTCTGCACTGGGCATGGAACCTGCTTGAGATTCTCTCTCCCTATCTCTCTGTCCCTTGCCTGCTCACATATACACACTCTCTCTCTTAAAGTAAATAAATAATCAATTTTTTAAAAAAGGCATCAGAAAGATCTAAAATGGTGCCTCATGGAATCTTTCAAACAGACAGAAATACTCCTAATAGCCTTCAAGGTATTTGTTGCACAGCCGTTCTACTTCTAAAGATCTTGAAGATTCTATCCTTCGGCAGCCTCACTGGGGGCCCAAGACAGAGGAGGCTTTGTCTTAGAGAGACTTAAGAGTGCAAGTTGTCTGAGGAAGTGAACTCCAGTAAGATTCATAGGAAAAAGACAGAATGTTTAAGACTTGTATTAGTTGAAGCACCACCAGCTCAACCTGCAGAGAGAATACAAAATGAAAAGTGGCCTTTGGACACTTGGACTTCAAAGGGCAGGAAGCAGGCTGAGAAAACTACTCTGCTGTATTAGGGGCTATTTCCTATGGAAAAGAAAGTGACTACAAAGGCAAAACCAGGAGACCAGAGGGTAGAGTTAAGGGCCACAGATGATCATTGCCAGGGGGCAATACCGGGCCCTAGTCAAGGAACCGGTAACATGTATCCCGCTGGAATTCAGAATTGCCATCACCAGTGTCTACTGTGGACCTCACCCTTCCTCCCTTTTGAGCCACAGCATCTACTGCAGTTGTCCTATGCCTGTCCAGCTCTTATACACTGTGTGTGTATAGGTGGGTGGTGGTTAATAACTTGTCTTTAGTTCAGATTAAGAACAGCTTTACCTATGGGGCGCCTGGGTGGCTTAGTCGGTTAAGCGTCCGACTTTCGCTTAGGTCATGATCTCGCGGTTCGTGGGTTCGAGCCCCGCGTCGGGCTCTGTGCTGACCGCCAGCTCAGAGCCTGGAGCCTGTTTCAGTCTGTGACTCCCTCTCTCTCTGACCCTCCCCTGCTCACGCTGTCTCTCTCTCTCTCTCTCCTAGAAATAAAAAATATTAAAAAACAAAACAAAAAAACAGCTTTACCTAAGGAACTAAACGCGAGGAGCCTCACATGCACATAGACTTGATTTAGATGTGATTCTGGACCTCAACCCTAAGCCTGCTGTTGTCGTGGGAAGAACCTTTTGGGGGTCTGGGGAGAGGGGCTGAAACTAGAGGGTGGAATGGAGCAGTTTAAAACAATGGCCACAGTTCTTTGACCAATGGAATGTGATGAAAGTGCTATTGTGTGAGCTCCATGAGTTCCCTGGCCCAGCAATTGTGGAGGAAGTCCTGGTTGATCCTGGTGGGACCTCCTTGGTTCAGAAGCTCTTCACTGGACCAGTGCCTATGGCATGGGAGTGAAATGCACTGAGTGACTGGACCCAAGTCATATATTCATCCCTGAGCTGCACTCATTGATGGAGATAAGGAACATGAGGGATTTTTCCCCAAAGGATAATCAGAGTGTGGCTCCCAGGAGAATCTTGAATGCCAATCAGGCAAAAATATCACATGTCTACCACCTTAAGACAGAGAGCCTGTCCTCAGGGAACTCAGCATAGTGGTATGGAGATGACAGGGAAGTGACTGTAACGTGTTCGGTGCCCCACACCAGCCTAGCGTAGTTAGATGAAGAGTTAAAAAAGTCTTCTCAGAGAACTTTGAACTGGATCTGAAAGGATGAGCCAATTGTATTCAAGCAGGCAAGAGAAAAGAAGACTTTCAGACAAAGGAAACAGCTTGAACAAAAGCCTGGTGTGTGTGTGTGGAGGGGGGAGCCACATAATTGACATTGTGTGCCTCTTCTAGCTTGATATATTAACAAGGACACCTTCTACTTACATAATTTTTACCAAAAAACTCAAATTCTGAGTCTGATACATGAGGAAACACTAGACAAAACCAACTGAGGGATATTCCACAAACTAGCTTGTATTCCTTAAAAAGGTCTGCAATGAACAGGTGATGGATATTAAAGAGCATACTTATCATGATGAGCCCTGAGTAATATATAGAATTCCCGAATCACTATACTATACACCTGAAACTAGTATGATACTGTATGTTAACTATACTTGAATTAAAATTTAAAATTTAATAAAAAAGATCTAAAAATTTTTTTAATGTTCTGAAACAGAGGCTTTTAGTGTTATCTCCAAAAGAGACTATATAGCACCATTGTAGCTCACTGAGTAATATTTAAATTTGCTTAATGTCATTAATTTGCTTAATGTTGATTAAATATATAGATACACACATACATTTTTTTTTTACAAATAGTTTATTGTCAAATTAGTTTCCACATAACACCCAGTGCTCATCCCCACAAGTGTCCTCCTCCATGCCCACCCCTCCTCCCCCCACATCCATCAGTCCTCAGTTTTTGTCAGCATTCAAGAGTCTCTCATGGTTTGCCTCTCTCCCTTTCCCCACCATTTCCGCCCTTCTTCTCCCCCTTGGTCCTCTGTTAAGTTCCTCCTAATCCTCCTATACGTGCACACATGTGATATTTATCCTTCTCTGCCTGACTTATTTCGCTCAGCATAACACCCTCAAGGTCCATCCATATTGCTACACATGGCCAGATTTTATTGTTTCTCATTGCCATGTAGTATTCCATGGTATAGATAAACTACATCTTCTTGATCCATTCATCTGTTGATGGACACTTAGGCTCTTTCCATGTTTTAGCTATTGTGGAGAGTGCTGCTATGAACATTGGGGTACATGTGCTCCTATGCCTCAGCATTTCTCTATCCCTTGGGTAAATTCCTAGCAGTGCTATTGCTGGGTCATAGGGAGTTCTATTGTTAGTTTCCTGAGGAACCTCCACACTGTTTTCCAGAGGGGCTGTACCAGTTTACATTCCCACCAACAGTGGAGGAGGGTGCCCGTTTCTCCACACCCTCGCCAGCATCCAGAGTTCTCTGATTTGCTCATTTTAGCCGCTCTGACTGGTGTGAGGCGGTATCTCAGTGTGGTTTTGATTTGTATTTCCCTGATGAGGAGTGATGCTGAGCATCGTTTCATGTGTCTGTTGGCCATCTGGATGTCCTCTTTGGAGAAGTGTCTGTTCATATCTTCTGCCCATTTCTTCACTGGGTTGTTTGTTTTTCGGGTGTGGAGTTTGGTGAGTTCCTTATAGATTCTGGATATTAACCCTTTATCTGATATGTCATTTGCAACTATCTTTTCTCATTCCGTTGGTTGCCTATTAATTTTCTGGGTTGTTTCCTTTGCTGTGCAGAAGCTTTTAATCTTGATGAGGTCCCAACAGTTTATTTTTGCTCTTGATTTCCTTGCTTTTGGGGATGTGTCAAGCAAGAAGTTGCTGCGGTGGAGGTCAAGGAGGTTGGATACACACATACATTTTATGTTTACTTATGAATAAGAAAAAACCTAGACGGATATACATTAAAATGTTCATTGTGTTTTATCTCTAGGTGGTAAATAAGACCTCAGATCTTTTCTCGTGGCTTATCTGGATTTACTAATTTTTCTGTACTGAAAAATTATATAACTCATACAATAAAATGTACTATAGGGGGGCCTGGGAAGTATTGGACTTCAGCTCAGGGCATGACCTCACGTCTGTGAGTTCGAGCCCTGCTTCAGGCAAACACGAGCCCCATTTCTGTCTCTTTTCCTCTCTCTCTCCCTGTTTGCCCCTCCTGGGACTCTCTCTCTGCCCCTCACTTGCACCTCTCTCTCTCTAAAAAAAAAAAAAAACAACAAACTTATACTATAAAGAAAAATTCGAAGAATAAATAGAGAAAAAGGGAGAACGAAAGAGGGAAGGACGATAGGAGATAAGGAAAGGAGGAAGGGAAGGCAGATGCAAAGGAAACTGACAGTGTGAGTTACCAAGTATCACGTACTTGGTACATAAAGTATCCTTTCCTGAATCTTAGTTTCTTTGCCCACTTCCTATTACTGTACATTGTTGAGAACCTATTCCTTCTTTATAAAACAAACACTCATTCAGTTAGGTGGCATTTATTTAGCTGCCAGCATTGTGCTAGATGATAGGGACACAAAACACAGGACATGGTCACTTCCTTCAGTAAGTTCAGAGTAAATAAAAAATTGCAATATTGTATGATAAAGGCAGTAATAGACACATCTAGGTAGAGAGAGGGAAATACTCTTTCTGAAGAAGAGTGTGTGGTGATGTCCTACAAAAGAGGACACACATGAGCTGGGTCTCAGAAAAGTAGGACTTGCTGGGGTACGGGGAGTAGATTCCAGGCATAGGGAACAGCATGTGCAATGACATGGAGCTCCCACCCACATATTTAGGGACTATTAGCGGTTCAACATGGCTGGAATAGACATGTTAGAATGGGGAGAGGAATGGGGGGAAGAGATGAAGCTGAAGAAACAGGAGGTCAATTTTTAGAAGACCTTGTGTATCATCTTAGCCCCTTAAAACATGCTCTATGGGCCAGCAGCTCTATGGGAGCCTGTCAGAAATCCAGACCGCAGACCTCCTGAATCGGGATCTGCATTTTAACAAGAGGTTCAGGTGAATCATTTGCATATTCCTGTTTCGGAAAACCTTTGGACTTCATTCTGTAGGTACCAGGAAGCCTGACAGATCTGTCTTCCCTTTGTGCCCTTAGTAAGGGAAAGGGTAGGGTTCTTCATCTTCTCTTCCAGGTTTCTTCACCAACTCCTTTGCCCACGCTAATCCCAGAACATTCCAGGCCTCCACCCCACTGTTCCCTTCGCAGATACTGTCTCAGCCACATTATCCTGAACACAACTTACAAAAATTCTTGAATGCAGGGAATCCCTTGGGTTTAAAAGATGATAAATGGAAAGGTAGGATTCTATGATTCTATGAAAGGATACTTTGCATAGCAGGGTGACTTTATGAAACTCATTATGCCCAAGCAGTGGTATATGCTGAAAACATAAGTAGGTTCAAATAACATTTAGAAAAATTTACAGATGCTAAGTCCATAGTGAATTAAGAAGGGGAACTGAGGATGCTTGGAGACATCATTCCTAACCTTTTCTTCATAATAAGCTGTGCTGGGTGGTTTTTTTTTCCCCCTTCTGACTACAAAACTAACATATGTGCATTATTGAAAACATGGGGAATACATTAGTTTGAAGAAAAAAATAAAATGGCAGTCAGAGGGAAAAACAAACTGGAAGAGGGACGGAAATCAAGGGCATGTAAGCATGCACATGCACACACACAGAAACACCACACACAAACACTTCTCTTCCACCCACTCTCTGGATCCTTCTGATTTGGTTATATCGATAATTGTGAATTAATGAATATTTAATACTCAATTAATATTAATATTAATAATACTTAATAATGAATATTAAGAATATTAAGACTAAAACCCTGTTGACACTAAACTATGTAGTATATGGTGATTACTTTTCCTTTCTTGCACAATGTTTTGCTTTTCTGGAGGTTAATTGGTTATTGTGGTTAATTGTCCATTTGCTTAATTTTCTATGTTCTTATTAATAACTTTTGATAAATATCCTCTCAATATGTTCAAATATATTAGATGTTCTATCAATTTCATCTTGTTGACGCCATATTCTCCTTCCAAATCTTGATTGCTCTGAATATCTGTTGTTCAGCTGTTATCTAGGAATCCTCAATGCTCTCCATCCTGGGGCATCCCCTTCACCACTCTTTTCTATAGGAAAAATGCATTATAGCATCAATGGATTTCTTAGGTTTTGGTGGAAAACCTTTCCCAACAGCTTCCTGAGAAAGAGTTGATGAGAAATAATATTTTTGTCTTCTTGCATGTCTGTAAGTGCCCTCATTCTGTGTTCACACTTAATCATTTGGCTGTGTATCAAATGAAAGATTGGAAATAAATTTCCTTCAGAATTTTCAAAATATTGCTTCACTGCCTTCTAGCTGCCAGTGCTGCTGTTGAGAAATTATTGCTATTATGATTCTTGGTCCTTTCCATGAAGTCTTCCTAAAAATATGTAGGATTTCCTCTTCTTCCTCAATGTTCTCAAATTACCATGTTGTATCATGATGTGGAACTGTCTTTACCCATTATACTTCACACTAGATCAGCCCTTCAACTTTAGGAAATTTTCTTGAATTAGTTCTTTGATAGTCTTTTGACAGATTGATGGTTCCATTCCCTCTGCTTTGTCTTTCTGGAACTTTAATTATTTGGGTATCAGACCTTTGGGGCTGGACTCTCTTTTTTGTCTTCTATTTTCTATCCCTCCCTTTTTTGCTCTACTTTGTGGAAGACTTTCTCAACATCATCTTCTAACTCTTCTATAGAGTGTTTCATTTCTGCTCTTATATTTTTAATTCCCAAGACTTCTTTTTGTTCTTTAAATGTTCTTTTCGCCCATTCCTGAAATTTTAGGGGATTCCATAGCATTTATTGTGTTTCTTCTTGACTTTCTTTTCCTAATGCCTTAGAAGTGAGCTCTCCTGGTTAGTTCAATTGGTTACCATTTGCCATTCACTTTCCAGTGTCCTCCAATTTGTTGTTATTGTGCTTTCTCCCATTTTCTTTGTCCTTGAAGGTTTGTGGCTTTTACTATCATTTTAATGAAATTTTAGGGGCACCTGGGTGGCCCAGTGGTTAAACATCCAACTTCACCTCAGGTGGTTCATGGTTTCAAGCCCTGTGTCAGGCTCTGTGCTAACAGCTCAGAGCCTGGAGCCTGCTTCAGATTCTCTCTCTCTCTCTCTCTCTCTCTCTCTCTCTCACACACACACACACACACACACAAAAATAAACATAAAAAAAATTTTAATGGAGTTACTGTGTGCACGTGTATATGTTCAATCCACCACCCTTAACTGGAAGTCTCTTAAGTATTTTTAAAGCCTAGTTCTTCTGTTTTCCTTTTACAATATATGAAAGATTTATAATCTAAGAGTAATATGAATTGTTATATATATTCTTACAGTAACTTCCTTTCCTGTTTGTCAACCAGGACCAGTTTCTGTAGCTTCTAACCAAGAATCTTAATTAATACAATGAAAATGACTTATTTCAGGGTGGAAAAAAGGAAGGATTCTGAAGATAGATGAAGAGATTAGCTGTTAATCACCTTCAGGGCCAATAGAATTTCAAAGCAACCAGACAATGGTTTAGATTGTGGAGGGTAAACTAGAGAAACTCTGTCCAAAAGACCTTCATATACATTCTCTATCTTCTTAGTAATTAGTGGCAACAGATTTTTGGCTTATAAGCCCTTTGGGGTTTAAGATGTGTCGCAGATGGAGGATGAGAAATATTCCTGGGGCACCTGGGCAGCTCAGTTGGTTGAGCATCTGACTCCTGATTTAGGCTCAGGTCATGATCTCACGGTTTGTGAGATTGAGTCCAGAACCGGGCTCTGAGCTGACAGTTCAGAGCCTGTTGGGGATTCTCTCTCTCCCTCTGTCTCTGCTCCTCCATCACCCGCTCTTTTTCTTTCTCAAAATAAATAAACTTGAAAAACAAGAAATATTCTTGTTTTCAATTTACCTTCCATTTAGGAAAAAGAAGAATCTGCAATCTAGACCAGATTAAATGAAATAATGTGGTGCCCGGCTGGCTCAGTCGGTGAAGCATGTGATTCTTGATCTCAGGGTTATGAGTTCAAGCCCCATGTTGGGTATAAAGATTACTTAAAAATAAAATCGAAATAGGTGTGCCTGGGTGGCTCAGTCAGTTAAGCATCTGACATTGACTCAGATCATGGTCTCACAGTTTTTGAGTTTGAGCCCTGCATGGAGCTCTGTGCTGACAGCTCAGAGCCTGGAACCTGCTTCGGAATCTGTCTTCCTCTCTGCCCTTCTCCCACTTGCGCTCACTTTCTCTCTCTCTTTCAAAAACAAATAAACATTAAAAAAGAAAGTTTTTTAATCAAAACAAACAAACAAATGAACCAACTAATATACAAAAACCCAGCACCAATATCTTCCAATATTCCACAGATATTCACTCCCTTCCTCCTCACTCATTCTTCCTGGACAGAGACCAGTTAGTTTTATCCCAAATCCACGTTTTCTTTTTCTTGGGCACATTGCTATATTCTGCACCTTTCTTGCATCCAGATGGGCCATGGGCCTGAGTTCTGGCCAATGGAATGTATATGGAAGTAAAAAATACCTCTTCTGGATCTGGCCCCCAAATCATCCCTTGAGATTGTCCAGGGTCTCTTCTCAGCTGCCAGATATAGAGGACTCACTGGAGGACCCTGAAGCCCCAGGGAAAGGTGAACCTTCTAGATGGGTCCATGAAGTCTCTGAGAAGCAGAGAGCCCTTCCTGCATCATCCACTGACCCATAATAGACTGTGACAATGAAGAAGAAACAACCTTTATTACGGTACAGCACTGAGATTTGGCAGTTATTTGTTATAGTATTTAGCCTGCCCTGCCTAATTTGGCTCCATCTTTGAAGAAACTGCCTTTACCACCTGGATCTCCATTTCCTTATCTGAAAATGAAAGGTTCAGAATAGGGGTTCTCTTGGTTGCCTTTCAGCTATAACATTCCATTTACAAATTGTATGGTTATAATTTCCAAGTGGTTTAAAACTCTGCAAGGACTAATTATAGAATTTCTCAACTATAATAAAGAGTAAGTTATCCAGGGATGCCTGGGTGGCTCAGTCAGTTGAGTGTCCAACTTCAGTTCAGGTCATGATTTCATGGTGCATGAGTTCGAGCCCCATACCATGCTCTCTGCTGTCAGCATGGAGCCCACTTCAAATCCTCTGTATCCCTCTTTCTCTGCCCCTCCCCTGCTCTCTCTCTCTCTCAAAAGTAAATAAACATTTTAAAAAAGAGTAAGTTCTCCATTTACAGATGTGTTATGTTCCAAAAGTCCAGGCAAGAGTCTCTTGTTGGAATATTGTTTCTATAAGAGAATAGATTCAATATTTTAAAATATACACAGCTTCCTTCTTGACTCTCAGTTCTGAGCCCCTATGACCTCCAAGGAGGCAGTGAGTGAGGTGAAAGAGGAGAGACTGAGCAGGGCCTCTAGGGCATGATTTGAGAGGGAAAGAATATGAGTGTAAGATGATGGACTAGACCATGGGCCGAGATGTCAGCTGCACAAGGTTCCTTAGGAAGCTGTAGAAATCATTATATATGTCAGTTGTTCCTTACTTGGATATTTCCAATTCTGTATATATACTTCTTCATTTTAGATGTTCTTGGGTACATGTTCTGTGCAGGGCAGAGATTAACTTTCCATGGAGCTAATGAAGCTCAGTTTTTAGGGTCTTCATTCACATGTAGGACACGTCTAAGGCCCTAGAAATGTGTTTACAATGTCATTTGTTTTTATAAAATTTGAAAAAATAATATTTTTTCACTGTAGGTGGTTAAAACTTCTAATTCCACTCTGACTTCCCTTCCTTCACATTTGCCCTTGTGTTAAATGGCACTGGAATAGCTACAGGCATTTTTGGAATCCAGCTAAGGGGAAGTTTAGGATCTATTCACATGGTTGATAATTACTTCCATGCAAAGTTGAACTTTTACCCGCTGCCCAGATGAAGGAATAGCTCCAGAAGTCTCTTATCCACCCACATGCTGATTCACATGAAGTTATGACCTGTAGATGCAAGGCCAGAGTTCAAATCAATATCTAAATGTGTCCTACGTTTAGCACCCAGCACCAGAAGCGCGCAGGAGTAGAGGAAAATGAAGCTTAGAAGATGTATGAAGCCAGAAACTAGTCTGAAGAAAATTCTTCCAATTGTTAGCTGTGCAAAAATATAAGTAGAGAATTCTGTCCATACTGACATCCAGTCAAAACGAAGTTTTGTCCTGTTAGCAATATGCTCAAATGTACCATACATTCTTTTCTTTCTTGATGGGAATTGTTCAAAATAAAATTTATCAGAATGTCTAGCTGTAAGCATTTGTTGATGACACAAATTACTGATATCAATGCAGAAAAGAAAAAACCCATAACATACCAATTATGAGGTTTTATTTTTTTTATTTTTTATTTTTTTTACTGTAGAAAAGATTTATTAGCCTCTACAAGTGGTTTTGATAAACTATTGGCTACTTGTTACAGTAAATTACAATTTTTAGTCAACAGTATTTTCCCACACACAAATTCTAGAAACATTTCGTTCATTGTTTTTTGGCTGTTTTAGAATTATTTGCCCTTTCTTATTGATTTGCTCTTTACTTTTGTGATTTGATAGTGATGTACTTCCATTCTTTTATCTTTTGTGTATGTACTACAGGTTTTCACTTTATGGTTACCATGAAGCTTAAAGAAAACATGATAGTCTACTTTCTGTTGTTAATAGCTTAATTTTGCATACTAAAACTCCTCCAAACCTAAAGTAATTATTTAAAAATGTGAATGTACAATCTTATGCCATTTTAGGGAAGAGTTAGCTATTCTCTTTCTGATATCTATGAAGATTTCATTTCAACCACATCAATTCATATTCTCTAGTTCTATTATTATGAAATTTATCAGTACGTTACTAGACTGCCACCTCTTTTTCCTTAAAGACCAATCAGTAAAAGTTTTGTTTCTAATAATGAGAAACTTGTTTAGTTTTAATAAATGGAGAAGGATATTCTAAATTCTTTCATGATAAATTCCATCAATGTGATAACCACAAAATTGGGGCGCCTGGGTGGCTTAGTCGGTTAAGCGTCCGACTTTCGCTTAGGTCATGATCTCGCGGTTCGTGGGTTCGAGCCCCGCGTCGGGCTCTGTGCTGACTGCCAGCTCAGAGCCCGGAGCCTATTTCAGTCTGTGACTCCCTCTCTCTCTGACCCTCCCCTGTTCACGCTGTCTTCCTCTCTCCTAGAAATAAATAGAACATTAAAAAAAATTGTTTAAAAAAAATGTGATAACCACAAATAGCATCTTCATTTAGATTTTCTACATATACTGCACATTGCATTGTCCTTCATCTTCCATGGAAAATTAGATATGCCTGAGCCTCACCTAAGGAAGGGCATCTCATATCTTTGATGCAGCAACAATTAGACACAAACTTTCTCACACCCCCAGGAATAAATGAATTTTCTAAAGTAATATGAAACTAGAAACACATTAATATTTGCTAGTCACAAATCTTAAAGGTCAATGTAAAACAAAAACATATTGAAATTATACCTATGCAAAAACCTATCTCTTCTATCTTTTGAAGTAAAATAGCACATACATTGTCTAAGTGTTGAACTTTACATTATTCCTTGTAAGTCTTTCGATGTAATGTCTGAATAGAGTGACTGATGTGGTGCTTTCTACTGTGAATTTGATGTTCAATTAAATACATTTCTAAATAAATGTTTCAAGTTAGTTTATTTTTTCTCTGATGCTTTCTAAACGTTATATTAAAATGAAGGTCTTTGTTCATTCATAACATTCGTAGGGATTCAACCAAGCATGCATTTTGGAGTATCTCATGAGTAACGACTGAATGGCAATTAAAGGCTAGGCCACTCTCTTTACATTTTACAGTTTTTTCTTGTATCATAACTATGATGTTAAGTGCATTGTGAGTTTCAGCTAGAGGTTTGTCACTTTCTTTACATTTGTAATGTTTCTCCTTAGTATGAACCCTGTGATGCTGAATAAGGCTGAAGCAGTCTAAAAATGTTACCACATTTTCCCTATTTATAGAGCACCCCTCTAGTATGAATTGTCTGGTGTCGATTGAGACTTGAACATGGATTAAAGGGCTTGCCAATTTTTTTATATTGTAAAATCATCTCTAGGACACATTATCTGACCAGGCATCAGGGCTTACACAGCTTAGACATCTTGCCACAGTCTTTACATGTGTATCATGACTCTCCAATATTAATTCTCTGATGTGGAGTAAGAGTTGAACTGTCCTTAGAAATTCTCAGTCTTAAAATTTGTAAGGTTTGCTCCAGTATGAATTCTGATAATGACTATAGGTAGAATAGTGATTAAAGGCCTTTCCACATTTTTTACACTGGTAAGTATTTTCCCCAGTATGAGCTCTGTGATGGTCGAGTAAGGCTTGAGTCCTGGGTAAAGCCCTTGCCACATTCTTTACATTATAAGGTTTCTATACAGTATGAATTCTTTGATGTCGAATAAGGTTTGAGTGCTGATTAAAAGCCTTACCACATTCTTTACAGTCGTAAAGTTTCTCTCCAGTATGGATTCTGTGATGTTGAGTAAGGTTTGATTGGTGTTTAAAGGCCTTGCCACATTTTTTACAGTCATAAGGTTTCTCTCCAGTGTGGATTCTGTGATGTTGAATAAGGTTTGAGTGCCTCTTAAAGGCTTTGCCACATTCTTTACATTTGTAAGGTTTCTCTCCAGTATAAATTCTGTGATGTTGAGTAAGGTGTGAGTGCTGGTTAAAGGCCTTGCCACATTCTTTACATTGGTAAGGTTTCTCTCCAGTATGGATTCTGTGATGTTGAGTTAGGTTTGAGTGCAAGTTAAAGGCCTTGCCACATTTTTTACATTGGTAAGGTTTTTCTCCAGTATGAATTCTGTGATGTTGAATAACTTTTGAGTACTGGTTAAAGGCCTTACCACATTCTTTACATCTGTATGGTTTCTCTCCAGTATGAATTCTGTGATGCTGAGTAAGGCTTGAGCGATGGGTAAAGGCCTTGCCACATTCTTTACATTTGTATATAATGATGTTTTAAAGGCAAATCAGCTAGAAAATTTGAAATGTGTATCTAAGATTAGTCCTTGTACAGGAAAAAATTTTAAAGCTGACAAACAACACAAATATCACAAAAAACCTCCATAATAATTCAATGAATTAAATGCCAGTCACACTTGAATATTACTTTTTTCTAACGTTTTTGGCTGCATACTCTTTGATTGCTTCTTCACACGGCAATGATTTAATAATACAATTTTTTAAATGAGGACAAGAAAGATAACACTCTTGTCTTAGCATGGTGGTTCAAATTTGCCTTTTATCATTTGATCGTTTAGAAAAGTCTTTTTCAGGGGGTGTCTGGGTGGCTCAGACAATTAAGCATCTGACTTTGCCTCAGGTCATAATCTCACAGCTCACGAATTCGAGCCCTACGTCAGGCTCTGTGCTGACAGCTCGGAGCCCTGCTTTGGATTCTGTGTCTCCCTCTCTCTTTGCCCCTCCCTTGCTTGCTCGCTCTCTCTCTCTCTGTCTCTTTTTCTCTCTCTCAAATATAAATAAACCTTAAATTTTTAAAAAAAATAAAAAAGAAAGGTTTCTTTCAAGTTCACAATTTGTTATTGGCAATGTCACGTAAATGTTTAACTTTGTTATCAAACTGGGGGAAAACCTTGATCAAGTGTCTTTCATGTAGAAAGAAATTCTAAAATTCCAGAGCTTTAAAAAAATGTGTAATTTGCTGTGATTTCTCATTGTAAATAAATATTCACTTTTATATCTGTGTTTGTATTTATTCACTTTTATATCTGTCTTTATATTTATAATCTCTTTTCTTTACAGCACATGCACTCCCACAATTGTGTATGCATCAGGCTCCACAAGACCTGGCCAATTGCTGTGTAGCATATGCTCTTAGGTAGTGTTACAGCGATTTGAGGTGTTCAGGCTGGTGACTCAGGCCCCAAACCCAGGAGCTGGGTATTGTCAGGTCATCTGGGTCATTCAAAAATGAAAAATGGACACGGGGTTCAAAAGTCACCAGTGAGGCAAACTAAAATGCCTCTTTATGTGCTCATCTCTGAGGTAGTTAGGTCCCCAGTACCATTACCAGACCCACCCCATCTGGCTTCTCAAGGGTCCCAGAATTAAGGGGGCCTGCTATTCACCATGTACTGGTCTCTTTTTTTTTTTCTCCTGGTGAATAGTCTTTCAAAAACTCAAAAACATACCCATTTCCTTAATGAAATTAAATACTGGCAAAAATACATACTGTGTATGTATTTTTTTAAGTATTATTTGTTTGTTTATTTATTTAGAGCACGAGTTGGGGAGAGGGGCAGGGGGAGAGAGGCAGAGAATCCCAAGCAGGCTCTACACTCAGCGTGCAGCCCAGCGCAGGGCTCAGTCCCACAACCCTGGGATCATGACCTGAGGTGAAATCAAGAGTCAGATGCTGGGGCGCCTGGGTGGCTCAGTCTGTTAAGCGTCCAACTTCAGCTCAGGTCATGATTTCACAGTCTGTGGGTTCGAGCCCCCGCGTTGGGCTCTGTGCTGACAGCTAGCTCAGATCCTGGAGCCTGTTTCAGATTCTGTGTCTCCCTCACTCTCTGACCTTTCCCTGCTCACAGTGTCTCTCTCTCTCTCTCAAAAATAGATAAAAAAACATTAAATTTCTTTTTTTAAAAAAAGAGTCAGATGCTCAACCACATGAGCCACTCAGGTGACCCTATGCTGTGTTTAAACAAGCAAACAAAAAATGTTTACAAAAGCAAGGTGATTCCAAATCACCTTGAAAATTAAGGGTTGCCAGGTGTTGGTGCTAGCCCCACCTAGTGACAAAAAGAGGTAAGTCTGGCTCACTAAAATCTGTCAAATACTGGGGAGAGAAATGGTACCCAGTGCTACTATTCCACTCCCACCCTTTCCTGGAAGTTGTTCAGAGTACTGTGGTTTGCTCAGTTCCACTGTGACTTTTGGTCGTTAACTTATGTCCCCAAATAGATCAGGCAGAGATGAAAGTATTAAGTAAAAACTGGGAGGGAAAGAGACCAGGCTCATTTTAACCTCTGATAGCACTATCTGCAGAGGTCATACTTCAGTCCCTTAGAAGTTTGGCAAACCTCTGTCCTCCTGTAGCAAAAGGTCCTTTATGATGGCTGGCCAGGTGGGGAGAAGTCAATACAACTCTGCTGACCCCTGGCTGAACCTGATGGATATTCTGGGTCATCCTGGCTTCTAACTGGAAACTGATATCTGGGCTGACCTCTCAGTTTCTCTCTTTACCAGCTCTGTTTTTTTTCCCCATCTCTGGATCAGCCCCTATTTTGTCTATCTCCATTCTACTTTGTCTGTTTCAGTTCAGTTCCTCTCTTCCTTCCATTTTAATTTTCCCAAAGCAAACTTGGCTTTAGTCATCTACTTGCAGCCTCTATTGAGTTTGTTTTTGTTTTCCTAATTTTTTATTTCATGTGATAAGTACACTTAATATGAACTCTACCTTCTTAACAGATTTTTTTTAACTAGGCTTCATGCCCAGTGCAGAGCCCAATGTGGGGCTTCAACTCATTACCCTGAGATCAAGACCTGAGCTGAGTTCAAGAGCTGAACACTTGAGGGACTGAGCTACTCACTGTGCCCCTTAACAGATTTTTAAGTTACAGCACAATATTGTCAACTATTGGCACAATGCACAATGTTGTACAACAGATCTCTGGACCTTATTCATCTTCCATAACAAACTTTATAGCCATTGATTAGCAGTTCTTCCTATCCCTTCCCCCTACCCCCAGTCCCTAGCAAATACCATTATATCCTTTGCTTCTATGAATTTGACTATTTTAAATATCTTACATAAGAGAAATCATGCAGTATTTGTCTTTGCATGACTGGCTTATTTTACCTAGCAAAATATCTGCAAGATTTGTCCATGTTGTTACATATGGCAGGATTTCCTTCTTTCTTAAGATGAGTAATATTCCATTGTATGTAATATCACATTTATTTTATCTATTCATCTGTTCAGTGGACATTTAAGTTGTTTCCATATTTTGGGGCGCCTGGGTGGCTCAGTCAGTTAAGCATCCAACTTCGGTTTAGGTCATGATCTCATAGTTTGTGAGTTCATACCCTACATCAGGCTTTCTGCTGTCAGGACAGAGCTGGCTTCAGATCCTGTCTCCCTCTCTCTTTGCCCCTCCCTCCCTCTCTTTCTCAAAAATAAACAAACATTAAAAAAATTTAATTGCTTCCACATCTTGACTCTTGCAAACAGTATCACAATGAACATGGGAGGGCTACTATCTTTTCAAGATTTTGATTTTGGGTAAATACCCAGATATGAGATTGCTGGGTCATAGAGTAGTTGTAGTTTTAATTTTTTGAAGAATTTCCATAGAGGCTGCACCATTTAACATTCTCACCAACAGTACAAGTGTTCCGCTTTCTCCACATCCTTGCCAACATTTGTTGTCTTTTGTTTTTGTTTTTCCATAATGGCTATCCTAACATGTGTCAGATAATGTGTTTTGATCTGCATTTATTTGATGATTAGTAACATTGAGCATCTGTCATATACCTGTTGGCCATTTATATGCCTTCCTTTGGAGAAATGTCTATTTAATCCATTGCCCATTTCTTAGTTATGCTATTAGTTCTTTTACTATTGAGTTACAGGAGATCCTTATATATTTTGGAAATTAATTCCTTATCAGATACTATACATAGTTTGCAAATATTTTCTCCCATTCTGTAAGTTGCCTTTTTACTCTATCAATGATTTTCATTGCTGTACTTAAGTTTCTTGGTTTGATGGAGTCCCACCTGTCTATTTCTGCTTTTGTTGTCTGTGCTTTTGGTGTCATATCCATGACACCATTGTAAAAAAAAAAAAAAAAAAAAAAAGTGTTTCCTCTATTTTTTTTTCTAGCTGTCACACCGTTTTAGGTCTTACATGTAAGTTCTTAATCCATTTTGAGCTTTTTTTTTTTTGTAAGATAAGGGTCTGATTTCATTATTTTGCATATGAATATCTGTTTTTCCCAGCACGATTTTGATATTGAGTTTTCATTCAACAAATACTTACTGAGCATCTTTGGGCCAGGTATTACGGTAGGCATAAGGGGATTCAAGGCTGAGAATAATATAATGGCTAGAGGCGCATCCTCTGGAGCCCAACTGCCTGGGTTCAGATCCTGGTATCATCATTTCTAACTGCATGACCTTGGGCAGATTACAAATTCGCTGTACCCCAATGTCTTCATATATATATGATATATCGATATATCATATATATATGATAATTATGTTCTCCTCACAGGATTGATGTGAGGATTAAAAGAATTAACATATGTAGAGGTCTTAGAGAGGATCTGGCACCCGATAAGAACTCTTAAGTGCTGGCTCATAAGTTATGGTCCTTGCCTCTCAAAGAGCTCACAAATTACAGTTGCCCCATCCACCTGTCCCACCTGGCAGTCAGTGCCATCTGGCTCTTCTGGCACTTAAAGTGCCCCACAGCTCCTCGCTAGCCTTACCTGGAACCATGGAATGAACCGGGTGCAAGCTCCTGTATCACAGATTCCTTGTTTGACTCTGGGTAATCTCTACTCCTGGGTCTCACTTAATGCATACGTAAAGGAAGGAAGCTGGACCCACACTGATTTCCAGCATCTCAACAAACTCCTTGTTCTCCCCGTAGCTCAAGTGGAAACTGTATCAGCTTAGGCAAGGCACGCAACCTCTCCGCATTTGTTTCTTCACCTATAAAACGGGATAACAGTACTAACCACCTCCCAGTAACAAAGTAACGCAAGCCCGTCTGTCAGCGCGCGCTGAGCGGACGTCAGCCTTCAGACCCACCCCACCTTTGCCCTTTAACGCACGCGCGCTGGCTCCCCGGCCCTTCGCCGTGCCGGTTTCCGACTTCCGGTTCCGCCGGACCCAGAGGCTAGACTGACTAATGGCGGCGTCCACGAAGCCGGCTACCGGGGGCGTTGAAGAGGCCGGGGCGGAAGAGGAACCGCGAATTCTGGAGCCCGGGGCAGCCCCATTTGGAAACTTCCCTCATTATTCCCGCTTCCATCCTCCAGAACAGCGGCTCCGCCTCTTGCCACCGGAGCTGCTTCGCCGGCTTTTCCCTCAGAGTCCTGAATCGAGGCCGATCCTGGGGCTCGACGTAGGGTGTAACTCTGGGGTGAGTGACGTGGGCGGAGTCGGAGGTCTGGGAGCTGAGCGGTCGGCTTCCTCTGCGTTCGCTGGGTCTCTGGTTTGGGCGTGGCATCACACCCATCACAGCTTTCCCGAAATGAGTTTAAGCTCCGTTCCAAATTCCTGCGTCCCCTCCTGTGTGCTAGCCCCCTCACGGCCAAACCTCAGGTGGGAAAGGCCACCGTTTGGGGGCTTCCGGCGCTTGCCTCCTGTACAGCGTGGCTCGCGACCTGGCTGCAGGAGAGGGGACTTCCGGACACCCACCTTTGGGAGCGTAGGGTTGGAGTGGTTTCCTGGGAGAGCTGAGCCAGGGGTGACGGAATCGCGCCTGGAATTAAGATTCGTGTGCCATACAGTGTAGGATGGTCCTTGGAGCCAAGGAGATGTTTATTTAAAAGCAGTGAGTTGACTGAGTACAGTGGAGAGGGTTGAGAGGGAGGATACAGCTTCCTGGCCGAGGAAGGCATTGCCACATCTTACCTCAAAGTATTCTTGGGCATAGAGTGATTATAGTGAAATTACCTCCAAAATATCAAAATGTGCCCCTTGACACCTATCTGTAACTACTGGCATATCCTAGAAGAGCGGAATTCTGACCCTATGATTGTAAATCAAAGGCATGTAATAAAAAGTAAGTCTCTACTCCTGACCCTAAATTCTCCTTTCCCTCTCCACGGTGGCAACCGCTGTTTATAATTTCTTGGGTGTGCATCCTGTGTGTACAAACAGGCATTTATGTATGTATAAATATCACATCTCTTACCTTTATAAATAATAGCACACTATTTTGCACCTTGCAAATTTTCACTTAATTGGGAGATCACTCATGTCACTATTCTTTTTTTAGCAGCTTCAAAATTGTATGGATGTACCATAATTTATAGGGCGCTTTATTTACATTTTTAAAACTCCCAGGCCCCACTCTAGCCCTACTGAATAAGGATCTTGGGTGATTGAGCCCTGAGTCTGTATTTTCTTTTTTAAGCTTCCAGGGTATTCTGGGATTGGGGAATTGAGGTTGGAGAGGGTGAAGAGATGTGATAGAGAAGGGACTGATGTGACAAAATGACTAGTCAAATTGGCATACCCAAGATCAGACAGGAAGAGGGAGTCAGCAAAGAAATAAGTATAGAAATGGAGAGAAAATTAAGCAGCGTATAGGACCTTCCTACTTGAAATGTGGTCCTTCATCTACAGCATCAGCATGACTTGGAAGCTTATTAGAAATATAGAATCTCAGTCCCTCACCCCCAGATTTACTAAATCAGCATCCTTATTTTAATAAGATCCATAAGTGATATGCATATTATTAATTATTAATACACATAGTATGAGAAGCCTGGTATAGAGGAAAGAACCTAATGTAGCCTAAATCTTGCCATGTACTAATCATGTGACATTGGACAAGTCCCTAGCCTCTGAACCATAATTTTTATTTTTATTATTATTTTTTTAATATTTTTATTTATTTCTAGGAGAAAGAGAGAGCGTGAGCAGGGAAGGGTCAGAGAGAGAGGGAGTCACAGACTGAAACAGGCTCCAGGCTCCGAGCTAGCAGTCAGCACAGAGCCCGACGCGGGGCTCGAACCCACGAACCGCGAGATCATGACCTAAGCGAAAGTCGGACCCTTAACCGACTAAGCCACCCAAGCGCCCCTGAACCATAATTTTTAAAAGACAGAATTTTTTTTGAACAATGCCACATGTACAGAAAAGTGCCTAAGACATAGATTTACACTTATGAATTATTATAAAGCAGGCACCTTTATGACCATTGTCCAGATCAAGAATAAAACATTGTCAGAATTCCAAAAGTCCCTTAACTTTCTCTGTTCATAACCACTCCCTGCCCCACTCCACCCAGAAGTAACAACTAGCCTGACTTACTATTCTTATTTCCTTGATTTTCTTTATACTCACCATTTTTGTATCCCTAAACAATGTAATTTAATCTTATCCATTTTGAACTTCATATAAATGGAAGCTTGCCATGTATTTTCTTTTGTGTCTTGCTTTTTTTACTGAACATTGTATATTTGTAAGACTCATCCATGTTGATGTACTGAGCTGCATTCCTTCATTTTTAACTGCTATTTAGTATTCCATCTTAACAGATACATTTTATAATATATACATTTTACTAGATACATTAATATATATGTATATAAATATACATTTATTCATCTGTGCTACTATTATTGGACATCTGGATTGTTTCCAGCCAGGATTTTCCTTACAGGATTGTTGCACAGAGCAAAGAGGTGGTGCATAGAAAAATGCCTTGAAAAATAGATAGAGCAATACAAATTTGAATTAGTTATAATGGTTATAGAAGTCAAAGTTAGAGAAAGAAGATAGTGACTTGTTCAGGAGTCAAAAGAAGTGACAAGATGGTGAAAATCACAGATCATTAGACATAGCTAGAAGAAATCAGCAGTGACTTTTGGGAGTAATAGATGCAGAAGTAAAATAAATCTCAAAAGGGGGTGGTGAAGTATAAGCCAGAGAGTAAAATTGAGGCTATAGAATGAAGGGTAAATAAGGACTTTTTGGAATCCAGACTTTCCCAATCGCAAGTCTGAGAAGCAGATTTTTATAAGATGGTGCTTGTTCTGGTTCCTCACTTTCCTTGTAAGGAACGCTGGCTATGCCCCTGGAACCCTTTCTTCCTCCCTGAGGTCTGAGATACCTGAAAAAAGTGAGTTTACCAGCATATTACTCAAGCTGGATAAAACTGCTCTCAGCTCCTTTTCTGCATCCATTTGGCTATAACTTTGAACCATACAACCCAATCTACCATCAGTGTCAGGAAAGTATAGAGATGGACACATTATAGCCTGAGACCCCTGTAGGGCACTGAGAACCTGCTCTGTGGAAAACTTTTCGGGCAACCTTCTTAGTCTAGGAGCTTCATAACCTATAAAGCCAAGAGTAAGTGGCAGTCCAGTGACATAATGAGAGATAGAGGTCTTTCTTCCATTCACTGGTTGAGAGCTGCAATGACAAAGCTCTTTTGGATTTCTCTAGGATCTGAGTGTGGCTCTATACAAACACTTCCTTTCCTTACATGATGGGGAGACCGGCTCAGATATCTCAGGAGAACTCAATCTACTCTGCTGCGACATAGATCCAGTCCTGGTGGAACGAGCTGAAAAAGAATGCCCTTTTCCTGATGCCTTGACCTTTATCACCCTGGACTTTATGAATCAAAGAACCCGGAAAGTTCTCTTGAGCTCTTTCTTAAACCAGTTTGGACGCTCAGTTTTTGACATTGGCTTCTGCATGTCAATAACCATGTGGATTCATCTGAACCATGGGGACCATGGTCTGTGGGAGTTCCTGGCCCACCTTTCCTCCCTCTGCCGCTACCTCCTTGTGGAGCCACAGCCCTGGAAGTGTTACCGGGCAGCTGCAAGGCGTCTTCGGAAGCTGGGCCTCCATGACTTTGACCATTTCCGTTCCCTTGCCATCCGAGGTGATATGGCCAGTCAGATTGTGCAGATCTTGACCCAGGACCATGGCATGGAATTAGTATGCTGCTTCGGCAACACCAGCTGGGACCGAAGCCTTCTGCTCTTCAGGGCAAAACAAGCCACAGGGACTCATCCAATTCCTGAATCACTGGTAGAGGAAGGGAAAGAAAAGAACAGATTAAGATTCTGGAGACCGTAAGATGGGAGGGTGGGAAGACCAGGAAAGAGATATTGAAAGAGTGTTATACTAAGAATTAAGTTCATTCTCCTTAATTCGTGAGTATAAGGCAGCCTCAAAACCTGGCAGAAACTTTGGGCAAAATGTCCAAGACATGCAATTGCAAGAATCAGTATTTTTTCCCCACTGTTTGAGTTGGTTCTCGAAGAGAATACATTTGTGGAGCAATGAGCTGGGCTCTCCGGATTGAGATGGCCTAGAGAAACTGATCCTGGTTCTAGGATATGGAAGGGGCTGCTTCTAGTGGTTAGAGACTTAGCCCAGGCCAGCCTTAGAATGTATCTCTTCCATGGGCAACTTGACTCTGATCTGGCTTCTTCAGGCTTTTGCTGGACTTCTTATCCTGCCTTCAGGCAAAACCTCACAATATAATCTGGAATGAAGAGTCTCTGGCTTGGCTAAAGGAGAGTGTTAGTATGAAAAACATCTTATCATTAAAGAACAGGTCACATATTCAACATGCCCAGGCTCAGCACAGCAGGTAACAGATACTAGCCAAAATGCACCGGTTAGCATTTATAAGATATTTAAAAGATTTGAATTATGAACCCAATATCCAGCTGGTACAAATGAAATGAATGAAGTGGGACTGTACAATTATATATAATAAAAGTGACTTGAGTATGATTGCGAATGCCCTGTGACTCTGGGGTAGGTAGGAAACTTCTTTTAACCACACTGTCCAGGGAGTTTTCAGCTCAAGAAAAAGAACCTCACCCAAGCTCAGAACAGAAAACATGCCAGAGAGTAAGTTAATTCAGGACTTTTTTTGGTCAGCATCCTCTGCCAAAGCACACCAGCATGGGGGCTGGGGGTACATAGTATGGCAGTGGGAACATGGCAGGAAAGCAGGCATAAAATGCAATCTACAATTGAATGACTATAGCATAAATGCTGTGGGATAGGTGTCACTGATATCTGTCAAGTTTTGACACCCATGAGTTGAGTCCAAGGGAAAGTGGAAGATGGAGAAAGATTTGGTGGAGACAAGATGGGAAAACAAAATATACCTAGCTAAGAAAGGAAACCGTATCGATGAGTTTCAAAATCCTTAAGATCCTATTATTTTCTGAAGTTAGAAGTAAGGTTGGGGAATAAAAGAGTCCGAACCACCAATTAAACGTTGGACCTATTGGTGGAAAAGTTAGTAAAAGTTCCTGCTCGGGAATTTGAACTCTATGCAGAGAGAGCCAAGGCTAGTACATTCCCCAAACGATAGAGCAGAACCAAAACCTTCATTTAGGAAAACTGGTTTTCTATTTTGTGCAGGATAATTATGTGGTTGGTGCCATTTCCAATCTCAGACTCCAGTACTACTTTTCAGTCTTTTTATATTCCTGCTCCTCCTGATCACTTTCATCCTAGTGACTCTTCTGGACTTTTACCCTTCTGCAGGTCTCGACTCTATATCCCTGTTCCACTAGTCTAAGCAGATGACCTAACTGCCAATCAGCACCATTCGTGTTTGCTATGTCAGGAAGTCTTTTCTTGCCCTCAGTCTTTTTTTAAAATACTTTATTTTATTTTTTATTTTAGAGAGTGTGAGTGGGGGAGGGGCAGAGAGAGAGGAAGACAAAGGATCCAAGTGGACTTTGAGCTCACAGCAGAGAGCCTGATGTGGGGCTCAAACTCACAGTGAGATCATGACCTGAGCATAAGTTGGACTCTTAACTGATCCATCGAGGCACTGTTGTACTCAGTCTTAAACCCCTTCATCTTTCCACCTTTTCACTTCTGAATTTACCCAGTGAACTTTTACCCAGTTAACCTCTGCCTGAGTTCCTGATCTCAACCTCTGCTGCTTCTCCCAAACTGCTTTATTGAGGATCCCCTTGGTGTCTCCTTGGCCTCACTGACTCCTTCCTGTCCACCTGCCAATATGCTCAGTTCTCTCTTTAAACCATCAACTTTTCCTGTATCTGATCTCTCTTCAAGTTTATTCAATGTCTTCGTCCTTTCGCTACCAAATGTGAACAAAACCCTTGAAAGAATAGACTCCACAGCCTATGCTCCTTCATTTCCCATTCATCAGTGACCTCCTGAATGCCAAATTCTGAGGCCTCTTGTTCAGCCTTCCTCCTGGGTCATGGCACTATTCAGCACTATTGATCCTTTCTTTGAACTGCTCTCCCTTGGTTTCTTCACCATACCCTTCTCCCTTTATTCTCTTTCTGTCTCTTAGTTTTTCTGTAGTCTTTAAGCTGTTAGTTCAAATTTTAATTGAACTTAAGTTACCTGGAGAGTCCTGGATTCATCTCCAGAAACACTGATTCAGGTTAAGAATGGGGCTTGAGAGTCGGTTTGGTTTGGTTTGATTATATTTGTGGGTTTTTAAACTATTTCCAAGTGTGCAATTCCATGGCATTAAATACATCCACAGGGAGGAATCTGATGACCCCCAGGTGACTCTGATGCAAAATAGATCACATTTTGATTGCTTAGGGCTTCTTAGGATCCATCTAGTCCTCTTCTACATATTTTTCCTGGGGTGAGTTCCTTCACTCCCATGCCTTTAGCATCTACCTATATACTAATAACCCCCAAATATATTGGTAGTGTCACTTCCACAGTTGTAGATTAATGTTTTTCCTGTTTTGTAATTATATCCTCTTAGATAGTTCTTAGGCATCTCAGATTCAACAGAACCCAAAGCAAATTCATCAACCTCATTCTAAACCTAATCCTATCTCAGTTGTTGCCATCTACCCATTGCTCAAGCTACAAACATCAGATGAAGCTCCTCACTTATACTCCCCACACTGAAATAGTCACGAAGTCCAGTAAATTCTCACATGTCCAATAACACGTAAGTCCCATTTATTCCATCCATGTGATGGGTCCCTTCCAGGCATTTCTGGGTTAAGTCATCTACCCTGTAATCCCTGCTACCAGTGTTCCCTTCCTCAGATATCTAGTTATGCTAGTATTATGCTTAAAACCCTTCAGCATTTTGGGGCACCTGGATGGCTCGATTAAGCATCCAACTTTGGCTCAGGTCTGATCTCACCATTCGTGAGTCCAAGCCTTACATTGGGCTTGGGCTTTGTGCTGATAGCTCAGATGCCTGGAGCCTGCCTCAGATTCTGTGTCTCCCTCTCTCCCTGACTCTCTCCCCACCCCACCCCACCCCACCCCACACTCTGTGTCTCTCTCAAAAGTAAAAAAAAAAAAAAAATTTAAACCTTCAGTGTTTCCTAGAGCTAGAGTCCTATCCTTTATCCAATGCCTAAACCAATGTTGTTTGTAAGGTAGCCACTTGCCATTTAAATTTAAATTAAGTAAAACGAAGTAAAATTTAAAATTTAGCTCTTCATCTTACTAGCCATGTTGCAGGTGTTCAATAGCCATATGTGATTAGTGGCTACTTTATTGGACAGCACAGACTTAGACCATTTCCATCACTGCAGAAAATTGTGTTGTACATCACTGCTCTTCATGCTTTTCCTCCACACCGCAGTCACACTTGAACTTCTCACCTACCACCGTGTCCTACTTTCCATGTCCTTTCACACCTCTGAGACTTAGCACAAATTCCCTCTGTTTTCATTCTCTCTCCCCCATCTCTCCCACCTTGCAACCTGGTTGAACTATTTGTCCTAAAAGACAGTTCACATGTTAAATTCTGTCAGAAATCTTCCCCCAACTCCTATAGCACTTTACATTTGTTACTATATTCTAGTGGGGACTTTGCCTGGAAGCCTCTATTATAGTATTTACCATATCATATTATAATTCTTTATATGCCTCTGTCCCACCACCATAAGACTGATCTCCTCAAGGCCAACTTATCTTTGTACTTTGAGACCTAGCACAATTACTAATATGTGCCAGGCAGCTGAGCAGTACTTGTTGAATTAATATATGAATGAAAAAAGAAATGTATCTGAATTCAAGTATTGAGAAGAAAAGGGAGATCTATGATTGGGCAGAAGACTGCCCAAGAAACTGAAAATGTGAAGAAACTAAAAATTTAAGAAAATGGGGCACCTGGGTGGGTCAGTCGATTAAGAGGAAGAAAAACGGAGATTTGACCCCAGCAAGAAATAGAATGCTAGAAGCAAGAGGTTGGAGTGATGTAAGGAAGGGTTATGAGCTAATAAATGCAGTTAGAAAAGCCAAGGAGGGGCACCTGGATGGCTCAGTCGGTTAAGCATCTGATTTCAGCTCAGGTCATGATCTCATGGTTCCTGAGTTCGAGTTTCTCCCCCGCCCGCATTGGGCTCTCTGCTCTCAGCGCAGAGCCTACTTCAGTTCATGTGTCCCTCTCTGCCCCTCTCCCACTTGTGCACATGCTCTCTCACTCTCAAAAATAAATTAAAACATTAAAAAAAATGGGGCATCTGGGTGGCTCACTTGGCTTAATATCCAACTTCAGCTCAGGTCATGATCTCACAGTTCACGAGTTCGAGCCCTGAGTTGGGCTCTTTGCAGTCAGCCCAGAGCTCTTCCCACTCTCTCTGCCCCTACTGGGCTTGCACGCACATTCTCTCAAAAATAAAATATTAAACAATAATGACAATAAATAACTAAAAGGCAAGGAAATGGATTCTCCCCTGAAGCCTCCAGAAGGAATGCAGCCCTGCCAACACCTTGATTTTAGACTTCTGGCATCTAGCACTATAAGAGAATAAATTTGTGTTTTATTTTTTTAATGTTTATTTTTGAGAGAGAGACCAAGTGTGAGTGAGGGAGGGGCACTGAGCTGTTAGCCCAGCTAACAGAGAGATCATGACCTGAGCCAAAGTTAGAGGCTCTGAGCTGTTAGCACAGCTGACAGAGAGATCATGACCTGAGCCAAAGTTAGATGTTCAACAGACTGAGCCACCCAGGCGCCCCAAATTTGTGTTGTTTTAAATCAATAAATCTGTGATGATTTGTTACAACAAGAACAGGAAACTAATACAGGGATTCTGACTACAATGAGACTAGGCTATGAGCCAAGTGGCACCTGTCCCAAATAACTCCTTGATGGCAGAAAATGGCCCCAGTGACCAAAGGGATAGTCTGGGGCTCCATCTACATGGTTCGGTTCATTGAGGAATCTTCAGTCATTAAAACCTTTGGGACATGCTTCAGCATCTGAACGTGACCTTTTTCCCTACCAACATTTCTATTGGCTGAGCCCTTAACCTTAACTGTTGAAAGGAAGTGTTGTATTTCAAGTCTGTAGCAATTAATTTCAAAGATGTGTCGTGTTCGTAAAGATGAGGCCCTGATACCATGAAGATAATGATTACATACTGGCCTGTTAGAGTCTTTGGCTCCTAGAAAAGATCTTATTTATCCTCAAACAAGCCTAACTTAGGAGCCAACACCAAGCATGATGAGCCTCCTTGAGGGACAAGAATAGAGAATGGTCCTGGATATAATTTAACTTAAAAACAACAACCAGGGACGCCTGGGTGGCTCAGTCAGGTAAGCGTCTGACTTAGCTCAGATCATGATCTTGTAGTCCGTGAGTTCAAGCCCCATGTCACGCTCTGTGCTGACAGCTTGGATCCTGGAGCCTGCTTTGGATTCTGTGTCTCCCTCTCTCTCTGCCCCTCCCCCACTCATGCTCTGCATCTATCTCTCTCAAAAATAAACATTAAAAAAATTCAAAAACCAAATATATCATTTCAACATGTAGTCAATATTAATTATTGAGATGTTTTACATTATTTTTTATATCATCTTCAAAATCCAATGAGTATTTAAAAAATTGTTTTAATAATCATTTATGTTTGAGAGAGAGACAGAGCACTAGCAGGGGAGAGGAAGAATCTGAAGCAGGCTCCAGGCTCTGGAGTTGTCAGCAGAGAGCCCAATATGGGGCTCAAACCCACAAACCATGAGATTATGACCTGAACCAAAGTCAGACGTTCAACCAATTGAGCCACCCCTCCAATGTGTATTTTAACTTGCAGTTCATCTCAATTTGGATCAGCCATATTTCAGATGCTCACTGACTACCTGTGACTAATGCATATACTTTTGTGGCAAACCAAGAAGTATTTTTATCAAATTCCATATATACAGCATGCTTTTAGCTGCTTTGGATAGTAGGAAAAAGTAGATTAAACAACCCTGGAAGGTTCGATTTGATTTGATTAGCAAATACGTTAAAGTTGAGAAAAGGAGAGGCTCGAACAAGTTAGCATGCGATCATTTGAAATTCAGCAAAGGAAAAGTCTTTGTGGGCTATAATGGGCATGGAAGACTTTCTAGAGGATATGGGATTTGAGCTGTTCTTGAAAGGAATACAGCTTTTGCAATAATGGGCAAGAGAGAAAGGAGCATGACCTGTGAGCCTGGAGAAAGGAACCTTTCAGCAAAGGTACAAAGGAATAGGTGTTGTATACGTTGAGAACAGATAGGACTAAATGGTCTATAATGGAGATTTCAGTCTGAGCAGTACTGAGAAATAACAGTGGTCTTTGCCATTTAAGTAGACTCTGGATGAAATATTTAAAGTAAGAAAACCCATAAACATACTAGAGAAAAAATATTTTTAAAAAGTATTTTCTAAACATAGAAAGCCTAACAGCTATCCAGGAAAAGACCAATAAATTTGACTACCTAAGGCAAAGGAAAAAAAAATCCAAAAAAGTCACAAGACAAACTACCAACTAGGAAAACAATATGCAATACATGTGACAGATATAAGGTGAATTTCATTATAATTCAAACAACTCTTAGACATCTATTTAAAAAAAAAAGATATTCACAGAAAATAATGGCAGATAAACACCTGAAAACTTGTTTAATCTTGTTAATTACATGCAAATAAAAACAATGAAAGAATATTTCATCATTTACAACAATATTCACAAAAATTTTAAACAGTGATGGTGAATAAATAAACTAAAAAAGGGGAGGGGGCACCTGGGTGTTCAGTTAGATGGGCATCCAACTCTGTATTTCAGCTTAGATCATGATCTCCTGGTTTGTGAGATCAAGTCCCACACTGGGCTCTGCACTGACAGTGTGGAGCCTGCTTGGAATTCTCTCCCTCTCTCTTTCTGCCCCTCCTCCCTCATAATAAATAAATAAACTTAAGTGATGGTGAGAATGTGAGAAGACAAGTATTCTTCCACCCTGTTAGTGGGAGTGGTAAATCAACATGACCATATGGGAGGCAATTTCTCAGTATTTGTCCAAACAAGCTACACGTACCCAGGAATTCCACTGCTAGAAATTTGTCCTGTGGATATACTCACATAAATATGCAAGGATAGGGGCTCCTGGATGGCTCAGTCGGTTAGATGACTGACTCTTGATTTTAGCTCAAGTCATGATCTCATGGTTCAGGGGTTCGAGCCCTGCATTTAGCCCTGCATCAAGCTTCACAGGGAGCATGCTTGGGATTTTCTCTCTCTCACTCTCTCTCTGTCCCTTCCTCACTCTGTCTCTCTCAAAAATAAATAAACTTTAAAAAATATGCAAGGATATATGTACAGTGTTATCAATTATAGTTGTCTGATAAAAGTGAAAAGCTGGAAACAACCTAAATGTCCATAGAACAAATAATATGGTACAGCCATAAATGGATTACTGTGTAATTGTTAAAAGAACAGGGTAGCTCTATCTATGTTAAAATAGAAAGGTCTCTGAGAGGGGCACCTGGGTGGCTTAGTCTAAGCTTCCGACTTTCGCTTAGGTCATGATCTCGCGGTTCGTGGGTTCGAGCCCCGCGTCGGGCTCTGTGCTGACTGCCAGCTTAGAGCCTGGAGCTGTTTCAGTTAGTGACTCCCCCTCTCTCTGACCCTCCCCTGGTCATCTCTCTCTCTCTCTCTCTCTCTCTCTCTCTCTCTCCTAGAAATAAATAAAACATTTAAAAAAAAAAAAGGAAAGGTCTCTGAGATATTTTAAGTGCAAGAAGTGAGTGCAGAACAGTATGAATGGTAAGATTCCACTTTTGTACCTTGAAAAAAGAATATATACACAGAAGGTAATAAAACATGTAAAAGTGAAAAATCAAATAATAGCAGTATAAGCATAGTTAGTCATATTGAAGAATCAGCCAGCCAGAAAGTTAAAATGGCTCATTGTTAGGGGTGGGAAATGAGCACATAATTGCTTCTGTACTATTTGATTTGTTAACCATATGCACATAATGCTTTTTTAAAATAATGAATTTTAAACGTTTTAAAATAAAGCAGCAACTTTCTAAAAATAGCTTTCTAAAATAATTCTCATCCCGTTGCCCCACCTACCTGTCTAACTTTTCTCTCACAGCATAGTCAAGAGTCTTGAAAAAGATTTAAATACTTCTTGTCTCTATTCCTTCTTTGTACGTCTTTCTCAACCGTTCAAAATTTGGTTTTGCCGAAGTCCCCAATGATGTGACTATAGTCAGCAGATACGTGTCAGTTCTGATCCAACCTGACTTAGAATTTATCAGGAACTATTTTTTTGGAAACCCTTTTGGATCTGGTGACAGCACTCAGCCAGTTGTTTTCCTCCTTCTCTGGAGACCCCTCTCTAATGTTGCTGTTCCTTAGGGTTCTATTCCAGTCTCTCTTCTCTCCTCGCAAGATCTCCATTTTATGACTGCTAAAGCTAAGTTCTAATGTTCTCATTTCTCACAAGCCCCTTATCTCTAATCTAGATCTCTCTCCTGAGATTCAGAATTACTTATCCAACAGCATTATGCATTAATACTTCCAGCTTTTTCTGGGGCGCCTGGGTGGCTCACTCAGTTAAGCGCCCGACTTCGGCTCAGGTCATGATCTCACGGTTCTTAGGTTTGAGCCCTGCATCCAGCTCTGTGCTGACAGCTAGCTCAAAGCCTGGAGCCTGCTTCAGATTCTGTGTTTCCCTCTCTCTCTGACCTTCCCCTGCTCATGCTCTCTCTCTCAGAAATAAATAAAACATTTAAAAAAAATGTTCCTTTTAAATACTTCCAGCCTTTTCCATATCATGGCACACATAGAGAATGATGGTGTTTTCATGGCAACATACCTTACTGATAATGCTGTCTTTCCGAGGGAGTTCGAGCTGCCTTGAGGGTTGAGAAAATCAATATGCAGAACATCTGTAACCTCTTCATGAGGCACAAGAGCTGGGAAGGTCTTACCTCTTAGATACACATTTCCCCTTGGACATCCCCCAGGCCTTTCGATGTTAACATGTCTGAAAGTGAGCTTATAATCTCCCAAAATTGCTCTTCCTCCAGTGTTTTCTATTTCAGTGAGTGGTCCTACCACCTGCAAGTTACCCAGTCTGGAAGTCTTGGCTTGGCTCTCTGCTTTCCTCCCCTTCCAATCTCAAGACCTGCTGACTCTGCTACTCTTTACTTCTTCAAGTGATCTCCTCTCCATCACCACTATCACTCTCCGAGTCCAGAGCACATCTTTCCTCATTTTCCCCCTCAATTACTACAAATACTTTCTGTCTGTTCTTGACTTCAATCTTCCTCTCTCTAACCTGTTACCCATACTGCAACTACAGAATTCTTTCTAAAATGCAATTCTGATTTTGCCAATCCCCTGCTTAAAACCATTCAAAGCACTGATGTGAGCAGTGATCTACTGGTCAGTCATTAGCACTATATGCACAATTAGACCATGCCACCATACTGATTTATTACTAGAAGCTTGTAGCAAAAAGAGGCCAAGAGACTGGCTTGTTTTATGACACAGAAACTCAAAGAACAATATGTGATAAATGGTATATAACAAGGGTGAAAACACAACTATGGGACTTCTGTATATTTTTAAATAATTTAATTGAATAATACCACTGAGGAATCAAAGTGTCTTAAGCACTATCAAAGACAGAAAGCAATCATGGTGTAATAAGAATTATACTTCTTGAACCTCCTGGCAGTGAAGACAAAGGTTTATGAAGCATAGAGAATCTGCCAAAATCTGAATGCTTAACCTTTCAAGTGTGCAAGAGCATTTAAGTAAGGAGGGCAGACACTTGCTGTGACAGGTGTAGATGTTAGTTTTTTGTTTTTTAAGGGTGAGCATCTGAATGAAAAGGAAAAAATTCAGATGGTTTGTTTATTTCCAAAAATTTATTAATTTGGAAACATCCTCAAATAGTTAGAAACGCTTGGCAGTCTATTAAGGTTTTTCCATCCTGTCGTTTTGGATGGAGTTTTCCTAGACATTTCAGCCCTGGGAGGAAAGGATCATGTCTAATATTTTTGTAAACCCAGGACTAGCCCACTGATTCCTCCTCAGGGAATACTGGATGCTTTGATGAAAAAGAATCAATGCTATAAGATTCCAAAAATACCAACAAGATGAGCTCCCTAAAGACTCCACTAAAAAATTATCAGAATAAATGAATAATAAATGAATTCAGTAAAGTTGCAGGATGCACAATTAATATACAGAAATCTGTTGTGTTTCTATAACCCTAATAACAAACTATGAGAAAGAGAAATTAAGAAAACAATCCCATTCACAATTACATCAAAAAGAATAAAATACCTAGAAATAAATTTAACTGAGGAGGCGAAAGACCTATACTCTGAAAACTATAAGACACTGATGAAAAAAACTGAAGAAGACACAAATAAACGGAAATCTATACCACACTCATCGATTGGAAGAGTTAATATTGTTAAAATGTCCATACTACCCAAAGCAGTCTACAGGTTCAATGTAGTCACTATCAAAATACCAATGACATTTTTCACAGAAATAGAAGAAATAATACTAAAATTTGTATGGAACTACAAAAGACCCCAAATAGACAAAGCAGCCTTGAGAAAGAAAAACAAAGGTGGAGGCATCACACTCCCTGCTCCCAGACTTCAAATTACTACAAAACCATAGTAATCAAAACTGAATGGCACAAGCACAAAACAGATACAAAGATCCATGGAACAGAACTGAGAACTGAGAAATAAATCCACACATGTATGATCAATTAATCTATGACAAAGGGGGCAAGAGTATACAATGGGGAAAAGGCCATCTCTTCAATGAATGGTGTGGGGGAACTTGTGCAATTAGATGCAAAAGAATAAAACTGAACCGCTATCTTAACACTGTACACAAAAATCAACTCAAAATGGATTAAAGACTTGAATGTAAGACCTGCAACCATCAAAGTCCTCAAAGAAAACATAAGCAATAAGTTTCTTGACATTAGTCTTAGCAATATTTTTTTGGACCTGACTCTACAGGCAAGGGCAACAAAAGCAAAAATAAACAAACGGGACTATATCAAACTAAAAACGTTTTTGCACAGTGAAGCAAACTATGAAGAAAATGAAATGGCAACTTATTGAATGGAAGAAAATATTTGCAAATCATATGTGTGATGATAAGGGGCTAATGTCTAAGATACATAAAGAATTCCTACAACTCAACAGCAAAACCAAAGACCAATCTGATTTGAAATAGGCAGAAGAGGGAGGAAAGGGCAAAAAATTTTTTAAGATAAAGTGGGCAGTCTGAGTGGACATGTTTCCAAAGACATACAGATGGCCAGATGCTCAACATCACTAATCATCAGGAAAATGCACATCAAAACCACAATGAGATATTACCTCACACCTGTCCAAATAGTTATTATAAAAATAAATAAATAAATAACAAGCGTTGATGAGGATGTGGAAAAAAGCAAACACTTGTACACTGTTGGTGGGAATGTAAATTGGTGCAGCTACTATGGAAAACAGTAGGAAGGTTACTCAAAAAATTAAAAATAGAACTAATATGTGACCCAGCAATTCCACTCTGGATTTTTATCCAAAAAAACCCAAAAACAACTTGAAGAGATCTGTGCACCACTACATCCACTCCAGCATTATTTGCAATAGCCAAGATATGGGGCAACCTAAGTGTCCACTGATAAATGAGTGGGTAAACAAGATGTGGGGGGTGTGTGTGTATACACACATATATACCCATATACATACAATGGAATATTAGACAAAAAACAATGAAATCTTGCCATGTGGGACAATATAGATGGACCTTGAGCGTATTGTGCTAAGTGAAATAAGTCAGAAAAAGACAAATGCCCCCTGATTTCGCATACATGTAGAATCTGAAAAACAAAACCAGACATACAAACACACAGAACAAACTGATGGTTGCCAGAAAAAAAGGAGGGTAGGAGGGTGGGCAATATGAGTGAAGGGGATCAAGAGGCTTAAACTGCCAGTTATAATGCAAAAAAGTCATGCAGATGTATTGTATAACACAGGAGATACAGTCAATAATATTATATGAACTGGGGCCCCTGGGTGGTTCAGTCAGTTAAGTGTCCGACTTTTGATTTCCACTCAGGTCATGATTTCGTGCGGTTTGTAAGTTCAAGCCCCACATGGGTCTCCACGCTGACAGCTCAGGGTCTGTTTTGGATTCTCTCTCTTAGTTCCTCCCCTGCTGTGCTCTCTTTCTCTCCCTCCCTCTCAAAATAAATAAACTTTTAAAAATTGTACAAACTTTCGGGACAGACGGTAACTAAACTTATGGTGATCATTTTGCAATGTATATAAATGTTGAATCACTATGTTGTACACCTGAAATTAATATGATTGTATTTTAATAACAATCCAATTCAAAAAAAGTAAAGTGAGCTTTTTTAAGAAATGAGAATATATTCACAAAGAGATATGCACAAGAATATTTATAGTAGTCTTATCCATAATAAGCCCCCAAACTGGAAACACCCAAATATACATCAACTAGAGAATGGATAAACAAATTGTGATATATTCATACAATGGAATATTGCTAAGCAATAAAAAGAACAGACTCACTTTAGTCAAAGACATTACTACGCTAAAGAATATAGGCACAAAAAAAAGTGCATACTATTTGATTACGTTTATGTGAAATTCAAGAACAGACAAAACTATGGTGATATAATTCAGGAGGTTGCAGGGCGTGGGTGGTAGTAGGTGCAGGGTAGTTCACTATAAATATAAGGGGTATGAGGAATTTTCTGGGGTGATGGTTCAGTATCTTGTTTGGGGTGTTAAATTAGTGTATATTACTGTTGAAACTCAACAAACAGAACACCTAAGATCTGTGCATTTTATTGTATGTTAAGGATAAATCAATCAATAAAATTTGTTTTAAACCAAAGGTGAGAGAGTTGGTGGGAATAACAATTATGACATCTTTTAGGCTCCAACAATTGACCTCAGGCACTCATTTCTATGCTCAAGAACTCAAAATGACTTCTTTAGGGACGCCTGGGTGGCTCAGTTGGTTAAGCATCTGACTTTGGCTCAGGTCAAGATCTCATGGTTCATGGGTTCGAGCCCCACATCTGGCTCTGTGCAGACAGCTAGCTCAGAGGCTGGAGCCTGTTTCAGATTCTGTGTCTCCCTCTCTCTCTGACCCTCCCCTGCTCACGCTGTCTCTCTCTCCTGGAAATAAAAAAAAAAAAGAAAGAAATAAAACATTAAAAAAATAATTTATTAAAAAAAATAACTTCTTTATCACCTGTCCTGTCAAATCCGTACCCTCATTCTGATCTCAGTACAAAACCTCCTCCGCTAACTTCTACTTCCCACCCTGCCAAGGTGATCTCACTGTCCCATGCAACTAATCTGCTCTTTCCTACATAGGTCTCCTTGTGTCCTTATCCTGTTTGAATCTGCTCAAGTTCACTATGCCCTTCAAATCCCATTCTCAAGTCCTCTTTCCTTCAGAGAACTCTTTTTTTAAAAAATATTTTTATTTATTTATTTCTAGGAGAGAGAGAGACAGCATGAGCAGGGGAGGGTCAGAGAGAGAGGGAGTCACAGACCGTAACAGGCTCCAGGCTCTGAGCTGGCAGTCAGCACAGAGCCCGACGCGGGGCTCGAACCCACGAACCGCGAGATCATGACCTAAGCGAAAGTCGGATGCTTAACCGACTAAGCCACCCAGGCGCCCCTCCTTCAGAGAACTCTTAATTAATCCTAGACAATTTGAGCACCCCAAGATCCGTCAGCTTTTATGTTCCTTTATTGGACTAATATGATGCATTACTACTTTCCGTGTATACCCACAACAGAAGCAATTTTAATAAAATGGGCTAGGTATCCCTTTGTATTTCTCTGCAGAACCCCATCCAGAACCTGCATTAACAGGTCACTCACTATGATGCAGTTTGTGAAGATTATACGGTATCCAGACAAGGACAAATAGACGTTTAATCCAGGACCTGTGAGAATGGTATTGAAGGAAGCTCTGAGACCCTGCATGGGCCTAGCTGGGTGTTTGCTTTTCTTCTTTTAAGCCTGAGGTTAATTCAACAGGGCGGGTACTCGTCTCCACCTAGATAGCAAGTGGCTGAGAACAAGGTTTTATCCTTTTTCTGCTCAGCCTTACCTCTTCCAAGTGAGGAAATTAGCGCTACTCTGAAAAGAGCGGAGCCCGTTCCCAACGCCCCGTTTTCCATATTACTGGGAGGACCCGATCCCGATCTGGAGAAGGAAAAGTGAGGAGAGAGCATTTAAGGCCAAGGAGGCACTCAACCGTCTTCCCATAGATTTACACCCAACACGTAAGCAGGAAGGCAAATTACAAACACCAATGCTCACAACCACACATACACGTGCACGCCCAGCCCCACAGAAGCAGATGCGCATGCCCGTGGCTCCGCGCGTACCTACTTAGTTTTCTGTGCTATAGATGCCCCGCATTCCACCCCCGCCCAGCCCAACTCAGCTTCTTCTACCCCCGCAGCGGGGAAGTTTACCAAACCCGACACCACCCGGCCCGAGGAGAGTGTTTCTCTATGGTGGGGAGGGGAGGTCCTTCCCACCAGGGCGGAAGCGGCACTCTCCGGACGGGCGGACTCAGCTCTTGTCCTGGGAACATCTGGGGGGGGGGGGGTTGGGAGGGGCGCGCATCCTGGGCGAACGTGGATTGGCTGTGCGGAAAGAGGGAGGCGGGGTCTGGGCGAGGGGCGGGGCTCACTGGCCCCTTTAAAGCCTTGACATCAAGAGGCGGCCCCAACACCCCCCTTCTTCTGCCCCCCGCCCCCGAGCCGCGGCCATGGACCCGGCGGATCCAGCCTCCCCTGGCCCAGTTCAGCACCTCATTTCGGTGAGTTCCAGGCCTACTTGGGATTTAAAAGGAGGCGACTGGAGGGTCTGTAAGCTCTGGGCTGGGGGTGGGCGATTTGAAGGGTAAGGCTCTCGTGGCAGCCTTGGGTCGGAGGGGGCGGCGCGCCTTCCTGCCCGGACCTAGCTGCCTGCCCCTCCTTCCCGCCGCACTGTCGCGGGGTGGGGGTGGGGGGGGTCCGGCTGCGACTCTCTGTCCACCCCTATACCCCACCCCCTCCCGCCCCCCGCGCCATCCTCGCGCACACTCCATGGCCCCGGAAGGGAAACTTTCGGGACAGGGGGATGTTCCGGGGGCCGGTCTCCCTCCCTCTTTGAAAGCACTGACCTTGCCCCAGCTGCGCACCCCACCCCACCCTCATCCCACTGTCCGGGTGCCGCTTAGTGGTGCGGGGTTGTTGCGCAGGGGGGAGGGAGGCTCTCCCCAAAGCGCAGGCGCGGAGACGAGCCCCGGGCTCCTCTTCGCCCTCTTTGCAGTCCCCGTGGCCTGGGGCGGTAGGGCGTGGGGAAGATGGGGAGAGGCGGAGATATCAAGGTCTCTAGAAACAATCCTTGAGGGGCTGCGGGAAGGAAAAAGGCGGGGGCCGGGAGGCTGAACACTAAAGAGAGGCTGAACACTAAAGAGAGGCTGAGGGAGGGAGAAGGTCTGGGCAGGGTGTGGGGCCAGGGCAGCGCCTGTAGAAAAGGCTCTCTGGGTCCTGACTGCGGTGCCAGAAGAATGCAGAGAATTTATCTGTGCCCGACACTCCCCTGGCCTAGGCCGACTAGAAAAGCGGCTCACCGAACCCCAGCCCCGTTCTCCTTATTCTGGGCCCAGGGCCCCATGTCCCCAGCCCTGGCACTGCCCCAAGGGCACGGAGGTACCTCACCTCCCGCAGGCCTGGTTTTCCAGGTACTCAGCTCTATTCACCAAACCTGCCAGCTGCTGCTTCGTAAATGCTCGCCTTTCTGAGGAACCAAGGGTCTTACACTGATGGGTTCTTGGCTGTGAAGACAAACGCCTCTTAATCCCTTCCAACCACCCTCACCCTCTCCATGGGTCCTCCTGCCTAAGCACAACTGCCTGCCAGAGGTAGTGGCTGGAGGAAGATGCTTGGGACAGCAGTGGTCCAGGGGACAGTAGGGAGGGAGTGCCTAACCATTCTATGGACAGTACTTTTGGAGAAAATGAACCCAGCCTAATTGTCTTGTCGCAGACCCTCTCTCCAAAGACATTATGCCTGCTGACTTTGAGACGCCTTGTCTTTCAAGAAGGGATACTCAACATTCACTTCTCATATTTGTTTCCTGTCTTTTTATGATCAGCCTAGGGTTCGTGGGTTTCCTACTTCAGAGGAACATGTGTATTCCTGTCTGGGGAGATATTCCTGCATAGTTCAACTTTGTTAGAAAAACACCTTTGCACGAGGTGGCTCAGGCACTCCAGCATCTTTCTCCAGTTTAGATCTTTCGGACAGAGTGGGAACCTGGAGAGGCAGATGGCCTGAGCTGCAGGGGAAAAGGCTCTTCCACAGTAGACAGAAACCAGTGTATATGAGGACCAGGATGCTAGCTCTGTGAACTGGGAGTCAGAAGCTGTGGTCTCTTCTCTTCCCAGCTTGCTGTGTGACTTGGACCAAGACCACTTACCTCTCTGGGGCTCTTTTCTCCCATCTGTAAAATTCAGCAATTGGACTAAAGACCTCTAACATCCCCTTTCGCTTTTTGATGTTGCATGGTTCCACTGATAAGTGAATCTGAAAGGGAGGAAGGTCCTCTGGCAAGGTGGCTTTGAAGTTTGAAGAGGTAGATGTTGGGTGATACAGTTCTAAGTCACAGTTACTTAGGACTGGAACCTTGGCTGGAGGGGAGCAGACTCCCTGATTCTGCCTAATAGCCATAGTCTTGCTTACCCCTGGTGGCTTGGGGTATGAACTCTTGATGGCTGGGGTTTGGCCCACCCATCAAGGTCTCTGCTGAGACATCCTGGCAGGCCAGTCTTTGAGTTGGGCCTTTGGGGAGGAGTTGAGAGAAGGAGAGGCAGCCAAGGGCCAGTAGGGTAAGCAGATTCCCAGGAGCCAGTTTTCATCTCAGCTGTTGGGACTTGTTTTAGGATCTGAGCCAGTGAGCACAGCACACTCATGCACCTTCTTATGGGAAGAGGACGAGAGCCCTGCTGCTGTTGCCCATCTCACTCCCTGGCCTTACTCGCCTCACCTGTGCCCTCCCCCACCTCACCAGTCCCCTGGCAGTGCGCTTAAGGAGTCTTCCCTGCTGCCCTCACCCAGTCCAGCCAGCCTTCTGGCCCTTCCATGGCAGCCAAGCAGCAGGGAGAAACTGCCCCAGCCCCACCTTTCCCAGCCTCCTTCCCTCCTGGGGCTATGGTTTCTCAGGAGTCAGGTTCTCCAGGTTGAGACTTGCTCTCTAGCTCAAGAGCCAAAGCCTTCACGTTTTCCTTGTTTGTTTTCATCCTTGATCTCCCAGGTGCCAAGGGGGATGTTAGAGGAGGTGGTGGTTAGAGACGCTGTGGGATTGGTTAGACCTGGGGTGCATTCTCCTGCATTGCTTCTCTCCTGGGCCCTGCTGCCCATGGATTGAAGCTGCAACAGGCGGTATTTAGGTTAGACCCCAAGGAAACCTCCCTCACTGCAAGGAGCCCCTGGATTGGAGAATGGAAGCTCCCAGGGAGGTCAGTTTCCCAGAAAGTGGTTAATGGTGGAGTCCCTGTCAGAGTGAAGGATGCGGCTGTTGCTAGGCAGAGGCTGCTGTTTCCTCTTGGGGTGTGGCTCCGAGGCTGGCCAGCCAGAGGCCCCGTTAGAAGCAGGAGGAGAAAGGACCCTTGCCTGATAGCTCCAGAGGGGACCGTGGCCCCGACAGCTTTGGCTCACCAGAACTGCATCCCGTAGAACAAATGACACTTCTCGCCCTTCTTTCCCCAGCTCCTCCCCCAATTCACCACCACTACCACAGTCTGCTTTGATGATTCTCACCCGAACCTGGCAGGCTTCTCCAGCTCCAGTCTGGCTGCACTAATGGACTGATTGGATTTTCTATACTTGGAGTTGGGGATTTCTGATTGAACATGCAAATTTATGTAAATCAACCTGGGATCTGCCACCACATCAAAACAACATAGAGTCATAGGCTGGAAGGAATCCTAGAGGCATCTCGTCCAACGCCCTCATGTTAAAAATGGGGAAACTGAAGTCCAGAGGGGGAAGTGATTCATGCAATGATGAGTGTCAGAGGCAGGGCTCCTGACTCTGGTCTAGTGTTTTTACATGGTTCCAGTCTGCCTTCACTTCTCATGCACGAGGGGCCTGGGCCAAATTTAAAGCGGAGAGGGCAGTTCTTGAACCTGAGATTGTAGAGAGCTGGACTTCTGGAGGGTCAGAGTGTTCTCCCAGAGGCTCTGGTCAGCATTAACATGCTGAAAAATAACTTCCCATCTCTTAGAGCAACACCCTTAGTGTTTTTCCCCAGGCCCTGCCCTGAAAGGTTGGAGGACAAGGCCATTGGTTGCTCCTGGCCTGGCCCTTGCAGTTTTCCCAGAGCTGAGACTGTGTCTTTTCCCAGTATCTCTCACAGTACCAGACACACAGTAGGCTGTGGATGGCTCTGCATGGGCAGTGCCTCTGTCTTGACCCTCCTGTCCTCATTTGAATCTCTGCTGCTTCCCTCCATGGCCACGGTGGGAAAAGATCTTTAGTCTTCTGTGACTCTTTGCCTACCTTCCCCTGCCCTTCTGGAGGGCACAGGCCAGCTGGACCTCCCCTGCAGGTTTCTACAGCAGGGACAGACCAGGCAACTTGCTATAACAAGGGTCTCATTATTTTGAAATCAGTGCCAAAGTTGGAAGGGGATTTCAGAGATGGGTTTGGCTCCCTGAGAAGTAGTCTCTCCACTTCTTGACATGTTTCTGATCTGATCTACGCCCCCAGCTGCAAGATGCCCCTTGTTCCCACTTCGCAGACGGCGCCTGCAGCATGGGGCTGTTTGGAGGGCCGAGGGCTCACTTACCCTGCAGTGCCTGCGTGCTTTGCGGAGATCCAGAGATGCTCAGAGCAGCCGTTGGTCTGCTTTGCAGTACTTTGGCAGAGTGAGTGTTGGGCTCAAGATCGGAGTCATTCAGGCCCTGACTCCCAGCCAAGGCTGCCACCAGGCCCTGCTGTAGCCTGAGGAGGGGGCTTGGAACACATCTGGGGTCTTCCTCACCTTCATCCCAAACCCAGGTCTGGCTGACTGAAAGGAGTTCCCCCAGCTTCATCATCTTCCCAAAACACAGCAGGAATGGAATCAGCACCTTCAGTTCCTCACTACACAGTGGCCCTCAGCTCCTACATCCTTAGTTCTGTGTGAGGGGAAGGGCTCTCTAGGCCTCAGTTTCCCAGCCTGTGCTGATGGATTAATAACACATCATCACTGGGGTGTGGCACCTGCTCAATAATTACCATTTTCCCAGCTCTGGGAGTTAACACAGATGAAAGGGGCCCGAGGAAGCCAGGCTGTTATTAAGGTGAATTATCATTCCTCTTATTACTGATTTCCACAAATCCAGCAGCCACTGAGAAGGGCCCAGCCAGGCACACTCCCTGGACCTTATAGTTGTGCTTCAGCTCTGGGATTTCTCCAGTACTCACCAAGCTTTTAAAAATATCTAATAGAGGGGCGCCTGGGTAGCTTAGTCGGTTAAGCGTCCGACTTTCGCTTGGGTCATGATCTCGCGGTTCGTGGGTTCGAGCCCTGCGTCAGGCTCTGTGCTGACTGCCAGCTCAGAGCCTGGAGCCTGTTTCAGCCTATGACTCCCTCTCTCTCTGACCGTCCCCTGCTCACGCTGTCTCTCTCTCTCTCCTAAAAATAAATAAAAAAAAAAACATTTAAAAAAATATTTAATAGATAATTTTTATTTTATTTTTAAATTATTTTTTATTAAAAAAAATTTTAAGTTTATTAATTTGTGTTTGGGCGAGAAGGAGAGAGCAGCAGACTATCTGAAGCAGGCTCCACACTATCCACATGGAACCTGATGCGGGCTTGAACTCATTAACCGTGAGATCATGACCTGAGCTGAAGAGTCAGATGGATGCTTAACTGACTGAGCCACCCAGGTATCCCTATAGATAGATATTTCAGAAAGAGAGATGACCCCATTCTGCTTCTCATGCTGATGCCTTCAAGGCTTGAGTGGTGGTAGGTGCTGCATGGGGCACTGGTCTACACTTCTCACTCTCCTGAAGGGCTTGAAATTGTCCCTCCCTGGGTAGAGTGATGAGCTTGTTCCTAGATGGGACGATGAGGGGCCCCAGAACTCCTGAAGTGTTCTCAGTAGTCAGAGTTCCGTGGGCTGACTCATTTCATCCCCAATTGGCTTGATGTGGGGGCTTTAGGTGGTCCTTTTGTAGGAGGAGCTGTTGACACCCCCAGAACCTGTCTGTAGCAGCTGTAGGTACTCCTGGGTGTCATTTACCCTAGTGTACTCCCATCTGTCCCAAACTCTCCCCTTTCCCAACCTCCCACCTCTGCCTCTGCTCTTCGTGATCTAGTATGAACGCAGGCCTGACCCAGGAGGAAGCGGCCCTGACCAACTTCTGAATAGTTTGGGGCTACCATGCCACCACAGCCTGGGTGTAGAAGGACTGCTCTCCTAGCCCAGTGGGAGCTTTACGGGAAGAAAGGGAGTGAAGACTGGTGTCGTTTGGCCTCATCTAGCCAGACCTCCTCACCATTCTCTTGTCCCAGGGACCTGGTCCCTACTTCTAATATGGAAAGAGGGTGGATGGCCCCAGCTGGAATGAGCTTTAGAAATCACCTGGGAGAGGGGCGCCTAGGTGGCTCAGTCGGTTAAGCGTCCGACTTCGGCTCAGGTCATGATCTCACGGTTTGTGGATTCGAGCCCCGCATCGGGCTCTGTGCTGACAGCTAGCTCAGAGCCTGGAGCCTGTCTTCGGATTCTGTGTCTCCCTCTCTCACTCACCCTCCCCTGCTCACGCTGTCGCTGTCTCTCTCTCTCTCTCTCTCTCTCTCTCTCTCTCAGAAATAAATAAAACAGGGCGCCTGGGTGGCTTAGTCGGTTAAGCGTCCGACTTTCGCTTAGGTCATGATCTCGCGGTTTGTGGGTTCGAGCCCCGCGTCGGGCTCTGTGCTGACTGCCAGCTCGGAGCCTGGAGCCTGTTTCAGTCTGTGACTCCTCTCTCTCTGACCTTCCCCTGCTCACGCTGTCTCTCTCTCTCTCTCCTTGAAATAAATAAAAACATTAAAAAAAAAAAAGAACATCCATTAAAAAAAAAAAAAAAAAGAAATAAATAAAACATTAAAAAAAAAAAAGAAATCACCTGGGAGGGGCGCCTGCGTGGCTCAGTTGGTTAAGCATCCAACTTCGGCTCGGGTCATGATCTCACAGTCAGTGAGTTCAAGCCCCATGTAGGGCTCTGTGCTGACCGCTCAGAGCCTGGAGCCTGCTCGGATTCTGTGTCTCCCTCTCTCTGCCTCTCCCCTGCTCATACTCTGACTCTCTCTCTTTCAAAAATAAGTAAACATTAAAAAAAAATTACTTGGGAAAGTGGTTATACTTTCTACCACTCTTTTTTTTAAGTTTTGTATTTCAGTTTTTCACTAGACATTTTTTTAACATAGTCCAAACATCAAAATGATACAAAAAGGTATATTTTGAGAAATTGTGCTCCCACTTCCACCCCCTTTCCCTCCATAGATAATCACTTAATTCTTACATATCCCTCAAGAATGTCTTTACATAGGGGCACCTGGGTGGCTCATTTGGTTAAGTGACTGACTCTTGATTTCAGCTCAGGTCATGATCTCATGATCTATCTTCCCCCCCTTCCCCATTCTCTCTCTCTCTCCCTCCCTCTCAAAATAAATAAAAATAAAACTTAAAAAAATGTCTTTACACAAAACAAATGTAATGTATATTCTTAGTTTTTTCCTCTTATCCAAAAGATAGCAGATAACATATATTGTCTTCATCTTTTATCTGTTGGCAGATGGATTTTTCTTTCCATCTCTGTCAGGTCTCTGGTTTCTGATCTTTACCACCTATCCCAGGGCCCCTCCAGTTGGCCCCAGGCCATAAGCAGGCTTTGTTCAGCTTTATATACTAAATTTCATTCAGATGCCAAGGTTTAGGTCAAAACCAGTCTCTGAGGAATTGTCAGGCTCTGTCCAGCAGTTACTGTGTGGTAGTGTTGTGCTAAGGAAAGGCCATATACTGTAAGACCAAGTAATCGGAGGACCTGGTGGGGGGGGCGGGGGTGGGGGAGGCACATGACATGGCACAGTATGAAGCTGGGAGCAGGGGTCTGGGGCCAGGACCGGAGATGTGGCACCACGTGACCTGGAAGGCTGGGTTTTTTCAACTTGATCTCTGTGGCTTCTCTTCTCCCCTCTCTCCCAGTTTGTAGGACGTCCTGGGCCCCTTGACTTTTATTATGTCCAAAACAAGAAACCTCTTTCTCTGTAAGATGGTACTGGAAAGGCTTCTTACCCACCCCCACCCCATCACCTCCTATCCCCAGCTCTGGGCCTGCAGGTTCGTAAAGCTGGAACCTTCCTTTCTACTGTAGGCCGAAGGGAAGTTGGGGGGTGTTTGCTTCTCACTTCCTCTGTAGACGGCACCTCACTTCCTGTCCCGGGATTAGAAGAAGGCTAAAGCTCTTGGCTCTGCTGTCCCTTCCTCTCCCCGCTCCCCATCCCCCCCTGCTTTCCTGGGAAGCCTGTGGGCCCTGTAAGAGGGAGGCAGAATCAAAGCCAAGGGCTTCTCTCTGAAAGCCCTGCCAAGCCCCTCACCTTCAACCCCCTACCCCACACAAAGGGACCTGTCTTCTCAGCTGCAGTCGCTCTCCAGATATGATCTCTTCTTTCTGTGCCCTGCAGGAAGAGAGAAGTCAGAGAGCTCATCCCATTTTACAGATAGGAAAACTGAGTCCCAAAGGGTTCTAGGCTTCACCCAGGGTCATTCAGTATGGATGAGCCAGAACCGGAATCCAGGAAGTCTCACTCCCATTTGTGGCCACAAATAAGAGCAAAGAGTGAGGGTTTGTGAGTGTGCCAGAGCTACTTTATGTTCCCAGGGAAGGCTACTTTCTTCTCGCCAGAGCTGGTAGCTTAGGAGGTCCCATCCACACTCTGGCCAAATAGCAGCCACTAAGTCAACACCGAAGCTGCCTGGACATGGAAAGTATTTGGTTGGCCAAAGCCTGTTCCCTTTGAAGAAAGAGGCCCAGAAAGGGAAGCTGGGGGAGTCAGCACTGTAGGCTGAGCCTGGGGGCTGGGAGGGTAGAGCCTGCAGGTGCAGCCTGAGAGTCATCAGGCTATGCAGCCTCCTAGGCCCTTTTCCTCTTGGACCTGAAAGCAGATAGCTGGTGTACCAGTAGTCGCCTCTACTGCTGCCTCCAGGAGCCTCTCTGCCTCAGCTCTTCCTCTGGGACCCAGCACGTGTCTCTGGTTACACCCAGGGTGTTAAAAATATGCTGACTCTATGGGGCGCCTGGGTGGCTTAGTCGGTTAAGCGTCTGACTTTCGCTTGGGTCATGATCTCGCGGTTCGTGGGTTCGAGCCCCACATCGGGCTCTGTGCTGACTGCCGGCTCAGAGCCTGGAGCCTGTTTCAGTCTGTGACTCCCTCTCTCTCTGACTCTTCCCTGCTCATGCTGTCTCTCTCTCTCTCTCTCCTAGAAAAAAAAAAAAACATTAAAAAAAAAATATGCTGACTCTGCTGTTGGGTCAGAAAATAGGAGAAGAGTTAGTAACTGGCATGGGCCAGGGGACCAGGAAACACTCACCTTCAAATGCCCTTCAGTCCAGCTGCACTGAGTCATTCTGTTTCCGTACACACCCACAGATTTCTGCCTTCTTCTGCTTATGCCTGCCTTTGGCCTAGAATGACCCCCTTGCCATTCCCTGGTATCTACACCCTGCAGATCTATAAAGTCTCCATTAACTTGATGCCTTAAGTTCTGAAGAAACTGTTCCAGATACAGGTTAATATTTCTCTACTGATTTTTAAAGTTCTCCAAAAAAATTCTGCCGTGGGACTTCTTTCACAGTATAGCTATTACCTACATGTCTTCTATCCCCTACCAGACTGAAAGCCTCAAGAAGTCAGAAGAGCTGATCCATCTCTGAGTGCCCCTCCCCTATACCCAGTATTGTGACTCCTACTGAGTGATCAGTTTGGAAATATCCTCAGAATAAATAGATTAGGCCCATTTGCCAGAGGGAGTCACTGAGGCCTGGGAGTGGGTTGAGGGCTTGGATAGGGTCCTATCAATGTTAGGGATAAATCTGAAACCAACCCTTGCTCACCTCTTAGCATGGTTTGTCATAGGGCCCTCATAGCCATTTGGGTGGGAGCAGTTGGGGGTCTTTAAGAGAAACTGACGAGCATGCTGCGTCTTCTTTCTGGTCTTATTCTGTCTGGAATGAAAGGAGATCACCACGTGCAGGCCCTCGTGGACAGGGGCAGTGCCCGGGCAGAAAGTCGGGGTACAATAATATAGGCAGGGCTCTGCCTCAGGGAGTTCCCCTTCTTCTTCTTCTTTTTTTTTTTTTTGTTTTATTTATTTCTAAGAGAGAGAGAGAGACAGAGTGAGCAGGGGAGGGTCAGAGAGAGAGGGAGACACAGAATCTGAAACAGGCTTAGGGGCGCCTGGGTGGCTTAGTCGGTTAAGCGTCCGACTTTCGCTTAGGTCATGATCTTGCAGTTCGTGAGTTCGAGCCCCGCGTCGGGCTCTGTGCTGACTGCCAGCTCAGAGCCTGGAGCCTGTTTCAGTCTGTGACTCCCTCTCTCTCTGACCCTCCCCTGCTCACGCTGTCTGTCTTCTCTCTCCTAGAAATAAATAAAACATTTTAAAAAAAATTATGAAAAGAATCTGAAACAGGCTCCAGGCTCTGAGCTGGCTGTCAGCACAGAGCCCAACAGGGGGCTTGAACCCACGAACCGCGAGATCATGACCTGAGCCAAGGTTGGATGCTTAACCAACTGAGCCACCCAGGCGTCCCTAGGGAGCTCCCCTTCTGATAGCACAGGGAGCCCCGTCTTCCTCATAGGGGAGGGCTAGAGAACGGACGCTGTACAGTTGGAAGTACTGGTCCTGAAGGAAGCACTTCAGGAAGACAGATGAATGTGAGTAACATCCATTCAGGACAGCTTTTCGGGAGAATTGCTGTGGGGCCAGGGCAGGATTTCCACAACTGTGCTGAGCGCTTTGGTGTGTCCCTGAGGCCATCAGAGGTCATGGGAAGATTAGAGGCAGGAGGGACACAATTAGACTTACAGTTTTAGAAAGATGATTGCTCTGGAGCTTCTTGGAAAAGTGACTGTGGCAGGGAAAATATAAGTCTGGAACATTTTATGGTGCCAGAAAGTAAGCAGATGTTAAAAAGTAAATAACATTTTCTTTCTATGGGGGGCATAGTGAAAGGATACAGAAGCCAGCCTGAAAGAGTTCTCCATGATCAAGGCTGGAATTTAAGCAATGAAATAAATTATGATAATATTGGATTTTAATGCAAAGAATAAAATACCCAGGAGTTCATGCTAATATAAATATGTAATTAGGTAAATCAGTGGCAGTGAAGGGACAGCATTTCCTTACAGAAAATTTCTCATTAACAAATGTGTAAGCGCCAGTCAGAGTGGCTAAAATGAGCCAATCAGAGAACTCTAGATGCTGGCGAGGATGTGGAGAAACGGGCACCCTCCTACACTGTTGGTGGGAATGTAAACTGGTACAGCCCCTCTGGAAAACAGTGTGGAGGTTCCTCAGGAAACTAACAATAGAACTCCCCTATGACCCAGCAAAAGCACTGCTAGGAATTTACCCAAGGGATATAGAAATGCTGAGACATAGGAGCACATGTACCCCAATGTTCATAGCAGCACTCTCCACAATAGCTAAAACATGGAAAGAGCCTAAGTGTCCATCAACAGATGAATGGATCAAGAAGATGTGGTTTATCTATATTATGGAATACTACATGGCAATGAGAAACAATGAAATCTGGCCATGGGTAACAACATGGATGGACCTTGAGGGTGTTATGCTGAGTGAAATAAGTCAGGCAAAGGACAAATATCATATGTTTGCACGTATAGGAGGATTAGGAGGAACTTGATGGAGGAACAAGGGGGAGAAGAAGGGGGGAAATGGTGGGGGAAAGGGAGAGAGGCAAACCATGAGAGACTCTTGAATGCTGACAAAAACTGAGGACTGATGGGTGTGGGGGGAGGGGGGATGGGCATGGAGGAGGACACTTATGGGGATGCGCACTGAGTGTTATGTGGAAACTAATTTGACAATAAACTATTTGTAAAAAAAAAAAAAAACAAATGTGTAAGGAATGAGAGAAATAAAAAAATTATCATTAGAACGCTACAGTAATTGATGTGAGCAAGATCTGCAGATGAATCCTAAAATTAGTGGGTAAGAATTTAAGAAGAAACAGAATGTTTGCATGGTCACAAAGTATTGCCCCCCAAATGGGTTACTCATTACAAAAGGAAAAATAGTAACTTTATAGTGGGTAAACCCACTAATAGATACCAGGTAACCAGGTGGTCAAGGTTAACCTTACCAATCGACATTATACCCCCCCAATATAATGCACTGAGAAGGGCACATCACCTCTGTGGCATTCTTTCCAAACATTCATAACTTCAGTCTAACTGGAGAAAACATAAAACAAACCCCAATAAGGGAACATTCTCTAAAATACTGACCTGATCAGTTCCCTTCCAGAATGTCAAGCTCAGGAAAGATAAAGACTGAGGAACTGTCATGAATCATAGGAAAATAATGAGATTTGGTGATTAAATACAGTGTGAGATCCTAGATTAGATGTTGGAATAGAAAACATCAATGAATGGACATCAGTGGAAAAGTCAGTAAGATCCAAATAAAATCTGTGGTTTTGGGTTTTTGTTTTTAATTGTTCTTCTAAAGAAAGGTATAGAACAGTGAGAAGAACATACTGCTTGTGTGTTTAAGTGTGTGTGTGTGTGTGTGTGTGTGTGTGTATACAATCATAGAAAACCATACAAAGTTTTAAAACACACAGAAGTAGAGGTGCAAAATGGCTGGGGCAGGGGCAGGGAGGAGCATCATAAAAGAGAGAACAGTCATCCAGGAGAAAGTGGCCACGTCACCATCAAGAAAGTGAAAAGACCAACTACAGAATGGGAGAAAATACTTGCAAATAATATATAAGACTTATTCAAAATATATAAAAAATCCTCACAACTCAGTTTAAAAAACCTCACATAATCAGGGCACCTGGGTGGCTCAGTCCGTTAAATAAAGGCCCAACTCTTGATTTTGGCTCAGGTTACCATCTCATAGGTACATAAGTTTGAGCCCTGCATCAGGCTCTGCGCTGACAGGGCAGAGCCTGCTTGGGGTTCTCTGTCTCCCTCTCTCTCTGCCCCTCCCCAGCTCTCTCTTTTTCTCTCTCAAAATAAATATTTAAAATAATAATAGTAAAATTTAAAACCCCACATAATCTAATGAAGAATGGACAAAGGATCTGAATAGACATTCCTCCAGGGAAGATACACAAATGTCCAATAAGCACATGAAAAGATACTCAGCATCACTAACTGGGGAACTAAAAATCAAAACCATAATGAGGTATCAGATCACACTTGCTAGGGTGACTAAAATCAGAAAATCAGGGGGTACCTGGGTGTCTCAGTCGGTTGAGTCAACTGACTTCAGCTCACCTCACGATCTCACAGTTCATGGGTTCGAGCCCTGCGTCAGGCTTTGTGCTGACCGCTCAGAGCCTGGAGCCTGTTTCAGATTCTGTGTCCCTCCCTCTCTGCCCCATCCTGTTCATACTCTGTTTCTCTTTGTCTCAAAAATAAAGCATTAAAATAAATTTAAAAAGAAAATCAGACAATAACAAGTGGCAAGGACATAGAGCAGCAGAGAAACACTTGTACACCGTTGGCCAGACTATAAAATGGTACATTCATTTTGGAAAACAGTTTGGCAGTTCCTCCAAAAGGTAAAACCTAAAAGTTACCACATGATCCAGCAAGTCCACTCCTAGGTATATACCCAAGAGAAATGAAAACCTAAATCCACCTAAATGAAAACTTGGTTGAGCAAGCATTATTCAGGACAGCCAAAAAGTGGAAACAGCCCAAACGTCCATCAACAGATGAATGGGTGAACAAGGGTAACATATCCACACAGTGGAATATTATTTGGCCATAAAAAGGAGTGTAGTACTGATACATGCTTCAACATGGGTGAACCTTGAAAACACGCTAAGTGAAAAGTCAGTCACAAAGACCACTTCTACTATGATTCCATTCATATGAAATGTCCAGAATAGAGTATTCTATAGAGGCAGAAAATGGATTACTGGTTGCCTAGGGTTGGGGGTGAAGGGGTGCTAATTAAAGGGTAAAGAAAACATTCTAAAATTGTCACAATTGCATATATCTGTGACTACACTATGAACCACTTATGGCACGCTTTAAATGGATGAGTCCTATGGGATGTGAACCATGTCTCAAAGCTTGAAAAGGGCTGCCTGGTTGACTCAGTTAAGCATCCAACTCCTGATATCGGCTCAGGTCATGATCTCACGATTCATGAGATTGAGCCCTGGGTTAGACTCCGTGATGACAGCATGGAGCCTGCTTGGGATTCTCTCTCTCCTGCCCCTCCCCCACTTGCATGCCCTCTCTCAAACTAAACTTTTTTTTTTTTTTTAAGTTTAAAAAAGAAAGTCTATGAGGAAGTGGCAACTAGAGGCACTTGTGCCTAAGAAAGCAATGGGGATGGAAAAATATTGTTTGGATTTAGCAGTGTGGCAGTTACTGCTGACGTTGGACCAGGTTGAGGAAGGAGTAAGAAATGAAGATGGGTTTGGGGGTTTTTTGTTTGTTTTTTGAGAAGTTTGACTGAGGAAGGCAGAAGAGGGCAGTGTCTGGAGAAATGTCATAGGAAAGATTATTTTTCAGATGAAAGACACCTCAGAACTTTTAAAGGTGGATGGGAAGGTCCCTTCAGGAGGTAAATACTGAAGACCTAAGTGGGGATGGGCCGGGGCAGGAAGGACTGATCTTCCCTGGGAAGAAGGTAGCCTCTCTGCTGTTAACGGGAGAAGATGAGGAGGTGGGAGGGTTCTGATGGGCTGGGTGGCAGGAGATCTGAGGGGTTTTCCCCTCTGAGGAGAGTGGAGTAGGTGTGAAGCCCTAGAGAATGTGGACCTAACAGTGAACCTGGGTAGGAGTGCCAGGCAGGACTGGTGATCTGGCTGGGACGGCTTTGGTGAGGAGAGAATAAGAAATACCGCGAGCAAAAGCCTGGGGACAGGAGTGAGTGTCAAGTCCTGTCCTACCCCATCCTCTAGACTATGGAAAAAAAAAAGCATTGACCTGGAAGGCTCAAGTCAAGGAATCCCAGGGATCTTCTAGAACTGTACCATCCAGTACAGTGGCTGCATGTGGTAATTTAAATTTAAAACTCAGTTCCTCCTTTGAACTAGCTACATGTCAAGTGCTCAATAGCTATGTATAGTTAGTGGCTACCGTATTGGACAGTACAGAATAAACATTTCATAATCAGAACGTTCTATCAGACAACACTTCTAGAAAAGTGATTCTCAAGGTATTTTGGCCTGAGGACCCCTCCAACCTCTTAAAACGTGAAGACCCCCAAAGAGCTTTGGTTTATACAGCTTTATCTGTTGACACTTCCTGTCATGTAAATTAGAACTGAGAGTTTTTTTTTTTTTAATGTTTTATTTTTAAATGTTTTTATTTATTTCTAGGAGAGAGAGAGAGAGACAGCGTGAGCAGGGGAGGGTCAGAGAGAGAGAGGGAGTCACAGACTGAAAGAGGCCCCAGGCTCTGAGCCGGCAGTCAGCACAGAGCCCGACGCAGGGCTCGAACCCACGAACTGCGAGATCATGACCTGAGCGAAAGTCAGACACTTAACCAACTAAGCCACCCAGGCACCCCGTAAATGTTTTATTTATTTCTAGGTGAGAGAGAGAGAGAGAGAGAGAGACAGCGTGAGCAGGGGAGGGTCAGAGAGAGAGGGAGTCACAGACTGAAACAGGCTCCAGGCTCTGAGCTGGCAGTCAGCACAGAGCCCGACGCGGGGCTCGAACCCACAATCCGCGAGATCATGACCTAAGCAAAAGTCGGACGCTTAACCAACTAAGCCACCCAGGCGCCCCAGAACTGAGAGTTTTAAACATCTAATTAAGTAAAAATAATAATAAACCCAATACATGTTGACATATTTTAAGTAACTGTATTTTTTTCCAAACCAAAAAAGTAGTGAAAAGAATAGCATTGTTCTTCATTCTTGCATATCTGTCATGTCTGACAATAAAAGGCAGCTGGATTCTCATATCTGCTTCTGTATTCAGTCCGTTGTGATAGCACCTAACACTTGGTCTCTGGAAAATGCCACTGTATACTCAGAATGAGAGTCAAAAAAGCAAATAGTGTCTTAGTAGTATTATGAGTATAGTTTTGACTTTGTGGCTTCCTTGGAAGAATGTCAGGGCCCCTGGACCACATTTTGAGAACATGGTTCTAGAACAGTCTCCATTTGGCATTTATTCCTGAGAGACTGAGTGATTTGCCTAAAGTCACACAGCAAGTAAATTGCAGTGCTGGGACTATAAATCTTCTGTCTTTTGGCTAAGATGGGTCCAGCTGGGCTTTGGGGAGTGGGGACTAGGCTTCATTCTATAAATGAACACTTTGTGTCTGTGACTGAGGCCCTTTCCTCTCCCCACCCCCAGCAACTGCTTTTGTTGTTGTTGTTGTTGGGTTATGCTGTGGACAGGGAGTATGAAGGAACCAGGAGAGGAGAGGTAAGGGGTGTTGAAGTCTAAGACTTTGGGGCTCAACTCCCCTTCCTCCAGCCTGGCTGGAGGGCAGGAGGCCGAGGTTAGAAAGAACCCATGGACACCTGGGTGGCTCAGTTGATTGAGTGTCTGATCTCTGCTCAGGTCATGATCTTTCAGTTCATGAGTTCAAGCCCTGCGTCAGAATCTGCGCTGGCAGTACAGAGCCTGCTTGGGATTCTCGCTCTCTCTCTCTCTCTGCCCCTCGTCTGCTCTGCTTGTGCCTTCTTTCTCTCTCAAAATAAATAAATGAACTTTAAAAAGAAAGAAAGAAAGAAAGAACCCACACCATGGGATGGAAGCTCTTGCATCCAATGTCCTCTTGTGAAGAGGAAGTTGGAAGGAGATGCTGGGGGCCCCTTCCCCATGGACACAAGCCTCTCAGTAGAACCATTGTGTCTTGGGGCCAGTTGTTGGGAGGAGGGAAGGAAATTCTTGTCTGTCCTCTTTCCAGGAGGGGGGAGGAGACCAGTTGGAATTCTGCTTTGGGCAGGGATTAAGGTGGCTACTTTCAGGCCAGGAATGCCCTGGGGCCTCAGTCCCTCTAACCCTCCCCAACCGAGGGCTGATATTGTCTGGAAAGGAGTGTTTGCTGTGGGTACAGAAGTTGCTGTTTACAAGTGGACTCTTGGGTGTGACGGGGATTCCAGAAAGCAGCTGGGAGATGGGGGGGAGCAGGGGGGAACCAGTGGTTGTTACGGATGATCCTGTTATTAAAGTGAGCTTCTCTATCTCTGCCTTCCCACAGCTGCCCCCCTCACCCCCTCCTGGTCCCTGGCTTCTCTCCCTAGAGGACTCTGGGGGGAACAGCTGGTGAGTGAGAGGCTCACTGGGGCCTAAAGCCCTTGGCTAAGGGCCAGGGTGAGGGAGCATGGAAGTCAGGCTCGCTGCCACCTCTCTAGTCTCTTCCTCCCAGGCCTGGACTTGGAGGGCAGGGAGGGGTCTGTGGCGAGAGTAGGCACTGCAGACCTTACTCCTTTGATCTGGCTGATTGAAAGACCGGGACAGTCACGTCTCTTCTGGGGCCCTATGACTGACTAGGCTGAAGAGATCTTGTCACTCAGATTTGCTCAGCGATTGGGCTGAACCAGCTGTGTCCCCAGGTTACCCAGAGCCCCTTGAGCAGCTGCTCCCCCTCCCTGTCCCTGGCTGCTGCGTACTGCCCCTGCTCTGGTCTTCCTCCCTCCCCTCAGCGGCACTGAGGTCACCTCCCTCTGAATCAGGCTTTTGTGGGGGGCGGAGCTGCCCGTTGGCAGTTCTGGCGGGAGAAGCCTCCAGTTCAAGTTGGAGCTCCCACCTCCTGCAGCTCCATCTCTACCCAGCATGGCCGGCATCATGTGTTCCAGACCCAGCATCCAACATCCGGGCGTGTCGTGGGACCACCGGAGGAATGTTTGAAACCAGGGCCACCCTGAAGCACCCAGATTGGGTGTTTTCCAGGCCCGGGGTAGAGCTGAACACAGAAGCTGTGAGTAGGAGTTCTGGGGCCTGAGGGAAGACGGGAAGGGAGTGGGGGTGCAGCTCCTGGGAGAGGGTTCCCCACCAACACCCGGCAGGGAGAGCCACTGGGGGAAAATCTGGGTTGGTTTTCTTCCCGTGAGACTTAAGCTGAAAACCTAGACTCTGAAGGGCCAGATCGCTAATTAGGCTCGGATTGGGAGCTGGAGGTGGTAGTAGTCTCCAGAGGAGAGTGCAGGAAGTCTCCTTTTCACCACAGGAATCTTGAACTCAAACTGGGGTCCTGCTCACAAGCATGCGCTGCTCCTGGTGCCAGGTTTAAGCTCAGACCTCTTCGCCGTGACTCTTCGGCAATCTGGGCTGACAGCTTCCTGCCCTTTGCTTGTGGCCCTGCAGATGAAGAGAAGGCCTCTGGTCCTGAGTTGGCCAGACCACCTCGACTGAGGGCAGAAAACTTCTCCTCAAAGTGAGGTTGAGTCACGGTCTGCCTTCATTTCCAGAGCCTCTCCTAAGCCCAGCTGGGGATCCAGACACAGACACGCATGACGGAGCCGTTTGCTTTTGGACCCTCACTTGGAGGGTCTCCCCGAGGTCATGGTGGGACTCAGGGCCCCCTGCCCTGGGGTTCACAGGGGCTCAGATTGAGAGAGTGGCAGCAGTCAGCCCAGTGGGGTATGTTGGGTCCCCACCCTCCTCAACACACATAAAAGTACATACATAATCCACCACCAGTCCCCATGATCTGGACCTCATGGATGCATTTTTATTTTTGTTTTTTTAGGAAAAGATATTCTCCTAAACCATCTTCACCCTGAGTTTGGTTTTTGCTGTTGTGTTGGGAACACAAAGCCTTGGGCTTTTCTCAGCTTTATCTCTCGCCCTTTCTGGCCCCTGGACGCTGCCCTGTCCACCCCCACTCTTTTCCTTCACCCTCCCAACTTTGTCTCTCCCATCCCCCAGCACTGCTTCCGCAACCTCAACCCTACTATTCCCAGGGAAGAAATAGGGGGTGAAGGAAGGCAAGGGAATCGTGGGGACAGTGCGAACCTTTGATTCGCAGGATCTGAGCTGTGCTGGGAGAGTAGGGTGGAATTTGAATGGTGGAGGTAACCTGAGGCCTTTTTTGGTTTTAACCCCTATTTATGTATGTGGGAAGGGGAGGATATTTCTTGAATTTTTTTCATTTTTTTCCAAGCTTGTCCATTTCTAAAAATATCAAACACGATAATGTCATGAGCAAATGAAGTTCTATTCAATACATTTTTTATGATGTTAAAATAACAAAGGACTTTAGATTGTTGTGGCATGTTTAAAAATAAGTATTACAAGTTTTTCCTTTTCCTGCAGTTTCCAGAAGCCCCCTTCCCACTGTCGCACAAACGTGGGCACACACTGTCTCTCACTTGCAAAGAAACGGTTCTGTCCTTTTTCAATTGCCCCTTTCTCCCTCTAGAGTGGGGAGGAGGAGGCCCCTGAGTGCAGCGTGGGTGGGGCAACACTCTCAGATCTGTGGGTGCCCCTACTGCCCAGACCCCACAGGGAGGAGCCTGGGACTCAGAGTCCCTTACAGGTGAGCAGACGATAGCAGCCGCCTCCAAGGTAGGACTTTGCATCATGTCTCTGTCAGGATGTTACAGTGAAAATCCTCCAATTTTTGCACTGAGTTCATGCAAGATACTCTGCATACACGAAATGAGGATGATCTCATTTCATCCTCTAACAACCATGTGGGCTAAGTATTCTTATGCCCATTTTATAGGTGAGAAAACAGATTTTGTAGAGTCAGGATTCTAACCCAGATCTGTACATGTGCAAAGCTCCAAGAGCCCTGGGACTATATGGAGCTTACAGAATATAAGGAGCTTACCGTACAACTTGTGTGTGTACAGAGAGGCTCAGAGGAAGGAGGAGATGGAGGCCTGTCCAGTCTGTCCAGTGTCCTTTGAGAGCCAGCGTGTGTCTTGGGCAGCATCCTTTGCTTCCAGTACTGCTTCCTCACCCAGGCTGGTACCGTACCCCGACCCCCCAAAGTTAAGAGAATCAGGTGCAGTAGTGCATGAGAGAACGCCAACACACTGCTCAGCCACATGGTGCACTCAGTGTATGTGAGCACAACTTCCTGTTCTTCAGTTTCCTTAGCTCAAATATAGGTGTTGCTAATAACATTTAATTCCTTTTGCAGTTATGAGGATTAAAGAAGATGATTGGTATTGTGGAAGGGCCATAAAGCATCATGTGTTGCTGTTCACTCCTGTTTCTTTTTTAATGTTTTATTTTATTTTTGAAAGAGAGAAAGACAGAGTGCAAGCAGGGGAGGGGCAGAGAGAGAAGGAGAAACAGAATCCAAAGCAGGCTCCTGCCAGCTTTCAGCACAGAGTCCAACGCGGGGCTCAAACTGACGGACTGCGAGATCATGACCTGAGCTGAAGTCAGACGCTTAACTGACTGAGCCACCCAGGCGACCCTACTCCTATTTCTTATATGAGTGATTTCTGGCTGAAAGCTGGGGATCTTTGCACTGACTCTTTTCTCTGCCTGGAATGCTTTTCCCATTCCAGGGTTCCATCTAGACTTCACTGAGGTCTCTGCTTCAGTGTCACATCTGATGTATGTTCATTGGTTTATCTGTATATTATGTGCCTCCCCAGTGGAATGGAAGCTTCATAAAGGCAGAGCTCTCTCTGGCTTGTTCACCCCTATGGCCCAGTGCCTGGTACACAGGGGAAGCCCAAGAAACGCTTGTGGATTGCATGGCTAACATCGTCTCCCTCTTTCTCAATAGGCGAGGTGACCATTCTGGCTTCTAGAGTGACTGTGCCAGCCTGGGTGAGGAGGCAGAGACAGGTGAGGGGCTTTGAACCCATGCATGCTGCTGAGGGGACTGGAGGAGGAGGGTGGGGGGCAGGAGAGGCATCCCCTGTGCCCTACTGCAGAGGACAGGGGAGGGACTGTTCAGATGCCTGGTTGGTGAGCTGCTAGAGGACTCCTCTCTTCTTTGGTGAAAGTGTTAAGCTGAGCTCTGCAGGCAGCCAAAGAGGCGAGTAGTCATTGGTGGACTGGGGGTTTCCACGCTTTTACGTTAGGAAGGGTGTCCCATCTACTGGAAATTTCTACAATATTGGTGCAAGAGAAAGAAATGAGTACTTTCCTCTAGCAGAGAAATTGAAACTCAAAGGGCAGATGAAGATTCGTCAGCTAAAGCCAGTAACCATGGTAGTAGCTGGGGAGTGGGGGGAGGAGGGCAGCGGGAGGCACATAACACGATACAGGACAGAACCCTGGCTGTATTGTGTTCAGGCAGTGACAAACTCATCTGTTTAGTCATCAGTCTGTCTCTTACATGCCAGCTTTCACACCCAAAAGTGGGGGTCTGGGCTGTTAAGTAAATGCAGAGCCCCTGCCCTGCAGGGTTGACCGTCTCGGGGAGGCAGTTACAGAACCGTGCATGACCCAGCCTTGGAGTGGGGGCCCTGAAGCATGAGTAGGAAGGAGCTGGCCCAGCGGATAGCAAGGAGGTATGGGGAGCCATGCACAGTGGGCCTCATGGGGAGCAGGGAGCAGCAGGTCATCTTCCCCCCTGTGCCCAAGAAGATACAGTGTGCCACTTCGAGGCCCATCTCAGTGGAGAATTCCGCTCCCTTGGCCATTGGCCAGCATCTGTGTGACCTACGGTAGGATGAGCACAGTTGCAGGGGTTTATAAAACAATGGTGTCCGTTCTTAAAATGAGAAGAGTGTGTCTGTGCATCTGTGCTGTGACCAGAAGAGCCTTTGTCAGACCCTAAGTTGTTACAATATCCATGGCACGTCAGTTGCACTAAACCTCAGGAATACTGACAGGTTTGGTCTTTGTCCCCCTCCTCCACTCACCTCCTCCCTGGCTCCTTCAGGGCTGCTCTCACTCGTTCCCAGGGCCCGATGTCGGAGGCCATGGAGCAGCCAGCCGCGAGTCCTGGAAAGCCGAGGCCGGGAGAGGGTGGTGACGGTGGAACAGAGCCGGGCACCTGCCAGGAGCTCCTGCACCGGCTGCGGGAGCTGGAGGTGGGGCACCGGGCGGCCTGGGGGTGGTGGTGCTGGCCAGGGCCCTGGGGGGCTTGGGTGGGCTCTTGCGATGTGGTGGTCCTTCCTCTCAGCCCGCTGTGCCGGCCTGGAGCAGAGCTCCTCTGAGAAGCCCTTTCTTTGCTCTGAACACTCCAGCCTGGGGGCCAGCTTGGGACAGGAGGCATGCACAGGGGTGGGCCTGTCCCAACCCCCAGATGTCTCCCTTCTGTACCCCTCTCTTCCCCACTTTTATGCCCGTGCTGATCTAGGAAAGTCATGGTCACAGAGCCCACAGGAAAAAGTGTTTAGATGACCCGGGGCTCAGGAGTTGAGCGATAAGGATATGGATCCCTATGCTAGGCTTTTTGCCAATTCTTTTACTTTTTAAATGTTTATTTATTTTTGAGGTGAGGGAAGGGGCAGACAGAGAGGGGAACAGAAGATGGGAAGCGGGCCCTTTGCTGACAGCAGCGAGCCCAATGTGAGACTCCAGCTCACAAACTGAAGTCAGATGCTCAACTGACTGGGCCACCCTGGCACCCCTCTTTGCCATATTCTTTTTTTTTTTTTTTTTTTTTTATTTATTTATTTCTAGGAGAGAGAGAGAGAGAGACAGCGTGAGCAGGGGAGGGTCAGAGAGAGAGGAGTCACAGACTGAAACAGGCTCCAGGCTCTGAGCTGGCAGTCAGCACAGAGCCCGACGCGGGGCTCGAACCCACGAACCGCGAGATCATGACCTAAGCGAAAGTCGGGCGGACGCTTAACCGACTAAGCCACCCAGGCGCCCCTCTTTGCCATATTCTTAAGAACCTACGCTCCCCCCTCCAGCCTCTTCTGCCCCCTCCCCAGGGAAATAAGGATTACTTTTTTTTAAGTGCATTTATTTTCACAGAGAGAAAGAGACAGCACACAAGCAGGAGAGAGGTGGGGGGTTGAGGGGAGAGAATTCCAAGCAGCCTCCATGCTATAAGTGCAAAACCTGACTTGGGGCTCGAACTCACAAACCATGAGTTCATGACCTGAGTCAAAGTCAAGAGTAGGACACTCAACAGACTGAGCCACCAAGGCGCCCCAAGTATTACTTTTTTTTTTTTTCCCAAGTATTACTTTTGACACCTCCCAGCTTAGGTCGTCCTGGCCACTGTATCTCCCCGACCCCTTCAACCTCACTGACTGAGGTTGGGGCTCACAGAAACCCAGCCATCTTAGCTCTGCCTTCCCGATGTCTTTGGTTTATCTCTGAATCCAGCCAGAGCCAAGAGCTGGGGTAGGGGTATCACTAGTTGACTCCATGCCTCTCCTTCCCCCAGAAGGAATTTGCCCTGGCAGACGAATGATCCCGTAGCCCCTTTTTGCCCTCTTTCTTCCTCTTGTAGGCAGAGAACTCGGCACTTGCCCAGGCCAATGAAAACCAGCGGGAGACCTATGAGCGGTGTCTAGATGAGGTCTGTGGTGTCGCCATGGGGACTGATGCTGGGGGATATTGGGAGGCGGGGGGAGCATGAGTTGTCAATGCTCCAGGCAGAGGTTCATGTACTGATGGCTCTGCATTGGGCTTTCTATCCCCAGGTTGCCAACCACGTGGTACAGGCACTGCTGAACCAGAAGGTAAGCAGCCACGGGAGACATTCTTACCCCTGAGCCCAGATGCCCTGGGGAGAGACCCTGGGTCCAGCTGGGGAAGCCCTTCCTGGGGACCCCTGAGCCTACTCCGATAGGGGCTAGAGAAGAGAGCTTGGTGGAAATGGCCTATTGACCCTCCAACAAAGCCCCCTCTCCCCACCTCAGACAGGTCCATACTGTTCTACCTGGAGGCAGAGGAGAGCTAGGTAAGGCTAGGTCTCTGAGCTATGGTAACTTTGATTTGGGCTTGAATCTTTCCCTTATCCTGGCCCGAGCTGGTTCGTCCAGATTGTGATGGCCCTGATAGCAGTGTTAATATTGTGAGCATAAGGTGTCACCTAAATATTTACTCAAGTACTGTGGGAATTTCTTGACTTCTGAGCCACTCTGACCCCCAGGTCTTCCTCTGCCTTATATGGGCCTTTCTTTGATGTGTGGTTTCTAAGAGGCAGGGAGTTGGCTCCAGGGATGGGAAGGATGCCAAAGGGAATAGGATTTACCTCCCACCAGGAGTGATAAACTTTGGGGAATGTACCATCCCCAGAAAATATGGCAGCTGCAGACATAGGCAGGCTCAGCTCCCCCTCGAAGGGGGCCGCAGAGGCAGGACATGCCAGCAGGAGTGCTGCCACTCTGATGAAGGAGACTGAGCTCATACCACTCGCCCCCCACCCCCCACCCCCGTCCTCCCCTGGCCTCCTGGGGCCACAGGATCTACGGGAGGAGTGCATCAAGCTGAAGAAGAGAGTGTTTGACCTGGAACGGCAGAACCAGATGCTGAGCGCCCTGTTTCAGCAGAAACTCCAGCTGACGACAGGCTCCCTCCCCCAGGTGGGCACAAGCAACTCTCCTTCCCTCCTCTTACCCCATGCAGCTTCCTGCCTCTCCCAGCCCTATATCTTCATCACCTTCTTTTCTCCCAGCACCTGAGGAAGCAGGCCGCCAGCCGTTCCCCTCCGATCTGGGAGTTGTGGCCTGCTGGGAAAGGCCCCTCTGGCCTGATAGATATTGAGCCTTAGATGGGGCCATGGGGAGACTCCCTGAGTCCCTCATGCTTGGCTTTCTCCCACCTCCCAAGTGCTCCTCGCCCAACTGGATGGCATCCCTTCTTGTTGACAGAGAAGGTTCTTGCTTGCTCCTGCCCTATGTGGGGAGATGGGTGGAGACTGAAAATGCAGTGATTTCAAGCTCCCAGGGGGCCCCTTTGGCCACTGCATTGCTGCTTCTTGGCCAGGGGCAGGGGCGGGGCTGGGTGTAAGGCACCCCGTGCTTGGTGTCACAGCGAGGTCAGGCAAGGCGCTTCAGCCTGGTCATTCTGTGCGGATGCCTAGTTGCGCATGCTTGCCCACTGACACACAGGCATGTTCTCAAACGCTAGTCCCTGGCACCTGGCTTCCCCAGGAAAAGCAGAAGGCTACTTACTAGGGAGGAATCCTGAACTCAGTTAAGAGGCCACTTGGGGTCGGTCTGTCAGTAGCCCCAAGGCCAGGGTGGGACCTGGAGCTGGGAGGATCAGGAGCAGCTCCAGGGACCCGACGTGAGCATCAGGTCTGAGATCAGCCAGCACACCTCGAGCCCACCCCCACCCTTGACGAGAAGAGAAGCACCTTCTGTGTGAATCTGATGCACACCAGGGAGCCCTGCCCCCCACACCCTGAGCAGGATGCCCCCACGACTCACTGAGAAGCCTGGTCCCTGGCAGAGGCTTTTCATCACTGTGGTCTTTTTGGGGCCTCTGTCCCTGCTACAGAGTCTACCCTGGAATCCCCAGGGGCCTAACCACACTGGCCAAACTCACCCTGCCCACACCTTTCCCAGTGACCAGTGATAACAGAGGTATACATCATCCTCAAGTCACCGATTCCTTAAATGAAATCTGGGACCTCTCGGGGTTTGGGGCAATAGACCTATCTTCCCCAGAGGTAACATGACATGATGGAAAGAGCATGAACCTTGGCCTCAGAAACACTTGGATCAGGTCCCTGACTTAGCTAATTCTTACTTATGTGACCCTAGGCAAATTATTTAACCTTATGAACCCCAGTTTTTGTCTTATAAATGAGGTTCGAGATACCTACATCGCAGGTTGTTGTGAGGATGATATAAGATAACGTATAGCACTTGGCCCATAGCAGTAGCCAATAATTAGCAGCTGTTTTTCATTATTAATGCTGCTCTCAAGTTGTGCTTTGCTAGGATGAAAGCTCCATTGAACAGATGCTAATTACCCTCTCTCTGTGAGCAGCTCCTTTGCCAGCACATGTATGGAACTGGACAGGGCTGTGGCTTGTGCAGAGCACATGAACCCTGCAGGCTGGCACTGCTTCAGGCTAAGGCAGGTCTACAGACAGCCATAGTACAGAGCAGAGAGTGATGGTACTGTCTGGGAGCCCTGAGGAGAGACAGGCCAGCAGAGTGGGGGCCACAAGGAGGTGACCTTGGACACGGGCCTTGCTGGATGGGAGATTTAAAAAGTAGAATTGGGAGAAGGGATACCCTGTGGAAGGAAGAGTAGGGAAGCCTCAGCAGCAGCAGGCTGTTCAGCGGGGCTGGAACAGAGGCCGTACGAAGGAGCAGTGAGAGAACCAGAGGTGGCAATGCCGGCAGAGGAGTCCAGACTTATCTTCTAAGACAGTGAGCCGGAATAGGAGGCTTTGAGCACAAAGATGCTTTAAATGAAAAAGAAGAGAATACTTTAGGCTGCCTCGTGTATAAGAGATTTGTAAAGGCCCCAGACCGGGTCAGGGAGACAAAGGCTAGGCAGCCTCTCGGCCAGAGCAGTGAGGACTGGGCCGTGGCCGGCCAGCCAGAGGGAAAGCAGAGACGCCGCAGAAGCAGGAGTTTAAAGCCGACTCATGTCTAGTGGAGATGCCTAGGGGATGGAAATGACATTTTCAGGGACTGAGAGAGAAGTGACCTGTGATGAAATAGTACTTTTGTCATCCTCAGAGATCAGTTAGCGGGGGCTGAGATGATAACTCCTGCCAGCTCTTTTCTGGGACCGAGTGACAAATGCCTTTCCATTAGTTTCAGCCATCTCTGTGATGCTATGGTCACAGGCAGTCAGAACAGGAAGGGGCTTTGAGGCTGGCCCTCTCTGTAAGTAGGGAGGAGGTCCTAGAGAAAGGCAGAGCGGTCCTGGGGCCACCATGGGCATTCAGGTTAGGCCTGCCACTGCCCTCTGCCATTGCCACTGCCACTGCCTGTGGTTTCTCCACAGCCCCAGAGTGGTCCCATCTCCCTGCCACCTCGGCTCACTTCATTCTGTCGGTGCATCGTCTCCCAAGGCTCCTATGACCACGTAGTAGGGACAGTGGTGAAAGCCACACTGTAGGCCAAGAGATGTCCCTGAAGGAGCAGACTTGGAGGAATGTTTTTCTGCCCTGGATGGGAAGTCCTAACATCATGAGGAGGGTAGGGACCTGGGATAGATAAGGCCCTGTGCTAACTCTGCCTTTCCCTACAGATCCCACTTACCCCACTCCAGCCTCCATCAGAGCCGCCAGCCTCTCCCACCCTGAGCTCTGTCGAGGGACCGACCACCTCGCTGCCTCTGGGGCACTGTGCTGGGCAGAGAGAGGTAGGGGGGCTGGGCACAATGGCCTGGGGCTTTGCTGCTTCCTAAGGAGTCTCAGCGGGAGGGCTGCTTCCTGGGGCACAGATATGAGCCCTCAGCGGTCAGCCTTATACCAAGAACAAAATCCCACTGCCAGTCACTAGCCTGGCAAGCAAAGTTAGTTAGGTGTTAGTAAGACCTGTAGTTAACATTTCCTGAGCGCTTGCTTGCTCAATGCCAGGCACTGTGCTGAACACGTGGATGTCATTTATCTTTTTCTAAAATAATTTTTGGCATACATTTATAATTCTTTTAATGCTTACTCATTTTTGAGATAGAAACAGAGCGTGAGTGGGGGAGGGACAGAGAAAAAGGGAGACACAGAATCTTTAGCAGGCTCCAGGCTTTGAGCTGTCCGCACAGAGCCCGATTCAGGGCTCGAACTTGTGAGCCCCGAGATCATGACCTAAGCGGAAGCCAGACACTTAATCGACTGAGTCACCCAGGTGCCCCTTGATATACAATTTATACATACTTATTTATTCAGGTCTAGAACTATTCTGTATTTATTCTTTTGCATCCCTGGTTTCATTTATTTTATAAGGTTGATCATAGTGACCATCCCCTTTTACAGATGATATAGTGAAGCTTAGAGGTTAAGAAACTTGCTGAAGTTCATATGACTAGTTAACCGGCAGATCTGGGACTTGAACCTACATGGTCTAGCTCCAGAGCCCATCTAGTTAACCATGACACTTGGACTGTGTCCAAGAAAGAGCCGGGCAGAAACAGGGGAGGGCTTGCAGTAGTTATCCCAGTTCCCTTCTTCACAGGGATCAGGTCAGCTGCCTGCCCTGAGAAGGCCTGGGCTTGCCTGTAGTTACTGACTTATGACTTGGCCCCAACACATCCCCTTCTTTAGTCTCTGTGTTCTTTCTGGAGCCTAAAAAATAGGCTTCCCTCCCTTGAGGCAAGCCTAGATAATCAGGGTTGTAGGGGTGTCAGCCCTGCTGATCCAAGCAGCGGTGGGAAGTGGTGGTTGGGGGGGGTATCACCAGGAAAGGAGGTGGGGTAATCAGGGCTCCGTGGCTCTCGAAGAAGCCGAGCTGTCCTATCTGAGAAGCTAGTAATTCCTTTTGGGACTCAGACAAAATCAGGCCAGCTCTGTCCCTGACATAGTCAGTTACTCCCAGCTCAGGTCCTGGGCCTGTACACGGCCTCCTCATCATGCCATTTCTCCCCGAAGGCGTGTTGGGAGCAGCAGCTACGGCCAGGAGGCCCTGGACCCCCAGCCGCCCCGCCCCCAGCGCTGGATGCTCTGTCCCCTTTCCTTCGAAAGAAAGCCCAGATCCTGGAGGTGCTGAGAGCCCTGGAAGAGACTGACCCCTTGCTTCTTTGCTCACCTGCCACCCCCTGGCGGCCTCCCAGCGAGGGTCCCGGCTCCCCAGAGCCCATCAACGGCGAGCTGTGTGGCCCACCCCAGCCTGAACCCTCATCCTGGGCCCCCTACTTGCTACTAGGCCCTGGTAGCCTGGGAGGCCTGCTACACTGGGAGCGCCTCTTGGGGGGCCCAGGGGAGGAAGAGGGTGCTGGGCGGCCCTGGGGCCCTAGTAGGGTCTCCTCCCAGGCCCAAGGCACTGGCTCTGGGCCTCCCTGTGCCCCAGGCAGTAGTTCCTCCTCCTCCTCTGATGAGGCCGGTGACCCCAACGAGGCACCCAGCCCTGACACCTTGCTTGGGGCCCTAGCCCGCAAACAGCTGAACCTGGGCCAGCTCCTTGAGGACACAGAGTCTTACCTACAGGCCTTCTTGGCTGGGGCTGCAGGCCCACTCAGTGGAGAACAACCAGGTCCTGGGCAGCCATCTTCCCCAGACCAGGGGCCCCCACAGCTGTCCAAGTCCAAAGGCCTCCCCAAGTCAGTTTGGGGTGGGGGTACCCCAGAGGCCCACAGGCCGGGCTTTGGTGCTACCTCAGAGGGCCAGGGGCCCCTCCCCTTCCTCAGCATGTTTGTGGGTGCAGGTGATGCCTCCCTGGGCTCTCGGCCTGGCCACCCCTACTCCTCATCTCAGGTGAAAAGCAAGCTCCAAATTGGCCCCCCTTCTCCTGGAGAAGCCCAGGGACCCCTTCTGCCCTCTCCAGCCAGAGGTCTCAAGTTCCTAAAGCTGCCTCCAGCCTCAGAGAAGGTCCCCAGCCCAGGAGGCCCCCAGCTCAGCCCCCAGCTTCCCCGGAACTCCCGAATTCCCTGTCGAAACAGCGGCTCAGATGGCAGCCCCTCCCCATTGCTGGCCCGCAGGGGTCTGGGTGGAGGAGAGCTGTCCCCAGAGGGGGCACAGGGCCTGCCTACCAGTCCTTCCCCCTGCCCCGTGGCCCTGGACTCTGCACAGCTGAGACCTCCCCAGCCAGCTTTGTCCACCACACTGTCCCCGGGACCTGTGGTATCTCCCTGCTATGAGAACATCCTGGACCTTTCCCGGAGCACCTTTAGGGGGCCTTCCCCAGAGCCCCCTCCCTCCCCACTGCAGGTACCTGCTTACCCACAGTTAACTCTGGAGGTGCCACGGGCCCCTGAGGTCCTCAGAAGTCCTGGAGCTCCTCCCAGCCCTGGCCTCCCAGAATCCTGCTCCTACGGGAGTGCCCAGGAAAAGAGTTTGGACAAAGCAGGCTCGGAATCTCCCCATCCTGGCCGCAGGACCCCAGGCAGCTCATCCAAGAAGCCCAGCCAGGGGGCAGGGCGGCGACCTGGGGATGCTGGCTATACACCTCTGCGGGACAGACTGGCAGCCCTGGGGAAACTGAAGACTGGCCCCGAGGGGCCAGAGAAAAACGGGGTACCAGCCAGGCCTGGCACCGAGAAGGCCCGGGGTGCAGGGAGGTCAGGAGAGAGCACTGGAGACATGGCACCCCCCACCCCCAGGCCTCCAGAGGGGCCAGAAGCCAAGGGGGTCTTGCGGGGGGCAGTGGCCTTAGGCACAAGCAGCCTGAAGCAGCAAGAACCTGGGCCTCTGGGGGACTCCGGGGCCCGAGTCTACTCCTCCCACTCCATGGGGGCCCGGGTGGACCTGGAGCCTGTCTCACCAAGGAGCTGCCTCACCAAAGTGGAGCTGGCCAAGAGCCGGCTGGCAGGGGCGCTGTGCCCCCAGGTACCCCGTGCCCCTGCCAAAGTGCCCACCTCAGCCCCCAGCCTTGGCAAGCCCAATAAGAGCCCCCATGGCAGCCCTACAAAGCTGCCCTCCAAGTCACCCACCAAGGTGGTACCCCGACCTGTGGTCCCACCAACTACCAAGGAGCCCCCCAAGCCTGACAAGGGCAAGGGCCCACCTTGGGCAGAGTGTGGCAGCACTACCGTCCAGCCTACATCCCCCGCACCCAGCCCTGCCGACCCAAGCCAAGGCCCTGAGGGGCGGGCCCCACACTCTGCCATCGAGGAGAAGGTGATGAAGGGCATCGAGGAGAATGTGCTGCGGCTCCAGGGCCAGGAGCGGGCGCCAGGCACTGAGGCCAAGCACCGCAACACCAGCAGCATCGCCAGCTGGTTTGGCCTTAAGAAGAGCAAGCTGCCAGCGCTGAACCGCCGCACAGAGACCACCAAGAGCAAGGAGGGGGCCAGTGGGGGCTCCCCACTCCGGAAGGAAGTCAAAATGGAAGCCCGGAAGCTGGAGGCAGAGAGTCTCAACATCTCCAAGTTGATGGCTAAGGCAGAAGACCTGCGCCGGGCACTGGAGGAGGAGAAGGCCTACCTGAGCAGCAGGGCCCGGCCCCGGGCTGGAGGACCAGCGCCAGGACCCAGTACAGGGCTGGGGCAGGTGCAGGGCCAGCTGGCTGGCATGTACCAGGGCGCAGACACCTTCATGCAGCAGCTGCTCAACAGGTGAGAGCCTGGGACCAGGCAGTACGTGCTCAGTGTCTGGGGGCACTTTTCCATGGGCACACCTGGGGCTGCGGCTGCTTTTTCCAAGAGGAAAATGGGTAGGAGTTCAAGTAAAATGCCACCAAAGTGTCTGAGAGTTGATGGTCTGGCCCAGAGGAAAGATTGGGTCTTGAATCAAAGCCTGGGGTTTGTGCCCCCACTGCCCGCCTCTCTGACTATCTGATGTGGGACATGCCAGGCCCATTTAAGATGACTTAACAGTCCACATCTACCTAGATTGTCTCCAGCGCTGCCTGCATGCAGTATTTAAGGGACTGCTAGTTCCTAACTATGGGCTGGTAAAGGTCTTACTTTGGGATTTTCTATCCTGTCCCCATCCCATCTTGCCCATTGGCACCTGCCACAGACAGCAGCAGGAGCTGTGGTTCAGAGAAGGGGCTGTCCCATCTTGGGATTTCTCCATCCGGGCCAAATGAGGCAGAATGTCCATAGGGTTGGGTACCAGGTGGGGTGCCATTTGAACAGCAAGTATGCTCAAGCTCAGCTGGGGCAGGCAGGATGTGTTGTGTGTGGACCAGGAAGTGAGCAGTCTGCCATCTACTAACAAACAGCATCTAGAGGTCTCTAGGCTCGGCCCTGTGTAGCTTTGGGGAACTTGTCCCATGTCCCCTGCCCCTGCTGTTTCTCTGAGGTTTTCCCTAGGGTCTCTGCCTGTTCCCAGCCTCAAGAGGAGTTGATGGGGGCAACCATCAGGCATATGTCCCCAATCCCAGAGGCAGGGATCAGTGGGTATTTCACTAGGCCCGGCACTTTTGGAGGGAGTGAGGTCAGCATGTCTGGGTAGACCCAGTCCTCCCTTTACCTCCGTCTGTACTGCTGCCTATAGGGTGGATGGCAAGGAGCTGCCCCCCAAGAACTGGCGGGAGCCCAAACCGGAGTATGGTGATTTCCATCCGGTGTCCTCTGACCCCAAGAACCCATGGCCAGCCTGTGGGCCCCGAAATGGCCTGGTGGGGCCTCTTCAGGGCTGCGGAAAACCTCCTGGAAAGGTAGGTCCTTGGGAGAGGGGCTGGGTATTGGGCCCAGAGAGTTCCCTGTCCCTGGGGCCTGGAAGCTGCTGGGTGTGCCCATGGTCACTGCGTGCTGGTGGACTGCAGACACGCAGACCCATACTCCAGGGGTCTTGAGCTTGGGGAATGCTGGGAGTGGGAGGAATGGGCTCTGAGGTCTCCTGTACCCCACACAGCCAAGCAGCGAGCCAGGAAGGCGGGAAGAGATGCCCTCAGAGGACAGCCTGGCTGAGCCAGTGCCCACCTCACACTTCACAGGTCAGCAGGATGGGGGGCCTGCCCACTTTGCTCCTGTCCTGTAGCAGATGCCAGGCCTGGAGTGTCTTCGTGGCGCCAAGCACCAGATAAGCACTGGAGCTGGACACATCTAAACCCCTCCCTGCCCTTGGGGGGTACCTGGCCTGCCCCCCCCCGCCGCCACATATTTCTCCAAGTATAGGGGAGGTGGGGGAAGGACTGGCAGGGACAACAGCCTGTTGGGCCAGGAGGGTCCCTGACCAGTTGGGGAGCCTAGGCTGAGGCAGGAAGCCAGAAGAAGGCAGAGGGGCTGAACCCACAGTCTCACATCCTTGACTTACCCTCCCCTCCCCAGCCTGTGGCTCCTTGACTCGAACCCTGGACAGTGGCATTGGGACCTTTCCACCCCCAGACCATGGCAGCAATGGGACCCCCAGCAAGAATCTTCCCAAGACAAAGCCACCGCGGCTGGACCCCCCACCTGGAGTGCCCCCAGCTCGGCCCCCGCCCCTTACCAAAGTCCCCCGCCGTGCCCACACGCTGGAGCGTGAGGTGCCAGGCATAGAGGAACTGCTGGTGAGCGGGCGGCACCCTAGCATGCCAGCCTTTCCCGCTCTGCTCACTGCTGCTCCGGGCCACCGGGGCCATCAGGCCTGTCCTGACGGTGAGTGTCTGGGCAGAAGGGTGGGCCATCCCTGGAGCTTTACCTGCCACCATCCACTTTCCCCTTGTTACCATGCAGATCCCTGTGAGGACCCAGGCCCTCCCCTTCCTGTCCAGCTGGCTAAGAACTGGACCTTCCCCAACGCAAGGGCAGCCAGCAGCTCCACTGACCCTTTCCTATGCCCATCCCGACAATTGGAGGGGCTGCCCAGGACCCCCATGGTAAGCATGGCCAAAAGGGAAACGGGACAGGCCTGGAGGGCAGGAGGGAGGACATGGGGAGACCAGTCCCTGCAATGAGGTACAGCCCTGTCTTGGAAGTGGATGAAGGGTCAGCCCCCTTGGATGCCCCTCTGGGCAGCCCACCCCCTTGCCCCTTCTCACACCCTTCTTGGAGAAAGAGTTTCCCTCCCCAGAACCTTGGCAAGACCAAGCTCAGTGGTACCTCTAACCTGCTTCCTCTCAAGTGTGTCCCACCGTGGTGCCCTGCAGCACCCCATCAGGGGGCAGAGCCCAGCACCTCTCGGGCTGGGCCAGGAAGTGAGAGGAGCTTCCTGAGCTTCCCTTCCTTTCCCAGGCTCTGCCCATGGACCGGAAGCAGAACCTGGAGCCCAGCCGTCCAGCCCCTGCACCACAGGGCCCAGCATTTGGAGGTAGCCGCACGCCCAGCACATCGGACATGGGCGAGGAAGGGAGAGTGGCCAGTGGGGGCCCCCCAGGGCTGGAGACCTCAGAGTCTCTCAGCGACTCCCTCTACGACTCGCTCTCCTCCTGTGGGAGTCAGGGCTGAGGGGCTGCACCGGGCTACGGTCCCTCTCTGGAGTTGGAGACCACTGACTGGACCAGCTCTCCTGGTGCCCCATCCCTCAGGGCCAGTGGGGCCCCTCCCTGCAGGGACCAAGGAGGCAGATGGATATAAGAAGATGAAGGGGTCCCTGACACCCCCCACTGCCCACTGCTGCTGTGGAGGAGATGACCGCTCTCAGCTCAGGGAGAGACCCCACCCTTGTTCCCTTCTTTCACCTGGAGTAAGGCTCTTCCTCTGAGGAACTGGAGGTTCAAGGGCGCTGTGTCCCAGCCCCCAGCTCCCCCTTCACTTCAGGCCAAGCCGTCTTGTGGTGCTGGGCTTCCTGCCCACCAGCTGTGCCATCTCTGCCCAACCTGGCTGCTCCCAGCCCTGGAGCCCCGCGGGGCCAGCCCAGAGTCCCCGTGCTGGTGGAGTTTGGGGGCGAAGGGTCAAGTTGCCTTCTCTCTCTGTCTGCCCTGGTCCTCCCTGCTGTCTGGATGGTGCTGCCCTCCCCCACCCCATGTCTCTGGGGTCCGTTTGTCTGTCTTTTGGTTGTTTTTTTATATTAAAGCGCCTGGCCCGGCCCCCAACCCCCATCCCTGCACTGCGGTTAATTTATCTGTCATTAAGAACTCGGCTGCTCTGCTTCCAGCCTCTGCTTCGGCCCTATTCCTAATAAAATGTGGAGGCCTCTCCCTGCCCTGGACTCTGCTTTCTCTGTGGGAGGACTTGGCGATGGACAGATGGCTGGAGGCTGCCTGGGCAGCAGGATGAAGGACCCCAGGGACCGAGACTTTCCCTCAGGTGCTCCTGTGAGGCAGCCCCCTCCCCAACCCCCCCGCCAGGTCTAGAGTGGTCCCTGGGGTCAGGGATTCCTTGGGTAGGGCGAAAGGCTGGGCAACCTGAAGGGAGGATGGCTGTGGGCATGCACTCAAACTCCTGTACATACTGGGTGGGATAGGACATGCAAACTGAGCTCCAGGGGCTGAAGTGTTGGAGTTGTCTACAGCTTCCTGTTGCCAGGAAGTGAAGCACAGCTGGTTCTCCAACTGCTGCCACCTTATCTCTCCTCAGACAGTGGGCTCCCTCCCCCCAGTCTTCTTGCTCCTATTTCTACCTCAGATCTCAACCACAGGTTCCCCTCTCTCTGAAATTCTCAATATAGAAAGGAGAAGCCAGGTATGAGGCTGTGTGGAAGGGTGTAGGCTTCTAGGAGTTATTTTGTACTCTCCACAGGGCATGAAAAGGCCACGGGGTGGCTGTGGCCCTCTAGCCCTTAGGTTTCCTGTTGAACACAGAGCTGGGCATTACCTGAGGTTGAGCCACGTGGCAACCAGACCATCACACATTGGCCAGCCAAGTTGGGCCCAGGAGGGCCTCCTTCCTGCCTAGGTTGCAAGATGTGGGGTGACTTGTCTAGAGTGCTGACTTAGCCTACACTTCCGCTCTCCCCACGAGATACAGTTTGAAGACTACCTGGGCAGCACGCACACTTGGCACCCCGGGCCTTGTGACTGGGATTGGGAACAGTCCATCTTGGGGGTGGGGGCCCTGTAGTGAACACATGGTCTGCACCACAGGCTTGCAGACCTGAGGTCATGGGTGTCTGGCAGGGAGTAGAGCTGGGCCTATTCACCACTCTGTTATACCACTGGCTGCCTTCCTGTGCTCTGGCCAGCCCAAGGAAGAGTGAGGTGGGGAGGGCGTCAGGGCCTCCCTTTATACTAGCTCCTTGCACCTGGGTCTCCAGCCCCTGAATGCTCCAGAGAGTGGTAGAGGAACCCCCCTCCATTACACTAAGCACCTACCATGCCACCAGCCCCCTGATCCCTAACCACCCCGCTCACACCCCCCTACCCCAAAACCTCATTTCAGAGAGGAAGATGCCAAGGCTCTGAAATGTTCAGTGGTTTTTCCAAGGCTGAGAAGTGATGAAGCCTGACGGGAGTGGTTCCCTTCTGAGTGTGAAGCCTTCGTTACTTCTGGCAGGACTTAAATCTCCTCCCTTTTTGGCCTATGGATCAGTCCAAATGGGAAGGGCTTAAGAGCACTAGAGTGGAAGTCAAGAGTCTTAGCCATGGAGTCTAGTTTTGTGGGAAACTTCCATCCTTTCTCTGGGCTTTGGTTTTCCTTATCTATAGAAGATTGGGAGGTTGGGCCAGACCACCTCTGTCCTTAGCTTTCTGTTCTTCCTGTGCTTCCCTCCGTCTGGCCTCTCTCCCTCCTGTTTTCCTTGGTTGATGTTGAAGAAGTTAACAAGACTTCTAGAAGGGTCAAGTCAGATATCTTGGTTTTCTTTAAATGTCAGACACCCATTTTCCTCCATCTTCTTCTTCCAGGTCCTATCCCACTGTCCCTTCTGCTTCTATGGGCTTAAGTATGATATCGCCATGCTGTTAATCTGCCTTTTGCCAGGAGGACTTATAAAAGTGTACCTCCTTCTAACTTTACATTTCTGGGGTTGTCAAGCTCCTTCTCCATTCGAACCTGATGTATGACCTCATTTCCTTGTTAGAACAGAATTGTTTGCCTGCAGGATATTTATCCTGTTTCCTTTCCGGGAAAGAGTTTGGCATAGCGGGTTTGACTCTGGACTCCACCTCTTGCAAGCTGACACCAAGCAGTCCATCCACGTTTCTGTCCCCAGGGTCTGGTCCGTGAGCAGCCAGGCTCTGTTCTGCAGTGTTTGCAAATGCCAGGTGTCACTGTGGCCCCGGGGGCAGCGTGGGCCGAGCAAATCAGCCACACCTGGTTCCGTGGAGCCAGCCCTGTCCTACTAACCATGCCAAGGTGAGCAGCCCTCATCCCTAAATCCCCCATTGCCACCACAGCGTCCTGCTAAGGAGTGCTAGGCCCCAACGAGCCGTCTCATAGCCCACAAAACCGTGTGTGCCCTCCATAGAGACTGAATAGTCCATCTGAAGTAAATCTGTGGAAGGGGACATGCAAGTGAGTGAAAGGCACTCCTGGGGAACCAGTTTCTCCTTGTACTTCAAGAAAGGGTTTGGCTAAAAGATGACTTGATCTTCACTATGGGGGAACACTTCGTATCTTGGTTTGCAACATCTGCTTGCAGGAGCAAGGTGACCTCACTGTTTTCTCCATGAACAATGGGTGAATGTTTGCCTCACCATTGTGTGTGACCCTCTCTGCTGAATTTCCCAAACAGAGGAAGCCAAAACTGCCAGGCCCCCCTTATCCCCCCAAATGGCATCAGGGCATCAGCAAAAGACTGATAAGGTTTCAGGTTCCACCTCTCTGGGCACCCTGCCTTTTACAGGAAATGCCCTAAAATGTTAACAGGTTTTCTCTGGGTTGCCAAGAGTTTCCATTGCTAGATTTTCTACAAATAGTATGTTTTGTTTTCTTCATTAAAAAAAAAGTTTTAAAAAAGAAACAGTCACGCTCTGTGGCAAACTCTAGATATACACACCCATTCTGTAATCCTATGTGAGTTAAATCAAACATAGAATGTTTAAGACATGTGCATTTGAAGTAAATACAGGTGAGCATTTCTATGACCTTTTAAAAATCTTTTTTATAGGGGCACCTGGGTTTATCACTCAGAGAGTGTTAAAGAATAAACTATAGAGGGTATCTGACTTCAGCTCGGGTCATGATCTCATGGTTTGTGAGTTAGAGCCTGCTTTGAATTCTGTGTCTCCCTCTCTCCCTCCCCCTCCCCCGCTCACTCTGTCTCTCTCAAAAATAAACATTAAAAATTTTTGTTTAAATCTTTGTTTATATTTATTAAAGACATGCAGATCATAAAAGTGCGAGTTCATAGTTTTTTCTTTTTTTTTTTTTTTAAGGAATTGAAGTTGAATAGAATGTTATACAAGGAAGAAACATCTCTTTCATACTCCATTCCCAACCTCACTCCCCAGACAAAACACAGGTTGACTGGTAATCTTTTCAAATAATGTTTGTGTGGCTTTTCTTTTTTAATGTTTATTTATTTGGAGAGAGAAAGAGAGGGGGCATGAGTACAAGCTGGAGAGGAAAGAGAGAATCCCAGGCAGGCTCCACAGTATTAGTATGCAGAGCCCCTTGTAGGGCTTGAACTCACACCCTGAGAAATCATGACCTGAGCAAGTTGGATGCTTTACCAACTGAACTACCCAGGCGCCCCACAAATCATATTTTAAATGCATGCACATACTCTCTTATATAATGTGTTTATGTTGACCTTTTATTAGACAATGAGATTATTGTATTGTGACTGATCTGCTTCTTTTAGCATTTAGTAATATATCTTGGAGATCTTTCCAAAGCCCATGAATCTCTATTACCATGCGTGGTCTTCCATTGTATAGAGTGCCTTGTAAATTTGTGTGCCCTTGACAAACAATGCTGCCGTGAACATTGCATCTGTGTCTTTGACCACGTGTATTTTCATAAAATAAATTCTCACAAATGGAATTGTTAGGTGATAGCATATGCTTAAATTTTTTAGAGATATTAACAAATTGCATTTCACTAACAATGTATAGGTGAGACGATCTTCTACATCATTCAGTATTGGCAAACTTTCTATTCTTAGCCAAGTTGTTCAGAGTAAGTGATCATGTAGAGAGTCTTGTAGCCCAATGTTAGGTACTTGGACTTTTACTGAGAGTGAAATGGGGAGCCATTAGACAGTGATAAAGAATAAACTATAGAGGGCAAGTATGGAAGCCAACCAGTAAGGGGGCCTCTTAAGTAACTCCAATGGCAGATGGTGGTGACCTGTTCCAGGGTGGGGGCACTGTAAACAATAAAATCTGCTAATTATTGTAAAGAAAGGAGAAGAGCCAAGGGTAACTCCAAGGTTTTTGGAGCAATTGGTAGGAAGACATTGTCATTAACCAATAAGGGGGAGGGTAAATAGAGCAGACTTCAGGGAGGGAAGATCAGGAGTTAAGTGTTGGCCATGTTAAATTTGAGATGTCTATTGGACAATATCCAATGGAAAATGTGGAGTAAGCAGTTGGTTATACAAGTCCAGAGTTTAGAAAAGAAGCCTGGGCTAGAGATATAAATTAGTAAGTCATCAACATATGGATGTTATTTAAAGCCAGGGGACTGGATGAGATCAACAAGGGAATAAGAAGAAGAAAGGTCTGAGTCCTAAATCCTGGGATATTTCATTCCTTTAGAGGTCAGAGGAAATGAGGAGAGATCACACAGGCGGCTGAAAAGACATTACCAAGAGAATGTGGGGTCCTGGAATACAGGTAAAGAAAATGTTTCAAGGGGAGCCTGGGTGGCTCAGTCGGTTAAGTGTCCAACTTCAGCTCAGGTCATGATCTCACAGTTCATGAATTCAAGCCCCACGTTGGGCTCTGTGCTGATAACTAAGAGCCTGAAGCCTGCTTTGCATTCTGTGTCTCCCTCTCTCTCTGACCCTCTCCCCCTCATGCTCTCTGTCTCACTCTCTCTCTCAAAAATAGGGGCGCCTGGGTGGCTCAGTCGGTTAAGTGTCTGACTTTGGCTCAGATCATGATCTCACAGTTCATAGGTTTGAGCCCTGTGTTGGGCTCTGTGCTGACAGTTAGCTCAGAGCCCGGGGCCTGTTTCAGATTCTGTATCTCCCTCTCTCTCTGACCCTCCCCTGCTCACGCTGACTCTCTCTCAGACATAAATAAAACATAAAAAAAAAATTTTTAAACATTAAAAAGAAAAAAAGAAAATGTTTCAAGAAAGATTATTAAGTGTTAAAACCTGCTGACACATCTGTCAAGATAAGGATTGAAAATAGTTTTTTGAGGGGTTCCTGAGTGGCTCAGTCAGTTAAGCATCCAACTCTTGGTTCTGACTCAGGTCATGATCTCATGGTTCATGAGTTGGAGCCTCACATTGGGCTCCACACTGATGGTGCAGAGCCTGCTCAGGATTCTCTCTCTCTCTCTCTCTCTCTCTCTCCCTCCCCATGTCCTGCACACTCTCTCAAAATAAACTTAAAAATTTTGTTTTTTCAATTCAGCAACATGGAAGTCACTGGTGACTTTAGCAAGAGCATTAGTGGAAATGAAAGCTGTTTGGAGTGGTTCAAGAAACAATGGGAGAGGGAGGATTGTAGTGTAGACAATCCTTGTAAGAAGTAGTGGAGAAGAGAACGGGAGAGGAGAGTGGGGTCAAGAAGTGCAATTTTCACTATTTTTTAAGTCTTATTTTTGAAACGACTTCAAACTTACATAAACATTTCAAGTACGTACAAAAAACTTTCTTCTCCCAAACTATTTGAAAGTTACCAATTTGATGCTCCGCCACCCAGTACTTGGCTATAGATTTCCTACAAACAAGGGCATTCTCTCATATACCCCACACCATCATCGAAATCAGGAATTAATATATGATAATCTAATCCTCAGACCACATCCACGTTTCACCAATTATCCCAATAATGTCATTTATAGCCAGTTCCGAAGTCACATACTGCTTTTTATCATATTTTTCTGTTTATTTATTTTGAGAGAGAGAGAGAGAGAAAGGGAATGAGTGGGGGACAAGCAGAGAGAGAAAAAGACAGAATCCCAAGCAGGCTCTGCACTGTTGGCATAGAGCTGGATGTGGGCCTGTATCTCACAAACCATGAGATCGTGATCTGAGCTGAAATCAAGAGTCCGATGCTTAACTGACTGAGCACCCAGGCGCCCCAGTCATATTTCTTTAGTGTCCTTCAAACTGGAACATTTCTTCAGTCTGTCTTGACTTTGGGACTTGACATTTTTAAACTTTAACTTTTAAAATTTATAGGCCATTATTTTCATTTACCACATTACTAAGGATGTTCACATTCATTATTTAAGGTGGTGTTTGCCAGACTTTCTCATTGTACATTTACTATTTTTCCCTTTACAATTAATAAGAACATTGTGGGGAGGTACTTTGAAACTATGTAAATATTTCATTTTTGTCAAACTTTCTGTTTATTCATTTGTTTATATCAGTATGGATTCATGACTTCCCATTTTATTCAATGGTTTGTAATCCATTACTGCCATTATTTACTTTGGTGCTCAAATTGTCCATAACTTGGCCAGTAGGAGCCCTTTCAGTCCATCTTTCTCTCTCTCTCTCTCTCTCTCTCTCTTTCTCTTTTGGCTTCCATTTCTTTGACAAATGCTCATCATTTTTTGAGGATGTACTTTCTGGCATAATATGGTCAAGATTGATCTTGGACTTTCCCCAACCCAGTCCCGCAATCAGCCATTTTTTCAAAGGACCCTGGTTTCTTTTGGTGGGGAATATTTAGAAACCGAGATCTGGAGGGGTGCCTGGGTGGCTCAGTCAGTTAAACGTCCAATTCTTATTTCGGCGCAGGGCATGACCTTACAGTTTGAGTTCAAGCCCCACATTGGGCTCTGCACTGTCAGCATAGAGTCTTCTTGCGATTCTCTCTTTCCCTCTCTCTCTCTCTGGACCCCCCCCCCCAAATAAATAAACTTAAAAACTAAAACAAAAAAACGAGATCTGGAGGCTGGGTATGCTCATCGCTATTGGGGAGTTGCGGCTCCTAGGCCCTAAGAAAGGATTTCTTTCTTTTTTTTTTTTTTTCTTAGCGGGGTTATGTATTTTCAGTAATCTCTACACCCAACATGGGGCTCAAACTCATATCCCATGCTCTTCTGACTGAGCCACCCAGGCACCTCTAAGAGAGGTATTCTTTTTTTTTTTTAATGTTTTATTTATTTGTTTGTTAATTTTTGAGAGAGAGACAGAGTGGATGGAAATGGAGGAGGGGCAGAGAGAGAGGGAGACACAGAATCTGAAGCAGGCTCCAGAGTCCAAATTTTCAGCACACAGCCCAAAGCAGGGATCAAACTCATGAACCGTGAGATCATGACCCCATCATATTGGATGCTTAACCGACTGAGCCACCCAGGTGCCCCTAAGGGAGGAATTCTTTTTTTTTTTTTTCTTACAAATAGTTTATTGTTAAGTTGGTTTCCATATAACACCCAGTGTTCATCCCCACAAGTGCCCTCCTCCATGCCCATCTCCCGCCTCCCCCCCAGGGAGGAATTCTTAAAGATAGAAGAAATTAAAGCATTGTCTTATACTTATGGGAAAGATAAAATAGAGAAAATTTGATGATCCCAGGAGAGAGAAAAGGGAATTGTTGGGCCCTAGGGCATGAGTGGCCTAAGCAGCACCCACAGGTACAGGAGGCAGGAAGGCACAAGAAGCAGTTGGGTGTATGAGGGTCTACTTTATAGAAGTATTCTGCTGGGACACCTGCGTGGCTCAGTTGGTTAAGTGTCCTACTTCACCTCAAGTCACAATCTCACAGTTTGTAAGTTTGAGCCCTGCACTGGGCTCTGTGCTGACAGCTCAGAGCCTGGAGTCTGCTTCAGATTCTGTGTCTCCCTCTCTCTTTGCCCCTTCTCCTCTCTCTCTCTCTCTCTCAAAAATAAACAAACATTTAAAAATGTAAAAAAAGGGGCGCCTGGGTGGCTCAATCGGTTAAGCGTCCGACTTTCGCTTAGGTCATGATCTCGCGGTTCGTGGGTTCGAGCCCCGCGTCGGGCTCTGTGCTGACTGCCAGCTCAGAGCCTGGAGCCTGTTCCAGTCTGTGACTCCCTCTCTCTCTGACCCTCCCCTGCTCACGCTGTCTCTCTCTCTCTCTCCTAGAGATAAGTAAAACATTTAAAAAAAATTAAATAAATAAATAAATAAATAAAAATGTAAAAAAAAAAAAGAAGTACTCTTCTAATTGCTTTCATTTTCTCAAGAAAAGAATCAAGGTCATCAGGTAAGAGGAAGGATGGGAAATGAAGTGTTGGAGATTTAAGAAGAGAGGATACAGTATGAGTAGTCATGCAGAAGGTCAAGAGTGAGTACTCAAGGGGATAAGCAGCATGAAGGGTCCACTTGAGGTGACTAGGAATTTCAAGTGAGACTTCTTAACACAAACGTGTTGGGGTCTTTCTCCTGCCGTGTTAGGTACAGAATAGGCAGGATTAGCCAGGGCTGCCAGTTCACCAGATGAGTACAACATAGGAAAGAGAGAGGCCAGGGACTAACGGTGTATGCAAGGGAGTGATTCTACTAGTTGGTGCGGGCTTTACATTGGTTAAAGAGAGATGAGAGAATGATAAAGGAGAGAGGCATAGTGGGGGTGTGATCAGTAGATTGCCAGTCCTGCTGAGACCACAGGAATTTTGGAGACAGGGTACTGGAGGGAGGAGTTGGGAAGAAATGAGGTGGTGATCAGAGGGTGGAAAGCGAAATTGAGATGATAGGAGGTGTTGTGGGTTGAATTGTGACCCCCTCAAAAAATGTTCAAGTTCTAACCCCCAGTACCTTAGAATGTTATCTTACTTGGAAACAGAGACCTTACAGAGGTAATCAGGTTAAAATGAAGTCATCTGGGTGACCCTAATCCAATATGACTGGTGTCTTTATAAAAAGTGGAAAGTTAGACACAGGGACAGATAGCTCATGGAGAGAGGCCATGTGAAGATGCAGGCAGAGGTCATGATGGTGCATCCACAGACCAATGACAGGCAGCAAACCACCAGAAGTTAGGGGAGAGGTCTGAAGGGAGCAGGTGCTCCCTCACAGTCCTCAAGAAGGAACCAAGCCTGCAGGCACCTTGATCTTGGACCCCCAGCCTCCAGAACTGTGAGGCAATACGCTTCTGCTGTTCAAGCCTCCCAGTCGGTGTACTTTGTAACAGCAGCCCTGGGACACTAATGCCGAGGGGTTGTAGTCATCGGTAATGAGGAAGACCAGAAAATGACCAAGGAGTGAGTAAGTCAGAGACGGTCAAGGGCAAGGTCATAGGAGGAGAAGAGATCATGGAACTATATCTATGTGGATACTGAAATCTCTAAGCATTAGGACATAATTAGTATCAGAGGGGATGACCATGAGGCAGGAGCCTAAGCCTTCAAGAAATGAAAGGAAATAGGGGCGCCTGGGTGGCTTAGTCGGTTAAGCGTCCGACTTTCGCTTAGGTCATGATCTCGCGGTTCGTGGGTTCGAGCCCCGCGTCGGGCTCTGTGCTGACTGCCAGCTCAGAGCCTGGAGCCTGCTTCAGTCTGTGTCTCCCTCTCTCTCTCTGACCCTCCTGCTCGCGCTGTCTCTCTCTCTCCTAGAAATAAATAAAAAAAAAACATTAAAAAAAAAAAAAAGAAAGAAAGGAAAGGAAATAACCCAGGGAGTGTAGATGAGTAGAAAAGGGAGGCATAGCAGGTGGTATAGTCTGTAAAGAGGAGATTCAAAGCTGAGGGACTTTAGGAAAGGGGTAGGGTCTGAAAGCAGCACTGAAGAGCAAGGAAAACACCTGCCCACCTTTTGGCCTAGTGACACATGAACTGAAGGAGAGGAGCAGAGTTCTCAGGGGGAGATGGCAGGGCAGAGGGACCCTTCACAGAGGCTATGTCCAGAGGGAGCTTGCTAATGAGGAGTGGTGAGCTCTGGAAGGCCCAGTGGAAGGATTTTAGGAGATGGGAACAGAGTAGGGAATGTGCAGGGCTAGGAGGATCAGAGCGTGGGAGATGAGGGGTCATCACACGTCAGGGAGAAGAGCTACAAAACATTGTGCCCATGTTTATCCGCTTACCACAATCCAATGTATCCTTTTGTACCTTTTGAACTTAGCCTGTGGGTGGGGAATGTGGTAAAGAATGTGGAATGGCCGCTGCAGATAAAGAAGAGAAATTGGGCTAAGGACAAATCAAGGATTTTCAAACGAGGCTGGAGCCCAGCAAAGGCCAAAGAGCAGGAATTGTCTACTGGCACCAACTTACAGGAAAGTGCAAGTTTTGTGGCTTCTGTTTCTTTTCTTACTGGGAGGCAGAGGCCTGGTTCTAAGCCTAGTGAAGGAAGATTGTGGGATTAGTGCAAGGGTGGGTTTTGCTGTTGAGGGAGTTGAAGTGGCTGGTGAGGTCATCCACATAGGCTCCAGCTTGAGCAATAATAATAATATATCAGAGCAAATATCATTCAGTGTTCCAGGGACTGTTTTAAGTGCTTATTCATATTAATTCAGTTACCCTCACCAGTCTTTCAGGCAGGAATTATTGTTATGCCCACTTTAATGTGAATGAGAGTGTGAGGTCAAAGCTTGTCTATGGAAGAGCTGTGATTCAAACCAGGCAGTTCAGCTCCCCAGTCCGGACTCAACAGCACATAAAAGAGGGTGGTGCTGAAAGAAGCAGGACTCAGTGGAGGGGTGAAGGGGCAGGGCTGGGGTTTTGGTGCAACCACAGTGCAGGGGAGAAGCAGAGGAAGGGGGAACGGGAAACATGTGTGGTTGTGGTCTGAGAGCAGAAGAGCAGACTTTTACATCCGGTGAAGCTGGCTGAGATGAGGCAGAGGTGAAAGTCACTGCAGGGACTGGGAGATCGAGGAACTGGGGAGCTGGGTGGTGGAGGGTCATCCACGGGACACTGAAGTATCCCAAAGTGACACGGAGGTAGAGGAAGGGGACAACTGGAGACAGATCTCTGGTAAATACAGAGACTCTTTCCTGCAGGAGGGTGGGTAGGCAGCCAAGAGCCTGGGCAGAGGGCCACTGGGGCCTAGGGTGGCAGAAGCCATCAGGAAATCAGGTTTGTCACTGCCTCGTGTAGAAGGCAACAGGGTGCCTCTGGGGGTCTTCCCTAAGTCAGGAGCACTCCAAAGAGTTATTTTAAAATTACAAAACTAAGTTTGCCACGTATTTTCTTTGCAATTCTTTATTCTCGAAAAAAAATCATCTGCAGCAGAACAGTGGGAAAATATACAGCCACCAGGTGGTGCAATGGCAGCAGCGCCCATCTGAGAGGTTCGCAGGCCTGAATTGCCACCCAGTGGTGAGAAGAGGAAATGCAGTGTGCCCTCCCTTTATTTGTGACCAACACACCAAATCAGCTGCCATCTTCTCACGCCCTCATGAGTTGCACAAAGTACAGAAGAGTGTGGATATGTGGACTTGGACCTCCCCTCTCATGCCTTCATTTCCTCATACACCCACACTGCTTTTTATACAACAGTTGGTAGGGCACTTAGCAGGTGAGCTAGATACCAGGGACCCAGAGATGAATGTGACATGTCCCAGCCCTTGGGACTCACAATTTTAGTGGGTGATGCCAAACAGTCCCTGGGTGATCATGGGAGAATGTGGATTGTGCTGCAACGAAAGCAGCCAGATGCTATGGAGGCCCCAGAAGGGGCTCTAACCCAGTCTTTCTAGATGAGGTGATACGAGGACTAACACCTGCAGGGTGGGATTAACTGAGCCACAGAGGGTGGGGGTGAGAGTTCTAGGCAGAAAAATTAAAATGCCAAAGCCTAGCAGTGAGGGATAAGATGGAACACTCCAGGATCAAGCTGAATGTATTACAGCTGAAGCATACAGAGACTGTTTCCTGCAGGAGGGTGGGTAGGCAGGGAAGAGTCTGGGCAGAGAGCCACTGACTGGGGCCTAAGGTGGCATCTGAAAGATGAGAGGACAGAGTTAGCAGGAGATCTGAGTACACATTGAGAAGTTTGGACTTTATCTTGACAACGAAGATGTACCATTGAAAAGTCCAGGGTTTACCATCCATCTAGAAATAGTGTGCGGAGTGGACTGGAGAGACCCAAGGCTGGGGGCTGAGGCCAGTGAGGAGGCTGGAGCAATAACCCAGGCAAGATTCAGTAGGGCCTGAACTCAGGCAGCACTTGCTGTGTTGGAGAGCAGTGGACAGATTAAAAAGGTTTCCATATGCTCCTTCAGTATGAAGTTCCTGGGGTTCCATTGGGCTTGCTCATTCTTCATAAAATAATGCCTTTGAGATCCATCCAGGCTGTTGTCTATATCTGTGGCTTATTCCTTTTTATTGCAGAGGAGTATTCCATTGTATGGGTGTACCACAGTTTATCCAATTGCCTGCTAAAGGATATTTGGATTGTTCCCAGGTCTGGGGTATTACAAATAAAGCTTCTCTGAACATTCACATACGGGTTTTTGTGTGAATGCAAATTTTTCTTTCTTTTTTTTTTTTAATGTTTGATTTATTTCTGAGAGAGGGAGAGAGACAGCATGAGCAGGGGAGGGTCAGAGAGAGAGGGAGATACAGAATCCAAAACAGGTTCCAGGCTCTGAGCTAGCTGTCAGCACAGAGCCTGACACGGGGCTCGAACCCATGAACCGTGATATCATGACCTGAGCCAAAGTCGGACGCTTAACTGACTGAGCCACCCAGGCGTCCCAAATTTTTATTTTTCTAGGATAAACAGCCATCAATGCAATTACTGGGCTATAGGGTTAATAGGTGTTTAATTTTATGAGAAACTGCCAGGTGGTTTTCCAGAAGTTCCAGAAGTAAACGTATCATTTTAACTTGACCACTGGCAATGTATGAAGGCTCTAGTTGTTCCACATTCTTCTCAGTCCTTGGTATTATCACTGTATACATTTTTAAAATTTTTTGTCATCCTGGTATGTGTATAGCAGTGCTTCCTTCTTGCTTTAGTTTGCTTTTCCTAATATCTAGTTATATTTAACATCTTTTCACATGCTTATTTGCTATTTGTGTATCTTTGATGAAGTATCTGTTCAAAGAGCTGACTCACTTGTATTTTAAAATGTGCCAAATCATCCACATCTCTATCTTTACCTTCTCTCCTGAACTTGAGATTGAGATGCAAATGTCTCCCGCCATCTTTATGGAGGTCCCCCATGGCCGCACTCCCAATATGTCAAAAGCCAAAACTGCCATCCCTCAGGAGTCCTGGGGTCCCCAGTGGAAGAGCTGACACTTAGAAGGCTTACTCTGTGCTAAACACTGTTCTAAGTGCTTTATGTGTTTTAACTAACTTAATACTCACAGTTAGCCTTACAGGTAGTAGGGGTTTTACCTTCATTTTACACGTGGGAAGTCTCTCTTGAGTCTTCTTTCTCACTTCCCCGTGTCTGTTCAGCCACGAAGGCCTGCACATTCACTTTCTGAGTATTTTACTTCCATTGCCTTTCCTGTAAGCCTTGTAACTACTGCTGTGTCAGAGCCATCTTTTCTCTTGCCTGGACCATTGCACATACATGTGTTTTTTTTTAAGATTTTTATTTTTTTTAAGTAATCTCTGCACCCAATGTGGGGCTCAAACTCACAATTCCAAGATCAAGAGTCACATGCTCCTCCCATGGAGCCAGCCAGGTGCCACGTAAGTACTTTTTTAAACAAATAACTTTTGGAGCACCTGGGTGGCTCAGTCGGCTAAGTGCCTGACTTCCACTAGGGTCATGATCTCACAGTTTATGAGTTTGAGCCCTGCGTCTGTGCTGACTGCTCAGAGTCTGGAGCCTGCTTCGGATTCTGTGTCTCCCTCTCTCTCTGTCCCTCCCCCACTTGTGATCTGTCTGTCTCTCAAAAATAAATGAATGTAAATTTAAAAAAATTTTTTAAATAACTTTTTACGGGGCACCTGAGTGGTTCAGTTGGTTAAGAACTGGACTTCAGCTCAGATTCATGTTCAGTTCAGTTCACATTCAGTTCAGGCTCATCTGATGGTTCATGACCACAAGCCCCATTTCAAGTGACCCCCACTTCTCTCTCCCCCACCCCCGCCCCTCACTCACTTGTACCCTCTCTCTCTCAAATAAAATGACACTTTTTATTATATAAAATTTCAACAATACAAAAATGTAGAGAATAGTTCAATGAATATGTTCGCTGCCACAGCCAATATAAACTCATTCGCTTTATCTATACATCCACTCTCCGCTGCCACTTCACTGCATTATTTGGAAGCAAATCTCAGATGGCATATTAAAGCATCTATAAATATATCAGTGTGCATCTCTAAAACAACTTTCAAATAACAGTCACAACATTCTTTGCATTACATATTAATATTTCTTTAAATCATTATCTAATCAGAATTCGTTTCAGTTATCTATTGCTCTGTGACTTTGAGGTTTAAAACAATAATAACCATTTTTTGTTGCCCACAGTTTGTTGGAAACCCGGGAGCAGATGAGCTAAGTGGTTCTGGATCGGTGTCTCATGAGACAGCAGTCAACTGGAAGTCTGACAGGTACTGCAGGATCGGCTTTCCATATGGCTCATCTACACAGGCTGGCAGGTCAGTGCTGGCTGTTGGCAGGGCATGGGTCCTCACTGCAAGGGCTGCCTCAATGGCCTCAGAAACTTGTCCAGTTTCCCCCAGAGCAAGGATCCAAGGAGGAAGCTACAAAACCTTTCCTGACGCAACTTTGTAAGTCACACACGCATCTATGATATCCCGTTGGTCACACAGGCCAGCCTGCTTCATTGTGAGAGGGTGTGAATACCAGGGGGCCAGGATTTTATGAGGCCATCCTGGAGAACGGTAACCACAGGTTCAAATTGCCCCACTTGGATGTCTCTCTCTCATTTACAATTGGTTAATTTGAATCAGGATCCATCCTTGCATTTTGTTGATATGGCTCATAAGTCTGAATCTCTAGGTTCCTTTTCCTCTTGTTTTTTTCATTTTGGTCTTGTTTCTTTACTTTTTTAAGTTTATTTATTTATTTAGAGAGAGAGTGAGCACTAGTGGGGGAGGGGCAGAGAGAAAGGGAGAGAGAATCCCAAGCAGGCTCCATGCCATCAGTGCAGAGCCCAAGGAGGAGCTGGAACTCACAGATTATGAGATCATGAGCTGACCCACAATCAAGAGCCTGACACTTAACTGACTGAGCCACCCAGGCGTCCCTCCTTTTTTTTAAGAAGCCACATTGTTAGTCGTTAGGGTTTTACATTTACTAAATTTCTCCTGCTTGCATCCCCATGATGTCATTTAACATAGTCCTTTGATTCATGTCTTTCCTGTAAACTTGTACTTAGATCTAGAACTTAAAATGATTTGAAAAAAAATTTTTTTTTGCAAGAAAGCTTCATCAGTAGTGCTGTTGATTTCCAGCAAGAGGCATATAATGTCAGGGGGTCTTCTTTTTTTTTTTTAATGTTTTGTTTTTTTTTTTTTTTTTTTTGACAGATAAAGAGAGTACATGTTGGGGAGGGGCAGAGAGAGAGGAGACACAGAATCCAAAGCAGGCTCCAGGCTCCGAGCTATCAGCACAGAGCCAAACAATGGGCTCAAACCCACAAACCACAAGATCATGATCTAAGCCGAAGTTTGAAACTTAACCAACAGACACATCCAGGCACCCTGGTTGTCTCTTCTAATATTATGTTGAAGCTGTTATCATTGCCTAGCTGCATTATTTCATTAGAAGTTTACAAAATAGAGATAAATTAACCCTATAATTCCATCATCTATGAGCTGGAATCTCTCTAGAGAGAAACTTTCACTTTTTGTTGGTTTGTTTTTTTAAAATGTTTTATTTATTTCTAGGAGAGAGAGAGACAGCGTGAGCAGGGGAGGGTCAGAGAGAGAGGGAGTCACAGACTCTGAAACAGGCTCCAGGCTCTGGGCTGGCAGTCAGCACAGAGCCCGACGCAGGGCTCGAACCCACGAACCACGAGATCATGACCTAAGCGAAAGTTGGACGCTTAACCGACTAAGCCACCCAGGCGCCCCAAACTTACTTTTTTATTACCCTGAAGTTGTTAATACAGAAAAGATAAATGCTGTTTCTTTCCCTTTATTAATAAGTATTCAGAAGTCACTTGTTTCTAGCATCCTTCGAAGGTGACCAATAAGATATTTTATTTTTAAAATTTTTTCCCAATAAGATATTTTTTTAAAGATGGTTTTTTAAAAAAATTTTGTCATGTTTTATTTATCTCTGAGAGAGAGAGAGAGCCAGCATGAGCAGGGGAGGGTCGGAGAGAGAGGGAGACAGAATTGGAAGCAGGCTCCAGGCTCTGAGCTAGCTGTCAGCACAGAGCCCGATGCGGAGCTCGAACCCACGAACCATGAGATCATGACCTGAGCCGAAGTCGTGAATTTATAGATTTAAAAAATTTGATTTCAATCCATTGCACTTGTAATTCAATCCATTGCACTTGCACTGATGCTCACATGATCTTATCTTCAGCCAGGAGGGGCCTCTTTGGGTTAGCCCCCACATCCTTGTGAATTATATACCAGCCGTCTTTGATAGCTTCACTTCCTGCCATAGCATTACGTTCCAGGTGCATCTTGCACATCTCCTTGCCCACTTGCACCACTTGCCCCAGGAGCTCTGGTTCTTTTTAACGGGAAAGCTGCACCCAACCCAGTTCTCCAGTCACCAGAGCTGTAAAAATGCAAATCTGACCACTCCCTTGCTCAAAGTCCTTCTTCCCACTGTCGCCCTCAAGACCAAGCCAATTCCTAAGCACAGCAGGTCCTCAGTTACTGTTTCCCTGTTTACGGCTCCCTCCCACTTCCTAAATTTCAAACTTCTCCTTAAACTTCAAAACCCAGCAGAGGGGCACCTGGGTGGCTCAGTCACTTAAGCGTCAGACTTTGGCTTAGGTCATAATCTCCTGGTTCAGGAGTTTGAGCTTGCTTGTTGGGCTCTCTGCTGTCAGCACAGCCAGTTTTGGATCCTCTGTCCCCCATCCCTCTGCCCTTTACCCTGCATGTGCGCTCTCTCTCAAATAAAAAATAACCAAAACACAGCAGAACCTAACACTTTGCTGCTCCAGCACCTCCCCACGCCGAGTCACACTCCTGGGCCTGTTCTCATACTAATCCTTCCACTTAGAAACATCCAGTCCTCCTCCTTTCCCTGTCTTAACCTCACCAGCTGTCTCAGTTTAACTCAATCTTAGAGCTTCAACTTCAGCTCAGGTGTCGTCTCCAAAACACACTTGAACAGCCAGGCAGGGCGGTCTGCCACTGTTGCCTCATGGCCACTGTGCTTACGCCTGTGCAAAGACGTAACTAAGCACGTAACATCTCTGTGTAACTCTCCTGTGCAGCTCGGCTGTGAAGGACTAAAAAGCAGTAGTTGCCTTATCCATCTTTACCTCTGGTCAGACGGGACCAGTACATCGCCTGCTGCCTAGCAGATGCCTTCATCTAATCGCCTGCGGGCAGGGGAGATGTTCTTGTCAAGGCAAACATGCTTCCACCTCTGCCCTCCACCAGTGCCTTCTTCACTGTAGTTCAGGCCTGCCCGTCCGCTAGGCAGGGACTGAGCTGCTCTGCATTCATCTCTTCTGGTTAATCTGTATTTGGCGGCCTCGCTGGGGGGGGGAAGACTAAAAGGCAGCTCACTCTCCTACTCTGGTGACAAAGATGGGGGATGGGGAAATTTGGCCTAAACCACCTCACTGTTTCCTAGCCAGGATGGTCAGGATGGAAAGGATAACATCAGCCGGGAGGCACTACCACAGTGTAGTGTTGCCTATGTAGAGCAACAGTGCAGAAGCAGGGGCTCTGGAGAAAGCCTGCTGGCATGCCCGTGGAAGTTAATGATCATATGTAGTAAATATACCACCGTCTTAGGCTGTCAGGAGTAGCTAACAAAACACGCAAAGCACTTTGCAGCGCTTGATTTATTGTAAGCACTACGTTGTGCCTTGCAGATAAAGGCAACAGGCCCCAAATAGAAATGCTTTAAAAAGTCTTTGATACTGGAGTTTTACAAAGTCTGCAAGACAAAAAACGTTGAGAAGAGAGCTTAAGGTACACTTTCCAAGTCAGGGTAAGTGGCTAACCATGGCTGGGATGGGGGTATGTGGAATCCAAGAGGTCAACTGAGTGTAACTTGAACCAGTCAGGGTAACCATCAAATCCTAAGAGGAAGCTCCGTGTCTACAGCATACACAGTAACCAGAGAGCAAGCATACCAAAATGGAAAAACCTGATTGTAACATAAACAGGTTTAGAATCTCATAGGGACGCCTGGGTGGCTCCTTCAGTTAAGCGTCCGACTTCAGCTCAGGTCGTGATCTCAGTGTGTGTATTCAAGCCCTGCATCGGGCTCTCTGCTGACAGCTCAGAGCCTGAAGCCTGCTTTAGATTCTGTCTCCCTCTCTGCCCCTCCCCCACTCCCACTGCGTGTGTCTCTCTCAATAAACTTTAAAAAAAAATTAGAATCTCATAAACTTTGAGGACAAGGATTTTTATAATTTTCACTGATGATTCCTAGCATCTAAAAGAGTCTGGTCATAGTAGGTGACCAGAGACTTGCAGAATGTGTAGATCATGATGCCTTTCCCATTATGCATCACCAAATTCCAAAGCTTGGCATCCACTGGAACCATGTAGCTGCTACCACAAAGCACCTAAAGGCTGGAGAGGGGAGGACTGGAAAAGGGCCTGGGCTATATATTGGACAGGAAATTCCGGACATTTGTGGCAAGCTGGAGCTACCGAATGGGAGGCCTAATGGGGGGGGGGGAGGGGGGGGAGATGGTCCCTGTTTTTTTCTATTCACCAGTCTGCTAAGTCTAGAGCAGAAACTTAATCCTGTTCCACTCCCAGGTCCCACTCAGCAAGTCAGACAGCAGCCAAGCCCGTGTTCAGCTGTGGCCTTGAACATAACACACAGCTACACCAGGAAAGGTTAAGGAATTTTCTTTATTTTTTACAAATTAAGACTATGTTGATTTCATATATTTCTGAATCAAAAACACCTTTGTCTTCACAGTATGAGTTAGAGAATGCAGCCTGAGCTGAAAACCAAGAAACTAGAAAAGAAAGTGATAGTTACAGTGATTACTGTATTAAAAACCTGTTAGATATTTTCTTTAAAAGTAGTTTTTTATATCTTGTCATTCTTGGCACTGTTTCTAAAGAAAAAACTCCTTTATCCCAAGCAAAAAAGCGTAAGAGGTGGAGTTTGGCTTCAAGAGATGTAATTCGGATTCTCAGGCCTAGCAGAGAAATCAACAAATTTATGGAGAGTGCTACTGGGGGATTTAATGGAAAGAAGTCCCTTTAGTAAGTTCTCAAGCCCGGGGCTGGAGGCGGCAGCTAGATCAGAGGGCAGCGTCCTCTGCAGAAGCAAGCCATTCTGGGCAGCATGCCACTCCAGGAATACCAACACCCTGGGAACAAATCTTCCATGGGGTGGTGCGGTGATGCGGTGTGCTGTGAACCAGTAGCCACCGGGTCAAACCGTGTGCTGGTTGTGAACAGGGAGAGCCCGAAGTGGTATCCTCCTGGCAATGGGCTTCCGATGGCTCAGTCCCCCTTACGCTGAGGCTGTATGAGTAGCCAGTCACAACTGCTCTCGAGGCTGCCTGCCCTTCTGTGCCCGCTGATTGTGGCAGCTCCGTGGAAATAGCTGGTGATCCCCATTAGTATCGCCCTAACACAACCACAAAGCTGTAGGGAATCAGAGGTCTTACAGGTTTGGTCACCTGGTCCCCTCCTGGAAGGCTACAGATTGCTGGGAACAGGTGAACAGCCCCAAAACTAAAGTGCATCTGTAAAATGAACGTTTATCTACTGCCCCAAATCTCTGGCCCGACACTACTGGCATCCAGGCGGAAGACAAAAATGCACTGGGCTGTTACGAATGCTGCCACCCAAGTCATCACCGCCCAGTTCTGCTGATCTGAACAAAGAACAATTCAGTTAGCAGTGATTTTCTCCCCGACTGCTCCAAACAGGTCCTTATTTAGGTTTTTCTGGCAGGATTAGTTTACAATTACCCTTAGGCTCAACCATGCCCCTTCCCTATCCTTCCTCTCCTGGGATCTTCAATCAAAGTCACTGTGGTGGAGACCACTCGATAACTAAGGTGATAACCAAAATAAAGATGGGAAGTTAGGGAATTCTGTGCTCTATCTTGCTCTACATAACCAGCCTTTTCATAAATATCTGACAAGAACCAGTCTTTCCTTTGTACTGAAATCCTCTCTCCTAATGGACAGAAACAGGCAGATTCCCTGACAGTCAGACAAGGGATGGGGAAAAGGAACACACAAATCCACATTCCTTTTATGACAGCAAGGCAGAGGTGTGTTTGTCAGACCAGCGGCGGCTTGGGCAGCTCAGAGGAAGCAAAGCATCCGCCAGGAGAGGCTCTTCATTTTCTCTGTAGGTGTTGACAGAAGCTCAGATACAATGAGCCTGAGTACAAAAAATGGGACCACCAAACTCCTTTCCAATGGAAAACACACTGCCTAGTCCCACAGGAACTGTGCACAAAGGAAATGATGCTGAGCAAAGAAGGGCCGAGGCGGCTCTACCAGTTCAGGTGCACCTGGTGAAGCTCGGCTGGAAAGAGGACTCCTGGAGTTTGCTCTGCTGTGGGTCCCACTCCTCATCACGGTGACTGGCTGCCTGAGCAGAGGAAGAGGCTAGGACTGGGCTGGACCGAAAAGGGAGTGGGGAAGAACCCCAGGAATATGAAGCCAAACTCCAAACTATATTCTGCTAATCAGTTTTTGATCAAAAAATTCAAAGTAGAGAAAACCACAAAGTACAAAAGCTTTTCTGATGCTTTTCATTATCACAGAACACACCACCTGTAATGTGTGCGAAGAGGAAATGAGGGGTGGAGGGAGAGGAGGTCAAATTGGGCAGGGCTGGAAGGTCATTTCACTTCTTCTCTTTCTTCTTGTCCTAGAAATGAAGAAAAATTGCCCAATTAATTTTTGGCATTTTACATTCAAGCTAAAACTCTTGAGTGAGCCAATACCTGGCTGTGTTCAGTTAAGGACTGGAAGGGAACAAGACAATAAAAAGGGAGGAGAAATGCTTCCTCGGTGCGGGAAGAACTGAATCTTAACCATCTTCCGCTGGTGGTCCCTCAAGTTGCTGACAGACCTGACAGGAATTAAGGTTAAGCACCTGTCCCCACTTCCACTCCGAGAGCACCCAGCTGGGCCGCCTGACCACTCTTGGCTTACTCATAACCACCACAGCTCGGATCCCATCCAGTGAAAGCTGCAGACTGGCAGTCCACCCCAAAATAACCACACAGATGCCAAGACCAACTTTCCATTAAGCCGGAGAAGCATAAATCCTGGGCACAAACCAACGCCCAGAAATAATCTAGTCCAGTGAACTTGTCATTCAATCCTCAGTGGAAGCCCAGAGTATTAAACAGATGAAAGTTCAGTTGCTTTGCCTAAAACCTGGTTGGAGCTGAGTCTAGTAGCCACAGAGATAAGCCACCAATGCCACCTACTCATCTGCTTCCGCCAGCACCACACTTCTCTTGTTTCCTAATAAGAGCTATAAAAAAACTTCATGGTTTCATTTGTTCCCCTACTGCTGGGGGAGACTATGTATGATGCTAACTAAACACAGAATGCTTCTCTGGAAACAAGACTAACAAACGGATAAAACTGGCCTACTTCTGACATACATTTATAAAAGCTGGTTGCCAAGATTAAACAAATCCCTCCTAGAATATCTTTTCCTGAGTCATAACCACCTTTACAGCCTTCGATTTTTCATATAGTAGATTGTTTCTTGTTGCGACTGAAGCCTTTTTCTATTTGATACTAATCTCAGAGATTTGTCTTTTGTTTGAGCTTTGTTATTTTTAAGTAATCATTACATCCAATGTGAGGCTCAAACTTACAACCTGAGATCAAGAGTCCCCACCAGTCATCCCCCCACCCCACCCCCTTTTTAAAAGGATTTGTTTTACTTGTTCCTTTTTCTCCTTTGGGTAAAGACTTCTGGTAGCCTTAAAGTTAACCTGGACCTACACAGTTCATAGGTTTTCAAATTTGAAATATACACAGATGCGGAGCTCAGGATCCATTCTCTCATCTTTAGGTGGTCGGCTGACTAACCTTCTCATTCATAGCCAGGATCATCATAAGTTTTCTGAAGAGAGTAATGAAATCTAAGAAGAGGTCAACGCAGTGCCTGAAACAGAAGAACCAGAATACAAATTCGCATTTCCCATCTTCCTTTATCCACAGTCCAGAGGCGCAGAACATAAAAACCACATGTCCACCCCACGAGCGAACTTCAACACCCCACCACCAACTAAGTAAAACTCTGGTGTCTGAGATTCTTTGCAACTCAACAAAACCATGCAACATAACTCAGCTTTAGACTCTATAGGGGCCCTTATCTGAACCCTGAACTATCATTAACTAGTTAAGAAACTCTGAGAGGATTACTACATTAAAAAAAATTTTATATATTAAAATTTTATATACTAAAAAGAATGTGTTCTCCTCTTTTCATTGTTAAAGGTTCGTAAAATACAAATATAGGGGTGCCTGGGTGGCTCAGTCGGTTAAGCATCCAACTTCAACTCAGGTCATCATCTCCCAATTTGTGGATTCGAGCCCTGCATGGGGCTCTATGTTGACAGCTCAGAGCCTGGAGTCTGCTTCAGATTTTGTGTCTCCCTCTCTCTCTGCCCCTCCCCTGCTCACGCTCTCTCTTTCTCTCTCTCTCAAAAATAAATAAACATTAAAAAAATACAAAAATATAGAGCAAAAGGTGAAAAAATCGCTTTCCCTGTCCTACACCTTAAAAGTAAGGATAATTAAATGCATAATTATTAATTCAATTTTTAAAAGACTTGAGGTCTTTCAGGAATTGAGGGAGATTATGCTATTTGGTATACAGTTTCAAAAGCATGGGCATCCTACCATATACACTCCTGAAGGCTGGCCACGTAAGTTCAGCCAGTGCCACTTAGTCCACTTTTAACCCTACTGATGCAGACAGAAAGGGAGACGTTAAAGACCAGTTTTCACTCACCAGATGTAATCCTTATCTCCATTTTCGGCTTTTTCAATAATGAGTTGAGTATCAAAAAGGACGAAGCCACACATGACCACGAGCCCCACATACAGGTTTGCCTAACACAAGAAGAATGAGATGAGGTAACTATATTGTAGTCATATAGTTTCCAGAGGGAAAAACCAGCTGTACTTCTTTCTGGCTCTTGGTCACTTGCAAGTACAACAAATGCAAAGCCTAACGATACTAACAATCATGGGAACAAAAGCCTATGGTGAAAACCACATTACTTCCCTAGACACAATTCTTCGCTGCTCAGTGAAAGTGAGCTTTCTGGAAGATTCTAAGTCTACCCTGGTTTAGGGTGAAGCAAGAAAAAGAAGCACAAGGCAAATGGCTGCTGGAGAGTTATATGCAAAGTCTCACCTGGAAAAGCCAAATGGATCCAAAGAAAAGATTACCCAGGGAAGACAAAAGCATCAGGCTCATGGCTGACATCAAGACACCTGTAAGACAGGACAAAACGCCACCCTGAGAAAAGCCAAAGCAAAGTAAGGCAACCCCATTAAGGCCATTCCTTACTTTTCCCCCCAAATTAAGACTTTTAGTTTCAACCCAATAGTCACAAGAAATTGGAGGAAAGAGTCCCAGTGAGAATTCTGGCTAAAGCGGAGACCCTCTCTCTGTTTTCCAGTCTGCACTTACCTCCCAGAAAGAGGTAGCTGCGGCGCCTGGCATAGAGTGCACTCAGGGTGAAGCAGGTGAAGATCATTGCTGTGCCCATGAAGGCGGTGGGAAGAATGCTGTTAGAGAAAAAGATCATTAGATTGAGGACTATAGGTCTGCAAACCTATTTAGAAGGATTATCTGTGATGATAAAAAGACATTAAGATGTTACTAAAATAGTTACCTGGGATTGATGGCAATGCACAACTCCAGAGTAGGGCCCAGGCCAACTCCTAGAAAACAAAAAGCCCCCGGACACAGTATTACCATCAGCTCCTGAAGAGGACCCTTGTACAAGAGCTAACCATCAAAAGTGCAAGCATGCCCTGTTCTTAAAAAACAAACATGCATACTAAAGTAATTAAATCTCTCTCCTCCACCTTCCTTGTTTTTCAGAGAACATATACTTGACTGAGTTATTTATAGGCACAGCTACAAAACTGTCCTCTTAACTGAAAATCATGGATGACCCAGGATGAATACAGAAACGAAGGAGGTACATCACACATTTTCAAGCTAGGGGCACCTGGGTGGCTGAGTCGGTTGAGCAACTGACTCTTGATTTTGGAACAGGTCATAATCTCACAGTTTGTGGGTTTAAGTCGCCCTCCCCCGCATCAGGCTCTGTGCTGATTCTCAGTCTCTCCTCCTCTGAAAATAAACATTGAAAAAGTAAAAAAATTTTTTTTTTCTTTTTTTAGTTAAGCTGTAAGGCTGCACTCCACTCTGAACAGGAGTGATGTTAGACAAGAATGTAGGCCAGATCAGGAATCAGAAGAGAAGGATCAAGAGCAAACCAGCGCCTTGTGGCCAGCAACCTGTAGTCTTGCAGGGCGGACTACCTTTGTAGAAAAGGCCAGACCGGTTCTGCAGGTGGACAGTGGCCAAGAGGAGGGTGCAGCGGCAACCTGTTGCAGTCTCAACGTTTCCTCCACTCTTGCTACGCTCTCTCCTTCTGATAATTCCACTCCTTAATGCCTTCACAAACTAGCTTTCCCTATTAAAAAAAATCTTAATCTCTAAATCCCTTCCCTTCTACTCCATCACTATATAGATTAGACACATTCAAAATGAGTTGTACTAAGTCAAATACTACTTTGCAAATATTTTTACTATGTAGCTTGAGTCCTGTTTCCTTTAATAATAACTGTAGAAGGGCTGTGCTTTTAACTGTTTTCTTGAGAATCAGCAATGTGCTCTGCAGGATGGTTCTCGATGTATGGCTTTAATTAACTGTCAGCAAAGTTCAGAACTGATGGTCACAGGAGTGACAGTTGCCAGTCTGAGTCCAGTGTCAGGCTTAGTTATGTTACCTAAGCTCTTGAATCTCATTCATTCTCACACATAAATGCTTACTTTGGGATACAAAAGTGTAAATACAGTCACGAGTCATAAAGAGCTTATCCTCTGGATGGGAAAGCAAGATGTACCTCTATGAATTAAGAAAGCAATACAAGGCAAAATACACTCACATACAAGATTGAATAGTATGGTGTGCCAGTTGAGGTCAATCAGAATACATACAAATCTTGGGCCTTAGTCTAAAGAGATACTAGATACAGTACCCACTGATGCCCCAAATCAGCCCAATCCTTACCATACCTGTAAGGAAAGCAAATCCAGTAAGAAGCCCCAGTCTTTTTTGCTCAGTTTCATGGCTATGAGGTGTTGCCATCAGCCAAATCATCAACCCCAAGGAGCCCAAGGCAGAGAGAAGGCCAGCCTGTCAGATCCAGAGTAAAAAATTAAATATGAAAATATCAAATTTATTCTGCAGGAGACATTATGGGGATCAAATATTCATCTGAACTTAATACTAGCTTCTAACCCGGAGGCAGTGGAAAAGGCAGAGGGGGTGAGGGGTAAGGAGAAACCAAAAGCCTTACAGGACAGGGTTAGGTGGGTTATATATAGTGGGTGTTAGAGGTTCTTCTGACCTGGGTAGTCTATCAGCCACAACTACCCAAGTCAAACTGTGATTCTTGCCCAGGAAAAAGATCAAGTGACAAGTGCTTGAAGCACATTCAAATCTGTAGGACAAGTAGAAATGACCTTTTTGATCACTTAAAAACACACACACACAGGGGTGCCTGGGTGGCTCAGCTAGTTAAGCATCTAACTTTGGCTCAGGTTATGATCTCTCAGTTCCTGAGTTCAAGTCCCGCATCAAGCTGTCTGCTCTCAGCACAGAGCCCACTTTGGATCCTCTGTCTCCACCTCTCTGCTCCTCCCCAGCTTGTTCTATCTCTCTCTCAAAATAAATAAACTTAAAAACACAAACACATAAACATATACACCTATACAGAGAAAAATGACTGAGAGGGTGCTACAAACTGCATGTTTATGTCCCCCCAAAATTCATGTTTAACTTTTAATCCCCAATGTGCTGGAATTTCGAGAGGTGGGGGTCTTTGGAAGGTGGTAAGGTCATGAGGGTGGAGCCCTCATTAGTGAGTGCGCTTATAACAGAGATCCCAGAGAGCTCCCTTGCCTCTTCTGCTGTGTGAAGACACAGCAAGAAGACGGTTATTTACACAGGAAGCAGGCCCTCACCACATAATACTATCTGCTGGTCCCATAATCTTGGACTTCCAGCCTCCCAAACTGTGAGAAATGTTTGTCGTTTAAGCTACTCAGTCTATGATAATCTGTTAGAGCAGTTTGAATGGAGTAAGACAAGAGAGTAAGAACCAAAATGTCAACAGTTATTTCTGGGTGTGAGGATCATGGAGTTTTTATTTTTTCATCACTAGTCTGTTTTCCAAATTCTCTATAACGAACATGCGTTAGTTTTGTAAGAAGAAAAAAAAATTCTTAAAAAATTCAAGTGGGGGGGAGCGCCTGGGTGGCTTAGTCGGTTAAGCGTCCGACTTTCGCTTAGGTCATGATCTCGCGGTTCGTGGGTTCAAGCCCCGCGTCGGGCTCTGTGCTGACTGCCGGCTCAGAGCCTGGAGCCTGTTTCGGTCTGTGACTCCCTCTCTCTGACCCTCCCCTGTTCACGCTGTCTCTCTCTCTCTCTCTCTCTCCTAGAAATAAATAAAAAACATAAAAAAAAAAAAAATTCAAGTGGGAAAAGCTAGGTATAGAAAAAGAGGAAAATCATTAAGGAGGTATGTGGAGACTACAGTTCCTTTCTTCCTTTAAAGGTATAGCTGATCCTTGTTCTTCTTGTAGTCATGCTCTATAAAGTACTATGAACAATGAATTAATGAATACTAAACAACTGCTCCTGAGGGAAATAAAAGGTTAGATTCTCGCGTACTTCTGATTATGTTTTCTTCAACTGAACAATATGTTTTATGTGTGTTTATGTTTAAGGACACTTTGATATATACTGTCGATTCATTTATCTTGAAGGCATGACCAACAGCACTACAACTTGTGCTGTAACAAAGCTTATTTAACACATATTTTCTCCATAAGACACATTACAGTCTTAGTGAACTTTTTTTTGCAGTTAGGAACACTTAGAAATACTAGATAGCATTCTAACACTATGCCTGGGGTCTACTTTAAACACTGACATCACCACCAAAATCACAAAAATGCAAAAAATGGGGCACTACACTGACCATGAAAAGGATCCTTGTTTATTAGTACAAGAGCTTGAAACAGAGCAGTGTGTTGCCTCGTTCAACCTCAGCTGGAACGTGTGAGATGCACAACTCAAATTTTTTGCCCCTCTGCTTATGACTGCAAATGTCTGTAAAAGTACTGTGAGTACTGATTTTAGGGTTGCAGACACATTTTAGCAAGTAATTCATAAATACAGAACACATAAATAATAAGGATAACTGCATTTTACTATACTACTTAATAAAAAAAAAAAAAAAGCAAAACCCAGAAGCCAAAATGGCCACTCTTGCCTAAAAGGTGGAGTATGTTTTAGTCGAAACTCCAGGGATCAAAGTCTTATCCTTTGAGTATCTAGAGTAATTTTTCACACAACCTCTGCCAGAAGATACCTGAGCACAGGGACAGTTCTCAGTAGTGGCAAATGCCAACACAGACACAACCCCTGTACTTACACTAAAAAGGACACTTGGAAAGAACAAGTCTTGGTTAGTGAAAACTTCAATCTTTTTGGTTATTCCTCAACTGTCCCTTTTATTCCAACTGGCCAAACCCCAGGTCTCTTTCAACACAGGAAAGTGAGTCGTTGAAGGCTTTTACTCAACCATGCAGATATAAGAGCATCAGAGAATAAAATAGGTCAAGTCCCTGAAGGTCTCAACCCTGCCTCTCCTGATAAGCATACAATCAGTGTTTTGTATCTAAGAACTCCATAGTCACAGGCAGAAAAGAGGAAGAACGGAGGAAAAGAGAGATAAAAAGGCTACCATGCAAACCCCAGCAGTCACATCATGTCACTACTTAGCAGGTGGGGGTCGTACAAGTCAGCTACCATCCTTCAGTGTCCACGTTAAGACATTCTGTTTTCAGTATCTTGAGGGCACAGCTGCCAAAAAGTTGAAATGGCTCTACATGTCCTTACTGACTAGGTGGCTTTGACCAATTCAGATCACAAACTACAGGAAAGGATTAAGAAGGGATACAGGTTTGCACCACCCTGCTGAGCTGGTTTCAACCTAATGCAATTTGTGCCACAGCAAACGGGACAGAAACTGCTCTTACCTGAAGGAAATGAGTAACCACATGGACATAGGACCCAGCAGCCGCCACAAACATACAGAGGGCAAAACTGGCATAGACCTTCTTCAGGTGCTGCTGTGTCGAGGGGGTTCTAGGAAAGAATGTTAAATAGCCATCACTCTAGGACCAATCTCATTTCTAAGCTAACAGTCATTTCCCTCTCTTCATCCCAGGGCAGATGTGTAAGTTATAATAAAGAAAGAATGTTTTGAAAATAAGTTAACTGAGAATCTTAAATGCTGGGGAGGAGCCAGAGGCTCCAAATTATGAACAATCAGTATCCAAACTACAATAATTAAATGGTTTTTCAGTGACCACACAATAGCCCTTAGATCTGGGTGCTTTTTATCAGAGACTCTGGATTCTAGCAAAGCTAATATGTTAGTTTATACATACAAAAGTTAATAAAGTAGGAAAAGAAACAAGATATGAAAGGAGATGCAATAATAAACTACAGTCAAGATCAAAACACTTACATGTGGGAAAATTTTAAGAGCGCATCAAAGTTGATCTTCCGATCAAATATGTTCATGATGCCAGAGTCTGTGGGACACAGCCTCCACTCTGTAGAATTAAGGTAAGAAGAAAAGTTATTTTAAAGATACAAGATGTACAAAGTAACATAAACAACTTTCTCATGGAAAAATAGCACCACACAAGTTTGGAGAAATGAAACTATCTAAAATCCCACTGTCCTAACACAGTCATTTTCATTTTTATGTATTTGCTTCTAGGATACGTTTGCAATCATACTCAACCATTTAAAAAAATTTTTTTTAATGTTTTTTATTTATTTCTAGGAGAGAGAGAGACAGCGTGAGCAGGGGAGGGTCAGAGAGAGAGGGAGTCACAGACTGAAACAGGCTCCAGGCTCTGAGCTGGCAGTCAGCACAGAGCCCGACGCGGGGCTCGAACCCACGAACCGCGAGATCATGACCTAAGCGAAAGTTGGACGCTTAACCGACTAAGCCACCCAGGCGCCCCCATACTCAACCATTTTAAAGAGGACAGAGGAAATAAAGCCACCTTCTTCTTCCCAAACTATTTTTTGTTATTAGCATTTGATTCTTTCAGAAGATAATTTGTCCTTTTAATAGTTTCTTTCTTTGAGAAATTACCAGTTAGCAATCTAGTTAAAGGGACCCAGTCACTGGAACATAAAGCAATTTTATGCCACTGTTTCAAGATGCTAGAGAATTCTCTCACAAAGGCACAGAACCTCAAAGATGAAGGAAGGGAGGGAGGAAGGGAGGAAAAGAACTAGGCCTGGCAATAGGTCTTGAATTTTACATATATTCATGTAGAAACTTTCCATTTAGTGCATGTTAGAACTGAACTGAAAGAGATTTAGAATTTTAAAAAGAGAGAAGTACAAAAGGATTTTTTAAAACAGAATTTCAGAACATTTCCTACATAAGAGTTGGAATAGTACAAAGAATTCCTATATACTCTATATACCCAAATTTCCTAAATGTTATTAGTATCTCCCCATATTTGCTGTAGCCCTGCCCTTTCTATATATAACACAATGTTCCTTGACCCCTTTACACTTCAGTGTGTACATCCCGAAAACTGATCAAAACCAGGAAATTAACAGACAAAATTCTACTATCTGATCTAGAGACCTTAATCAGATTTTGTCAATTGTCCCAATATGTCACGGAAAAGACATTTTTAATTAAACTGTTCCCAGGTTACATTCCATCGACACCATTAAAGTTAGGCTTTTAAATTTTACTCCCTCCTCTATCTCACATGCAATCCTAAATAAATACATTTAAAGCTAAAACCTAATCAAGAATTTTCACCTTTCCTAAATAGCAATCATCCACAATCACCCAGATTCTTAATAGCCCCATGTCTATTCATTTCAAAGTGACAAAAAAATGGAGTGTGTGGGGGAGTATTAAAACACAAAAGGTAAGTAATTTGAAAGACAGGCCAACTACTCCTGCCTATTCTAATCAGGACCTAGCTCAATACTCAGCAAAATTAATCTGGGCAAGAAAAGTAATAGTCCCACACTGACTCCTGAGAAATCCTGCGCCCATGGAAAGATTCCATTCATCTAGCTCACATGGATCACTACCATTTGTTTACCAAGGCTTGCTCTTGCACACATGAAACAATTACAATGGCTAGCTGGCTTTCTCTTGATTTCCTCTTTCCTATCTCACCAACATGCCTACTCACCTCAATTTTTTTGTTAGTTCTGTTCTTAAGGATGGATACAGTGAGAAGCTGCAGAATCCACTAAAGCTGCTGCTTGCACCTCAAAGTCACAGGGCTCTGAGCCCTCTTGATCTAGATGGTGCAACTATTGCAGGCTGTTGCACGGCCAAGCACAGCCTTCCACAATCATGATGAACACATCCTCTAGAGACCATACTTACAGGCTGGCAGAATCCAGCACCTGGAAAGTATCTTTGTTTTAGGCTTCCATTAACACCCCTAATGACATCCCTAGACAGAACTTGCAACAGTTCTGAAGCAACCTTCAGAGCCAAGTTTCTCAGTATTCACAACAACACTCAAGTACCTCTTGCTTCCAATTTCAAGAGTTAAAAAAAGGCGGTGAATGGGGTGTGCAGCGTAAATCCTCAAATACCCAGAGGACTGTTAGAAAGGGGCAACACCCTGTAAGCAGACCCCACTGAGTGGAAACAGTGGGAGGGGATAATGACAGAAACTCCTCTTTCCTACTTTGCTCGTAGGTATTTCCCAGGGGGTACTGACTGCCTCTTACAACTGCTGATGGAAAAACCAAAACTATCAAAAGGTTGTGAGGACAGGGAGTATCAAATAGGAATTTCTCCATCATTTAGTAATGCCTCGTGGTTTAAAATCATTAAAAAATCAGTTAAATAAAACCAGTTTTCCAGCACCACCACTGATTCTAAAATTTAAGTGAAATATGTAATTACCAACCTTTCTAGATGCAAAGGCACATAGCATTTTGAATAATAGGTTTATGAGGAAAAGCACAGTAAAGTATATACTTAATTATGACATGATGTGTATATGATGTAATTTATTTCAGAACTGTTAAAACATGAGGGGGGAAAATTCAGGTCTTAGAATCAAGGAAATATGACAGTTTGTTCTAGGTCTGTTTCAAATAGACAAGAACTAATGAACAGATAAGTAAGGAGTCAAAACGGCTCTTAGAAGTTTTGCCAGACGGATTATACTAACCAGGTCTCTATCTAGCCTCAACTACTTGTGCTCAGAAGTTGCAGAGAAAACATATCTACATTTCAATGGTCAATATGCAAACTCAGCTGAACAAGATTCAATTGTACTCATAACTCAAAAATAGCTCCCCTACCAAAAGTATTTTCAGTCCCAGCAAACAGTCAGCTCCTAACAGAGCTTGAAGTATTCAAAACCATTAGCCAAGTAATTCAGCTAACATTTCAAAGGGGCCCCCCAATTAAACGAAAATCTTTGTTTTTTAAAAAAAAAGTTAAAATGATGAGACTTACGTGTATTGTATGTTTTATGTGTTATTTTACCACAATAAAGGAAAAAAGTGTATTACAAGTTGCTGAAAAATTATTCAATACAATAGTTTCCCTAACACATATCAGCCCATTACAAAACCATACCAGCACTGATCTGTCTTACCCTGGATGACAACGCATACAAAAATTTAGAAATTGCATCCGCTCTCCCATTCCCCAGTTCTACACTCAAATTTAAACAAGGAGGTGGTGTTATTTATTTAGAGTACTATGTGTACGGTGCCTCGTAGACTCATGAGAAATTTGTATTGTATTTTAGAAGTAAATGTTCAGATGTTAATTATAATCAAATGCCTTTTATTTGGTTCAGAGCTTCATTTAATTCTGTCAACCTTAGGATAGCAGGAATACCAAACTTCTCAGAATTTGCCAGTATCTGTCACGCATATACTGCTAAAGCTTTGTTAGAAGCATCACCATTCTGTAATTCCTCTGGCCAGCTTCCCCTGCCAGAGGCACCCAAACACAATACAAAACTTACTGCACAGCTTTACCAAGAAAGAAAGAAAATACATTGTTTTGAGTTAGTATTCCTGAGGTCTCAGCAGAGGCAGACAGAAGACAGATATTCTCATCAACTAATATCCATGTCTTATGTCCTATTAAATCTCGTTTTGTTCTAGGTATTTCCTTACACTGTCCTAAAATGAAAAATTATCAAGGCCAAGCCTTAAAAACAAAACAGAACAAAATTCTCTACAATCTTATTTTCCTATCTATTAAACATAGTCCACAGGAAACATGGCCAAGTGGCCAACAGCTATGCAAAATAGAAACAATCATGAATTTAAAAAAAAATCCTTACCTTTAAAAGAAGGCAGAAGGCTGTCTTGATGTATACAATTTAACAACATTAAACCAGCAAGTCACAGAAACATTGTTCACAGATTTAATTAAAAATTTAGTTTGTGGGGCACCTAGATGGCTCAGGTGGCTGATCCTCAGACTTTGACTAAGGTCATGGTCTCAGTTTCTGAGTTTAAGCCCCACACTGGGCTCTGAGCTGACAGCTAAGAGCCTAGAGCCTCCTTCACATTCTGTGTCTCCTCGGCCCTCCCCTCAGTGTGTGCTCACGCTCTCTCTCTCAAAAATAAACATTAAAAAAAAAATTTAGTTTGTGAATTATATGGTTCTTCATTCCTGTTGTAATTCCACCATTCTGAGTCCTCTTCCCACACATCTAGAAGGGACCAACTGATATTTGAGAGAAAAGAAAACCCCATGTCATTAAAAAGGGAGGGCAGTGGGGGTGGGGGGTGCCTTGGGTGGCTCAGTCTGTTAAGTGTCGGACTTTGGCTCAGGTCATGATCTCACAGTACATGAGTTAGAGCCCTGTGTCGGGCTCTATGCTGACAGCTCAAAGCCGGGAGCCTGCTTCAGATTCTGTCTCCCTCTCTCTCTGCCCCTCTCTTGCTCGAACTCTGTGTCTCTCAAAAATAAACATTAAAAAAAAATTTAATAATAATAATAATAAAGGCGCGGCAGGGAGGGGGGCAGAATTGTATTTTTTTCAATAGTTCTTCCTACTGAATAGCTTTCAGATTCTGTACAACCACGTACCTAGAATAGTGGTTAAGAGCATGTAACTGCATTTGAACCATAGCTGATATTTCCTTAGCTGTGTGACATGAAGCAAGTTTCTGGCACTTGAACCTCACTGTGCTTTAGTTTCCTCATCTGTATACAGTAATATGTAATATTCTCCACTTCATAGGATTATATGAGATAATACATATAGAGAGCTTAAAATAGTGCTTCTTGTGTAAGACTACTGTTTTACTAGTGTAAATATTCATTACTCTCATGTCCTTAGTGCATTAATTTCCACTAGTTTTAGAAAACATTAGCTGTAGGGGGAAAAACATAAGAAACTCTTTACTAATACAGAGAACAAACTGAGGGTCGATGAAAAGGGTTGTGGGAGGGGGGCTCAATGGGCAAGGGACATTAAGGAAGACAGACACTTGTTTGGATGAGCACTGGGTGTTTATGTAGGGGATGAATCACTG